>OU015746.1:49829192-49897365 GCA_907169655.1 Acomys percivali | reverse complement strand
TGTGTGTGTGTGTGTGTGTGTGTGTGTGTGTGTGTGTGTGTGTGTGTATGTATGATATATTTTAGGTAAATAGTTACTATTATGATTCCTAATTACTTCTTAAGTCATCTTACTATTGTTTTATTTTTCTCTAGCCTTCTATATTTATCTTTTCCCACTTTCCCTAACTAGATACCTATTTTTCCCTAGTTCCCTGATCAGATAGTTGCCGATGAGTAGAATGTATATTTCTTACTGCTGGGGTGGACTATCCTATAGATAGATCTGTTGAGTCTATTTGATGCAGGGTATCATTTGGTGCTGATGGGTTTTGTTTTGTTTTTTGTTTTTGATCTGTCTACTGAAGAAATCAGGGAATTAAAAACATCTAATATTTATGGGTTGATGTTAAGCTGTTTATTTCCTTATTGAGTGGTTTATTTATTGTGTTTTCAGAGACAGGATCTTTCTATATAGCCCTGGCTGCCCTGGAATTTACTATGTAGATCAGGCTGGCCTCGGACTCACTAAGATCTGCCTGCTTCTGCCTTCTGAGTGCTAGGATTAAATGTATACACCACTGTACCTGGCTTAATCTGCATCTTTAATTAAAGTGTTATATTTTTATGAAATAAGATGCTCTAGAGTTTGCTGCGTATATGTTTTTGTTCATCTCTTTTCTTTATTAGAATAAAGTGCTTACCATTTCTGATTAATTTTAGGTTGAAGTCTCTTTTGGCAGATATTAGGATAGCAACCCTTCCTTGTTTGTTTCATTTTTTGTTTTTGTCTTGTTTGTTTGTTTGTTTGTTTTGGTCCAGTTTGACTTGAGTTTTTTTACAAAACATTCTTTCACTCTAGAGCAGTGCCTCCCTTTCAAGTTGCATTTTTTTTTTTTTTTTTTGCAAACAGCAGATATATGAATTAAGTTTCTTGATCTATCCAGCCACTCTATCTCTTTTTATTGGAAAGTTGAAGCTGTTAATATTTAGATATAATATTAAAAGATGTGTGCTGATTTTAGTCTGTGTATTATTGTTTTTGGTATTGATTATTTTCTCATGATACTTTGTGTTTTACTAATTGTCGTCTTGTATGTATATATTTCCTCCTGCAGTCTCTTGACTACTTTCCCTTTTCTCTTCAGCCCAAAATATTGCTTCTTATATTTCATAGGATTTGTTTTTGCTGGATATAAAAATCTAAAGATGTTTATAGGAAAATTTTTCTTCTATGATTTTATTGAAGATCTGCTCTATGTCATTGCCTTGGAATTCTACTCCCTCATTTATTCCTATAATTTTTATATTTGATCTTTTTATGATGTTCCACATTTCCTGCATGATCCTTTCCTGTGTTTTACTTTTCCCCATCCCTTGCTTTTTAAATTTAGATCCTCTACTTCATCTTTGTGTCTTGATACCCTGTCTTCTCCATGGTTCACTACACCTGTAAAGCCGTCCTCAGTTTTCTGGTTGGATTACTGGGTCTGTAAATTCCATGTCATCTGAGCTTGGGTTGTCTTCAGTGTTTTTATCTTTTTACTGAATTCTCTTCTCAAGCTCTGAATTGTACTTGTCATTTCCATTAGCCTTATATTTGTGTTTTCTTGGGTATCATTATTCTCCTAAGCCTCTTATAATTTATTATGATTATTCTTATTATATTATAATTATTATAATTAAGCACTTTCTCCTTAATTTCATTGATCTATTTCTTTGTGCCTTCTTTGGCCTCCTTGAATTCATTGATGTAGTTTTGTTGTTGTTGTTGTTGTTGTTATTATTATTATTATTATTATTATTATTATTATTATTATTCTAAATTCTTAGTCCTGGGGCTTATGTAATTAATTATCATTGGAAAATTTCTCTATTAGACTGGTGACTTTTTGATGGAAGATGCTGCCTTGATATTTCATATTGCTAGTATGTTTGTAGTGATATTTGGGTGTGCGGACTTTTTATTTCTGTGTCTGATATGAACAGAGCAGGTTGGGGCAGAAGAGAAGATATGGGATCATGTAAGATCTTGATATTTGTAGGGCTTAAGGGGGCAGAGGAGACTAGTGATGTGAAAGATGTGGATCCTGGTCCAAGCATGGAGTTTGGTGGTAGATCTGGGACATGAGGCAGATGCGAGGAAGGAAGAGTAGGCAGAGTCATCGAGCTAGACCGTGGAGAAAGTAGTGCAGGACTTGACAGGCTGGGAAGGTTGGATGTGGTGTAGGAGGGCCTGTGGGCTGGGGACAGGCAGGATGAGTCCTGGTGGAAGCCTATTGTTTGAGAGTGGTGCAGGGAAGGATGGTCATGCTGTACTAGGAAACTAAATGCTGGGCCTGGGGTACATTTGCGGAGTCAGGGAAGTTCTTTGAAGGAGAAGATCAGGTGGATTCACCATGGGAAGGGATGTGCATGATCTGGCTAGGTAAGGAGGCTGATGTGTCAGTGGTGTTTTCTTGATAATGAGGCTGAGTTATAGGGTTGAAATGGAGGATGACAGGAAAGGAAATGCTCTCATCACATCGTACAAAAGGGACAAATTAGAACTTCTTTAGGAAGAATCAGTACCAAATGGCCACACTGTCCATCTCCTTGAGGAAGGAAATAATTACACCAATTATTTGATAGTCTTTTGTGCGTGCATACATGCATGCATGCACACACACATACATACACACATACACACATACACACACACACACACACACACACACATGTGTTTTCTTATGGTACTGGAAATTAAAGTCAGTGCCTTACACTTATTTGACAAATACTGCACTTAACCTCATCCCATGCCTTTGCAGAAAGAAAAATATGGTTATTGCACACATGATCCTATTTTGGGTGGCTCCACTCCATGACCATAGACATCCAACTTAGGTTTTACCTTCACAGCTGCATGCAATGGCTTTTTATCTATACAGGGAATTTGATTCTGCAACATTGTGGGGTATCAACAGCTATATGAAAGCTTGGTGCTGGTTCTATGATTGCCCCATGCCTGTATCTTTCACTGTAAAACTAGTACCAAATTGACAGCACTGCGAAGTTCTTCTTTCAGCTTAAGATGTAGCCTAGCTGCCTTGGACCACAGCTGCAGTGGCCTCTGGGACCAACCCTAGGGAAGCCTTTGTCTTGAAGGTGTTTTTGAGCAGGAAACCTCTTCAGTGGCATTCTCAGATCAACGCTCTTTTTTTAATGAATTTGCTCTTTCACAAGTTGGAGCCTTTCATGGGGAGAGTCTTGATTTCCAGGTGTCTTTTTATTGGCCCAATGAAGATCATGAAGTTCTTTCTTCAAGACACTGATCTCTTTTAACAATTACAACTACATCATTTTCAAACATTCCAATACCGCGTTCCTTATCAAATGGCATATTTTTATATTTTTCTGTCTCTTTCACATGAAGCTGAGAAGGGCAGCTTCCATATGTCATAGCCTTGATGCTCTCCTTGATAAACTCTATTCCATCAAACAAGCTAGTAAGTCATTCCTGAATGCAGCCTTGCTCAAGTTCTCAGCATAGAAGTAGAGTGAAGTCTGAGTTTTCTACTGCCAGATTCTAAACATGAACTCCATCTAGCCAGTTTCCCTGTGGAGCCCCGAGTCTCTTCTGAAGCCTCACAAGCCTGGACTTTATTGCTTTTATAAACTCTCAACAGTAGGGCCCATTACTCTCTGTTTATGGCATTTTAGGGCCTTTCTAACCCATAGTTCAAACTCTTTCATATTTGCCCCACTAACTTCCGCTAAAAATCTACAAAACACAGGGTCAAAGTCTTTTTCCCCAAATCAACAACCCTACTCTTTACTATCACTTTTTTCCATTAGTTAGTATTTTTCATTGCTAAGACATAATACTTGACTGAAGCCGCCTGAAGAAGGCTTTTGGCTCAAGGGTGGGGAAGTGATGAGTCAGGAGCTTAAGGCATCTGCTCACAGTGTGTCTGCAGTCAGGAAGCAAAGAGAAATAAAACCAGTGCTCAGCTCACTTTTCCCTTTTCATTCAGTCTAGTACCCAGCCTATACATGGTTCCACCTAAATTCAGTGTGAGTCTTCACCCCAAGATAAACCATCCTGGAAACAGTGTCACAGGGGCATACCCAGATGCACATTTCCATGGTGATTCTAAATCTACTCAAGTTGATACTTAAGATTAACCAACAGAGCATGTATTCATTATTATAGTGTAGAACAGTCTCTTCACCCTAAAATATGCCTGCACTTTAAGCATATTTAATGGTTTCTATACCCCACATTCCTGAATCTGTCTGCTTACTATCTATGTAACACATCAGAGTGCAATGTATTAGAAAAGAAATTAGAGAACGTTCATCCCCTTTATTCTCTGTTTCACATAGATCAACACATATATGTATGTACATTTATAATTCATATATTTCTGTTTCTTGCATATATCCTGTGCATGTGTATGTGTGTATATGTTTATATGCAAGTTCTTGTGTACATCCATATGTGGATGCAGGTGTATATGTACAAATGCACATGTATGTGAGCCCAGAGGAAAGCTCAACTATCTTCCCTCAGGTGACAACTACATTGTTTTTGACAGAATGTCTCTCTTTCACCAGTGTGGAACTCACTGAAAAGCTAAATTTGCTATCTAGCAAGGCCAAAGTTTGAATATGTTTTTCCCTCCCCAGATCTGGAACTACAGGCCCAACTATTTTAACATGGGTTCTATAGATCAAATTCAAATGGCATGGCCTTTGAAATGCACATTTACTTTTGCAGTATTATATGTATAATGGTTTATAAGATTTTATTCCTGTGTTCAACTTACTTCATTTTAGAAGCCCCTGAAAATTTGCCCAATAGTCAGATCTTGAAAGCTTAGTACTGTTTCATAGGCGTAACTAGACCTAGCATGGCTGAGAGCAACTGTTTACATATGGAGAGCCAAACATAGATTGGAAATGGCCACATTGCCATCCTTGTCAGTGTCGTCATGTTGAGTAGCAGGTCTGTGTGCAGCCATGGAAGCTTTGGGGAGAGAAAAATAGTTATATGAAGGGAAGCCAGGCAGAGACAAAATGATTAGCAAAGCTGTTTGTGCTCCGGTTCCACATCAGTGTCCCCTTCTACTTAATGCCCTGTGGCACTCTCTGTGTAGAGCCCGTGAACTCACATGCCAGTCATATAAAGGCCTTTTTTAATTCTGAATTAACTCCTGTGGTCTATCTGGAGGTAGAGGAGCCCCACAACAAAAAACCACATAACAGAAACCTTGAGTATTACTATTATTATTATTATTGTAAAAAGATTACCGTAAACTCAGATCCTCAAATCCTTACCATTCTCTGCTTTAGGTTATTCCATCTTCATTGAGTCCTAGAGATGACGTCAAGAGAGGCGTCCAGGAGTACCAGGAGCAGACACTGAAAACCAGCTCCATTCTGGAAAGCTCGCAGGGTTTATACTTCCTTTGCTATTGAGATTGGCTATTTTTGTGCTTGGAGACGTTGATACACACTCCTGCTTTATGTTTTAGTCTTCTTGCCCCCAATGCAGTCTTACTGCAAATTCTAAGGAGAGGAACCCTTTATTTAGGAAAGAGATGAAAGTCTTATAACATAATCTACATAGAAGCTACAAGAACAAGCAGCAAAATCCAAACAAAGCAGCCAAGGAGATGTTACATTTCTGAGCTCCTTGTAGGACTCTCCATCACCCAAATGGATACTATTACTTTACTGTTACTTTCCACTTTGCTTTCTATTACAGAACAAATTAGACAAGCAAGTGTACAGTTTGGTAAATTTCTGCATCTAATACAACTATCAACCAGACCATGGAAAATTAGCATACCTAGAACAATGCTTCATGAACGTCATGAAAATTGAATCCTGTAGTAATGAATCCATGTTCTTTTATATTATTATATTATATATGAAATACATATGATAAATAATTATACTATTCTAAGTTCTTAACTAATACTTATAGCAAATACCATAAAATAGTATGTTTGATGGTTATTCAATATTCATAAATCTCTAGAATAATTTTCATTTGCACAATATATATAGCATCTGTTTCCTCACAGAATTTTTTTCTTTGTATAGCAAGTAAAAAAAAAAGACTGTGAAGTAAAATAAAAATAAAAATCCCAATGATTAAGGTCAAAATTGAATTATTTTCATGCAGTGCAACAGGAACATCCCCACACATCCCCCTCCCACTCTAATTTTTCCTTTCCATTTTACTACAGAAACTAAATTATTGTTGTCACACTGCAGAACATCAAGTGATCCCTGGAGGCTAGCCAGCTACATAGAAGCTGGAGTCTGGGCGAAGCACCAAGTGGGTTCAGCCTCCAGCGTTAAGTGTTGCAGAAGCAAATGTGCAGCGGAGTGAAATGGAGTTCAGGCATGTTTACTTTAACAGGACAGCAGACTCCTTATATGGAGCCCTCTCACCGTCTGAGTTCTGCTGGCTGAAGGACCGAGCATGAAGTTGTGTAAACCAATTCATTTTAATGAATCCCATAATACATATTTACTCCTGGCTTTGCTGCTCTGGGAGAACCTCAGTTTTCACAACAGGTGAGTACACAAAGCCCAACCATTAGCTAATTTACCTAAGGAGAATGCATGGTAGGGACTCCTGTAAATTCAGTGGGTATGGAGCGCCTACATGGAACAGTTTGACTCATGTGTCTGCTAGAGATATTGGTTCAAAGATGTCTGAAGAAGGTGATTCTCACTGATAGGGATGAAAACCAAGCAGCAAGTTATCCCCTGGGGAGACTGAGGTAGAGGATTTGCCTGGGTAGACTTCAGGGCAAGTTGGGCGTTATGAAGTGCACAGAAGATGAGGGGCCTAGAGGACTGTTTGATGGCACAGAGATGCATGTGCATAAACAAGGAATTCCATGTCACCACCTGGAACTTTTCTCTAGTGCCTTGTGCATAGGCAATTGAAGTAGATGATCTAAAGGCTGCTGGGAGGAATAAACAGAGAACACATATGGAGAATCTTACAAGCTCCCTCGTTTGATTCAGCATTCCATAAAAGTCATCCATTGCATGACATACCCACTCCCTTTTCCCCTCCAAAATTCCCACCAAATGTTCTATCTCAATGGTAAATTAATTTCATATTTCACTGTGTCCAACTCCTTTCATTATCCAGTAAACAAAATAACTCACCAAGCACAAAGAACTTGTCTAGGCATGAGAGGATGTATGATGAAGAAAACACATGTGGGTCCTAAGGAAGCTTGTAATCTGTTCTTTAGGGGCAATCCTAACAGGGCTGGAGCAACTGATATAAAGCATAAACAAACGGGATGAAGAGAACAAAGAGCAGGACACTGTGACGCTTGCAGGTGTTGTAGAGAGGAGCCTCCTGGAAGGAAAGATGTTCCAGTGGAACCTAGAAAATGAGTAAGACTGCTTTAGCTGATAGGTTATAGGAGGAAGATGTCTACACCTGAGGGAGGCCCTAAAAGGACGCTCTCATAGTTCACTGTGGGAGTAGGTGACATGAAGAGTCCAGAAGTATCCCTTCCCTACTCTTCTACTTTTCTTTTTTTTCTTTCCTTTGTTGAAAATAGTTCTTTTTCATGGAATGCATTTTGAATATGGTTTCCCTTGTAACAATTCTTCCTAATTCCTCCCTACTTCCCTTCCCAACTGACAGGTAGTAATCATAGATATTGAAGAGGCTGAACCAGAAGTATCAAAGGCTACAGACTTGCCTAGGCTACGACATTAACTCAAGGTCAGTGTAGGCAATTTGTAGAGTCCATCTCAAAGCATGCTTTTAAAAGGGATGACAATGCAGATCCGTGGTACATGCAGGGTCCTACATGTAATTGTCAGTACCACCAGAAACAAAAGTCCCACACAAATACACTATGGCAAAATAGGAAGACATCAGAAAGAGGCCTGGCTGCTGGTCCTCAGGGTAGGCTGTCAAAGGGAATGCAAAGACCTGTTGTTCAAACTAAGCTCTCTCCTGCTGCCCAGCCCTCCTTTTCCTTCTCTATTTTATTCTTCTCCTTTCTCTTCTGCGAAGGCCCAGGTCTGCTCTGAATGATTTTCAGCAGATGGAATCAGGCCCACCCAACTGTCTTTGAGAATCAGTCTTACTTAAAGCCATCTTATCAGTCACTTTTATCAGCTACAATATACCACCATGGCAATACCCATGCTCTTATTTGGTTGGATCACTGGAAGCTGTAGCCTAGTCAAGTACATCACATTTATTGTAGGAGTAACGTAGTAATAAAATGCACTTCACAGGGCTAGTGCAGAAATAATTATCCACACTATGCATTTAGAATTGTGTTTAGTAAGTTATGAGGCCTCAAAAATTTGACTCTCACTGTTGTATTTATCATACTATAATTATTGTTACATTTCAGCTTTCTCTAAGTGCCCAAACCTACAACATAAACTTCTAATTCTTTGAATTAGTAATTTTCTTTTCAGTTTTTGAATGGCTCAAAAAAAACCCCTCGAAGAATGCCTTATGAAGAGTACATTTTATGAAGACTACCCCTTTTCATATAGTTTTCTCCTTACCCTTGAGAAAGCTGAGATCTAAGTACAGCTACAACAGATGTACTTCCAGCTAGTTTTTAAAGATGAAAAGAACCTGATGGCCTCTGACAACTGGGTTTCACAGATTCCTTTTAATTATTATTTTCTAATACACACACACACACACACACACGCGCGCACGCATGCGCGCGCACGCATGTGACAGTTTGACATAGGGCAGATAGGAGGAGGTCCACCAAACAGCAGGGTTTTCAAAGATATGTGAAGCTTCCGAGAATAGTTATTTGATTTTCTCCATTTATGGTGTAAAGATTATGAAAGTACATTAGCACAAAAAATGTTTCACTTTTATTTATGTTCCAGAGAGATTTTTAAACATTAATTTGCTGCACCATTAAGAAGGGGTTTTCATTCCAAAAGATTATTATAATGGCCAAGTTCTAAGTTCACACTTCTCTAAGAAGACAAAACTAAGCTTGAGTCTACATGGGTATCTGAACTTTAAGGAATATAACTGTCTTTGTGTCTTCTGTCCATACCCTGGCTGCAAATTTGTGTTAAGCAATGTATAATCCTACATAGTAGAAGGCCAAACATCACTGGTAATCTCTATTTTCTGGCTGTGGTGAGAGGTGCAGTGTCTAAAATTCAAAGACTTTTGACAGACTGTTAGAGAGTCATATTAATTCCTCACTGTTGTCATTGCTTGAATCTTATTTTTTTTATCTCTAGAGGTTACTTAGACTCAGCACTGTGTGAAAGCTCCAGCCATCAGCAGCAGTGCATAGACAGTGCACTGGAATGGCTTTAGGTGGATCCCGGTTAAAAAGGTGAAAGCAGGCAATGCTGAACATCCGGGAAATGAAGAACAAACTCAGGCACTGGCAATCTGGATATGCTCTACTTGAGGTGGATGCTCAGATACACATGTATGGTTAACACTTTTTTATATTATCCAGCACTAAAATGGTTAGTTCAGAAAGTGTGCATTTGGAAGAAACTGGCACTAAAAGTTTGAAATTAAGCGTCAGCTGTTTTATCAAATTTCACATAATAAAATATATTATTTATAAATAACTGAGCAAAGAAAATAATGTCATGAAATTCTTAACTTCAGGTTCATGAGGTCCCATTTATTAACTGTTGATATTAGAGACTGAGCTGTTGGTGTTCTGTTCAGGAAGTTGTCTCCTGTGCCAGTGAGCTCAAGGCTCTCCTCCTTTTCTCTTCTAACAGATTTAGTGTATCTGGTTTTATGTTGAGATCTTTAATCCACTTGGACTTGCGTTTTGTACAGGGTGATAAATAAGAGTCTATTTGCATTTTTCTACAAGTAGACATCTAGTTAGACCAGCATCATTTGTTGAAATGTTATATTTTTTCTGTTGTGTGAAAGCAAAGGACACTGTCAACAGAATAAAGTGACAGCCTACAGGGAAAAGATCTTCACCAATCCTACATCAGACCGAGGGCTAATATCTAAAATATATAAACTATTCAAGAAATTAAATACTACCAAACTAAATAATCCAATTAAAAATGGGGTACAGAGCTAAACAGAGAATTTTCAACAGAATATCAAATGGCTGAGAAACACTTAAAGAAATGCTCAACATCCTTCATCATCAGGGAAATGCAATCAAAATGACTCTGAGAAAGGTCAGAATCACTGAGGTCAATAACTCAGGTGACAACACATACTGGCGAGGATGTGGAGAAAGGGGAACATTCTTTCATTGCTGATGGGAGTGCAAACATGTACAACCACTTTGGAAATCAATCTGTCACTTTCTCAGAAAATTAGGAATAATTCTACCTTAAGACCCAACCATAACACTCCTGGACATATACCCAAAAGATATTCCACCATACAACAAGGACATTTGCTCAACTCTGTGCACAGCAGCTTTATTCATAATAGCCAGAATCTGGAAACAACCTAGATGCCCTCCAACTAAAGAATGGATAAAGAAATTGTGGTACATTTACACAATGGAATACTACCCAGCTGTTAAAACAAGGAAATCTTGAAATTTGCAGGCAAATGTATAGGAGTAGAAAAGATTATTCTGAGTGAGGCAAGCCAGACCCAGAAACACACACATGGTGTATACTCACTCATAAGCTGATATTAGCCATGCAATACAGGATAACCACACTACAACACAGATTGATGCACCAACCAAGGACCATATATGATGTGGACAAGACCCTCTGCTCAGATGTAGTAGATAGACAGCACAGTTTCATTGTGGGTCCCATAATATGAGGAATAGGGATTACTTCTGACATGGACTCTGTCCCCCACATTGATCACTTTTCCCTGGTGGGGTGGCCTTGTCAGGCCAGAGAGGAAGAGGACACAGGTAGTACAGATGATACTTGAGGTTAGATATTAGGGGAGGAGGGCTCCACTTTCTAAGGACTAGAGGAGGGAGGAAGAGGGTATGAGGGAGGGAAGGTGGGATCAGGAGGTGATGAGGGAGAGGGCTAAAATCGGGATGTAAAGTGAACAAATTTTAAAAAATAAAAATAAAAAATTCTTAACTTTCTCTATAATCAAATAATTTTTAACAGAAATATTTTATTTATTAAGGATCATAAAATTTTCAAGATGGCCAGATTTTCCTTAAAATTTATTTATGAAAGAATATCCAAGAACATGTAAATGCTTTTAAATTTAAAAATGAGATTATAATATAATTGCAACATTCCTCTTTTCCCTTTCCTCCTTCCAAACCCTCTTATATACCCCTACCCTCTCCTTCAAATTCATGGTCTCCTTCTTCACCAATTGTTATTGCATGCATATGTGTTTATGATGTATAATGCATATATATTCCTAAATGTTACCTGCTCAGTCTATAGAATGTTATTTGTATTATGTTCTCAAGATTGACCATTTGGCACTGGGCAACCAATTGGAGAGTTTTTCCCTGAGGAACTCTGCCTCTCCCACCCCCAGCTTTTCTCAGGTGCCTAAAGTTCTTTGTGTAGGGTTGAGGCCTTGTGAGGTTTTCCCTGTCCACTTTGATATGTCCATCAGTGTCATCCTTGTTCAGCTCACACTTGGGTAGTCATGTTAATAGGACTTCTGGATAAGACAGCAAGCTAGCAGCTGCCAGTGTTGACCCAGTAAAGGAGAAAGTCGCAGTACAAAAAAAAATGACACTCCATTCCAGAGGGAGATAGAGAGGAAGAGGTTCAGAAATCAATAGAGAATAATACCTTAGTGCTGGAGAAAAACACCAGCAATCCACCGTTACAAGTAAATGAAACACAGCTCCCACTGTGCCTGATGGAGGAAGAGGAAGCAGATACACATCTGAAAAGATACGGCAAACAAGAGGCAGCCCCACACTTGGGGCAAGTCCACAGCTTTCACAAGGTTCAAACTAAGCTGGGAATTTTGGAGAGGTAGCATTTGCTCCAACAGACAGGTCAGCAGTTGAAAAAAATTCTGTTTTGTCACACTGTCACCAGTGGTCAGTATCAAGTCTAGGCCTTTCCAAGTTCTCAGCCTCTTATTTGAAAGATTATAATAAAGGACACAAGCTTTGCCCAGCTAATAACGAAACTGTTCAAAACAGATGAGAAATACAACATCAAGATAGAGGGCCATGAGAGCATGAGAAATTTCTCTCACACGGAAATCACAAGTATGAAAGACCAGCACAGGTTTATATACTTGATTATGTAGGACTGCAACACCAGCATAGAGAGAAGGCAAAATGATTGACATGGCATTTTGGCACAAGACAGTGGGTTTTACTTTCACTTCAAAATGTATTTAGTTTTATTTTATGTGTATGGATATTTTGGCTACAGGTGTGTAAGTGCACTATGATATATGCCTAGTGCCCATGAGGTCTGCAAAGGGGGCTGGGTCTCCTAGCATTGATGTTAAAGTCTGGTGTGAGCCTCCATGTTGTTGCTGGAACCCAGAGCTTAAGAGCTGAGCCTCCTCACTAGTCCTAAGATTGTAGTTGCAAATCTCTGAACAAAGAAAGGTTTCATGGGGGTTTTAAGATGGCATTGACCAGTATGCACCATATCTGATCTACTCCGAGGAGACCTGGGATGTGAATGGAGCCAAAGACTGCTGGATCTTGAGAACTGTAGGTGAGTGGGGCCCCAAACTCCACAGACCACTGGTGGGCCTAACCCCAGGATAAGCAACAGCCCAGAGGTGCTAAACACACTCCCCAAACTCTAGAATGGAATCCACATGCTAACTGTAGCCGGCATATAAAGCATAAACTCGCTGTGTGGGGAAGTGGTTTTCCAGAGCCCTAGGCCTGAGGAGTCTCAGGGAATAGAGTAAAACTGCCCTTGGATCCCTCCACCCACACCACGCCAAACTACAGATGTTGCCCACCCAGGATGAGTGGAAACACAGCGGCAGGGCCCACCAAAAACAGCTAGAGTGGGCATGCAGCTCGTGGGCTGTCCGGGGCCCAATCTAAAGCCAGACACAATGGACTGAGCCTGCAAAGAGGGGCAGTTAGAAACCAGCTTGGACTGCTGCCACAGGCCCAGCAGGATCTCCCACTCTGTCGGGAGTCGTGGGTTGTGCTTACAGTGTCTAATTGCCTGACCTAGAGGGATCTCGGAGTGTCCAGGCTTATGGTGGCGGAACATGCAGACATCTTGGATCCCCGCCAGTGGTCTGAATCTTTATTGTCTCCGGCCCACTAGACACTGATCCTGCACTCTCCAACAGACAGAACCTAGCTGGGTCAGCTCCCGCAGGCGTGGCAAGATCTCCCATGTTCCTGGGAGAGGTTGGACACTTCTAGAGGGTATAGAGGTAGAGCTAAAAGACAGCTACATCTCAGAAGACCTAATCCACCTGGGGTCTTGGCTACAAAGTGACAGGAAGAACAGGCAGCTGGGACCAACCTACCCAACCAAAGTGCTTGTGTGCTGACCTTGTTCTAGGTCCCCAAACTGATGATCTGAATTACAGCAGTAAAGTGAAAGGGTCCAAACAGAAACCTACTTTGGCTGACTCAGTCTGGAGCCTAAGGTGTAGAGAAAAATCTCCAGGAGTGGAAACCAGATCACCTGCCTGTTCTAGGAATATACTCGTGATTCCCACAGGCAAGGGCACCTGATCTATATATAAACAGTCATCAACTATTCACTCTCATCCAGGGAAGGTCACTACAAACTACCTTCCAACATCAGAGTCACCAAAATGACAAGAGGACAGTGAAAGAATGCTAACAAAAACCAAAATAGTTTGGCATTTCCAGATCCCAGCAATCCCAATGAAAACAACCTGGAGAACCCAAAAACAATCAATATAAAAGAAGATGACCTCAAGTCCTTAGTAAGGAAGATGATAAGGGAAGAAACTAATAAAATCTGTAAACAACTGCAGGAGGAGGCAAACAAGAGGGCTGAAGATTTAAAAGAGTCATAATAAAGAGGCACTTGAAGAATTTCAGAAAAATATAAATAACCAGATGAAGGAAATCATTAAAACAGTTCAAGACATGAAGATAAAAATGGAAGCTATGATAAAGGAACACACAGAAGAAACACGTGATCAAGAGGCATCAGAAAAGAAAGCAAGCTTCTCAGAGGTGACCTTATCTAACAGAATGCAAGAAATGAAGGAACGAATATCGGGACTTGAAGATAAAATCATAGAACTTGAAGCAACTATCAAAGAAAATGCTAAATCTGAAAAGTTAATGACACAGAACATCCAAGAAATCAACACCATGAAAAGAAGAAAATTGAGAATAATAGATATTAAGGAAAGAGAGGACAAGCAACTCCACAGCCCAGAAAATATATTCAACAGACTCATAGAAGAAAATTTCCCCAATTTGAAGAAGAAGATGCATATGAGCATACAAGAGGCCTACAGAACACCAAATAGGATAGACCAGAAAAGAAAATCTTCCCGCCACATAATAATAAAAACACAAAATATAGAGAACAAGGAAAAAATATTAAAAGCTGCAAGAGTAATATATGACGGCAAACCTATCAGAATTACTCCCGACTTTTCAGCAGAAACCATGAAAGCCAGAAGGGCCTGGACAGAGGTCTTGCAAACCCTAAGAGAACACAGATGCCAGGCAAGATTACTATATCCAGCGAAACTATCAATAACCGTTGATGGAGAAAACAAGATATTCCATGACAAAAACAAATTCAAACAGTAACTTACCACAAATCCGACTTTATAGAAGTTACTAGAAGGAAAACTCCTCCCCAAAGGGTCAAGTTACAACCAAAACTACTCAGGAAATAGATAACTACACCATCACAGAATCACAACCTCACAAAATCTCGACTGTAACAAACAGCAAAAATGAAGGGACTCAGCAGTCACTGGTCATTAATATCTCTTAGCGTCAATGATCTCAATTCCCTAATAAAAAGACACAGACTAACTGAGTGGATGCATAAACATGACCCAACATTCTTCTGCATTCAAGAAACACATCTCAACCACAAAGACAGACATTGCCTCAGAGTAAAAGGTTGGGGAAAAATATTTCAAGCAAATGGTTCCAAGAAGCAAGTGGGAGTAGCCATTCTAATATCTAATAAAATAGACTTTCAACCAAAATTAATCAAAAGGAATGAGGAAGGACACTTTGTACTCATCAAAGATAAAGTCAACCAAGAAGACATCACAATTTTGAGCATCAATGCACCTAATACAAGGACACCCACATTTGTAAAAGAAGTATTAACAAAGCTTGAATTACTTATCGATACCCACACATTAATAGTGGGAGACTTCAACACCCCACTTTCACTCAAGGATAGGTCTTTGAATCAAAAACTAAGCTGGGAAATAACTTCATTAACCAATATCATGAATCAAATGGACCTAACAGATATCTACAGAACTTTTCACCCAAACACAAAGGAATATACCTTCTTCTCAGCACCCCATGGAACGTTCTCTAAGTTGATCACATAGTAGGTCATGAAGCAAGCCTCAACAGATAGAAGAAGATTGAAATAATACCTTGTATCCTATCAAATCACCATGGTCTAAGGCTGGACTTCAACAGCAGAAATAACAAAAAGCCTACTCACACGTGGAAACTAAACAACACTATACTTAATGACACCTGGGTCATGGAAGAAATAAAGGAAGAAATAAAAGACTTCCTGAAATTCAATGAAAATGATGGAACAACATACCCAAATTTGAGGGACACATTGAAAGCAGTACTAAGAGGAAAATTCATAGCACTAAGTGCCTTTAAAAAGAAAATGGAAACATCTCACATAAACAACTTAACAACCCATCTAGAAGCCATAGGAAAAAAAAGAAGGAGAAACACCCAAGAGGAGTAGACATCTAGAAATAATCAAACTCAGGGCTGTAATCAATAAATTAGAAACAAAGAGAACAATCCAAAGAATCAACAAAACCAAGAACTGATTCTTTGAGAAAATTAACAAGATAGACAAACCATTAGGCAAACTAACTAAAAGACAGAGAAACACTATCCAAATAAACAAAATCAGAAATGAAAAGGCAGACATAACAACAGACACTGAAGAAATACAATGAATCATAAGAATCTACTTTAAAGGCAATTATGCCACAAAATTTGAAAATCTAAGGGAAGTGGACAATTTTCTCGACCGATTCCATTTGCCAAAATTGAATCAAGACCAGATAAACAAATTAAATAGCCCTATTTCACCTATAGTAAAAGAAGCAATCATCGATAGACTCCCAACCAAAAAAAAAAAGCTCAGGGCCAGATGGCTTCAGCACAGAATTCTACGAGTCCTTCAAAGAGGAGCTAACACCAATACTATTCAAGCTATTCCAAAAGATAGAAATGGACGGAGCATTACCAAATTCCTTCTACGAGGCCATAGTCACTTTGATACCCAAACCCCACAAAGACCCAACAAAAAAAGAGAATTTCAGACCAATTTCTCTTATGAACATTGATGCAAAAATACTCAATAAAATACTCCCAAAACGAATACAACAACATATCAAAGACATCATTCACCATGACGAGGTAGGCTTCATTCCAGGCATGCAGAGATGGTTTAATATATGGAAATCCATCAATGTAATCAACCATATAATCAAACTGAAAGAGAAAAACCACTTGACCTTCTTCTTAGATGCAGAAAAAGCATTTGACAAAATCCAACACCCATTCATATTTAAAGTTCTGGAGAGATTGGGAATACAAGGCACTTATCTAAACATAATAAAGGCTATATACAGTAAGCCAAAAGCCAACATTAAATTAAATGGAGAGATACTGAAGGAAACCCCTCTAAAATCGGAGACCAGACAAGGCTGCCCACTTTTCTCCATATCTCTTCAATATAGATCTTGAAGCTCAAGCCAGAGCAATAAGACATCAAAAGGAGATCAAGGGGATCCAAACGGTAAAGGAAGAAGTCAAAGTATCCCTATTTGCCGATGATATGATAGTGTATATAAGTGACCCCCAAAATTCCACCAGAGAACTCCTACAGCTGATAAACACTTTCAGCAAATTGTCTGGATACAAAATTGACTGAAAAAAGTCAGTAATTTTCCTATATACAAATGACAAACAGACGAAGGAAGAAATTAAGAAAACTACACCCTTCACAATAGCCACAAGCAATATAAAATATCTACGAGTAACTCTAATCAAGCAAGTGAAGGACTTATTTGAAAAAAAAAAAACTTTAAATCTCTGAAGAAAGAGATTGAAGATAACATCAGAAGATGGAGGGTTCTACCTTGTGGATGGATCGAGAGAATTAACATAGTAAAAATGGCCATCTTACCAAAAACAATTACAGATTCAATGCATTCCCTATCAAAATACCTACAAAATATTTTGAAGATATTGAAAGATCAATTTTCAACTTCATATGGAGAAACAATAAGCCCAGAATAGCAAAAACAATCCTATACAATAAAAGATCCTCCAGAGAAATCTCCATTCCTGATCTCAAACTGTACTATAAGGCAACAGTAATTAAAACAGTTAATTAAAAAATGGTACTGACACAGCAATAGGCTGGTGAATCAATGGAATCGAATTGAAGACCCAGAGATGAATCCACATACATTCGGTCACTTGATTTTTGACAAAAAAGTCATATCTGTTCAATGGAAAAATGATAGTATCTTCAACAAATGGTACTGGTCTAACTGGATGTCTACATGTAGAAAAATGCAATTTAGATCCCTGTTTGTCACCATGCACAAAATTCAAGTCCAAATGAATCAAAGACTTCAACATAAAACCAGAGACATTAAATCGGTTAGAGGAAAAAGTCGGGAAGAGCCTGGAACACATTGGCACAGGAGACAACTTCCTGAACAGAATACCAACAGCCCAGGCCTTAAGGTCAACAATTAATAAATGGAACCTCATGAGGCTGAGAAGCTTCTGTAAGGCAGGAAACACTGTCAGTAGAACAAAGCGACAGCCTACAGACTGGGAAAAGATCTTCACCAACCCTACATCTGACAATGATCTAATATCCAAAATATATAAAGAACTTAAAAATTTAAACACCACCAAACCAAATAACCCAATTGAGAAATGGGGCTTAGAACTAAACAGAGAATTCTCAACAGAGGATTATCAAATGGCTGAGAAACACTTTAAGAAATGCTCATCCTCGTTAGTCATCATAGAAATGCAAATCAAACAACTCTGAGATTCCATCTTACATCCATCCATGACTAAGATCAAAACTTCAAGTGACACCACATGCTGGAGAGGATATATATATAGAGGAACACTCCTTCATTGCTGGTGGGAATGCAAACTAGTACAACCACTTTGCAAATCTATCTGGGGCTTTCTCAGAAAAAATGGGAGTAGGGCTTCCTCAAGACCCAGCTATCCCACTCCTTGGAATATACCCAGAAAATGCTCTACCACACAACAGGGACATATGCTCAACCATGTTCATAGCTGCCTTACTTATAATAGCCAGAACATGGAAACAGCCTAAGTGTCCTTCAGTAGAAGAATGGGTAAAGAAACTGTGGTCCATTTACACTATGGAATACTACTCAGCTATTAAAAACAAGGAATTCCCGAAATTTGTTGACAAATGAATTGAACTAGAAATTATAATAATGAGTGAGTTCACCCAGAAGGAAAAAGAGACAAATGGTATATACTCACTTATATCGAGACACTAGTCCAAGGGGTATGTCCCATGAAAAACTATACTTACTAGGAAAATGGATCAGAGGGGAGGACATCCTATTGGGACTTTAGGTGAGAGAAGCATGGGAGAATGAGGAAATAGAAGGATCCAGATGGTCCTGGAAACCTATAAGAAGAACATTATGACGGGCAGATCTGGGTCCTGGGGTCCTGCTCAAACTATGGCATCAGCCAAGGAAAATATAGGCAGTAAACTTCAAACCCCTACCCAGACCTAGCAGATGGACAGGACATTCTCCACCGCTGAATGGAGAGTAAGGTCTGACTTTCATACAAACTCTGGTGGCCCATTTATGACCACATCCCCTTGATGGGGAGGCTTGATGGCACTCAGAGGAAGGATAGCATGTTACCAAGAAGAGATTCGATACCGTATGAGCATATACAGGGGGAGGAGGTCCCCCTCAGTCACAGTCATAGGTGAGGGGAATAGGGGGGAAGTGGGAAGGAGGGAGGAATGGGAGGATACAAGGGATGGGCTAACAGTTGAGGTGTAATATAAGTAAATTAATAAAAGAAAAGAAAGGTTCCACTTTTCCCCTATAGGGCGGCATACTATACTGTTAATCTTCCACACTGTTCTAGCATAACTGCTCCCCAAACTCAGCTTGCAAAGCTTTATCGAATTAATATGCTGGGGCTTCAGAGTACCTCCTTCTCTGATCTTGGGCTCAGTCACATAGAAGACGCCTTATAACTTTTGGAGTCTTGGAGCTCTGAAGCCAGCAGGAACCAGCCACCAGCTATGGGATGGGGAGGGGAGGGCCCTAGAGCCTCCTGCCTGCCTGTGATTCTTTTAAGTTTTCTAACCACATCTCACACCGAAAACTGACCATAGCAGCTGGAAGATGACTCAGCAGTTAAGGATATTGGTTACTCTTCCAGAGAACCCAGGTTCAATTCCTAGCACCCACAGGGCAGATCACAGCTGTGCTTCCAGTTTCAGAGGACCTGATACTCTCACACAGACATGCATGTAGGCCAAACACCAAATCTACATAAAAAAGGATAAATAAATATTTTTTTAAAAATTGACTATATGGTTTCTTAAAATCTCCTCCTCTTATGTTTCTTTTCAGATTTAAATTGATCTAACTTTTTAAAAACCATTTATCATAGGACAGTCTGATGTGGTATCTGAAAATTTCAGGTTAATAGGCAATTTTTTGTAGTTGTTAATTGCTATTTTAATAAGTAGCCCCATCAGACGAGGAATGATATTGCATCCACTAAGGGTTAATATTCCTCCTACAATTACTTAGGTTAGAATTGAAACCATTATCACTTTCCATCTGCCAAATCATCCTTCTGGTCAGTCTGTAAGTGAATCATCCATTTTTGAACTTTTGTTAATTCACTGGCAAGGGTCCTTGAAGGGTCTCAGCCATTGTCCCATCAGGAGCTGTGTTATTAGGGAAAAAGTGCAATATCTTCTACCAAGTCTAACACAAATGTCTCCGTACTCTAGTGCCTTATCAAGTGTGATCGACCTCTTAGGCCTAGAATTATCTTAGCTAAGAAGATAATTGAAAGCCAGGGTAAAGGGTCAGTTGCCTGTATGGGTCTCATACCTGTTGGGAGGTAGATATGAGTAAAGACTCTCTTGTCCATAGTAGCACCACAGGAGACAAGAGTGCAGACTAATGGCTGTTTTGCCCCTCTGTTTCTTGGTATAGTCAGGAAATGAGTACAGGCTCCAAGATCCTCCACTGAGAGGATCCACCCTCATGTGTGAGACATGAAGACTAGTTCATACTTCGACTGAGAAAGGAAGTTTGGCTAGCCTGTACAGCTGGGAACAGGAGCAACAGGCTCTGGAAAGTCATGTTTCTTTGTGAGTCTTTATCCTGAAACTAGACCAGGATGCAATTTACTCCAGGGAGTCTGCACCCCTTCCAAGGGGAAAGGATACTTCTTGAGCTGTGAATATCCTGCCACATAAGCATAGCATTAGCTTTGCTGAGTGGCTCTACTATAAATTTGTCCCATTCTATGCAATTGTTCAATTATTTTAATACAGTTTTTCTTTTTAAGATCTGTCTCAAGTCCTTGAGATTAGCTATCTCTTCCTTTATTTGGTTTTTTAAATTTTCATCATATAAAACTTGGCAAGCATCAAGTTTTATGGGAAGGGGTCATAAGGTTTCAGCCAGTCACAGTGCTAATAGGAAGAGAATAGGGAGCAATTTATGGACGTTCCTCCATTGACTTTAAAACAATTTTCTGTATAATAATAATCTACCCTACTGCCCTAGACTCCAGAAATTGAGCCAAGCAGGGGTCCCATCAAGAAATAGGGAGTTTTGAAGCTGGATTGGTTTGATAAGCTTTTTCCCTGAATTCTATACTAGAAACAGATTGCTTTAGCTCCAGACTTCCTTTATAACCTATAATAACACAAGCAAATTATAAAACGAGTACTTAACAAAAGTAAAACCACAGAGAACTGCACCAACACTGTGTCCTTTACATAATAAGGTATCATCAGATCCTTCTTAGGATTAGCTTTAAAGATTCCCTACTTGACCTATGTTCTTCTCTTTGGTCTTCCCTTTGGATGGTGGAGCCTCTTTTACTGGTCCTTTGGCTTGAGTAGAGTACGCCCACCCCCTTTCAGCTGTCTACACAGTTGTTTCAAATGGTCCACACTGTTCGATGGGAACTCTCTCAGAGGGGCTGGGGTTTATTTTCTCCTCTGGTTTTCTTTTGTTTTACCACTACTGAGTTGTTAGGCTGAAGGTGACAAACTGCAAACTTCAGCGGTGGCACTTGGACGAAAAGTCCCTTAGACTTGGGAGATGATGAGATGGAAGGGAGGACAGAATACAAGGTCAAAAACTTAGTCTTTGCTTTTCATGGGCAGGAAATCTGTAACAGGACTAAGAAAGGGAAAGCCTTGTGAATGTCTAAAGGAAGTTGATCCACATAAAGGGGAAGGAGGTTCTGCATTTTAAGGAGTGTTATGAGGAAGAATCTACCCAGCAGGAAGCTGCTTTCCAATACTTTGAGCTTGATTTACTCTCTCCACTCTTTCAGGTGATGGAGGGACGTGCCATGAGGTAGAGTGGTCCCAAATAATGTTTAAACATCCTATAAGTCCTTATAAGACTCTAGAGTGAAAAGGCTACTATTGTCTGCATCTACCTTTTTTTTTAAGGGCCAGATGATGGTATGGCATTATTATCAGCAGAATCTAAGGTCCCTATTCCCCCAGGGATGTGGTCAATTATCATCAGTAAATACTTTACAATTTTCTATTAGGCATTTATGTCTACTTGGATACTCTGGAGCGGTCTTAGTCTTGAATCTGAGGTTGTTTTTTTATAATCTATTTGTATCTTTTTGCAAGTCATCTATTCCACATTTGTGTTTGGCAACGTTGTAGACTACCATATAATTGTAATTTTTCATAAGGTACCATATATTGTCCAGGGTCCGGAGTGATTCCCCTTCTTTGAAGATGTACAGAGTCATGTCTCTGGAGACTTTGTAACATCTGCAATGAAGAAGACAGGTGATTTACCAGTGGAGTCTCATTGTTCTCTGCGTCCAGTTGACCTCCAGGGGTAAGAGCCAAAATCCTGGCTTGCTGGCTTTCACCCTCTTATCCTTGTGTCTGTGGCCCTCTAAGCTTAGGGGTTCTAATAATCAAATCAGTCTTCTTTCTTATTTCCCAGAAACCTTGCATAACTCACTCAGACCTTCTGTGACTTTGGCTGTAAGTGACAAGAAACATGGGAGGGGCTACAGGGAGGGAGAATGGGAAGTGTTGGAGGCAGGAAAGGGAAGAGGGAATGTTATGTAACTCTATTTTTATTAAAATACCTTTTAACAGATTTAAGAAATGATTAACTTTGAATTCATTTCTGAGTTCAGATCTACACTCTACTTTCTTCTACCCAATATGTGATTAGCTGCTCAATAGGCACCCATAATTATTACAAAAGCTCAGAGAATAAACAGAGGATTAAAAAAAGATTATGTATACATATTGTTAAACTAACACACACATACACACTTCTTTTTAAACTCTTACCTGTTGCAAGGCTAGCACTTTTTAGAAACAAGAAAAGGTTCAGCAGTTAAAAGTGCTGGCTGCTCTTCCAGAGGACCCATGATGGCTCATAACTGCCTGTAAGTTCAATTCCATAGACCCAAGACCTTCTGTCCTTTGCAGCCACCAGATACACATGCACAGATATACTTCTAGGCAAAACACCCATAGAAACAAATAAAGTTGATAAAAACTCTTTAAAAAGAAAAAGCAGGAGAGAAATTATACAAAGAACCAAGAATCTTTACGTTAATGCTGTAATTTTAGTTTTAGATACAGAAGACATTTTTTTCTTTCAGCTTATTTTGTTTTCTCTGAAGAGGTTGTGTGTTTTTTTATCATTCTCACAAAGGTTTAAAGTTGAGCATATCTGCTAGACTATGAGCCTGTCCTTTAAAGTCTAGAGGCTACAGGGCATGAAGGAAAAACCAGGCCTTGCACTCTCCTAAGGAAGACAGGCTCCCTGCTAGGATGATTAAACTCCAAGCAGGTCTCGGCAGGAAAGTAACCTCAAAACAAAGGAGACCCAATCATGCTGCCCCTGAAATCTCAGCCTCAGCATGCAGGGGCAGCTCATACTCTTTTATTAAACAATATCCTTAAGCAAGGCTCATCCAAACACATCCACAGACGTGCACACATCTTATATTCAGGTACCACAGACATCTTGCAGCTGCAGCACAAAAACAAAACAGCACAGTGATGCTTAGCATTTTCTGGCAGCCACGTTGGTGAGCTTGTATATATTCATTGAGTTTGTATATTCTCTATGTTCTTGCTATTAATGTGTTCTATTATTTCATTCTGATCATACAGAACACAAGCAATTATTTTACTCCTCCTATGTTTGTTAAGACTTGCTTTGCATCCTAACATGGGATCTATTTTAGGAAAAGTCCCATGAGATACTGAGAAGAAAGTGAATTCTGCATTGTTTGGGTGGAATGTTCTCTGGGTCTGGTAAGCTTATTTGATGTATGGTGCCATTTAACTAAGATACACGCATTGCCAGAATGATCTGTGCATTGGTGAGAATAGCATATTAAATTCATCCACTATTGTGCTGTGCTTCGCTGTACTATTTTAGAAGTAATATTTTTTATGAAATTTGATATACATGTTTAGAATTTTAATTTGTTCTTGAAGATTATTATCTTAATTGATTGAAATGACCCTTATATCTTCTGATTAATTTTGGTTTGAAATCTACTTCACCCTACAGTAGTAGCATCTTTTCACTACAGGTGAGGTGCATTTCTTGGGGGCCCATGTATAGCAGAATCCTTCTTAATCAAATATTCTTGTCTGTGTCTTTGATTAAAGAATTAAACTATAAATTCAAAAATATTGGAAATTTTATTAATTTCTGTAATTTCATTGATTTGTTTAGTACTTTGTAGTTAGTAAATTTTATTACTTGCTTGCCTAAGTATTATTTTAGTGTGATTTATCTTTCATGTGACCTCATGTATGTGCTTGCTTTCTTTCCTGACCAAAGGATTCTTTCAAGTGTCTGTTACAGAGCTAGCTTAAAAATAGGCTACAGAGCCTAGTTTTTGTTTATCCTTCAGTTATGAAATAAAGTTTTTCTGGACTTAGTAGTATGACTTGGGAGTTGTTTCTTGGAACTTGAAATACATCATTCAAAGCTTTAAAAATATTTTATTGTTTTTATTTATATTTATTATGTAAATATAAAATAAATATTTTCTTTTAAAAAATAAATATTTTCTAAAAATAAATATTTATTATAAAATATTTTACAAGAAATAAATAAAAATATTTAAAATATTATTATTCTGATAGACTTGCCTTTATTATGATTTGTCCTTTCTTGATGTTTAATTCAACATATTTTCTTTGTTTTGTATATTTATTGGCTTAGGCACAATATTATGAGGAAAGGCTCAGTTTTAATCTTGGGGTCTTTTTGATGTTCTGAATGCATTCTGTAATTTATTTTGCATGTATTTCCATAATTTGAGTAATTTTTTATGATTTTGGAAATATTCTCTATGAAATTCTACTTTTTCTTTGTCCACAACTCTCAGATTTGTTCTTTTTATGGTGTCCCATGTATCCAATGCTTATCCCTTTGTCTTCAAGGTACAATATTTCTTGATCCATTCTATTGGTGAGCCTTTCCTTAGAGCTCTTCATTTGATGTGTTAAGCTTTTCTATTCCAAGTACTTATATTTGTTTTTCTTCAGTATTTCTATATTTATCTTGAGTTCTTCTTTCATATCATATATATATTATGCATAAATATATAAAGATATAGATCTATAAAGTATTCATTTGTGTGTGTGTGCATGCACAATCAAGTGTGTGTGCGCGCGCACGCGTGTGTATGTGTGTGTGTGTGTGTGTGTGTGTGTGTGTGTGTGTGTGCATACCTGCATGCACATAGGAAGGCCTGAAGAGAGTGTCAGATGCCTTGGAGCTGGAGTTACAGGCAGCTGTGAGCCACCTGACACGGCTATTGGGAACTAAACTCAGGTCCTCTGGATGAACCCCAAGTACTCATACCTGCTGTGTCATCTCTCCAGCCCCTACAACTTTATTTGATTAACTTGTGTATGGTTTTTGACATTCATTCAGGAATATTTCTAATTTCTTTGATTTTGTTGTTGAGATCTTTGTCTAGTAGTGTTCCATCTAATTTACTCTCAGTGGAGACCATTACTATAGTATTACGGTTTTTTTTCTTTTTTGAGTTTCTTTGTCTTGAAAAAAATATATATGCATATACATATGTGCATATATATCTTATATTATTGTGCTATGATTTATATATTTGGGTATATAAAATATTGATAATGCATAATTTAAATTTCTTGGATTTGTTTTAAAGCATACTTTTTGTTTCTTTTAGTTGAAGGATTACTAATGTTCAAGTCAGGCTAAATTGTGGTGGATTTGAGGTGTACAGTCTAGAGTTTAGGTCCTTAATCCAGAAAGTCATGGTGTCTGATGTGACATCTTAGATTGCTACCAGAACATTACCTGTGGGAGCAATTAAAGCTGCTGAGTGTGCCCACTCAATTAGTGTCCTACTGGATGTGCACACTCAATTAATGTCCTGCTGGGTGTGCACACTCAATTAATGTCCTACCTGTCAGTCATCAGCTGGGCTCCTTTTCCCTTCCTAAGGAGCTGAAGGATAAACAACAACGTGTTTATGCACTATGTGTACACACTATGATAGATACTACGGTTTCTGTGACTAAGGTTAAAAAATGGGTGAGGGGGACTACAGTTTAGTATTAAATCAACTTTTTAAAAAATTAGTTTGGAAATGTAGTTCGGAAGAAATATTTTGCATACTGTGAGGGTCCACTGACCTCCGAAAGATTACAGTTAAGACGTATAATGTAGAGAAAAGCGGGAAGAGAGAACTAGGAAAGGAAGTAGAAATAAGAGGGAACATGTAGGTTCTATGTCGAGCAGATTCATCACCTGATGGGAAGGGTTTTGAGTTCCTTCCCTCCCTGTGACATTTCAGGTAACAAACTGCAATGGTGGGGAACATGCAGTGTGCGATTCCAATCCAGACGCCATAGAGCCAGCTCTGTGGCGTCACTCTGTAGAGTTTAGATTTGTTAGCATGGGAGTGAGTTTCTGCACAGCTGCATGAACTGAGGGTGTAATTCTCAGTCCCTGTTTTGCCATTCCCTTCAAAGTCTGGTTTGGTGCTGGGAGCACGGAGGAATGCGTGTGAGCCCTTGGCCTCAGCAGTAACTGTGTGTGGGGCTCCACAGTGACTGTGTGTGGGGAGAGAGGTTCTAAGTGGTTGCTTGTAGCTGCCATGGACTTCAGCCAATTTCTGCATCTGCTAACGTTTGATTCAGACACTGTGCTTCAGTGTCAAGTGCAAATCTGGCCCTTGGTCATTCAGCTCACTTCTCCCACTGTGCCTGTGAGAAGAGGTCCTGGGCAGTTTCCACTGCACTCACTGGAGCAGCTTGCTTTATCTGGCAGCATCACACAGTGGCCATCACTCATAGATCATCACATAGTGGCCATCACACAGTAGCCTCCATGAAGAGGTCATCACACAGTGGCCATCACTCAAAGGTCATCACACAGTGGCCATCACTCAAAGGTCATCACACAGTGGCCATCACTCAGAGGTCATCACACAGTGACCATCACTCAAAGGTCATCACACAGGGGCCACACTCAGAGGTGACTATCATACAGTGGCCATCACAGAGTGTCTTTCACATGATGGCCATTATACTATGGCCATCACACAGTGGTCATCACACAGTGACAGTGTATCCTGTTTGCATCCTCACCAGACCTAATGAGTGCATTGATGGACATTGTCTCTTGAAGGAATAAAGACCACTGTGTGTGTTCTTGTCTGTTTTCTTTCACCAAACTTCATTCATTTTTTTCTTTGCACAATTTTCATTTTCCCCTTTTGTCTCTTGTGTTTCCTACCCTCTCTTTCTACTTTTAGTAGTATTTTCGCTTTTCTCTATCAGGACTTAGAAGTTACTCTTTTTTATTTATCCTCCTCATATTTATCTAAATTTGTCTTTGAAAGTTTTCACAATATTGGGGAATCTTATGTTTGTTTGTTTTAGTTTCCTAACTTGCTCTTTTCTCTTCCATTCAAACATTGTTCTTCATCTTCTTCCTCTGGCTCCTTTCTTTTCTTTAACCTACATTCTCTTTTATTTTGCCCCTTTCAATGCATTCTTACCTTATCTAATGCATTAACCATTTTCACACTAAATTACTTTTAGCTTCATAGCACGTTTGGGAGTATTTTTTATTGTTCTTGTTTTTTGTAGTT
Organism: Acomys percivali; assembly: GCA_907169655.1. Lineage (NCBI taxonomy): Eukaryota > Metazoa > Chordata > Mammalia > Rodentia > Muridae > Acomys > Acomys percivali. The sequence continues at coordinate 49,869,791 of OU015746.1, read as the reverse complement.
ACTCTTGATGCATGACTGCACCTCAACAATATTCAGTGTATTTCTATCCTTTACATAATTTGTTTCTATTATAGAAGTTTGTTTTCTCTTTCCTGATTTGTACTGATGACTGAGCCTTCTAGAGTAGATGGCTCAGTAAGTAGACCTCTGAAGTGCTTTAAGTGGGAATCCCCTATAAACTGCAATATTTAGTAATTGGTCCCTAGATGGTGACATTGTCCAGAGAGTTTTAGATGGTGCAGCTCTTCAGAGGACGTATACCACTGGGAGCAGGCTATGAGTTTAAAAGCTTTGCATCAACCCCAGTTTGCTCTCTTTGCTTGCTTCATGCTGTGGTTAGTGATGTGAGCTCTCAGCTTCCTGCTCTAGCCTCTGTGTATCCTGCCTGTGGTCATGCATCCTTTCAAAGGGAGGCTTCCCATGCCCGACACCACAGTTTCAGTGGGTCCTGCTTCTTCCTGCTTCTTCTGTCATTATTTCTTTGAGCTGCGGGGCCTGAGAGTGCTTTTATCAGATACCACATGATCAGAAATTTACTGTTAAAGTCTTTTTATGACTGTAATCCAGAAAAGGTCTTTATAGTATCTACTTACATCCATGCCCTTTCATGCTTCTTGAGCATGGTCAAATTACTAGGGGCAATAGTCTTACAGAAAACCTACTCTCCTTCTCCAGAAGCTATCAGCTGTCAATAGCTCATTGGCTCAGGATGGAAATTCATGTTTGTGTCCCCTATTCATGCTGAAGTTTGATATATTTTGAGCATACCTAGAACTTGTGCATGCTGTCTTAATCTCCGTGAGTTCATATGGAAAGCTTCCTTGTTGTATCTGGAGGACTCTGTTTTCTTGTATTTATCATCTACCACCTCTGGCTCTTTCAATTTTCCTACCCCAATTTCCCAATGGTCCCTGAGCCTTGGGAGGAAGGAGTGTGGCATAGATGGCCCCTCCAGGACTGAGCATTCAGCAGCAGCTTATTCTCTCCACTTTGCTCAGTGGTTCTTTGTGTTAATCAACAGCTACTGAAAATAGAACCTTCTCTGATGAGGGCATTAATCTACAGCTGTCACAACAAGTCATTACAAGTTAGTTTAATACTATGTCTATTTATCAAAATAATAGCAGAAGGTTTTCCCTTAGGGCCTATGATTTGTCTAGTCATAGGTTTGAGGCCTAAAAAAATTGTGTCATGTCTAAGTTTTATTTTGTGGAGCAGGACATAAATATACTCAGAGAGTGGTTACTTACTTTGATGATGTTCATGTCACTATTGTACCAGTGGGCAAATGTGTCTTTCTAGGACAGAAATGACTGTAGCTTACAGAGTTCACTGTTGGGTATAATTGACGCTTACTTATCTCCTCTGATAGCAGGTAGAGCATTTTCCAGTGCTATAAAAGCTAGCCAATAGGGGTGATGTATGATCTTTCACTGGAATGTAGTCAGCTACTCAGAGATCACAGTCTTAGAGAAAAGGGGCATTTCCTTACTCAACAGCTAACAATTGCCTTGGCTAGGGGTGGAATTGTGTGCCCAACTCCCCTCTCCAAGTATCCTACATTTTAAACATTAGAAGTGGTGTTTTTAAATGAGGTGTGTTGGCATACGCTTGTAATCCCAGCACTCAGAGGCAGAGGCAGGCAGGTCTCTGATTTTGAGACCAGTCTGGTCTACAAGCAAGTCCAGGATAGCCAAGGCTACACAGAGGAACTCCGTCTCAAAACAAAAACAAAAACAAAACAAAATAAAAGCCAATGCCCCCCCAAGTGCTGTTGATTCATTTTTACATAAATAAGGCAAAAATACTAGACAGAAATAATTTAAAGGGAGGAAGTACATTTTTGGCTACTGATTTCATAGGTTTCAGTTCACTCACCTGGCTTATGTGCTTAGGTAGAATGTTGCAGTGGTGAACATGTGTGGTGGAACAGTTTCATAAGCAACCTAGAAATAGAATTAAATAGGAAGAGGCTAGCACTACTACAGCCCAGTGCCACCCAGTCACCTATTTCCTTTTGCCCTGCCCAACTTCTCATGAACAAAACATTGTAACCAGTTCAGGACAAATCTGTTTAAAACACAAGCCTGCCTATATGGTAGGGTGCTCTGGTATGGCACTGGAGAAGGGAGGCAGTTTGGATTCCAATACAAATCGGATGCCACTGAATTCTTATACTAGAAGATGCTCATATAAATATGAATTTCCAGCTTCATGTGACACAAGACTCAAGACAAAGGGTTTCGCTACTACTGCCAGACAGCTTTTTGCAGGAAGTGCTGCAGCTACTGTCTCTAACAGGCATGCTTTACTTTCTCGCTCTTAAGTAGGTGCCTTTCTGCTCAAGAGATAAAACACACTCATATTCAATCTCAAAGCCTATTAGACATACTTTTAGAGTTACACAACTAATCATTTAAGGTTATTTCTTCTGGGTTGCCATGGTTTAATAGGTCTCACTATGACACAGCAGAAAACGATTTCCTATTATATCTGATAACCATGTCTAACACAGCATTTACTGTTTCATGTTTTGCTATGTTTGTTAGAAATGGAGATTATGGCACATTTATGTGAACATACAGTATTGTCATTGGTGAAAATGTGTCTGTCTCCCCTCCTTGCCTCAGAAGCCTTAACTGATACAGAGCAGAGAGCTCCACTACAGTGCAAAAGGAAATGTCACTGAATGAATACATGTCAATGCTGGCTACTTCTGGGGTTTATCTGTGGTCTCAAGGCTAGAAAAGCAAGTGCATTTTAAATTCTCAGACTTTTTAGAGTGTCTGTTGCTGCCTTTGACTCTGTGGCGTATCTCTCTAAGTTCTTTGGAACAGAGCCCCCATCTCTACATCTTTCAAAGAAAGGATTTGAACTAAAATAAATATTCTTTGCTCCTTGGGTTCAGAGGGTGCCTTTTATTCCCCATAAAGATCCCTTGGTAGTCACAATCATTTGATGATGTCTTTGGGTCATTTACCTAAATTCAAAGACAGAAAGTCTAAATACAACTTGGTTTGTTGAACAAAGAAGGCTTTGTTTCCCAAGCCACCCTGACTTTGGTGACTTTGAAAATCTTATTCAGATTAGAAGAGAAACCTGTCTACCAACTCTGGACCCACAGGTCCTTGGAGGCTTGTGAGGAGCATCTCAATTAGGAAGCTCAGCTAAACAGGCCAGGGCTGGCACCGCAGACCCAGGTCCACTCACACCTCATCCAGCACTGCTGGGTTAAGGTACCCTTAAGCTCTCTGTCAAAATAGCATGAATCCAAGAGACTCACTTCCTGACCTCAAGGCAGGTGGAGGGGGAGTCTAATGCAGGCTGGGAATAACTGGATCAGGGAGATATGACTGTGCTATCTAAACTGGGATTTGGGTTGAGCAGAGGCAGCTTTAAACAACTTTCCTCTAACAAACTAGCCTGACTAAACAGAGCTGCAAAAGCATTTTCTTTACCCTTTGTCCTTGGTTTCAAAAGGAGCAAAATGTGCTCCGCTTTGCTCACTTCACCTCTTATCTAGGAGGGGAAAAGACTTTTAAACTCCAGACCTCCAGGAATGGTGCTGGCAAATCTTTTGTAGGCCTGGTTGTGACTCTGAACAAACTGAAGCGCAGGTGGTTGTTATGCTCTGATCTGCAAAGCTGTCTGGGGATTTAGGAATGCCCATGTTTGGAAGATGGAAGCCAGGAGGTGTTTCCTGGGAGTATGCAGAATATATGGACTTAAAGTACTGCCAACTGAGTCCCTAGTAAATGAAAATGCCAGTGTTGCCAGCGATTCTTACACAACACTAGTATCTTAAGGTGGATTATCTTAGTCTGTTTTCTTCTACTATAAAAGAATAGTGAGACAGTAAGGAAATAGATTTGCTTTATCTCCTGGATCTGTAAATTCAAGGGCAGGGCACCAGCATGCTCTCAGCTCTGCTGAGGCCCTTGGGGACAGAAAGCAGAAGGCTACGTTAAGTGGTACTGGAATAGAAATGTTTGAGGGGTGACCTTGTGCCATGACAGCCCTTTTTTGAGGTATTTACTCTAGCCTCTGAGAGTGTGAAGTCTATAGATCTGTTTCTGAGGGCTCTGCTTTCCCTGCATTCAGATTCCTCTCACAGATCCTGCTTCCCAGTAGTGAACTGAACCCTAACGTGGGCTTGGGTGGCACGTGCCTTATTGGAGTCTGAGCACAGAGAAGACATTTTAGAGGCGAGGCTTTCCTCATGCTTGCTCTCCTATCCCAGTGAAAACCAGACTCTCAAAAACTTAGTTGGAATCTGGCTTTCCTGTTCACTTAAGTTGAGCTTTTGATCCCATCAGAATTGAATAATGCTGAGCAGAGTCCACACCTGTAATTCTGCCACTAATGAGACTGAGGCAGGAGGATGGTGAACTTTAGCTCACGGTGAGCCACGTAGCAAGACCCTACTTTAATCAATAATTCAATTATTAGGTGTGTTTAAGTATTTTTATATTTGGATGAATCACACACTCTATGGTTTTTATTCCAATGATCCAATTATTCTTACTTATTATACACTTTTGAACCTCTGTTCTGAAAAGTCACCAAGTAATTTTCATGTCAATTTTCTTTTCTGACAAGACCTCTGCAGATAGCAATTGTTGAATAATCTCTTAGGTGCTCTGAAGCAAAACTTAAGCAAAACATTAAAACCAATTATAGTTGTTTGGTGTGTTTTAGTTCTGTCTCATTTTCCCTCAAAAAGAATAGAATTTGGTTAGAATGAATCTAGTCATGGAAGAAGCAAGAAAGTGTTCAGGGGGCTAGAGCGATGGCTCAGCGGTTAAGAGCACTGATTGCTCTTCCAGAGGTCATGAGTTCAATTCCCAGCAACCACATGGTGGCTCACAACCATCTGTAATATGATCTGATGCCCTCCTCTGGCCTGCAGGTGTACATGCAGGCAGAGCACTGTGTAAGTAATAAATAAAGAAATAAATTTAAAAGAAAGAAAGAAAGAAGGAAAGAAAGGAAGAAAAGAAAGTGTTCAGGGAGAAAGGGCCATGGTTATGTTTTAAGGTAACTTTCATTTGGATCCCCAAGAAAGAACTCTCAAGATAACAACTTAACCAGGCTCAGCATTGGTAGAGGCATGTGGGAGTGAATTAGGAGAAGTAAATTCTTAAATGGGATCCAAAATCATTTTACCTTAGGGCTGTAGGATTGGGAGCCTTTGTTTGTCCACTTCTTTACTCATTTGTGAAAAGAAAAGGGTGTGGCTACATTAGAGTGGGCATTTTTCTTGAGCTTCCATCTTTTTCTGGCCTTGGACTAGGTGGACAAAGAGAGTCTGCCATGCAGTTGGAATACAGGGGGCACTACCTTCATGAGTGGGTCACCCTCCCTATGCCTCAACCTGGTCCCCAGCCCCGGGTCTATAAGAGCTACTGTACATTGTGTCTCATAGCAAAACCTGCTGAGTACTGCCTACCTACAATTGAATCATCTGCACAACTTCCCTCTGCTCAAACACAAGCATTTCGCCAATACATATCCCCCAAAGCAATCAACTCTGCTGAAGGCCAGCAAGGCTTTGAAACTCAGTAGAGAGGCAGCAGGAGGTAACAGAGAACATGTGTGCCTTTGTCCTCTTGAAATGCAATCAGTTAATAGAATTACCAGCATTTCAATATCATGGGACACAACAAAAAGAAAATTATAACAATGGTAGAATGTCATTGTGCCCTAATTTTTTCCTTTCAATGCTCTACTTTTCTCCTCAAGTGTAAGAAAAATGAAGCATTTCTGTTTTTCTCTTCAACTAAACATATTTCTCAAGCTAAGTATCCCTATTCCCTTTCTGTGTTTCTTTCTGCCATCGATTTCAAGTTGGATCATACCTATATGGTCTCAACTCACTCCAATGCACAACCATCGATCATCTGCAAAGTTTCTACTTCTAGTCTTTCTTTGAGATGAGCCTTTTACTGCTGCCAAGTAATTCCTCCTTCTATGTATCTGATCAACTTTGACACAGTCTGACTTCCTGTGTCCTGCATTGCCTCATTAGGCATTGCAACTCTCCTCTCATGTTCCCTAACCCTGCTAATACAATTCTGCCTTAAAGCTAAGACTGCTGTGCCATGACAATTCTTTCCTGTCAGTGTTAGAAAAAGATTCTTTTATAATACAGAGCAAAACAGAAAATATTTTGCTTGTAGGTGATGTTGTGTCCAACAGAGGAACCCATGTCTGCCATGAAAGAGTCAAAGTAGCCATAGACAGAGTATGAATGAATGAGTAGCTAAGCACTTGTGATTTCTTTTTCTTTCTGTAAGAATGTCCATAGTATAGCTTTGGCATAGAGGCCACTATTTGTTGGCTCCTGCTTTAATAACATAGTGACAAATTTATTCTAGAGTCTTTGTAGCACAATTTGTTAATAAAAGTTTGTTAAAGTGTGTTGAGACATGTGTAAAGAAATACATTAATGTGAAGGGGTGTAGGAGGAGGGGGATGTGAGGGTAGGACTGGGAGGGGAGAAGTAAGGGGTCTGTGACCAGGCTGTAAAGTGATTAAATAAATTAATTAACAAAGAAAAAGAAAAAATACAATAATATCTTAATTGAGGTGGTTGGTGGAACAAAAGATTTTCATGTGAAAAAAAAAAACTCAGGAATTTTCATGGCTCTCTCAGTCTAAATGAACAGCTGTCAGATTCATTCTCAAAACCAAATGAATCATTGTGTGCAACTGTACTCCAGTGATCCCAGGGTTTAAAAAAAATCCAAACTACTTTAAAGCGAATTATAAAGGTGAGGACCTCCTAGATCTTTGTACACACTTTTCACTAGAACAGAACTCCACCTCATATTCTAATTATCTCCCATTTTATCAATGAAAGCCAACTTTCTGGGCTATAGTACTATCCAATAGCTCACAAACTTTAGCAACAGAAAGGTCAGTTTTTAGACTACTTTTATTATTTGCCAGTTTCATACATTTATACGGTACCCCAACGCCTCCTCACTTACCCTAGAACACCCCAATATATCCCCTACCTATCTTCATGACTTATTTTCTTGAAAAAATATAATCCGCCGAGTCCAGTTAGTGCTGTCTGCATGTGTGTAAGGCAATCAGACCACAGTTGACCTACTAGTGGCCACATCTCACAGAAAAAGTATTCACTCTCACAGCACCCATCAATTGCTAAAGGCTATTAAGCTATGGGAGGGGCCACATGATCACCTACCCCTATCCATTCCAGAGTGCTGGGTAAGCCTTCATGGGTCTTACACACACAATCACAACTGCTCTGAATATAACAGCAACACCGTGTCTAGAATTTTACAGAATGTATCCTTATACTCCTCATACCTACCCTTTTACTTTCTTTTCTTTCCCTCTTTTTAATGTTCCTTGAACCTTTGGGGGTGTTGTTAATACAGAGTTTCCATTTAGGGCTGAAAACAGCTATTCTCAGCCTATTGACCAATTATAGCACCCCGCAATTATGACTGCTGCCTAACATTTGTCAGCTACCCTTTTATGAAAGTTGGCAATGTTACATAGTCCTGATAACACATGTAAGTTGGAATATAGTGCACAATGTTGAGATCTGAGTTATTGCCTCGTATTCATGTCCATGTTTTCTAATGCACATAAGGACAAAAATCTGTGAGACTAGTAGAGATGATAATAAGGCTTCATAGTGGAAGGAGGTTTTACAATCTTTCCTCCCCATCTTCAGCCATATTCCCCGAGCCATAGATACATGAGTTATGATGTGCAGATCTATCTGTTGAGGCTGGGCTCTCCTGCATTTTGTCCTGTTGTGTTTTTCTTCAGTGGTCTCTATTAGTTTTAGAGTGGGGTTTCTTTGATGAGGGATGGTAGCCACACTTATCTGTGGAGATAACAGTAAGATTTAGAATGTAGTTAAGAAATTACACTGGTCTGTCAAAGTGGTGTTGAGTAGATTTCTTTTCTAAGATGTATAACCTCACTAGCCCTGGTTAGCTGACTAGCTGTCCAGTACCAGGCATGGATTCCCTTCTGTCTAGTGGCAAGGACATCCAATGAAACAGCAGCTGGTTGCCACTGACATGTAAACACCACTTATTGTAATTTTATGCTTCATATTTATATCAAATTGTTACTGTGTGTCTTCCTATTTATCTCTACTTTTACATAACTCCATCAACAAATTGTATCAAACCTTTGCATTAAGTTTTTTGTCTCTTTAGTTCTCTAAAATGAAGCAGTTTCTTGGTCTCTGTAGGCTACACTTCAAAATTCATTTATTTCTCATTTCTTTACAATTATATTTAGGTTATACATTTGTCACAGAATTGCCATAGACATGTAGTTGTGTTTATTATGTTCATAGTATCAGACTGTACTGTGAGGGTTTTACCAGTGCTGAATATATATATATATATATATATATATATATATATATATATATTAACTTTGCTTATTGTTGAACTTTTAAAAGTAACATGCCACTTTTTAAAACATATCATTTAACATTATGTTTGATGGATAAGTTTATTACTCTTCATTTGTGCATGAGTATATGACAATGGTTCATTTACTCCTGTTTATTAATGCTATTCTTTTATGTGGATACAGCATAATACAATTATTCATTTCTATAGATCTTTATATAGTTCTCAGTTTTTGATTATTAGAAATAATGATTGTCTAATTCCAGCACTCAGCAAGCAGGTGGATCTCTGTTAGTTTGAGGCCATCCTGGTCTACAAAGTGTATCTGAGACAGCCGAGGCTACCCAGAGAAACCCCATCTAGAACAAAATAAAACAAAAAACAAATGGAAAGAAAGGAAGGAAGGAAGGAAGGGAGGAAGGAAGGAAGGAAGAAGGATTATTTCATCCTTTAGGACTCAAGTTTGTGGTGTCTTCAGAGTCAAGTTCTGGAGATTAATCAAAATCAATGCTAATAGTCCATAATGCTTGGAGGTCTGTGGGCATGACTAAACATGAAATCCAAAAAAGCTAACCCATTATATGACCTGGACTTTTAATTTGATAACCTATAATAACAGGAGGGTAAGCAATTTTATTTTAATATCAAAATATGTATTTTTATGAACCATCTACAAGTAACAAGATCCCATGTGATTTTAAAAAGGTCTTGAGTTTTAGTTACCTTTCCCCACACTGCCTCACATTTCCCATACCAGCCGGTAGTGACCTGGAGGCTTCATTCTTACTGCCCAGCTTTCAATGTGCTGGAAGATGCAATAGATACTACTAGAGGAGAAGAGTGATCACCAGTCTCACCCTGCTGTGAATTCTATGATCTATATGACCTACCCAACAAGACATCTCCACTGGTGCAATAATGACATGAATGCTATGGGAGCAACCAAGCTCTTTCTAAATTGGATTTCAGGCTCATTTCATGAGATGGAACTCATACTTGTCACTGTTAACTGGGCCAAGAACTTACAGCTATTCAGAACAAGGCCCTAAGGAAGAACCTACTACTATTATTATGTAAGTGGTAAAAGTATTAAAACAAATCCTAGTGATGTATAGTTATATCAATCGATTAGTTTAACTTTCACCCCTAATCAGAGAAGCTTCTATTTGCTGTGAATGGGTAATTAACACAGAGACCCACAATTGGTTAATATGACTACAGAGTAATCAGCCCCAAATGGGAGATTTATATTACATCCTTCTTCTAAAGGTTCAGGAATTAGGGGGAATTCCAAGATGATGGTGCCTATCACACCCTGTATCTGATCTACTGCAAAGAGATCAGGGACCTGAATGGAGCCACAGACTGCTAAATCTATAGAACTCTATGTGAGTGGGGTCACACACAGCGCAGACCACTGGTGGGCCTGGTCTCAGGTCAAGCACTCTCCAGATGCTTGAATGGAACCCACCTGTGGGCTGCAGCTGGCCTATAAAGCCCAAATTCAGTGTGTGGGACGGTGGTACACTGGAGCCACTGGCTTGAGGAAGTCTCAGGGAAATGGGTGAATCTACCCTTGGACTCCTCCACCCGCCCCACGCCAATTTTCAGAGGGCCCTGGGTCCACTTGAAACTGGGTCCACCTAGCCCAGCTAGAGCTAACGCAGTCCTAGGCCAGAATGGGGCCAAATTGGAGCAGAACACAGCCAGAACTTGGACAGTTTGCAAAGCTCCGACAGGATCTTCCATGCTCTTGAAAGAAGCTGGACACCCTTGAGGTGTTTATATTCTGGTCTAAAAGGTGGCCACAGCTCAGTGGGTCTGACTCAGGCAGGGTCTTAAATACAGAGTCACAGTAAATGCAGGCAACTTGAAGCAACTCGCCCAGCCAGAGCACGTACTTCCCATGGTCTGAAACAGTCCCCGCCTGTGGGCTGCAGCATACCAAGCCTGCGGACTCCAATGGATAGACCCTAGCTGGATCAGTTCCCGCAGCCCCGACAGGAACTCCCACACTCTCAGGAGAGGATGGAAACCCCTGTGGTGTCTATACTCTGGTCTAAAAGGCGACCACAGCTCAGTGGGTCTGATGCAGACAGGGTCTTGACTACCAGGATGCGGGAATCACAGGCAGCTTGGAGCAACTTGCCCAGCAGGAGAGTGCCACCTGCAGTCTGAGTCCCAATCAAGCTGGTCAGAATCATAGCAGTAACGTGAAAGAGACCAGGCAGAATCCTACCTCTGCTGACCCAGTCCGGAGCCTAAGGTGTAGAGCAAAGTCTCCAGGAGTGGAAACCAGGTCACCTTCCTGTTCCAGGGAAGAACTCCCTGATCCCCACAGGCAAGGGCATGCGACCTATAATCACTCACCAACTATCCACTCTCAACAACCAGAGAAGGACACCAGAAGCTACTTCCCAACATAAGAGATAGCAAAATGACTAAAGGACAGCATAAGAATGCAAACAACAAAAACCAAAACAGTTAGGCATCCCCAGACCCCAGCTATCCCAAAGAAAGCGACCCTGAGAACCCAAACACAATCGAAATACTAGGAAATGACCTCAAGTCCTTAGTAAGTAAGATGATAATGAAAGAAATGAATATAATCTGTAAACAAATGCAGGAGGATGAAACCAAACACGTTGAAGACATAAAAGAGATATAGAGAGAGCACTGGAAGAATTTCAGTAAAATACAAACAAACATACGAAGGAAATCAATAAAAACACTTCAAGATCTGAAGATGAAAATGCAACCTGTGATGAAAGAACACACAGAAGAAAACATGATTGAAAGGCCCTAGAGAAGAAAGCAAGCAACACAGAGGACTCTAACAGAGTCCAAGAAATCAAGGAATGAATCTCAGGACTTGAAGATAAAATCGTAGAACTGGAAAAAATCATCAAATAAAGTGTTAAATCTGAAAAGTTCCTGACACAGAACATCCAAGAAATCAAGGACACCATGAAAATGCAAAACCAGAGAATAATAGGCATAGAGGAAAGAGAAGACGCCCATTTCCACAGCCTAGAAAATATCTTCAACTAAACCATAGAAGAAAATTTCCCCACTCTGAGGAAAGAGATGGATATAAACATACAAGAGGCCTATAGAACACCAAATAGAATATACCAGAAAAGAAAATATTCCTGACACATAATAATAAAAACACAAAATATACAGAACAAAGAAAAAATATTAAAAGCTACAAGAAAAAAAGGCAGAGTAACATATGATGGCAAACCTATCAGAATTACACCCAACTTCTCAGCAGAGACCGTGAAAGCCAGAAGGGCCTGGACAGAGGTCCTGCAAATCCTAAGAGTTCACAGATGTCAGGCCAGACTACTATACCCAGCAAAACTATCAATCACCATTGATGGAGAAAACAAAATATTCCATGACAGAAACAATTTCAAATAGTACCTATCTACAAATCCAGTTTTACGGAAGTTACTAGAAGGAAAACTCCACCCCAAAGGGACAAGTTACAACAAAAGCTACACAGGAAGTAGATAACTACACCATTACCAAAACACAACCACACAAACTCTTAACTGTAACAAACATAAAAAATGAAGAGACTTAACAGTCACTTGTAATTAATATCTCTCAACATCAATGGTCTCAATTCTTCAATAAAAAGACACAGACTAACTGAATGGATGCATAAACAAAACCCAAGATTCATCTGTATTCAAGAACCACATCTCAACCACAAGGATAGACATTGCCTCAGGGTAAAAGGCTGGAAAACAATGTTCCAAGCAAATGTTCACAAGAAGCAAGCTGGTGTAGCCATTCTACTATCTAATAAAATAGATTTTCAACCAAAATTAATCAAAAGGGATGAGGTAGAATACTTCATACTCATCAAAGGTAACATCAACCAAGATGACATCACAATTCTGAACATCTGTGCTCCAAATACAAGGGCACCCTCATTTATAAAAGAACTATTAACAAAGCTTAAACCACATATTGATTCCCACACATTAATAGTGGGAGACTTCAACACACCACTTTCACTGAAGGATAGGTAATTGAAACAGAAATTAAGCCAAGAAATAACATGATTAACCAACACCATGAATCAAATGGATCTAACAGATATCTACAGAACTTTTCACCCAAACACAAAGGATTATGCCTTCTTCTCAGCACCCCATGGGACCTTCTCCAAAATTGATCACACAGTAGGTCTCAAAGCAAGCCTCAACACATACAAGAGGATTGAAATAATGCCATGTATTCTATCAGATCACCGTGGTCTAAGGCTGGACTTAATCAACAGAAATAACAAAAAATCTACACACACATGGAAACTAAACAACTCTCTACTTAATGACACCTGTGTCAGGGAAGAAATAAAGAAAGAAATAAAGGATTTCCTGAAGTTCAATTAAAATGAAGAAACAACATACTCAACTTTGAGGGACACAGTGAAAGTAGTGCTGAGGAAAATTCATAGCACTAAGTGCCTTTAAAAAGAAATTGGAACCATCTCACATAAGCAACTTAAGCCTCATATAAGCCCTCGAAAAAAAGAAGCAGAAACACTCAAGAGGAGTAGCTGTCTGGAAATAATCAAACTCAGGACCAAAATCAATAAATTAGAAACAAAGAGAACAGTTCAAAGAATCAACAAAACTAGCAGCTAGTTCCTTGAGAAAAACAACAAGAAAGACAAACCATTAGCCAAACTAACTAAAAGATAGAGAGATACTAACCAAATCAAGAAAATCAGAAATGAAAAGGGAGACATAGCAACAGACACTGAATAAACTCAAAGAACCATAAGATCCTACTTTAAAAGCATATATGCCACAAAATTTGAGAATCTAAGGGATACAGACAATTTTCTTGATCTACTTGCCAAAATTGAATCAAGATTAAATAAACAAATTAAATAGTCCTATTTTTCCAATGGAAATAGAAGCAATCATTGATAGTTTCCCAACCAAAAAGAGCCCAGAGCCAGATGGTTTCAGCGCAGAATTCTACCAGACCTTCAAAGAGGAGCTAATACTGATAGTCTTCAAGCTACTCCAAAAGATAGAAATGGATGGAACACTACCAGATTATTTCTATGCGACCACAGTCACTTTGATACCTAAACCTCACAAAGGCCCAACAAAAAAGGAGAATTTCAGACGAATTTCTCTTATGAACATTTATGCAAAAATACTCAATAAAATACTCACAAAATGAATACAACAGCATATCAAAAATATCATTCACCATTACCAGGTAGTCTTCATTCCACGCATGCAAGGATGGTTTAATATATGGAATTCCATCAATCTAATCCACCATATAAAAAAACTGAAAGAGAAAATCCACATGATCATCTCCTTAGACACAGAAAAGGCACTGGATAAAATCTAACACCTATTCATTTTTAAAGTTTTGGAGAGATCAGGAATACAAGTCACATACCTAAACATAATAAACGGTATATACAGCAAGCCAATGGCCAACATCAAATTAAATGGAGAGATACTCAAGGAAATTCCTCCAAAATCGGGGACCAGACAAGGCTGCCTACTTTCTCTGTATCTTTTCAGTATAGTACTTGAAATTCTAGCCAGAGCAATAAGAAAACAAAAGGAGATCAAGAGGATACAAATGGGAAAGGAGGAAGTCAAATTATACCTATTTGCAGTTGATATGATAGTGTACATAAGTGACCCCTAAAATTCCACCAGAGAACTCCTACAGTTGATAAACACCTTCAGCAAATTGGATGGATACAAAATTAATTCAAAATGTCAGTAGCCTTCCTGTATACAAATGACAATTATGCAGAGGAAGAAATTAGGAAAACTACACCCTTCAAGATAGCCACAAGCAATATAAAATATCTAGGAGTAACTCTATCTTAACAAGTAAAGGACTTGTTTGAACAAAACTTTAAATCTTTGAAGAAAGAGACTGAAGATGACATGAGAAGATGGAAGGATCTCCCTTGTTCATGGATCAGGAGAATTAACATAGTAAAAATGGCCATCTTACCAAAAGCAATTTACAGATTCAATGCAATCCCTATCAAAATACCTACACAATATTTTTAAAGACATTGGAAGGTCAACTCTCAACTTCATATGGAGAAACAAAAAACCCAGAATAGCAAAAACAATCCTATACAGTAAAAGATCCTCCAGAGTAATCTCCATTCCTGATATCAAGCTGTACTATAAAGCAACAGTAATTAAAACAGCATGGTACTGGCACAGCAATAGGCTGGTTGATCAATGGAATCAAATAAAAGCCCCAGAAATGAATCCACACACACGTGGTCACTTGATTTTTGACAAAGAAGCCAAATCTATTCAATGGAAAGAGGAAAGCATCTTCAACAAATGGTGCTGGTCTAACTGGATGTCTACATGTAGAAAAATACAAATAGACCTATATTTGTCACTATGCACAAAACTCAAGTCCAAGTGGATCAAAGACCTCAACTTAAAACCAGAGACACTAAAATCAGTAAGAAGAAAAGTGGGGAAGTTCCTGGAATACATTGGCACAGGAGACAACTTCCTGAACAGAACACCAACAGCCCAGGCCTTAAGGTCAAATATTAACAAATGGGACCTCATGATGCTGAGAGGCTTCTGTAAGGCAAAAGAAACTATCAACAAAGCAAAGCGACAGCCCACAGACTGGGAAAAGATCTTCACCAACCCTATATCTGACAAAAGTCTAATATCCAAAATATATAAGGAACTCAAGAAATTGAACACCTCCAAACCAAATAACCCAATTAAGAAATGGGGCTCAGAACTAAACAGAGAATTCTCAACAGAGAAATATTGAATGGCTGAGAAACACTTAAAGAAATGCTCAATGTCTTTAGTCATCAGAGAAATGCAAATCAAAAGGACTCTGAGATTCCATCTTACATCCATCAGAGTAGCTAAGATCAAAAATTCAAGTGACACCACATACTGACAAGGATGTGGAGAGAGAGGAACACTCCTTCATTGCTTGTGAGAATGCGAACTAGTACAGCCACTTTGAAAATCTATCTGGAGCTATCTCAGAAAACTGGGAATAGGGCTTCCTCAAGACCCAGCTATTCCACTTCTTGGAATATACCCAGAAAATGCTTCACCACACAACAAGGACATATGCTCAACCATGTTCATAGCAGCCTTATTCATAATAGCCAGAAACTGCCTAAATGGCCCTCACTTGAAGAACGGATAAAGAAATTGTAGTACATATATACTATGGAATACTACTCAGCTATAAGAAAAAGGAAGTCCAGAAATTTGTGGACAAATGGATGGAACTAGAAATGAGTTAACCCAGAAGAACAAAGACTCACATGGTATATACTCACATATAACTGGGCGCTAGCCCAAGAGGCATGTCCCATGAAAGTCTTCACTTTCTAGGAGATTGAGATAGATGTGAGGACATCCTACTGGGATTCTAGGGAAGGGAAATATAGGAGATGGGTAAATAGAAGGATCCAGAGAATCTTAGAAACCTACAAGAAGAACATTGTAATGGGTGGATCAGGGACTAGGGTTGTCTGCCAAAACTATTGCACTAACCAAGGACAATACAAGTAGTAAACATAGATTCCATCTAGGGAGGGAGTTATTTTCAATGTATAACTAACTGGTGGGGAAAGGCAAGTCAGTTTTCATAGGGGATGCAAGACATGAGAGGTTACCCATGCCTCACTGCTAACCCAGGCTCATATAGACAGAACTAAATAGACTGAGTAAGTTTCTTTAAATAGAGCATGTAGAGTTGAGAGGAAAAAAAGTTGGGGAGCTAGAAAAATTTTAATGTGAGAGAAGTGGATGTATGTGTTTAAACCATGCATGTGTAAAATCCTCAAATAATAAATGGAAGACAAAAACATGTGAATGTTATTCCTCATATTCTTGTTTATGTCTTTTGATGCATTTTCACATTTGGGAGTATATTTCTAATTGTGGGCGTCTGTTATCTGCATTATTGGCTATTTGTTTATTCATTAAGTTTTCTAGAGCAGTTGCACCAAATCACACCATCATTAATTGTGTCTACATATTTATTGCTCATGTTCTTACTAATATTTTTATAGCCAGATGTTGAGATAGCTAAATTTTATTAGCTTTCATTGTGGCCTTATTTATCTTCTAATGTCAAGTGAAATCTAGTATATTTTGTATTTAGCAATTTGAGTATTTTTCTTTGAAATTTGTTTCCTTAATATGCCATTTTACTATTTCTTTTATAAAACCAAATCGTTTTCACATGCTGATTGGTAGAAGTTCCAGTTCCTCAGCAATGTCCTTTATCAAAGCAGGCATTTCAAACACACTGGGCAGCCTGGAATTACAATTTTTAGTCTTAATAATGCCTTTTGATGAGTAGAACTCTCAATTTTAGCAAAGTCCAATTAATCAATAATTTTCTTTATAATGAATGTTTTCTATTTTGCTTAAAATATTTCCACATGCTATTGTTAACATATTCTGAAATACTTTTTAAACGCTGACAATGTAACATATTTCTATTATTTTCATTTTTTATTTATTATAACTTTTTCAGATTACATCATGATTGTTATCCTATCACTCATATCTTCCCATTCCCACCCTCCCTCCCTCTTACTCCCTATTTCCCTCCTCTAGACCTCTAACTGGGCGTGCCTCCTCCCTGACCATCTGACTACAACCCATCAGGTCTCATTAGGATAGCCTGCATCCTGCAGGGCCTCCTTGCCAAGAGGAGATCAAGGGCAATATAATGCATGTCAGAGGCAGTCCCCGCTCACCACCCCACCCTGCAACCTTGGAGAATGAGATGCCAATTGACTGTATCTGAACAGGGGGGTCTAGATTCTCTGCATGCATTATCCTTGGTTGGTGTATCAGTTTGTGCAGGGACCCCGGGGTCCACTTCCGCTGGCCTTGGTGGTCTCCTTGTGGGGCTCCTGACCCCTCTGTGTTCTCCTGTCCTTCTCACTCTTCCATACAACTCTCAGCACTCTACCCAGAGTACAGTTGGAAGTCCCAGCATCTGTTCTGATCCCCTGCTGGGTGGAGTGTCTCAGAAGACATCTATGTTGGGTTAATATCCACTTACAAGTCAGTATAGCCCATGCATGTCTTTCTGGGTCTGGGTTACTTCACTCAGGATGATTTTTTTCTAGTTCCACCCATTTGCCTACAAATTAAATGTTTTTAAGCATTATTTATTAGATGTACTGTATTCTGCCTACATGTATGCGTATAGGCCAGAAAGGGGCACTAGATCTCATTATAGATGGTTATGAGCCACCATGTGGTTGCTGGGAATTGAATTCACAATTTCTGAAAGAGCAGCCAGTGCTCTTAACAATTGAGCCATCCCTCCATCCCCTCTGAATAGTTCCTTGTGGAATTTACATTACTCAACTTTTACAATTCAGTCAGTAATATATCTGGAATCAGATTTTGTTAGTTATGTACCTTGTATCCTTACAGTTATTCAATGAATTTAGTACTATTTTTGGACAAATTGTGCCTTATATGTGCTATTAATTAGACATTATACATGTTTTTTTGAGAATGTATCTTTTAAATTTTTTATTTTAGTCACTAACTACCTAGCTTTATGTACAATTTCACTGTCTGCTAATGTTACTGATCTAGTTTTGTACTTCAGGACTGCATTTATTATTATTTTTTAAATGCTTACATTGTCACATAGATTTACAACTCCTTATTGATTTAATATGCAGAACAAAATTCTTCCATCTCATTTCCAGATTAGTTTGGAGGTAGTAGATATTAAAAGGTTCTGAGATGCTGCAATGGTTTCAGCAGTTTCCCCTTTAACCTCACGCTTACCTGGCATTTCCAGGGCGGCTGTATGATGCCTGAGTATGCTGAGGAACAGTGGTGCAGGCGCTAAAGTGTGCTTAGATTGCTAACATGGATTTTGGACTACTCAAGTGGCTGGGTTAACTCCTGAGGAACTGGGTGAATTCTTATTTTCAGGAGACTGGAAGAGTTACGAGAGATCATTTACAAAATGGCTCCGTTCCTTCTGCTTTGCCTCTGTGATTCTCTTTTCCACCTCAGGTAGAAGCAACAAGAGTGCTCTCTGGAAGCTGGTGAGAGGCAGGTGCCATGCTTGTGGTCATCCCAGCCTTGAGCAGGATGAGCCTCAGTCAGCCTCTTTTCCTCTTAAATTACACACTTTCGTGTAATCTGTCACTGCAACTGAAAATGTAATAAGATAGACGCTGCAGGTATCCCCAGACACGTCCACTCTTTTTCCAGGATGTTTGGCCTATTGCCCAACTGCTTTAGATATTTTTGTATTTGCTTTCCAGGGCTATCATTACAAATTCTCACTCATTTTCAGTTTGCCTAGACAAGATTTCTATATCAAAATCTCATATATATGTGAAAAGAATATTGTGAAGGTCTTAGGTGGAATGTTGTATTCACATAAAGCTGTATCCACTACTTGGGCTGTTTAAAATTTTCTTTATCTTTATTGATATATTTTTATTAAACTTTAAAAGACTGAGTTATGCAAAACTCCCCATCTATATTATGGACTTGCCTATTTTTACTCTTATTCCTCAAATTTTGCTTCATATATTTTTGAATGGGTCAAATAAAAATTACAGGAGGCCATAGTCAGATTAAACTCCTGAACCAGGTCCCAAGAAGACAAAGTAGTAAGGGAGTCACTCATGCTCAACTTCAAAGTTCCCAACCTAAACTAGAAAGATTAATGTAAGCATTCCTTCCAAGAAGTCAGGAGGGAAGGAACAGCTGTTTCCCAAGCAGGTCACTTTCAGGAAGGATGATAATGAAGTTCTATTCTAACTGATATTTCTATATTTAAAAAAAACCCACCACAGTAGTCAATGTCAACCAATGTTACTTTTCTCCTGTCTTGTTTCTCTGTCCCTGCCTTACACTGAAGATAACTTTGAAATAACTGATGTACTTTTCACAAATTTCTTCTATTTCACACACCCCTGTACTCAGGACCAGTATCTGCTCATCAGAACACTCAGTCTGTTTTATAGAATGAAGCACGAGTAATTCTAGAATGGCAAACAGAGCCAGCAAAAACTTTTAAGTTATTGCAATTGTATCTTTTGACAACTCTGTGTCACTATAGACACACAAATTTAAGATAGAAATAACTTTTCCCAAATTGGCCATCCACTCAAATAATGTTCTAGTCATTCTTTTACTTTACAATTCAATGTTTTAAAATTCAGTATTCAATAATATTCAAATAACCCATGTCAGTCTTCACGGCTGGTATTTATATACATATCTTCCTCTTTACCCTTTTCATTTAAAGCACATCTACTAAGACTGCCAGTTTTGGTATGGGCATATTAAGAGTAGAAAAATAAAGGTGTCTATCCTTTTAAGAAAAAATGTGCAGAGGGTTAAGAACAACGTTTTGTGAAATCTCACAAATAACTATGCTAAAGAGAGATGTATACCAAATGCTTCCCTCTTTCCCTCTTTTAAAAATCAATCTAAGCAGGATCCATCATTTGCTGCATACAAGAAACATACCTTAACAATAAAGATAGATATTGCCTCATAGAAAAGGACTCAAAAAATAAAAATAAAAATAAAAAAGGTTTTTCCAAGTAAATGAACCTAAGAAGCAGGCCGGTATAGTCATTCTAATATCCAATAGATTTTGACCAAAATTAATCAAAAGAGATGGGGAAGGGCACTTTATACTCATCAAAGGAAAAATCTACCAACAGGGAATCTCAGTTCTGAACATCTATATCCCACATTTGTAAAAGAAACAGTACTAGAACTTAAATCATACATCAAAACCCACATTAATAGTGGGAGACTTCAACACCCCACTCTCACCAATGCACCAGTGTTTTGAGGTAGCTACCTCAAAACAGAGAAATAGTGAAACTAACAGATATCATGAATCAAATGGTCCTAACAGATATCTATAGAACATTTTACCCAAACACAAAATAATATACCTTCTCAGCACCTCACAGAGCCTTCTCCAAAGGTGACCATATACTTGATCATAAAGAAAGCCTCAACCAATACAAGAAGATTGAAAATAATGCCATGCATCTTATCAGATCACTATGCATTAAAGCTGGACTTAACAACAACAGAAACAACAGAAAGCCTACACACTTATGGAAACTGAACAACTCTCTACTCAATGACCATTGGGTCAGGGAGGAAATAAAGAAAGAAGTTAAAGACTTTCTAGAATTCAATGAAAATGAAGACACAACATACCCACACTTATGGGCCACAGTGAAAGCTGTGCTAAAAGGAAAGTTCATAGCATTAAGTGCCTTCATAAAGAAATTGGAGAGATCTCATCCTAGCAATTTAAAAGCACACCTGAAAGCTCTAGAAAAATGAAGCAAATACACTCAAGAGGAGTAGAAGGCAGGAAACAATCAAACTCAGGGCTAAAATGAATAGATTAACAACAAAGAGAACAATACAAAGAATTGATGAAACCAAGAGCTGGTTCTTTGAGAAAATCAACACGAAAGACAAACCCTTAGCCAAACTAACTAAAAGGCAGAGGGAGAGTATTCAAATCAATAAAATCAGAAATGGAAAGGGGGACAGAACAACAGGCATTGAAGAAATACAAAGAATCATTAAGTCTTTTTTCAAAAACTTGTGCTCTATAAAATTGGAAAATGTAAACAAAATGGAGGAATTTCTAGATAGATACAATTTACCAAAGTTAAATCAATATCAGGTAACCTAAATAAATAGTCTTATAACTGCTAAACAAGTACAAACAATTATTAAAATTCTCCCAATGAAGAAAAGATTAGGGCACAGAATTTTACCAGACTTTCAAACAAGAGCTAATATCAATATTCCTTAAACTATTCCAAAAAATAGAAACATAAGAAACAGTGTCAAAATCATTCATTCTATGAGGCTACAGTCACCCCGATATGTAAACCACAAAAAGACTCAACAAAGAAAAAGAATCCCAGATCAATCTCCCTTATGAACATTCACTAAAAAATACTCAATACTCTCAAACAGAATCCCAAAACACATAAAAAATCATCCACAACAATCAAATATGTTTCATTCCAGGGATACAGGAGTGGTTCAACATATGAAAATCTATCAATGTAATCCAAATAAACAAACTGAAAGGAAAAAACCACATGAACATCTCAGTAGATGTTGACAAAATTCAACACCCTCTTCATATTTGTCTTGGAGAGGACCAGGAATAAAAGACACATACCTAAACACAATAAAGGCAATATGTAGAAAGCTTGTAGCCAATATCAAATTAAATGGAGAGAAACTTAAAGCAATTCCACTGAAATCAGGGACAAGTCTGCTCACTCTCTGTATCTCTTCAATATAGTATTGGAATCTGTATCTCTTCAATATAGTATTGGAAGTCTGAGCTAAAGCAGTAAGACAACTAAATGAAATTAAGGGGATACAGTCTGGAAAAGAAGAAGCCAGAGTATCACTATTTGTAGATGATATTATAGTATACATAAGTGACCCCAAAAATTCTACCAGATAACTCCTACAACTAATAAACACCTCATCACAGTGGCTGGATACAAAAGTAACTAAAAAATGAGTAGTCCTCCTTTATACAAATAATAAATGGACTGAGAATTAAATTAGGGAAACAACACCCTTCATAATAGTCACAAATAATATAAAATAACTTGGTGTAACTTCAACAAAGCAAATGAAAGACCTGCATGACAAGAATGTCAAGTCTCTGAATAAAGAGATTGAAGAAGCTATCAGAAGATGGAAAGATCGTCTATACTCATGGATCAGTAGAATTAACATAGTAAAAATGGCCAACTTACCAAAAGCAATCTACAGATTCAATGCAATTCATATAAAAATACCAACACAACTTTTACAGACCCAGAAAGAGTAATTCTCAACTTCATATAGAAGCACAAAACACCCAGAACGGCTAAAACAATTCTGTACAATAAAAACTTCTGGAGGTATCACCATCCATGATTTAAAGCTTCACTACAGGGTAATGTAAAAAACAGCATGGTATTGGCATAAAAACAAACAGCTTGATTAATGGAATTGAATCAAAGCCCCAGACATAAACCCATAAACCCACAGACACCTAATTTTTGTCAAAGAAGCCAAAACCATACTATGGAAAAAAGAAAACATCTTCAACAAATGGTGCTGGTCTAACTTGATGTCTGCATGTAGAAGAATACAAATAGACCCGTATTCTCACCCTGTCCAAAACTCAAGTCCAAGTGGATCAAAGACCTCAACACAAAACCAGATGTACAAAATTTAATAGAAAAATGTGGGGAATATCTTGGAACTCATTGGTACAGGAGACAACTTCCTGAACAGAACACCAACAGCTCAGGCACTAATAAAAAATTATTAAATGAGACCTCCTGAAACTGAAAAGCTTCTTCAAGGCGAAGAACACTATCGGAAGAAGAAACAGCAGCCTACAGAGTGGGCAAGATTCTGACTTACACTATAGCCTATGGAGGGATAATATGCACAATATATAAAGAACTCAAGAAATTAGACACCAACAAACCAAATAACCCAATTGAAAAACACGGTACAGAGCTAAACAGAATTTTCAACAGAGGAATCTCAAATGTCTGAGAAGCACTTAAAGAAATGTTCAATGCTCTTAGTTATCAGAGAAATGCAAATCAAATTGACCTTGAGACCCATCTTACACTCACCAAGATCAAAAACTCAAGCGACAGTACATGCTGGGAAGGATGTGGAGAAGGGGAACACGTCTTCATGCTGGTGGGAGTGCAAACTTGTACAACCACTTTGGAAATCAATCTGGCACTTTTTCAGAAAATTGGGAATGGCTCTAACTCAAGGCCCATCTATATCACTCCTGGGTATACACCCAAATGATGCTCACTTATAAGTGGATATTAGCCATAAAGTACAGGATAACAATGATGCAATCCACAGACCCAAAGAAGCGAAGCAACAAGAAAGGCCAGAGGGAGGAGGCTTATATCTCACACAGAAGGGGAAGAAAATAGGCATTAGAGGTGGATGGAGGAAGGGAACCAAGTAGGAGCAGGGGTTGGGAAGCCAGCAGGAATGGAGATTAGGAGAAGGAAGAGTGAGGGAGCGAGGGCATGGTAAGAGAAAATAAATAGAAGATGGAGATCATCTCTGGGAGGTGCCAGAGACATGGGATAGAGGGTGCCCCAGAAGTCTATGGGGGCCACGCTAGCTGAGACTTGTGGCTACCTCTTGTAGCCAGGTGGACTTCCAGTGGAGGGATAAGGACACCAAGCTTTGATCCAAAATTTGTCCTGCGTACAAGACTTACAGGGACAAAGATGGAACAAAAATTGAGGGAATGGCAACCAAAGACTGGCCCTACTTGAGACCAGTCCCATGGGAGAAAACCAATCCCTTACATTATTAATGTTACTCTTCTGTGCTTGTAGACAAGAGATTAGCATAACTCCTCTGAAGTGAGTTCACCCAGCAGCTGATGGAAACAGATGCAGAAACCCACAGCCAAACATTAGACAAAACTTGGGGATCTAATGGAAGTGTTGGAGGAACCACTGTTGGAGCTGGTGGGTTTAAAGATTCGCTAAAAAGACCTACAGAGTGAACTAACTTGGGCCCATGGGACTCACAGCCTGAACCACCAACCAAGAAGCATACATATATGGGCTGGTCCTAGGCCCTCTGCACGCCTGTAACCGATGTGCATCCTGGTCTTCATGTGCATCCCCCAGCAACTGGAGTGGGAGTTGTCTCTGACTTTGATGTCTGCCTTTGGATCTTGTTCCCGTATCTGGACTGCCTCAATGGAAGAGGATGCGCCTAGTTCTGTAGTGATTTAATGTGCCATGGAGGCACCTCCTCCTTCTCTGAGAAGAAGGAGAGGAGAGAATGGAAGGAGGGGTGTGTGAAATGGGACTGTGAGGAGAGGAGTAGGGGCTGCAATCAGGGTCTAAAGTGAATAAATTAAAAAAAAATTAAATCAGGCATTGTGATAACTCCAACAGTGTTCCTATTACTCAGGATTATTTGGGCTATTTGGAGTCCTTGTTATTCCATGTGAATTTCAAGGTTTTTTTTTCAGTTCCTGTGAACAATTGCATTGATATTTTGGTGGAGATTACACTGAATTGTTGGACTGGCATTTGGTAGGCTGCCATTTTCACAACATTGAGTGTACCAATCCCTGTGCATGGAGATTGTTCTGTCTTCTAGTTTCTTCTTCAGTTTCTTTCTTTGGTCTCTTAACTTTTCATCGTATTTTTTTTTTTTAATATCCTAGGTTAAGTTTATTCCAAGGTACATTTTATCTCCATTTTTCATTGAGTGTATTATGAATGGGCACATTTCTCAGCCTGTTTGTCTTCAGTGTTTAGGAAGGCTACTGTTTTTGGTGCGCTAACTTTGTATCTTGCCACTTTGGCTGAAAGCATTTATTAGCCTTAGGGGTTTCCACATAGTCTTTTATGGTCTCTTGTGTGGAGTTACACCATTTGCAAATAGGGATATTTTGACTACTTCCTTTCCTATTAGCATCCCATTTATTTCCTGCTCTTAATACTTTAGTTAGGACTTCAAGCACTATGTTAAATAGGAGTGGTAAAAGTAAACACCCCTGTCTTTTTCCTAGTCTTAGTGGGAATGCTTCTAGTTTTTGTGAATTTAACATGAGAGTAAATACAAGCTTTTCACAAACAGTCTTTATTATGTTGAAGTATGTTTCTTCCATCCCAAGTCTAGTTCTTAAAAAAATGTAAGATTTTGTCAAGGGCACTTTCTTTATCAATTTAAATGTTCATGTGACCTCTGATGTGTGTTAATCCAATCTCTGCATTTCTAGGGTGAAGTTTACTTGGTCATGGTGAATGATATTTCTGATGTGTTCTTGAATATAGCTGGCAAGCATTTTATTAAGAATATAGTTGGCAAGCATTTTATTAAGAATATAGCTGGCAAGCATTTTATTAAGAATGTGTGTGTCTATGTTCATCAGGGAGACCAGGCTATAATTCTTCTTTCTGTTGTTATGTTAGATCTTTACATGGTTTTAACATCAGTGTAATTCTGGCTTTGTAAAGAGTTTGGAAGTGTTTTTCTCATCTCTGATTTGAGTAGCTTTGATAGTTCTTTGAAAGTCTGGTAGAATTCTGAGTTGAATCCATCAGCCCTTAGGATGTTTTCAGGCAGATTTAAAATTATTGCCCGTACCTCATAGGTATAGGTCTGTTTAAATTCTTTCTTTAATCTCAGTTTAACTTTGACAAGTCGCATGAGTATATAAATCTAATCACTTATTTGCAAAGTTCCAAGTTAGTAGAACATATATTTAAAAATATTTCCTCATGATTCTCTGAATTTTATCAGTATCCGCTGCAATCTTTCTCTTGAATTCTCATTTTATTTATTTGAGCCTCATTTTTCTTTTGATTAATCTAGCCAACTTTTTTTATCTTTCAAAGAATCAACTTTTTTTCCTAATTGATTCTTTCATTAATTAATTTTTTCCTTCATCTTTTTTTTTTCTCTGTCTACTGCTTTTGGGTCTGGTTTTTGCCTGCTTTCAATGTCTTAAGGTTTATCATAAGTTTGTTTGATATCTCTTTAATTTTTTTCAAGTGTAGACACTTACTCCTATAAACTTTTCCCTTAACTCCCTTCATTGTATCCCGTAGATTTCACTACTTTGTGTTTGGTGTTATACAACTATAGGAGCCTGCAAATTTTCTTCTGTATTTCTCAAATAACCCATTCATCATCCAATAGTATGTTGTTTAATCCCCATGACTTTTATTTTCTTTAGTTTCTTTTCCAATTATTTCTAGCTCCATTCATATGAAGTCAGATGTTTCATTTTTCTTATATTTATTGAGACTTGCTTTGTGTCCTAATAATGTAATCTATTTTAGGGCACATTCCATGAGATGCTGACAATAATGTGTTTTCTTTGGCATTTGGGTGAAATAATCTGTAGATGTATGTTAGGTTCCTTTGATCTATTATGTTATTTAACTCTAGTGTTTCTTTATACATTTATTGAACAGTTTATTTGTCTAATGTTGAAAGTGAAGTATTGAAGAAATCCAATGTTACTGTATAGGAGTTAATTGGTGATTTTACATCCTTCAGTATTTGTTTTATGAAATTATATGGGCTCATATTTGGTGTGTAGATGTTTAGAATTGAAATCCTCCTGATGGGCTGGTTCTTATCAGGTATAAAATAATCTTCTTTATCTCTTCTGATAAGAATTGGTTTCAAATGTGTTTTTCACTCTAATCTGTTATCTATCTCCTCAAAGTCCAGCTTTCAGATATTATCAGTGAAGCTCTTGGTGCAGTGGGCTCTAGTTAACGGAGAAAGTCATAGCTAGTTGGAAGGTAGAGATCAGCCACATATGGGACATGGAAATCACATACACTGCTTTCTGCCTTCCATCCTGGAAGGAGGGGAGGGAGTAGAAAGACTTTAAGAGCCAGAGGCTGCAGAAGCTTAGAGCAAAACAGTGTCTTCTGGGCATGGTAGGATTGATGTACCCATGAACAGCAACTGTGGATGTCTGTAAAAGCCCCACGCGAGAGCAAGTGATTCAATATTCTAGTAACGAGGGAGAAGAGGCTCATGAGTTCTCATTACAGGTGAGGAACTATGAATAGTTTATGGCTTCTGGAGGAGGAAGAGTCATATATCTGTATCTGTATCTATATCTGGAGTGGGTCATCTCACATCAACTAAGGAAGCCAGGGTAGCACATCGTTGGTGCTCCACACTGGGGGTAAATTGACATTTTTTAAAATAAACGTAGCAGAAATCTCAACTCTGAATTCTGTCTCAGTACCGTAGTAATTGTTCTAAAGATCCACTCAGCCTCTTTGGCTTCTAATCACTTGTTTTTGCTTTGAAATTGGCATCAGTTGATTTCTTTTTTCTTTCAAGTCTTAGCTTCAAAATTCTTAATACCTTGTACAGTTTCAAGCAAAAATTAAAAAAGAATCTATCATGGTTTTCTTGAACAGTAATTCTTAGAATATTTTAATACTACATATCATATTGATGATTAAAGTAAAAATAATATTTCATATATATGAAATCTATATATCACTGTTAGTCTGACAAATTTGAAAATTTGTATTTTTGCACAAACAATAGATTTTATGCTATTAAATTAAAATATATTTAATGTACTTTGATCAGATTAACTTCATTACCCTCATTTTTTCTATTGATTTCTTTCCTTTTCTCCAAAACAAAACCAAAAACAAAACCAAGAAAAACCCAAAACCAACCAAACAAATGAAAACAACAACAACAGAAACCAAACAAACCCTTCCACTTTCTTTTTTTTTTTTTAACTTATTTTCTACAAATACAGAAAATGTATATTTCTCCTTCTGAGTCTGGCTTATTTTGCTTAGCATGATAATCTCCAGTTCCATCCACACTTCTGAAAATGACATAATCCCCTCCTCCTCCTCTTTTCCTTCTTCTTCCCCCCTCCTTTCCTCCTCCTCCTCTTAAAAAAAAAGCTTTGTTTGGTTTCAGTCTTGAAAGTCAACTGTTAAGAGGTGTTCCTAGCTCTGAATTAAAGAACCAAGGCATCTGAAAGTAAGACTCTGGGTTTGGAAATTAATTAGGATATTAAAACAACAGCGTAGTGTGGTCAACATTTAATGGGAAAACACTGAGATCTGGAGCCGATAGGAAAGTACTTGGTTACAAGTAGTAGGAAATAGAAAAATGAATTTCCAGTGCCTTAGTCCAAAAGAGAATTTTCTTTTCATGATAAGACATCCATAGGTAGGACTTTCATGACTGAGAAACAGTTCATTTCTTTCTGTGTTTCTATTCTGCTATCCTTAGCATTGACCCTCTGTCTTCAGATATATTACCATTGAAAATATTATGGATTATTGAAAGACAATGCATCCCTGAGGCTGGATTTTGGGCAGGAAGACTACAGTTATCGAACGGCCCTTTCCTAAGGGAGATAAATCATAGCTGTGGCTCGTGGGATGCTTACCTGAGACTATTTATCCAGTCATCAATTGGCTTCGTTTTTGTCCTCAAGGAAAAATATTAGGCTTTTTTCCCCCATTTTTGTACTTTTGCACTTTTGGTCGGTAACTGGTGGAACTCACTCCTCTAGCCGTAAACAGAGAGGCTAACTGAAGTCTTCATCTGATATTGTGATGTGCTTAGCCCCGTGTTTAGCCATTCAGTTACATAGATGTCCACCAGTGTAAGAGCTGCTTGCCATGGAAAGACTATTGTCTGAGGCTTGTCCTATTGGAGAACAAAGAAGCTTCAATCTGCTTCAAAGTGACAAGTGACAAGCAGCAACATGCTACAGGGGAAGCCAGGAGGGGGAACTAGGGCAAGTGTTTAAGGTTAGGGAGAGTGTGCGATTGTGAGACATGCTAAACCCAAAGAATACACAGAGAAGAAAATCCATTTCCTACAAATCAAAGCCTTAGGTCGGAACAGATTTATTTTTCCTTCCTGTTCCATGAGTCAGAACCATTGGGAGCTGAGAGAAGGAAGACAGTGCAGAAACACAGTTAGCTGGTAGGAGTATCATATTGATGGTGGTGGTGCTAGTTCACAGTGTGGGTAGAAGGGAAAGAAGAATGCTGAGAGAAGATAGAGGAAAATGCATGTGTACATAGGTCTGATTTTCTTCGTGCTGTAGCTCACCAGCATGAAAACAAATGGTTGGTTGAAAGTGGCTGCTGAGAAATTGAGTTGTTACACATGATCAACAAAGGCAAGTGATTTGCCATGGAATCCTGCTAAAGCTCTTCATGAAAATTCTGCCACTGCCATGAGTTAGTTCCTCATAACTGCAAAATAAGACGAATTTGTATGTGCACACCACATTTTCTTTATTTATTCACCTGTTTATGGACTTCTAGGATGATTTATAATGACTATACATGGATACATAGGTCCTTCCACTGTATCTGAATTAGAGTCCTTTGGACATATGCTTAGGAGTACTCCTCATGAATCTTATAAGTAATGTAGATGTATACATATATATGTATCATGCATGTAAATGATTATATATATGTATGTAAATGATTATATATGCTATTTTATACATGTTATATATACATATAATATGTACATATTATGTATGTATATGATATTATATGATATATATGATACTGTCCTTGGGCCAATTTCATGGCCTTTGTCTAGGCAAAGCAGAACAAAATAAAAACTTTCCGTGTCTGTGAACTGTCTTTTATTTAGGACTGAATAGATAACATGTCCATTTGTTAACTCCTCTATTGAGTGGATAGCTGCCAAACATTTTCAAAATTCAAAACTTGCTGCTGCTGCTGCTGCACAGACATCCCTTTTCCTTAAACCTGCAGATGGAGATGGCTCTGCTTTTTACATAGCCCTTGCCTTGCAGATGTTAGAACACAGTCACGGTCTTATAATGATGCCATAGCGTCCTGACTGTTGGACAGTCTCCTGACACATTTTCCCTTACTTCAGGCCACTTATGCCCACTTTGTAATTAGTGAAATTTCCTTCCAATTCTGACAGTGACTGTTTATAAGTTCTGGCTTTCTCTGTTGTTATATGTGACTGTTTATGTTTTTCTGGGCCTTTAACAGGTAATTTAGTGGGAAGTTTGGAAATGGGACTTTTTAAATTAAATATATAGTATCAATCAACATTGTTGATATAAAGATTAAAGATGATTAGATTAAAGGAATATCCACTTCTAACCAAAATTACTGTGTATTTTAATATGAAAATACCAGATTCTTCCAATGAATACATTCAGGAAGTAAGTTACTCCAAGTCATAAATTAAATAGGCAATAATCTACATTTGTTTAGGAAAATATGGTAACCTTTGCAAAGGAAATAGCTTGCTGTGTTTCAATTGTGGTAAAATAGTCACTCTTTTATTCTTTAAAATAACATGCTACAGAGGTTGAAGTTTCAGACTGGAGGACATATCCATTTTTTGGCAGTTAAATGACACAGTAGAGATACCATCTGTGATCTTCCTTTATGCTAAGACATGAAGTAAAATTCTGTTGCATTTAAAAAGAAGCTCAAGATTCTCTAAACAAGATGAGCCAATCAGTTGTGGGGAAAGACATGCTTTCCAAGTGAAAACAAAGGTGACTCTCAAATAGTCCAGCTCTCCCTAATGTCTGTTCTCAGCCACTCTGTGTGTCATCTCTTTAATCAACAAAGAATGCCTTTTCTAGTTTCATTATGGTAACTGCCATTGTTTAAATGTGGAATATCCTGCATCAGCTCATGTCTGACTCCAGGTGTTTTGGATGGCCATGGAGGTGGAACTGTCCTAAAGGAGGTCACTCACTAGAGGAGACATTGATATTTCACAGTCTAGCCCCAGTTCCTGTCACATCTCTGTTTCTTGACTCTCAAGGCAGTGTAACCTGCTGCCTCATGCCCCTGGCACTGTCCCACCACCACCACCAAAATGAATGTTATCCCTTCTAGAACCATGTGCCCAAAGCAACTCTCCTACCCTTAAGTTTCCTTTTTCAAGTAATCTGCTCACAGCCATGAGAAAATTAAATAACACAACGAGTAACTAAAAATTTCCATCATTTCTCAGCAAATATTTCAGATATGCCCTGTTTCTCATTAAAGTTTTTACAAAGCCCAGTGAGTCAAACAAATAATGTATGTCAAATCTTAATAGAATTTCTTATGACAAAGACTCATAAAAAATAAAAATAAAAAAGCATAGACCAACAATAAAGTAAAAGTTAAAAATCTAGAGTGTCACCTCAGTTGTCAACACAGGGTCCAGACTAGACCCTTTACTCACTAGCTCCCATCAGTGGTACCTAAATTTTTAAATTTGAAACCTTTTTTCTATTGCAAGTTAAAAATTTCCTACTTTTTAAAGGAACTATAAATTAGAATAGCACTCAGTGTGGGTGGCTTCCACTAAGATTTAATATCTCCCAAAGTTTTGACAGGATTGTTAAAATTAACATATTTCTCAGTATTCTGATTAAGACACTGAAATATCTTTCAAAATGCAAATATTGTCTGAGAGAAGTTATGCTATTAAAATGGTATTAATGGTCTAATGAAATGCCTTTTCCAAGATTCAGAAAACTGATTTTCCCCCATAGGATTCTGAGAAAATGGGAGCAAATAGATGAGATAAGAGAGACCTGACTGAGAAACATCTGAGGCATCAAGGCCAGAATAAAATTTTTTTCCTGCTGGGTATAGAATTAACATGAACTCTGGTGCCCCATATTTGACCACTTCCCCTTGGTGGGAGGCCTGGTGGCACTCAGAGAAAGAATAAGCAGACTACCAAGATGAGACTTGATAGCCTGTGATCACATAGTGGGGGAAGAGGTCCCCCTTGGTCATAGACCTAGGGGAGGAGGACAGGGTAAAAGTAAGAGAGAGAGGGAGTAACAGGAAGATACAAGTGATGGGTTAACAATTGAGATATAATCTGAATAAATTAATTAAATTAAAAAAAGAATTAGTGTATTTACTATTAGCTGACTCCATTTTTTAAAATTCTTTTTTATACTTAAGAACACTTACAAGCCAAAGCACTGTGGTGATCAAACATAAAGAAGAGTGCCCAGCAAAGAAATAGAAAGGTCTCAAGTGGAAGC
Organism: Acomys percivali; assembly: GCA_907169655.1. Classification (NCBI taxonomy): domain Eukaryota; kingdom Metazoa; phylum Chordata; class Mammalia; order Rodentia; family Muridae; genus Acomys; species Acomys percivali. The sequence goes on along the minus strand of OU015746.1, from coordinate 49,837,701 downwards.
CTGTCCAATAGTGTACACTGAAGTTTGGCTGTGAGCTGTCCACTAAAGAATTATGGGCTAGAAGCTTCCTGTGTTGTGTGTTGTATGTTGTGGTGTTGGTGTGGTGTGGTGTGCTGTGCTGTGCTCTGGTGTGGTAGTGGTGCTGAGGTGCAAGGCCAGTGAACAGTTACTAAGCATGATGCTCTACCTTCATGCGTGAGGTAATGCTACCACTTGGTATTGGATTAACAATTGCTGAGCGTGTCCCCTCTTCAGTATCTTGCTTCTCTTCATGTGCATGCGCTCTTTCTGTGCAAGGCAGGTCATTCATTTTCTGCTTCTTTTCAGTGTTGTGAAACAGCCAGGTGGTGTTGCTAAGTGGGCTGAACTTTAAAGTCAGAAGAATCATAATTCAAATAAACCTCACTGATCTCTATTTCCCATCATTAGACACTTTGTTATAGCAACACAAAAGTAGGACAAAATAATGACTGTACTGAAAGATAACTGTACATATATTGTCTAAGACATCTCTCCTCTGCTCTATTGGCAATCTTAACATCAGTCGGCATAATTTGTGCCACACCAACTAGAAGAGTAGCTCCAGGACAGGCAATCTGGAAGGGTAATTTGGAGATTTCCGAGAACACATGCATTTTTTTGGATACAGAACTTTGAGGATCCCAGTAGGATTTTTTACCTTAAAGCCTCCTCTTTCAGGACTAGTATTCCCAGCACTGCAAAGTTCTATACAATCTGTGCAGGGAAGAAAGCATTCAGTGTTCCTATTCAGCTGTGATCCCTATGAAGAGCAATTGCAAGTCCTGCAAGGCACACCTAAAGACGTAATAGTGGTACTTTCATCTTCGAGGTAATCAACACTTGTCTAATTGGACTTAAGACCCACTCAACAGGAGGGAAATCATGCTTGGGACTGTAAATCTAGCCAACTACTTTTGGATAATGATGTCTTGCATTGCCCTGGCTAGTTTTATGTCAACTTAACACAAACTAGAATTATCTGAAAGAAGGGAACTTCAATTGAGAAAATGCCTCAAAATAATACAATAAACAAAACAGAACTGTAAGCCAAATAAACCCTTTCCTCCCTAACTTGTTTTGGGTCATGATGTTTTGTCACAGCATTAGTAACCTTAACTGAAATATGGATCTTAGAAGAGGATGTACTACAACCACTTTCTAAGCCAATATAATTCTTAATGGTATTCTAAAAAGACATCTTCATACTCACAGCTAAGTGTAGCTCTTACCCTGTATCAAAGAATCTTCCTTTGCAGTAGACAGAGACCATTACAAAGAGGAGCAACTGGTCAAATGCAGAGGAAAAACTGCTTGTGGAATGCTCAGCCCAAATGGTGCACCTATAACACAGCCCCCATGCCTAAGACTCAGAGAACACCAGGGAAGAGGAAACAGATTGCAAATGCTAGAGGACCAAGGTGTCTGATGCAAGATTATGTTGTCTAGATGTGACAAGAAAGCTACCATATTTTTTGGACCATAAGACTCATCTGACCATAACATGCATCCAGTTTTAGGGCAGTAAAGAAAATCTGAACCAAATTAGTACTAGTATAATAAAATATTTATTAAAATCTAACAAAATATGGCAATATTAGTGTTAACAGGAGGAAAGATTTAGAGACTCAAACACTTTTTTAGTTTTCTGGAAACCCCCAAAACTCATCATCACTAGTGTCAGAATTTAGGAAGCTCAGTTGCTGACAATCACTTGTATCACTTTCTTCACTATCTTCATATATGATATTATTTTTAGTTCTATCTAAGTCCTTGGCTTGCACATTGAAAACATTGATAAGTGACCTCTTTGTTGATGCCTGAAGGTTCGCATTCGCACTATTTTCCCCCACACTTTTTTTTGGGGGGGGGGAAGTGTGTCTTATGGTCCAAAAAATATGATATATACATGAAAATGTAACAATGTGGCTACTTAAACAAGGCCTCAACAAAGACAACAGTGTTCATATTCTAGTGTTGATGGGAAAATCTCCGAGAGTTCCACCTGTAGATGAATAACTACAAGAAAGTGAAGGCTGCTGGGAGTGTATAAATTAGTCTTCCCAGGGATGAGTCCCCTAATTGGTTATTTAATACTGAGTGGTCATCTTTAAAACATACACATGCAAGTGAGACTAAATGGACCCATAAGGATGTATTTATATATTTTTCATTTAAGTGTGTGTGTGTGTGTGTGTGTGTGTGTGTGTGTGTGTGTGTAAAACAATCATAACTTTAAAGAGTGGGTGATGGGTTTGAGAGGGAGAGTGACATGGAAGGGATTGGATGAAAGAGACAGAAGGAAGCGATACAATTATTTCTTAGTTTGAGATAAAATAAATAGAAAGTTTCCATTGCTGGATGCATATATGAGAGTAGAGCTTTGTTATTCTAAGTTTGCAAATCTGTCTCCTCTTCCAGACCCTGAAGATAGGTGTTTATCTTATGGTTTGGTATTGTGCCTACTAAGAGCAAGGATGTCTAGAGATCCAAGTGCAGACCTTATTTCCGAACAAAAGGTCAAATCCAGAGTTTCAGAAGGGATCCTAAAGTTGCAACTGCAATGAAAATACCTTCTCGTGTTTGCGCCTATGTGCTTAAAGATTTTTGGGCATATTGCTTGACTCAACCACAATCCACTCTCCATTTTCTCCTCATCTCAGTTTCTCTTCTTACTCCTTTCATGGCTCTTAGGCTCTTTAGGTCTCATGGTCACTATACTTTCTGCACAACTTCATACATTATAAGATATGTGCAAATTTTCCTGACTGTGTAGTCAGGCTGATCTCACCAGGGCATCATAGAAGGGCAACTTCTTCTCCTATTACAATACATACTTAGAAGATATAAAAACATTCTCTGAATAATGAGTTCAGCTGTTTAATATAGGATTCTTGTGGGGCCTCAGCTATGGTTCATTTTCTATGAGTTTTATTCCTTATTCTGCTAATGGGACATCTATGGGATGCAGAGTTCCAGAGTTCCAGCCTGGTGTCAGTTACAGACTGGATGTACAGGACTTTAGTTACATCACCACAACCTGGTAATGCAGCAGCTGGCCGTGCCCCTTGCTCTCATCAGTTGTATCATGGCTTGTGTGCTGAGAGCACCTTTTTCTAATTCGCTTTTAGGAGGAAATACAAAACAGAAGGGAGGATATTCATTTAACAGCTTGCAGAAAAGACCTCAAAGACCTATTTATTATGCCGAGGTCTTGAGGGAATTAGCTGCGGGGGTTTGATTTCAACTAAGATATCCTAATGAAGGAAAATAAGTTGCAGGATCAAAGCTCCTCCCCATCATGCCATGACTAGTCGCCACTAGCAGTTTGAATACAATGTTTATAAATTCTCTCTGGTATCTAACCTTGAACTGGGTCTGCATAGGGTCTCTCTCCCTATTGCTTTCTATTTCTCTCACTGTTTCTTGCCTTTTCCTTCTACTTATTTTTCCCTTCCTGTTCCAATAACTTCAATGATTTGTTTATTGTCGGTGCTTTTCCTCTCTCATATTTATTTTCTTTAGAGTTTATAATCCCTTTCTGTTTCTCAAATAATTTACAGAACTTTCAAGGGTCCTTTCCTCCTTGATGATATGCGTTCTTTCACAAACATTCGTTAAGTCTTTCTGACTTAATGGCCTTAAATCTTTCTCCATATTTCAGGTTTTTCTTCCTTTAGCTCCCCCTTTTCCACCTTTTTCCTTTCTTTAGCATCTCTTCTGCGCTGTGGCAATGATTTGTATTCGAGACTGTGATGGATTTATTGAACCTGGTTCTTTGTATTTGATACCAGAGTTCATGGGTTCCCTTAGAGAAAAGAAAAGTATATATATTTGTAGATGAAAGTGATTGGTGTACTGGGCCTTTCCATGTGTTTGGATGCTGGATGTAGGCCACACTCACTGGGACTTTTTTTGTTTTTCACAAAGTATAAAAATGTACTGTCAGGAGTACAAAAAAGTAAAGTAAACAGATCTGAAGGTGCTTGTATGTTAGAGCTTGCACATTCACTCTGCCATGGAGGCTCTGTTATCAGGTGAGCAAGCCCAGGCAGGCTTGCTTATATGGTAAGGAGCTTGTAAAGAGAGCATTCCTAGCATATTCTCCAGACAAGAAGAATCTGCAGAATTGTGATGAGAACTCTTGTGAATAATTTTATTGCCTATAACTCCTTTTTCCTTTAAATAGATATTTTGAAAATGTTTTTTAAAAAGAACTTTAGTTTTTGTTATATTTCTCTATGAAGTTTCTGTTCATAAATTGTAAGTCTTTTGTTCCCATTTTTACACTATGTTTTATTATTAAGTAAAAACTTACTTTGTGAAAATAAATATACTCCTAGCTTTTATCAGACACACTAATGTCTTACTTACCTTTTTATTTCTGTAATAAGACACTATAACCATTGAAACTTATTTTAAAATTTTAATCTGGGTGTTGTAGTTTTAGAGGGTTAGATTCCATGACCATCACGGGACAGGCATGAGGCAGTAAAATATTAGCTGAGAGGTCGCATCTTGAGACAATCACAAGGCATATGGAGAGACACTGGAAATACTTTTGAAACTCTAAAGCTTTTCCTCAGTGATACACACTTTTTCCAACAAGGCCACACCCCCTAATGTTTCCCAAACAGTTCCGCCACCTGGGGACGACAATTTCAAATATATGAGTATATAGGGATCATTCTCATTTAAAACATCACAGCTTAGATATTTATTATGATTGAGTTAGTGGTCTGAAAATATACATATCACAGTTACATACCTATATAAATAAAATTATATATTTATGCATGATATATAAAATTATGAAGCTGTTGCATTTATAAACTATCTACCTGTAACCCAGGAGAGATCTTTGTAATGGTAGATTTTACTTTACATGTCCTTTCAGTTTCACTGATGGAACAGCCAGTGTAGCATGTTTACATACAAGCTCATGGTTTTGTCTTACAATAATAAACAGAATCTTGCAAATGACATTTATTGTTCTATTTCAGTACTCTTGGAGTGAACTGTGTCCAGGTGAAAAATACAAACAAACAAAATTCAAAGAATGGTGTCAGACTCAAACTGCATACCTCATACTTTACTGCATATTAATGAGGAAAATGAACTATGTCTTCAGTCTTGAGATTTGCTTACATGCCACAATAGTGCACATGTGGCACTATTCCACATGTTTTTATTTAATTAAGTTAAATATGTATTTGTATATATAGGTTTTTTAAGATAATTACCAAAGACTAGAGCTAGGAGTGGAGAATAAAAGGAGGGAGCGAAAGGCTACACTTGAAGAACTTTCTATAGAAAACTTTTGGCTAGCTACTGGAAGAAGAGATGTAAAACTCTTCATCTAAAGCTATGCTCACGAATTCTTAGGCCGAAGGAATCGTTAGCACTAAAGGAACACTGAAAGAACCAGGCAAGGTTACTGTCTTTTCCTGAGTGCGTGACATAGAGTTAAGCCTGTGTTTAATTTTGGTGTTTGGGAGGGAGGTTGAGAAACACCTACTTAGCTTTGGCAAAATGACTGTGTTAAATAAACATTTTCCAGGCTCTTCATATCAAAAGCTTGTGAGTTCACTGCTACGTGAGTCCAGAAAGGCATGTTTCGGGAGTTCCTAAATAGGAATCATTGACATCTGAATGGAAGACCTAAAACAACAGCAACAGAATTCCAGCAAATGTGCTGTTTTCAGTATGCGCTTCAGTAAAATGAATTACAAGTATTTCATTTACATTTTAAGAAGAGCGTGAAATATTTATATCACATGTACTGGAGGTTGGTACAATACAGCCTGCAGAGAAAACCTGGCCCATTTTTAGGAATAAAGTCTTACTGAAACATAGACATGTCCATTTATTTCCATATTATCTGTGGGTGATTTGGGGTCATAATAGCAGGGTTTGGTAATTTTGATGCAGAACAGATAGCCTGCAAAGTCCAAATATTTACTATTGGTCATTTTATAGGAAATGTTTTCCATTTCCTGACATAAAGTGAGGTCGATAATTGCCTAAATATCCATTATGACCAGTCACTTCAGACAAGCATTGTCTCACCGATGCTATCTTTCGTTCATTTAATGTTCAAGTTTGAGTATAAGCCTTGGGTATGTTTAGGCAGAAGAGGATGTCTAGAAACTTATTGTCATAGAAACTGGGTAACATATTTGGGTAATTCAACATTAAGATAGAATCTCAAAAAAAATGGCTTTATCAGTGACAAAATGCATTTCTGAGTACAGCTTTGTCTCACTTATTTGAATTGTTTCACAATTTGAGCTCCATCAGATTTACTCCCTTACACTTAAAAAATCAAGGACACATTATTCTCAGTTATCTCACTAAAAAAAGAACAAACATACGGCACGATATTCTGAGATTCCACCTTTCTGGGATAAATGCAACAAAACACAGAGAGAGAGATCTTTCCCTGTGTACCATGTAATAAGTGTCATACGGTTTTGCCGATGTGTTGACTTTTTTGAGGTCCTAGGGTCAGTTAGGCATGGTGGCCGTCATGGCAGAAAACAATAGACAATGAGAAGTCCTTGGAGCTTGAAGAAAGTTGAAATATGAGAAAAGAGAAAGAAACCAGAGAACAGCATCAGAGACTGAGGAACCAGGGGTCTTGATTGTCAGTGACTCACCTTAGTGCAACTTCACCCACATTTCTGAGATGCCCAAAACACAGAAACAAACCACATTATAGTGGGGTGAACATTAGAAAACAATGAAATATTTAAAAATGTGTTTTAAAGTATCTGACTTTGTTGCCTGCTTTTCCCTCTGGCAGGGCTGCCTTGCCTGGCATCAATCAAAGGGGATGTGCTCATGGGTTGGGGGGGACTCCCCTTTTCTGAGAAATAGGGGAGAGGGGAAAAGAGGAAGAGGGAGCGAGGGTGAGACCAGGAGGAGAGAAGGGAAGGGACTATCATTGGGATGTAAAGTGAATTTAAAATATAACCATAACAGAAGTTTTAAAAAGAGTATCTGATGGAATGAAAGAAAATGGAAATCAGAACTATTTTTGAATCAGTGGGACTATGAGAAAATGTGTCTCTAATTTTTGATGCCCTTGGTCGGTTCATTTATTTTTATACAAAAATGATAGATCCCAGAACTGAGTAATTTTCTTTGAAAGTTTGTAGTGAATCAGTTCAAAAGCTCCTTCACCTTACTGGATACACACTGAGATCAAATTGTTATCATTTAGAAAGATCAGTTGCTAAGAAAATACAGCAAAACCAAAAAATGACAGTGTTGAAAACTCAGTGTGCAGTGTATGTCTGGGACTCACTCATGATCTTCTGGGCTACAAAAGCCTATGGTCTTTACTACAACTCTTCAGGGGCTCCAATTCTGTCATACAATGCCGAAGCTTAGTTTTTCTCTGTGATCTTTTTTTTTTTTTTTTTTTTTTTTGGCTGTCCAAGAGTCACTTTGTAGACTAGGCTGGTCTCAAACTCACAGTGATCTGCCTGCCTCTGCCTCCCGAGTGCTGGGATTAAAGGCATGTACCACCACGCCCGGCTCCATGATCCTTTCAAATCCTGGAGCCTCTGTTACAACTGAGGCTTCACTTTCACCAGTGGCCTCCTGGTATATACTTAGGGATTCCAGTCCTTCCTCATGACACCAAGCCTCTGCTGCTGTCCATTATTTCTTCAGTCAGTTCTGAACTTTTCACTGTGGCAGAGACTGACCTTTACTAATGGTCTCTCACAGTGAGTGTCATGCCTCAGCTTCTCTCCATGACCCCTAACCGTCCCAAAACAAGTAACATGTAGGAGACTTTAATATATTTACTTAGTTTGGCTCCCAGCTTGAAAACCAACCTTTACCTTCTCTGGGCCCAGCTTCTGTGTGCTGACACTGAGGAAAAACTTAGTAGAAGAGTTTTCCTCAGTGATATCGATCTCTTATTGATTCCTGCCAGTTTTTCAGCCTCAGACAACCAACACTTATTGTCCCAGTAAAGCAAAGTGGTTCTGATCTCTTGTTAGTCATAGCTGATTATTCAGCCCTATATGATCAAAGCCTACATATTTATAATTTAAAGCATTACACAAAAGGTCTCCTGATAGAGCCTCACCATGATGAGCAAGTCATAAGCATCACTCCTCCATGGCCTCTGCATCAGTTATCAGTTTCAGTCTTCAAGTTCCTACCATGCGGTCCTGCCTTGGTTTCTTTGGATGATGGACTGAAAGTTGCAAGATTAAACAAGCCATCTTGTCCTCAAGTTGATTTTGGTTATGGTATTTTATTACACCAAAAGAAAAATCCTAAGTAAGATACTTTCTTGTGTAATCCTGGACAACCTACCTAAGGGTAGTACCACCCTGGAGCCTCCCACATCAATCATTAATCAAGAAAATGTATCCACAGACTTGCCTACAGGCCAAGCTTATGAAAGATATGTCTTTCTGTCCCTTTCTTTCTTTCTTTCTTTCTTTCTTTCTTTCTTTCTTTCTTTCTT
>OU015746.1:49756214-49829182 GCA_907169655.1 Acomys percivali | reverse complement strand
CTTTCTTTCTTTCTTTCTTTCTTTCTTTCTTTCTTTCTTTCTTTCTTTCTTTCTTTCTTTCTTTCTGAGACAGAGTTTCTCTGTGCAGCCTTGGCTGTCCTGGACTCAATTGGTAGACCTGGCTGGCCTTCAACTCACAGAGATCTATCTGCCTCTGCTTCCCCAAGTGCTGGGATTGCAGGCATGTGCCACCATGCCCAGCTTGAAGGAATTTTCTTAATTGAGGGTCCTTCTTGCTAGACGAACCTAACTTGTGTCAAGTTGACAAAACACGAATTAGCAATGTTGCGCATGCCTGGATAGGTGCCCAGATGACCCCATGTGCTTCTAGGTTTACTTTTTCCTCTTTCTATCACCTCTACTTTTACCTACATTTGCTTTAGTTTGTTTTGGGGTTTTGTAGGGTTTCATCCTGATGTTTAGGCTTATTAATCACAAATGGAAGTGGTCATTTCAGGTCTCTGCTAGCCATCAGATTACTGAGATGAGCCCATTATAAATCAAACATTTCTGTGACACCTACATTTTTTTCTTTGTACAAATTATTAAGTCTATAACAAATACCATAAATATTCTCTGAAACTGCATCCTCAAGACACAGTCTAAAACCACAGGGTCAGGTGGAAATATACTATAAAGGGAAAAACTTGAACTCCACCCAGAGCTGCTAAGTCACATCTGTGGGGGCGCATCCAGTAGTATGCACTTTCTTAAGCTCTGTCCTCCAACAAATGATGCTGAAGCATGTTTAATCTCAAGCATATACCATTGGCCAATTCAGAATCTAGCTGTGAGCATTTTTAATAAGAAATGAGGTTCTATTTTCTTGCCATTTTGGCTCATAAGAGCAGAGATAGGGCTGTTCACCTACTATTTTCAGAGAGTAATCTAAATGCATGCTCAAATGTGAGGACATATTTGAAAAGAGAAAAATGATTCTGGGAGGGCTGTTGACAAAATTATGACTGATACTTATGGAGTGTTCGATACTGAATTATTGCCTAGCCAAAGTAATTCAAGAAAGGCCTATTCATTGGTACAGACTGGAAACCAAGTGACCTAAGGATTTGAAAGCCACTGTGGCAGGAAAACTTCAAGACAGACATGCTAATGAAATGTGATATGGCGTGACTGCATAGCTCTTAGAAAGCCATGGCGAGAGAGGTTTCTGCAACTCAGCAGTCTGAGAAAATTGGTGGCACAGGGGCAGAGAAGGGGGGAGGAGGGCATTTGCATTAGGCCGTTTACAAGCTGAGGAGCCAGGGTTCCAGACAGCAACAGATATGTAGTCAGGTTGTGAACAGTAGTCACACAGACATTTCTCAAGATGATAAATGTCTTGTTTCACACACATGTGGCAAACCACTCGTCACCCCGTCTCTTGGTGTATGGGAAGCAATGGCATCCCGCAATAAGAACCCTGGCAGTGCTAGGAATACTAATATGCATTAGAAATACCAGCAGCAAGTGTTTGCTTTCTGGAAGGATAATTACACACAGAAGGGTGACCAGCTGTTCCACTTCTCCCAGAGGATGAGGGCTTAAGTAGGGATACCAGGGATGGATGCAGTGTAAGGAGATCCTATCTGACAGGAACATCTAGAGATACAGTCACCAGAGTGCATTTCCATAGGAGGCTGAGAAATGCCCTTCCCAGAGAGCTGTCTGCGAGGGTAGTGCCCACTTCACCCAAAGCACTTCACACATCTCCTAGAGAGTCCCCAGGTTACGTGCAATCACCCTCCAGGGAAGCAGATGCCCAGCAGTTTCTAGCCATAGGTTGCCAAGCATTGCAGACTTGGAGGGTGAGGCAAACAGCCTGCTGGATTAAATCATCCTCCAAAGGCCTCTCCTGGGACTTCCTGACAATCTAAATTACAGTGTGCAGCTAGGCTGCTTTCAATGGCTAAACAAGAGATGTTCCAGTTGATGGAGTTCAGTGGATTTCTTCTTTACTGCCCACTTTTGATCCTTTCTTTCCACCAAGTTCTAATGATGGACAGAGCTGGATGAAAATTACGTTAGTTCTATTGTGGGCTGGCCATTCTGCTCCAGGGACCTGCTAAAACTCACATGGGCCCAGAACACACTTTGCAAACTGCAAAGGGGGAATGCCATCTATTTAGGTTTTCCCCGGAAATGTAGGAGAGGTGGAGACAGGATTGACAGTCAGATTCTCTTCTGTTGTCTTTGTCTCCTCCTACCCACCCCTGTAACAGAATCTCCCATTTACTGAGAATCTGTTGTGTGCCAAGAACTCAAGACCATGTTGGTACTATAACTAGTAAAACAAAGATCCTGGATGTGAGCCTGACTATGCCCAAATTCAAAGCACTGACATTTCTTACAGACTGATGGTGAGCAGGGACAAGCTTCCAATGAAGCACATTTTGGCTAAGAAGTTTATAGATAATTTTTGCTTCGTTTTGTACTCTGTTGTAGACTTACTGGGTGACATTTTTTCCTATGCTTGCTGCTGTTCTCCTGAAGTCTGACAGAGATTGAATACACATGCTAACTTCCTCCATGTCGTCACCCCGGGTCTCCTTTCTGTGGTAGAACAATCCTTTACACAGAACTGGCTCCTGGGCATCTGCCTGTGACAGTCGTTTGGTATCATAAACCCTCCCCTGGAAGCTATTTGAACTGTATCCCCCCAACTTTGACATCATTTAGTCTGTTTCATTTTTCGAATTTTTCTTTGATTCTTCTTTGACCTCATATATGGATGCCTCTTAACTTCAACAGTTTGGAGATTTTTTTTTTGTATTATTTTCTTCCCATTCTTGTTTTATTTTTTAAAGCTTAATTCTACCATGGCTTGAAAAACATTATTTGCATCATTTTTTAAAACTACTCTTTGTTTTAGGAACAAGAATGTAGTCTGTCCTGGCAAGTGTTGACTCACATTAGAAAAAAGCTGTTTTCACTTAAAAATATATATTATTTATATTTAAATTTTTGTTTTTGTATTTAAAATTATTTTAAAATATTTTAAAAACTATTTTTACAGTTAGTAGATGCAACGCTCCATAATTGTTGGTCAGATCAGCTTAACTATGCATTAATTTGTTCCTCTACTTTATTTTATTTTATTAATTTATTCATATTACATCTCAATGGCTATCCCATCCCTTGTATCCTCCCATTCCTCCCTCCCTCCCATCTTCTCCTTACTCCCCTCCCCTATGACTGTGACTGAGGGGGACTTCCTCCCCCTGTATATGCTCATAGGGTATCAAGTCTCTTCTTGGTAGCCTGCTATCCTTCCTCTAAGTGCCACCAGGTCTCCCCATTCAGGGGACGTGGTCAAATATGAGGCACCAGAGTCCGTGTGAAAGTCAGACCCCAGTCTCCACTCAACTGTAAAGAATGTCCTGCCCATTGGCTAGATCTGGGTAGAGGTTTGAGGTTTACGGCCTATATTGTCCTCGGCTGGTGCCATAGTTTGAGCGGGACCCATCTTACACCCATCAGAATGGCTAAGATAAAAAAATTCAAGCGACACTACATGCTGGTGAGGATGTGGAGAGAGAGGAACACTCCTTCATTGCTGGTGGGAATGCAAACTAGTACAGCCACTTTGGAAATCTATCTGGTGCTATCTCAGAAAACTGGGAATATACCCAGAAGATGCTCCAGCACACAACAAGAACATTTGTTCCTCTACTTCAAAATGAATTTTGTTTCTACTGTTTTTTATTGACAGAAGGACTGAAGACTCCAGCTATATATAATTTCTTCCACCATTTCTTTTAAGAAACATTTAAATATTTTTTTGCTTAGTGTTTTTAAGTCTTATTGTATACATCTGTATAACATGTGGGCAGGACCCTGAGGAGTCCAGAAGTGGGTATCAAATCCTACAGAAGTGGAAGCATAGGCAGTTACAGCCCTCCTTGTGGGTTCTGGGTATTCTGAGAGAGCAAGGAGCACTCTTAACTCCTAAGCCATCTCTTCAGCCCTCTTATTATTTCCATTACCCTCTCTTCAGTTTGGTGCTTTGATTTCTTATTAGGTATATAAACATGTTGGCTATTGTGTTAACTTACAATTGTCTTACTCCGAGGTCTCCTTTACCTATGTTTTACACAGCAGTATGACACCTCTCCCCTGACTTACGTAGGAATAGAGTATCCTCCCATTCTCTTATTTCAGTGCACATTTTGGGCATCTTTGTCAAATATTAGATGGCCGTAGTTATATGTACTCATGCTTAACTCTTCTACTTTGTTCCATTGGTCTACATGTTTGTTTTTGTGCCACTACCACATTGGGTTTTTATTTGCTTGGTTCTGTTTTTACTAGATTTCTGTATCTTGAACTCTAGAGTAGCAGTCCTTCCATTCTCGTCCTTTTTGTGCAAGATTGCTTTGGCATCTGGGGTATTTTTCTGGTTCCATATAAATTTTAGGATTTTTTTTCTATTTCTGTGAGGAATGCTTTAAGTATTTTAATTGGGATTATACCCAGCCTGTATATTGCTTTTGGTACAATTGTCATTTCTCCTATATTAATTCTACTACCCCATGATATATGGGTGTCTTTCCATTTTCTTTAGAGATTTGACATTTTCTTTGTAGAGATCTCCTACCTCTATGGTTAGGTTTATTCCTAGGGTTTTTTTTTTTTGAGGATATTGTAATTGGGAATATTTATGATTGGACAAATGAGATGGGCTAAAGTCTCATGCAATAGCCAACTTTATTCAGAACACCAGACAATTTATACTCTGAGGGTTAAGAGGAGTTACATAAGCAAAGTGTACAATCACAAGGGTAAACCACAGATGATGAGTAAGCCACAGTGGCAGACAATTCATGTGTGGTGAACAATCCACATGCAGCAAAAACATGTTTTTCCATAAAGACATATAAATAAATAACAAATATAAATGATAACTTATAAATAAATAACAATGCAATAAACTCACTCCTAACCACTAAAGCTGGGAGGAGCATGAAAACACGTTTCAAGAACAATTATGCGTTTTGAAGAAGCTGAAGTTACAGGACTCGTCTTGTTTTCTTGCAGTGCACTCAGAAATCTCACTGAATTCTATTTTTGGTCTTTTGTAGAATATAAGCTCATATTTTCCCTTTTAATAGGAACACAAACGTTATGAGAAGTGATTCAAATCCCAAGGAAAAATTAAACGCAGTCCTTTTCTAAGATGAAGGAGTGAGTCTAATACAGTCCCAAGGTCACAAACACAGAGTCATTAGTAAGGATGACCAGAGCTGGAGTCACCCCATCTACAAGGTGAAGCAAAGGATGAAGAACACAAAGCCAGTACACATGCTCAATGGCACCTGTCACAGATGCACAAATCAAAGCAGCTATCATCTGCAGAAAAAGATTCTTAGGTAATAAAAGGCTCTGTGTGTTTCATGGAATAACTTCTCCTTTGGTGTGTAAGGCCTGAACTTGGTCCCAGGTGGGTAGACTTGACTTCTGATGATATGGTTGCCATCTCCTTTTGTCTTTAACTGGAGGTTTGCACTCTTTCTGGTGATTTTCACTGTCTCCTCACCCTAGGCCATCTTCCTTAGTGGCCAGGACCAGAGGAGCTGAAGAGGAATCCAATATGGTTCAATGAGTCCATCTGCAATGACAGACACATAACCCTCCCCAATTTTCTTCTAGAAAAGTAAAAATAGTGCAGGTTAATGTACCATCTTGTTTATTTCCTTGTGCACTAAAACTATGGGGGTTAAAGTATGCATGAGTATGAACCTATTGCTGGAAATAATCCTACAACATAAGCAGAATCTGCAATGATATTTAAGGGTTTATGAATTAACTATAATAGATGAGTCAAAAAAGCCAATTCTACATGTTGGGCTGAGGAAAAGGAAGTGTTAAGAGATTGATGAATATCTGGACCATGGCTCCCTCCTTTGCCATTCACAAAATAAGCATCTGCCTGTAGAATGGGAAAAGGTTGGACAATTTTTGTGATCATAAATTCAGTCCATTCAAGAAAATTCCATAGCTTACCAAATGGATAATGATTTCCTATTTTTCCATAGTAATAGACCAGTGAAATTTGAACATCCATAGAGTTTTGCAGCACACCAAAAAAAATGATTGCTAGTTAAGGGCAATATAATACAGTGAGGATCAAATCCTTCTAATTGCTGACCTTGGGCCTGCCTCTTATAAACTATGTGAGCAAGAAGCATAAGGTAAGCACTTAGTATTTTATGGATCTTATGGTGTAAATATATCCATTCCAAAGGCTTATCCTCTTGTGCTATATACTACCTGTAGGAGACAATTTATTGGGGAAAATAAGTAAGTTTAAAAGATATGAAGGATCTACACAATACACAAATTCTTCTTTTAGTCTAGATTTATGTAGTTGTAATTTTTCCTACCTCCATATAATTGGCAAGCACTATCCAATACTATCTTTGCTCCTAGAATTTTAAATAGATTGGTTAGCTCATAATTAGGTATTTCTAAAGTAGGACTCAATCAGTTAATATTTCCTAATAGTCTTTAAAAGTTGTCAAGTATTTTTAAATTGTCTTGCCTAATAGATATTTGCCCGCAAGTGTGTGTGTGTGTGTGTGTGTGTGTGTGTGTGTGGTGTGGTGTGTGTTTTTAACAGTTGTTCTAGTAACTGGCTATCCCAAATATTACACGATGTCTAATCTTTGTACCTTTCCAGGACCAATAATAAGGCCATTTTTATGTGGCATATTCTACATCATGTCACCATCCTCTTTGGAGGTGGCAAACAGGATGTCATCCATATAATGAATAACATAAGACTTAGGAACGTCTGACTCACAGGTTATGAAACCTTTTCTGCACAGTATTGACACACCATAGGGGAGTTTGTCAAGCCTTGAGGTAATAGAGCCCATTGATCTCAGAGATGAGGTTCTTTATGATGGAGTGAGGGAACAGAAATGACAAAATGAACTTTAGCATCAGGATGAATATGTACAGCATAAAAGCCATTTTTTAAATTGCGAACTATTAAAGACCAATCTTTAGTAATAGCTGTGAGCATAGGTAAACTGGCTTCTGAAATGGCAGCATGTTTAATATTTTGTAAGTCAACCAACACTCTTTATTTACCATGTATCTTTTAAATTACAAAAGCAGAATTCCAAAGTGGAAAAAAAAAAAAAGGATTTTATGCAGTCTTTCTCCAGCTGTTCTCTGGCTCCGTGATGAAGAGCCTGCAGCTTTTTTTTTTTCCAAAAGGGGCCATTGAGGTGTTCAGATAGGCTCACTGGATTTCCATGTAATTTTTAGAGTCGTAGTTCTTCAATGACTTCTATGAAAAACCCAACCCATGTTAACGATTTTGTCCCTGTGGGAAGATAGGCTCAGTAATATCTTGCAACTCTTTTCCCTATTTGATATACTGTTCTTTTAGTTAGCCACTGGGCTTGTGAAGAAGAGGTAGCATTGATGTGGGAGCAGAGATCTTTGCCTTAGTCTACTCGTCATCAATGACTCTTGTATGAGCTATGATTTCCTTTTTGGATGAACTACTATAACCCTATAAAAGTCTAACTGTTCCAGGCAGTATAGGTCCCCAGTATCTTACTGTAACTCAGAGGGGCATTGAAGAAGTGAAATAGCAATATCTTTAGGGCAAGGAATATCAACAACAGCAGCATTTCCTTGAGTAGTAGCTTATATGCAAAGAATAGGTTTATTACTATCTAAAGCTACCACAAATGTTATTGTTTTTGGATTTAAACCCTCTGCAAGGCCTGAAGGGAAGAGGGGCTTAATCCATTTCCCTGGTCTCGTCGAGTATTGTTGTTGTTGCTAGGCAATGTATTGTCATCCTTATCAAATTTCCATCAGCTTTCCTTAGCCCAATTTTCTCCTCTCTTTCATTTAGGGTATAGGCCAGGAGCTCCCTGATTCTAAGTATTTTTGGTTTTGGTTTTGTTTTTCGAGACAGGGTTTCTCTGTGTAGTCTTGGCTGTCCTGGATTCACTTTGTATAGACTAGGCTGGCCTTGAACTCACAGCAATCTGCCTGCCTCTGCCTCCTGAGTGCTGGGATTAAAGGAGTGTGCCACCACAGCCGGCTTCCCAAGCGTTCATTTTTAAAGGGCAGTTTGCATTGTTTACGAGGCCAGGTTGACCGTAATTGAAACATTTTGTTAACATCTATCTTTGAAGAGCATCGGTTTCTAAAGCAGCGAAAGTTGCTCTATGTTTGTAGGTCTCTATATTACCCCATGCCTTCAGAAAGTCCAAAACATTTCCTATCTCTCTTTGGCCTAATTATTCCATTATTCCTTGGGAATCACCATTATTATTATTTTTAAAAACAGCTGTTTTAGCGTTAAGTCTTGACTTTGTTCTCTTTTTACTTGTTTCTCAATAGCATCTTTGAGTATCCTTATGAAATCAGAATGAGGCTCAGAGGGACCCTTTATAATGTTTATATAAATACAACTAAAATCAGATCCCATATCAATTTTCAGCCTATCCTCCATTGTTACACCCCTAATGTGTGGGAGGGTTGACGTCCACCTACTAGCCACTGTCAGCATTTCATGTGTGAAATTCCAGGACTTCCTCTCAGTTTTAGTTACCACACTCTTCATGTGCTTCGATGTAAGCCACATTTGCCACTGGAGAAATTAGGAAGGGCTGAGAACTCTCTTAGCAATTAAATTAAAATACAGTGGCAACGGTTGTGAAGTGTTGCTCCAACCAAAACAATATTTATAACAGTATGGAGCAGTAGGTTTATAGAAAGCACAAGCCTTTTAAAACTCATTTATTGTATCCATGCCCAATTCATGATAAGCATTTTGCTTTTGATAAAATTACTCTTGAAATGCCAAGCACAACTTCTGAGGCCAGGGAGGAATTGATAATGAATCCCCTTTCCCTGTAATACCCTAGATTGCCTGGTTGTAAACTTAGGATTTTCATAGGCTCTCCTATGAAAGTGGAAGTGACAAGAACTTAAGATTAACTTATCAAATACCTCACCACATGCTTCAGGGTCATTTTCAGGCAATGGAGGATAGCTATCTAAAGGAGGCTCCAGGGAGCAGAGGAGTCACCACCGGCACAGTTATCTGTGGCACTTTCTGATTTTGCCTGAATGGGAGTAATGTTTTCTTTATTGCCTCTTTTACCAATTTTAAGGTTTGATTATCTTGTTTGTAATCATTCAAGCAATTACTCATCTATTCCTCATGATTAAATTCCTTCTTCTTTTCCTTAAGCATATTGAAAATAGTCCAAATTAGTGTCCGGGTGACCAGAAATTGATTGGGGATTATTTATTTATTTATTTATTTTGCAGTGTTCTGTCTACATGTACACCTACACGTCAGAAGAGGGCACCACATTTCATTACAGATGGCTGTGAGCCACCACGAGGTTGCTGGGAATTGAACTCAGGACCTTTGGAAGAACTGCCAGTGCTCTTAACCCCTGAGCCATCTTTCTAGCCTCTGAATGGGGATCTTTCCACTTTGTTCTGTTGCTTTTTCAGACTGTGTCCCATACTTCTTTATAGTTCCTTCTTCTAGAAACCAGGGATTATAATCATAAATAACTTGCAAACAATCTATTAATTATATATTTTAATACATGTTCTCCACCTTTCTGTAAAAAAAAAAAAATGATGCACAAGTTCAAAATAAGGCAAAGCCTCCCCTGGTTTCTGTCCCATGATTCTCACCCTTTTCTGTGACGGTGCTCACTCATTTATGTCATAGCCAACTGCAGGTCCCTGTTTGGCCACCAATTGTTTAACACTTTAGAGGAAGCAGATAGTGATAGTGATATTGGGCTGAAGTCTCATGCAATAGCCAACTTTATTCAGAACATCAGACAACTTGTACTCTGAAGGTTAAGAGGAGCCACATGATAAAGTGTACAATCATAACAGCATTCACTATGATTTCCTTTATGGATAAACTACTACTATAACTCTAAAAAGTACAGCTGTTCCAGGCAGCATAAGTTCCCTGTGTATGCTGCTACAAGTGACCAGCAAAAACCTGTTTTCCATGGAGGCATATAAGTAAATAACAACATCCAGCTCTAATGAATAATCTGAAGTAAATTCACTCCTATCTGCTACCTGGAAGGAGAACAAAAACATTCCAAGAGCAAATCTGTATTTTGAAGAAACAGGGGTCACAAGACTCTTGCCTTGTTCTCTTAATTTTCTCACACAACTCCATTCTTGGGCTGTGTCCAATAGATTTCTTTTTTTTTAATTTTATTCATTTATTCTTGTTATATATCAATGGTTATCCCATCCCTTGTATCCTCCCATTCTTCCCTCCCTCCCATTTTCCCCTTATTCCCCTCCCCTATGACTGTTCCTGAGAGGGATTACCTTCCTCTGTATATGCTCATAGGGTATCAAGTCTCTTCTCAGTGACCTGCTGTCCTTCCTCTGAGTGCCACCAGGGGACATAGTCAAATGTGAGGCACCAGAGTACATGAGAAAGTCAAATCCCTCTCTCCACTCAAGTGTGGAGACTGTTCTGACCATTGGCTAGATCTGGGTAGGGGTTTAAAGTTTACCGCCTGTATTGTCCTGGGCTGGTGCCTTAGTTTGAGACGGACCCCTTGGCCCAAATGTGCCTATCATAATGTTCTACTTGTAGGTTTCTAGGACCCACTGGATCCTTCTACATTGCTATTCTCCCATTGTTCTCTCATCTAGAGTCCCAATAGGATGTCCTCCCCTCTGTCCCAGTTTCCTGGTAAGTGAAGGCTTTCATGGGACATGCCCCTTGGGCAAGTATGCAGATATAAGTGAGTATATACCATATAGTCTTTCTGCTTCTGGGTTAACTCACTCATTATGATCATTTCTAGTTCAATCCATTTATCAACAAATTTCGGGAATTCCTTGTTTTTAATAGCTGAGTAGTATTCCATAGTGTATATGTACCACAGTTTCTTCATCCATTCTTCTACTGAGGGACATTTAGGCTGTTTCCATGTTCTGGCTATTATGAATAAGGCTGCTATGAACATGGTTGAGCAAATTTTCTTGTTATGTGCTGGTGCATCTTCTGGGTATATTCCAAGGAGTGGAATAACTGGGTCTTGAGGAAGCCCTATTCCCAGTTTTCTGAGATAGCACCAGATAGATTTCCAAAGTGGTTGTACTAGTTTGCATTCCCACCAGCAATGAAGGAGTGTTCCTCTCTCCCCACATCCTCTCCAGCATGTGGTGTTGCTTGAGTTTTTGATCTTAGGCATTCTGATGGGTGTAAGATGGAATCTCAGAGTTGTTTTGATTTGCATTTCCCTGATGACTAAGGAGGTGGAACATTTCTTTAAGTGTTTCTCAGCCACTTGATATTCTTCTGTTGAGAATTCTCTGTTTAGTTCCAAGCCCCATTTCTCAATTGGGTTATTCGGTTTGGTGGTGTTTAATTTCTTGAGTTCTTTATATATTTTGGATATTAGACCTTTGTCAGATGTAGGGTTGGTGAAGGTCTTTTCCTAGTCTGTAGGCTGTCGCTTTGTTCTCTTGACAGTGTCTCCAGCCTTACAGAAGCTTCTCAGCCTCATGAGGTCCCATTTATTAATTGTTGACATTAAGGCCTGGGCTGTTAGTGTTCTGTTCAGGAAGTTATCTCCTGTGCCAATATGTTCCAGGCTCTTCCCCACTTTTTCTTCTAAGTGACTTAGTGTCTCTGGTTTTATGTTGAGGTCTTTAATCCACTTGGATTTGAGTTTTGTGCAAGGTGACAAATATGGGTCCAGTTGCATTTTTTTACACATAGACCTCCAGTTAGACCAGCACCATTTGTTGAAGATGCTATCCTTTTTCCATTGAATGGATTTGGCTTCTTTGTCAAAAATCAAGTGACCATATGTGTGTGGATTCATATCTGGGTCTTCAATTCGATTCCACTGATCAACCAGCCCCTTGCTGCGCCAGTACCATGCTGTTCTAATTACTATTGCTTTATAGTACAGTTTGAGATCCGGTATGGAGATTCCTCCAGAGCACCTTTTATTGTACAAGATTGTTTTAGCTATTCTGGGTTTTTTGTTTTTCCATATGAAGTTCAGAATTGAACTTTCAATGTCTTTAAAAATTGTGTAGGTATTTTGATAGGGATTGCATTGAATCTGTAGATTGCTTTTGGTAGGATGGCCATTTTTACTATTTAATTCTCCCTATCCATGAGCAAGGAAGATCCTTCCATCTTCTCATGTCATCTTCAATCTCCTTCTTCAGAGTTTTGAAATTCTTTTCAAACAAGTCCTTTGCTTGCTTAGTTAGAGTAACTCCTAGATATTTTATATTGCTTGTGGCTAATGTGAAGGGTATGGCTTTCCTAATTTCTTCCTATGCAAGCTTGTCATTTGTGTATAGGAAGGCTAAAGACTTTTTTTGAGTTAATTTTGTATCCAGCCAACTTGCTGAAAGTGTTTATCAGCTGTGAGAGTTCTCTGGTGGAATTTTGAGGGTCACCCATGTACACTATCATATCATCTGCAAATAGGGATAGTTTCACTTCCTCCTTTCCCATTTGGATACCCTTGATCTCCTTTTGTTGTCTTATTGCTCTGGCTAGAACTTCGAGTACTATATTGAAGAGATATGGAGAGAGTGGCAGCCTTGCCTTGTTCCCGATTTTAGAGGAATTTCCTTGAGTATCTCATCATTTACTTTGATTTTCTCTTTTGGCTTGCTGTATATAGCCATTATTATGTTGAGGAAAGTGCCTTGTATCCCCGATCTCTCTAAAACTTTAAACATGAATGGGTGTTGGTGTTTATTAAATGCTTTCTCTGCATCTAAAGAGATGATCCTGTGGTTTTTTATTTTCAGTTTGTTTATATGGTGGATTACATTGATGGATTTCCGTATATTAAACCATCCCTGCATGCCTGGAATGAAGCCTACTTGGTCATGATGAATGATATCCTTTATGTGTTCCTGTATTTGTTTTGCAAGAATTTTATTTAGTATTTTTGCATCGATGTTCATAAGAGAAATTGGTCAGAAATTCTCTTTCTTTGTTGAGTCTTTGTGAGGTTTAGGTATCAACGTGACTATGGCCTCATAGAATGAATTTGGTAATGTTCCATCCAATTCTATGTTTTGGAGTAGCTTGAAGAGTATCGGTATTAGATGGCCTTTGAAGTTCTGGTAGAATTCTGCACTGAAACCATCTGGCCCTGGGCTTTTTTTTGTTTGGGAGACTATCAATGATTGCTTCTATTTCTGTAGGGGAAATGGGACTATTTAGCTTGTTTATCTGTTCTTCACTCAACTTTGGCAAGTGAAAATGATCAAGAATATCATTCATTTCCCTTAGATTTTCCAATTTTGTGGCATATATGCCTTCAAAATAGGATCTTATGATTCTTTGTATTTCTTCAGTGTCTGTTGTTATGTCTCCCTTTTCATTTCTGATTTTGTTGATTTCAATACTGTCTCTCTGCCTTTTAGTTAGTTTGGCTAACGGTCTGTCTATCTTGTTGATTTTTCTCAAAGAACCAGCTCTTGGTTTTGTTGATTCTTTGGACTGTTTTCTTAGTTTCTAATTTGTTAATTTCAGCCCTGTTTGATTATTTCCAGACGTCTACTCCTTTTGGGTGTTTCTGCTTCTTTTTTTTCTAGGGCTTCCAGCTGTTTTGTTAAATTGCTTATGTGTGATGTTTCCAATTTCTTTTTAAAGGCACTTAATGCTATGAATTTTCCTCTTATCACTGCTTTCAATGTATCCCACAAATTTGGGTATGTTGTTCCCTCATTTTCATTGAATTTCAGAAACTCCTTGATTTCTTTCTTTATTTCTTCCCTGACCCATGTGTCATTTAGCAGAGAGTTGTTTAGTTTCCACGTACGTGTAGGCTTTTTGTTGTTTCTGTTGTTGTTGAATTGCAGCCTAAGAGCATGGTGATCTGATAGGATACAAGGTATTATTTCAATCCTCTTGTATCTGTTGAGGCCTGCTTTGTGATCTATGATGTGATCAATTTTGGAGAAGGTTCCATGGGGTGCAGAGAAGAAGGTATATTCTTTCTTGTTTGGGTGAAAGGTTCTATAGATATCTGTTAGACACCGCCTCCACCGGAAGGCTCTGAGCTGCAAACCTCAGCCACTGCCACTGGTGCAGCTGGTGTCACCACTGCTGCTCTGATCCGAGAAAATCCGCACTCCTCCTGTGTGCAGGGGCACGCAGGTCCTCCGCACTCTGGTCCCCCCGAACCGTGGAGCACTCCTGCCATCGTGGTGTCGGGATCACGGTGCTCCTGGCTCAGAAATCTGCGCAATTCCCCGAATTGTTCACTGGAGCCTCCAAACATGGTCCACACTGCTCGGCACCATCTTGGATCTCCTCTAGATTTCATTTGTCCTTGTTCTAAATTCTTTAGTCATATCACTTATCTATATTCTTTCTTATTTTTTAATGTAGGCACCTGGGTCTACAAACTTCCTGTTTAGAACTATTTTAATGTGTCTCTAGAGGTTTTTCTGTTGTGTGTTTTCATTTTTCATTTAGGTGTAAGTTTATTTTTATTTTACCCATTTGTTGTTCAGTAATGAATTGTTTAATTTCTATGCATTTATATACTTACTAGAATTATGTTTGTTGTTTTTTATATTTTATTGCATAATGATCAGATAGAATACATGAGATTATTCCTATCTTTCTCCCTGTGGTTTGTTTTGTGTCCAGGCACATGTTCTGTTTCAGAGAACCTTCCATGAAGTGCTGAGTAGAATGTATATTGCTTACCAGTTAGGATAAATATTCTGTAGATATCTGTTAGGTTAATTTGATATAAAATATCACTTAATTCTGATCTTTTTTCTTTTTTGTTCTTTATCCAGTTGACCTGTTTATTGAAAAACTGGGTGTTAAAATCACATAGTATTTTGGGGTTTGTGTATTTAAATCAAATTTCATCATTTTCAAGAAATTTTGTGCCTCAGAGTTTTGTGAACATATGCTTAGTATAATAATATTTTCTGACTAATTGATTTCTTGATTAGAACGAAGATCCCATCCTTATCTCTTCTGGTCAGTTCTACTTTGAAGCCTATTTTGTCAGGTATGAGGATAGTATAGTAATTAATACCTGCTTACTATTTGACTCCATTTTGCTTGAATAATTTTTTCTGTCTACCCTTTTACTTTAAGATGGTTCCTATCTTTAAAGCTGAGATGAATTTCTTGTAAACAACAGATAGAAGAATTTTATTTCCTAATTTATTGAACTAGCCTGTGTCATTTGATTGGAGAGTTGAGGCCATTGGTTGAAAGTTATTGTTATCATTGAAAGGTGTGTGTAGATTGGAATTATTTTGATGCTATTTTAGTTGTTTTATGTTCTTAGCTGTGGTTTGTCATTAAGTTGTATATTCATTTTTTTTTTTGCCTAGAATCTCTTTACAGCTGTACTTACTCCTCTTTTCAGTTAAAATATTATTTCTAGTACACTGTGAACTTTAGTTTGAGATGATTTTTTAGGCTTTTTGAATCATGGGTAGTTTTTCTTTTTCCAACTATTGCAGATAGTTTTTCTGGGTAGAGTAGTCTAGTTTGACAGCCAGGGTTTTTTAGATCTCGAAGTGCTTTGGTCCAGGCTACTCTGGCTTTCAGAGTTTCCACTGAGAAACCAGCAATTATTCTGACAGATTTTCTTTTATGTATGACTTGTGTTTTTTTCTCTTGTAGCTTTTAATATTTTTTCTGTATATTTAGTATTTTGACTATGATATGAGGAGGGGCTTTCTTTATTGGTCATGTCTAGTTGTATTTCTGTGTTTCTTCTATCTCTGTTATTTATTACATTAGTTTGTCAAGTTTTTGTGTGTAGTATTGTTAAATCTGATCTTTGTCATCTTCTTGTGATTTTTTTTTCTCTGTTTATGCCTATAATTAGAAGATTTGGTCTTTTCACGGTATCTTACAGCTTCTGCTTGATTCTATTCTATACTTTCTAACTGTTTCATTTTTTGTTCCTTATTTGTCTAGATCCTCTATTTTATCCTTGAATACTATTGTTCTATCTTCTGCTTGATTGATTCTACTTCTAAGGCTTTCCCATAAATTTTCTAATTGATATACTGAGTTTTTAAATTCTGCCTTCATTTCAGCTTGTGTTGTATTCAGTGTTTCTGTATTTTTGTTGAATTCAGATTTCAAATTCTGAATTACCTTTTTCATTTTATTCAGATGCATAGCTGTATTTTTTGGACATCACTCAAGTGTTTATTATTATCTGTTGGAGTTTTGTGTTTGTGTCACCTTTAAATTCCTTTAATTCTTTAATAAGGTTTATGATTGTTCTTTTAGATTTTGTATTCTAGAGATCATATCAATAATTCTCATTAAAGAACACTTGTATAGGACTAGAGGGTTTGAGGGGAAATACTGATTTTTCTATGGATTTTGTTTTGTTTGCTTGCTTTGTTTTGTTTGTTTTTATGATCATACCTGGGAATGTGGTCTTTAGTTGTGGACTGATAGAATAATCTGGCCTTTCTTAGATTAGGCTAAAGCAGGGGGATGCACAACTTAACTTAGTGCAGGTAATGGTGACAGATAAGTGGTTTAAATGGA
Organism: Acomys percivali; assembly: GCA_907169655.1. Classification (NCBI taxonomy): domain Eukaryota; kingdom Metazoa; phylum Chordata; class Mammalia; order Rodentia; family Muridae; genus Acomys; species Acomys percivali. The sequence continues at coordinate 49,812,618 of OU015746.1, read as the reverse complement.
CCAGGAAATGGAGGCCACTAAATCACAAGTATAGTGCTAGGTTAGGCTAAGTGACTCATGAATAAAGAAGGTTCATAACCACAAGTATTTAAATAAGCTTGTGGGTTTTCAGATGCAGGGGGATTGAAGGAAAGGGAGAAAGAGAAGAAAGGACTTGCCTGGGAAAACTGGCTCACACACTAAGAGGGTCCCCAGGACATGTGTTGGTACCTAGGTTTTTGGGTATGCAGATGGAAGCAAATTCAGATAAGGGCATGGAAACAGAAGAGAGTTCTTCCCCAGGGAAGGTGGTTCATGCATGAAGAGAGTTTGTAGGCCATGTTTTGTGGCTAGGCTTATATCTTTGTAGGTGGCAGCTGGTTGGGGTAAGAGTAGGGAAATAGAAGACTCAGTTTACTCAGGAAAGGTGGCTTGAACACTGATGTGGTCTATTTTGGAGAATGCTAACATGTTGATGAGAATAATAAATGCCAATTGGTGTTTGAAAGGAATATTCTGTAGATAAACATTTGACTTATGACTTCAGTGATTCTTTGTTTAAATTTTGCCTTGATGGCCTATCTAGTGGTGACAGTGAGTGTCTTGGTTTGTTTTCTTTTGTTGGGATAATGGACCATAACCAGAAGCAACTTGGGGGAAGGTTGTTTCAACTTCCCTAAAGTCCATCATCTGGGAAGCCAAGGAAGGAATTCAAGGCAGGAATGTAGTCCTTCATCAGTGAAGCCAAGAAAGAAATTTAAGGCAAGAATCTAGAGTCAAGAGCTGAAGCAGTCACCAAGCAGAAATTCTACCTGCTGGTTTACTTCTCATGGCTTGATTGGCCTGCTTTTTTGTACTTTTTATATCATCAAAGACCACTTATTTGGGGATAGCACCAACCACAGTGGACTGAATGCTCTCACATCAAGTGTTGATAAAAAAACTATAGCCCTACATTTGCCTACAGGCTAATCATCTCTCAGTGTGTGGTTCCCTCTTCTGCAATGACAAAACACTAACCAACAAGTGAACTTGACAAAAAACTAACCAACACAGTGGAGTATTGAAGAACCCCACAATTATCATGCCAGAGTTAACTTGTGCCCTGACATCTAGTAATTTTTGTTTTATAAAATTGGATACATCTATGTTTGTTGCATAATATGTTTGTAATTATGGTACCCTTTTTATGGAATGTACCCTTAGTGAATTAAAAGTGGCCTTCTTTATCTATTCTATTTTTGCTTTGAAGTATATTTTGTCAAATAGTAGAACAGCTATGCCAGATTGTTTGTTCATTCCACTTGCTTAGAATGTTATGTTCAAAAGCAGTGTCTACCTTGATAATAAAGTATGTTTCTTGGAATCATAGAACTTGGGGAAAAAAGAACCCTATATTCTGATTCAATCTCTTAAGCTTCTGTCTTTGTATTGGGGAGTTGAGGTCACAAAAATTTAAAGTGAACATTGTAAAGTATTAATTCCTGTCATTCTGATGATTTTGTGGTATTTTTAGAAGCATCTGAAGATTAATTTCTTTGGCATTATTTTCTTTCTATAGCCTCTTAAGTATTTCTTTCAGTATCCTCTGTGAAGCTGATCTAATGGTAAGAGAGGGGTCACAGACACTTGGGATGGAGGTACTATTTTACCTGGTCCATACTGGGCAAAAATGTGAGCATGAGTTCAGCTTGAGCATCATCCCAAGATTAGAAAGGGGGAAGGGCTGTGGAGGAGAAAGGAGTAATTCTGGATTTGGTCTGAACTGGGCTTCAAGTGATAGTTTGGATCTATTGGTTGACTGGATGAAGAAAGAGTTGCAGGCAGTGAGGCAGGAGGGACTGGCTTACCTGGGCTGGGTTGAGCTGGTTCAAGCTAGATTCTGAATGTAGAAAGACTGATTGATGTGACCTGAGCAACAAGATCAAAGAGGATGTGATGGAGCGGGCTCAGAACAGAAGAGGGGTTGTGGAGAAAAACAACAAAGTTTCAGTGAAAGCTGGAAGAAAAAGAATAGTAGAAATAACAAAGTGAACTGGAAAAAAGAGATTATAGAGTTAAAAAATGAAGTTGGGGACAAAGCAGCAATATCAGACAAATCCATGTCATATGATACAATAAGCATAATCTCAGGCTAAAATTAATTTTCAAATACAATTCGACATGAAAAGGTTAATGCATAAGAATAAAATTAAAACATTTAGATAAATGATGCTGTTTCATCATACAACCTACCATTGTTTTATGTAGCACAGAAAAGGAAAGTGTGCTGCCGATCACACTCAGACACAATGCTCTCTTATTTTTAGAACTGTAACTTTTACTAAAGGAGCTCATTTTGCTTAGACATGGAAGATTTTATAGCACATAGCAGTTTGGGGCATACAAAGAGGATAATGTAAACACAATAAACAGTTAACATATTCTTCATTCATTACATGGTATCCAAGATTTCTGAATCACTTTAAACTCAGAGTCATTGAAATGTTTGTTTTTCTGATGAAATATCTCAACAACGAAGTGGAAAGAATTGCTGCTTAATACAAAAATATGAAGTTGGGTCATTTCATCACTGGAGCCCAGGTATTTCAAAGATGAGGCAGCATACAAATGATAGATACATCTCAGTAAAACGCTCAAATGATGGGTATATACACTGCTTTATGGGAAAATACATTTGAAAAAGATATACTCTATCTAAGACAGAATAAACTTGGGAACAGGAAAGAGGACATTAAGGTTTTGATTTGGGCATTGCATTTTCAAAGACTATCATTTGTGCATATGACTTATGCATATCAGGGTGAAACTTGGACTGCCAGAGTTCAGACTGCCTTTCCAGTTAGTCATTACCTCCTTGAGGATCATGGCATGGTGTTCTGAGGATTAAGTAACTTCCAGCAAATGTGTTTGAAAACTACAGGACATCACAACAGTAAACCACAGCCAGTGAGCTTCCTTCATGTGTGGCATTCAATGACAAACTCTATTTGTCCACAAAATCAACATCTAACCACCTGAAAAATAAAAAAGCACAACTAATTCCTGAAATGAAGACCATGATAGTAGACACAAAGCAACAATCTGATAGTAAGGAACACCATGAGCCCTGCGGCCGCCTGGGGAATAAGTGTTTCTGGGATGCAATACAGATGGGGGACCCCAAACAGACTCCACTCCTTCCCAAGTGTCTAAGATAAAGTACCTAAAAAGTAGACTAGAACAGACAGCTCTGATAGTTGGTAGGAGCCCCCCATCCATTTTATCAGAGCATGGGTCAGCATATGATTCAAGAAACATGCCTAAAACTAGGGAGAGACACCCAAAGAATTAGCAATGATTTTTGAAGTCTATACAGAGCTTGAAAATTTCTGTTCCAGTTTGCATTCCCACCAGCAATGAAGGAGTGTCCCTCTCTTTCCACATCCTCACCAACATGTGGTGTCATTTGAGTTTTTGATCTTAGCCATTCTGATGGGTGTAAGATGGAATCTCAGTGTCGTTTTGATTTGCATTTCTCTGATGACTAATGAGGACGAGCATTTCTTTAAGTGTTTCTTGGCCATTTGATAGTCCTCTGTTGAGAATTCTCTGTTAAGTTCCAAGCCCCATTTCTCAATTGGGTTGTTTGGTTTTGTGGTGTTTAATTTCTTGAGTTCTTAATATATTTTGGATATTAGACCTTTGTCAGATGAAGGGTTGGTGAAGCTCTTTTCCCAGTATGTAGGCTGTCACTTTGTTCTCTTGACAGTGTCTTCTGCCTTACAGAAGCTTCTCAGCCTCATGAGGTCCCATTTATTAATTGTTGACATTAAGGCCTGGGCTGTTGGTGTACTGTTCAGGAAGTTGTTTCCTGTGCCTATGTGTCCCAGGCTCTTCCCCACTTTTTCCTCTAACTGAATTAATGTCTCTGGTTTTAAGTTGAGGTCTTTAATCCACTTAGAGTTGAGTTTTGTGCATGGTGACAAATAAAGGTCTAATTGCATTTTTCTACATGTAGACATCCAGTTAGACCAGCACCATTTGTTGAAGATGCTATCATTTTTCCATTGAATAGATTTGGCTTCTTTGTCAAAAATCAAGTGAGCAAATGTGTGTGGATTCATCTCTGGGTCTTTGATTCGATTCCATTGATCCACCAGTCTATTGCTTTGCATCTGGCGCTTTCTCAGAAAAATGGGAATAGAGCTTCCTCAAGACCCAGCTATCCCACTCCTGGGAATATACCCAGAAAATACCCTACCACACAACAGAGACATATGCTCAACCATGTTCATAGCTGCTTTATACATAATAGCCAGAACATGGAAACAGCCTAAGTGTCCCTCAGTAGAAGAATGGACTAAGAAACTGTGGTACATTTACACTATGGAATACTACTCAGCTATTAAAAACAAGGAATTCTCGAAATTTGTGGACAAATGGATTGATCTAGAAATGATCATAATGAGTGAGTTCACCCAGAAGCAAAAAGAGACAAACGGTATATACTCACTTATATCAAAACACTAGTCCAATGGATACATACCATGAAAGATTTTACTTACCAGGAAAGTGGGTCAGAGGAAAGGGCATCCTATTAAGACTTTAGGTAAGAGTAGCATGGAAGAATGGGGAAATAGTAGGACCCACTGGGTCATGGAAACCTACAAGAAGAACTTTATGACAGGCAGATCTGGGTCCTAGGGTCCTCCTCAAACTAAGGCACCAGCCAAGGAGAATATAGGCAGTAAACTTCGAACCCCTACCAAGACCTAGCCGATGAACATGATATTCTCCACCGTTGAGTGGAGAGTGAGATCTGACTCTCACACGAACTCTGGTGTCCCTTTTCTGACCATGTCCCCTGGATGGGGAGGCCTGGCGGCACTCAGAGGAGGGATAGCAAGTTACTAATAAGAGACTCGATATCCTAAGAGCATATATAGGGGGAGGAGGTCTCCCTCAATCACAGACATAGGGGAGGGGAGAAGGGGAAAGTGGGAGGGAGGGAAGAATGGGAGGAAACAGGGGAAGGGCTAACAATCGAGATGTAATACGAATAAATTAATTTAAAAAAGAAAAAGAAATTTTCTGTTCCAAGGACCAGACAATCTGGCAAATCTTAGGACAATGGGTTGAGTTCTCAAATGCCTCAGTCTCTATCATAGAAAAAAAAAGTGAGGCCAGACAGTGCTGCCTGCCCTAATGAAACTGAGAAGGCACATCCAAGCTTGAGGATTGTATCTGATCAGATATTTTGCCCATTTCTTTTTTCAGTTTGGATTTTTCCCCTACTACTGTGTTTTTAGAATTCTTTAGATACTCTTGATATAGATCTTAATCAGATATATGATTTGTAAATGGCTTTTCCCCAGTGTGTTTCATATTTCATTCTCTAAACAATTTTTGCAAAGGGCGAAAGTTCTTATCTTGATACATTCTGACTTGTCAGTGTACATGCACGAATATTCACTGCATCTTATTTGTAATAGTCAAAACCTATAAATAATGCAAATGTTGTTAACATGTTTATATATTTTTATATTTATAACTGAATTCTGATATATTCGTACAATGGAATACTGGTCAGTAATGTAAAGAAAGTATATGCTTACATACACAGCATGGATGCATTTCAAAATAATTATGTGAAGTGAAAGAAGCCAGGCTCCCTTCTCCTCCAACAGAAAGCATATGTAGGATGTAATTCCATTTATATATAACTCTAGAAAACATAAGCTAGCCTGAAGTGATGAGAAGCAGACCTGTGTCCTGGGAAGAGATATTGGATACGGGAGCTGAATCCCAGCCACAAACAATCTACAAAGGGTGCACTACAAGGTGGTAGATATTTTTTATTATCTCCAAGGTGATTACTTTGTAATGACATTTTGTGAAGACTTGTATATATTCAAAACAAAACTATGTGTTATAACTATACTATGTGCTGTTTCTGACATGCACATACTACCACAAATAAGCTCTGAAATGAATTATTCAGACATTTTAAGCATAGAAGGCAGATACAATGGACGATGAAAAATCATGCTAATCTTGGATTTCTTCGTGGCTATATTTTATTTTATTAGTGTTTTTAGGAGAGAAACGGACAGACTTTTTACATGTATAAGCACCCCAAGTTCACATCCCCAGTGAAGATTTTTTTTCAAAAAATAAACAGCAATGTACAAATTACTATTAGTATGATATATGGCACACATACTCCAGCCTGATACTGGGACACATCCCAAGGCCCTGACCTGGTCTGAGTTTTTGAAAATAGACTTTTTGTTTTGTTTTGTTTTTGTTTTTAATGATGACAGGTTTCTACTAAGAAAACAAAAAATTCTCCCATGCTTCTCTCATCTAGAGTCCCAATAGGATGTCCTCCCCTCTGTCCCAGTTTCCTGGTAAGTGAAGGCTTTCATGGGACATGCCCCTTGGGCAAGTATGCAGATATAAGTGAGTGTATTCAATTTGACACTTTCTGCTTCTGGGTTAACTTACTCATTATGATCATTTCTAGTTCAATCCATTTGTCCACAACTTTCAGGAATTCCTTGTTTTAAATAGCTAAGTAGTATTCCATAGTGTAAATGTACCACAGTTTCTTTATCCATTCTTCTACGGAAGGACACTTAGGCTGTTTCCATGATCTGGCTATTATGAATAAGGCTGCTATGAACATGGTTGAGCAAAGTTTCTTCTTGTGTGCTGGAGCATCTTCTGGGTATATTCCAAGGAGTGGAATAGCCGGATCTCTAGATGAGAGAAACATGGGAGAATAGCAAAGTAGAAGGATCCAGAGAGTCCTAGAAACCTACAGAAGGCAGATTTGGGCCCAGGGGTCCTGCTCAAACTATGGCACCAACCAAGGACAATACAGGCCATAAACTTCAAATCCCTACCCAGATCTAGCCAATGGACAGGACATTCTCCACAGTTGAGTGGAGAGTGGGATATGACTTTTACACGAACTCTGGTGCCCCATATTTGACCATGTCCCCTGGACGAGGAGGCGTGGTGGCACTCAGAGGAAGGATAGCAGGCTACCAAGAAGAGACTTGATACCCTATGAGCATAGACAGGGGGAAGAAGTCCCCCTCAGTCACAGTCATAGGGGAGGGGAGTAAGGGGAAAATGGGAGGGAGGGAGGAATGGGAGGATACAAGGGACGGGATAACCATTGAGATGTAACAAGAATAAATTAATAAAAAAATAAAATTAAAAAAATAGCACAGAAGAGAATCTATTACCTCTCTAGCTTCAGTTACTATAATATCCAATAAAATCTAACTAACATTTAAGATTTAAAAAAAAGAAAACAAAAAATACAATAAAAACCTAAAATTTACAACCTTACTGAGTAGAAGGGAGCCAGAAACGTGTTTCTAAAAGAAATTCATACAGATGAGGTTCCTCCTTATAGGGAGCTAAAGTATACTGGAAAAGAACCATATCTATGAAAGCCAGCTCAAGTATGCTAAGACCTCGCGGAATCACACTAGGAAGAGGCACAGAGCAGTCACAATGTAAGCGGCTCTTTTGGAACTATTGGCTCCTAAAACGAAGTTGGTATAATTTAATCGTAAGACCTGAGAAAGCATGGGTACTGTTACAACTCGGCAGATTCTGAAACTACATGCAGAAATTTCCAAATAGCTCACTGCCTTTTAAAAAGAACTTCCACGGGCTTACTGATTTCTTCCTGGATAAGCTCCAAGCCCGTCTGCGAGGTCGGTAAAGCCTTTGCCTCAGCTCACAGCCGGTCTGTCAGCCTGTTTTCTGCATGATCTTTCCAGGCATGGTGAAGTATTTCCAAATTGCAGATGTGCCTGATCTTCTGTCCCCACACCTGTGTCATTTCACTCTTCGATAATACCTTAGTCCTTTATAAACCCCCAAAGAAATGATGTCATGGATCCGAAAGCACAGCACCCTAAAACAGTGGCATTTTATGTGCTGCCGGACAAGGTCCCAGGGAGAGAAAGCACAGCTGGAAGAGTTAGACTCACACTGTCAAGTAGTTTTTCTGGGGTGAAGTTTAACAGTAGGGCATTGATTGAATGATTGCCACATGAGGCACACTGAACTTTATCATACAGTTGAACATGACATAGCTTTTGCAAGGGACACACTATATCTGAACCCGGCAATTTGGGGAAACCAATTTTGGTACTGATTACATGACTGTTTGTACTTTTCAATTATAATCTTATTAAAAGTATAAAGCATGTTAGAATAAGACACTCCAACATTTGCAGACCTTGAAGCCATCTTGCACTTGGCTTGAAAATTATGGTCTTACGTTAGAGGAGGAGGCTTAAACTGGAATGGATGGGCATTTAGGGAATTGAGTGGTGTTGCTTGATTTAAACCCGGGTCTTTCCAGTTTTGAAACTCCGTGCTCTTTCCATTGCATCACTGCTCCCCAGCTTTGCAGACTCACCCTGAGGAGTTACAGACAGGCATTTGCACAGTGCAGAGTCTCTAATTAACAGACCAGAAAATGCACCAGAGGAGGCAGAGAGCTGAGGCCAGACTACTCCACAGTCTACAAGCTCCACACTCCTGTGAGGCATGCCAAGCCTCGGCAAAAGCAACCTTCCAGGGAGTCATTTGGTGAGGCCACAATTAACTGGGCTTGGGCAGCTTAACGGTGATAACATGGGCAGGTATTTGACCTCATCCAATTACTTTCAGGAACAGCCAGTATCAAATGCATTTGTGGGGTGCCTTCAGTTCAATAGAAGTAGATAGCTTCTAAATCAAGTGATTGTACACAAGCTTAGAGGAAACCTGAGCCACTGCCGAACCCCAGGAGGATAATAGACATCTCAGCAGAACCACTGGAGCTATGGAAGCCTAATGCACAGATGCTGTGGGCTTGAGTCTGGGTAAGAACACAGGGAGGTTGCATGGTATATTAAACTCACTGAATTTTACAGCTAACATCTGGCCTTAAGGACAGCTGTGGTCAGATTTAGTGAAAGACTCCAGTGAAAAACAGTAAAGTGAAATGTCTGAGCCTCTCTCATGTGCACTAAAGCAATTTGTTAATCAGTCAATCTGCACTGGGACTAATGTTTACTAGTTTCGTTTTACTCCAGGCAAGAGTAAACTACACAAAGGGAATTAAACATTGCCTGGTGATCACAGGAGTCTTATTCCTAAAGTGCTGCGTTTTCTGTTTAGAAATGCATGTGTTTTTTTTTTCATTTTTAAGAAATTTCTTTATTCTTGAGAATTTTATACATATATGCACATATACATATATGAAATGAAATATGACCATATCGATCCCCATTTTCCCTCTTCGGCCCCTCACCATGTCCCCCTACAGCACTCCTCCAACTTTACATGCTTTTTAAATTTTACTTTTTGATATCCACTAAGCCCAGTTAGTACGGCCCATATGTGTGCATCCTCTGAAGCATGAGACACCTACAGTGAGCACATCCTCAGAAAGCAATACTTCTCAGCCTCCCCACACTCAAGGTAGCCACTGCCGTAGCTTCCAGGAAGAGGTGGAGGAGCTTCGACCTTTTCTTTAACATCCCTCAGGTTCAAATCACAGTGGTGTTACAGACAAGGGATGGTGGATGCAAAGAGAAAAAAGAGTTTGAATGTTCATCATCTAAGCCAGTTTCTAGAGCATCAAGATTTTTTGATAAAAGTATCCTTTGAACACATTTATTTGGTGCAAATATAAATTCGTAGCATACTGTATGTACTCAGCTAGCTGAGGGAGTTTACTTTTAAGGAAGAGAGCTGTACTTCACAGTGTGTTTTGTACTCTGTAGTCTGTTTCTAATCTCTCTGAGAACACAACATGGATTTAATGTGACCCTAAAGAGTTTAAGGAAAACAGGGCTTGCCCCCTCATCCAGCATTTGAAGCTTGTTGAATTTCCCTGACCACATTTGAAATGACTCAAGATGGTTAGCAGCTGCCTCACTTATTAGAAAAATTCTCATTTTAATTATAAATAAACACTTTGCCCAGGGAAAGGTTATAAATTCTACCAATCCAAACTGCTTGTGTCTCCTGAGCAGCTGAGACATTAGGTCAGAAGCACAAAGCGTATTCTAAAATATCACCCTAGAATCCATCTGTAGACCAAGAGTGAGAAACAATTAGCTAACACATGGCAGGCATCTTTCTGTCCTCAAGTGCCAGCTGAGTCAGCCACTGTGGAAAAACTTGGGATGTCCTCTCCACTCTTCCTGTGTGCCCCCAGCCTCACAGTCCAAGGGTCTGGGAGAGCACCTCCACCATCTCCAGATTGCTGAGACTCAGACGGGGCCGCAGAGACCATTTTATGCTTCTCAGCCTCCTGAGTATGAGTGCTCTCTGAAGTCCGAGAACAAGTGGACTCGGGTGAAGTAGGTCATTGAGGTTTGTTGGATGCTGAAGTTTTGAGGAGAGCTTGGGTTTCCTGTCTCTCACGTGTGCTCACCTGCCTCTTTTCCTTTAATGCAGTGTGGCCTCTGCACAGCTCTTCCAAGTGACTCAGCATAACCAATGCCTTCTTTAATGAGTTTGGTGGGTCTGTGAGTGCAAGCTAATAATTATTCTGTAAATACCAGAATGGGTGGGCCTGGAACGGTAACTTAGTAGTTAAGAGTACTTAGCCTTCTTTCAGAGCAAGATTTAGTTCCTAGAACCAAAATCATGGCTCACAACTATCTGTAACCCAGTTCCTGGGGATTTGAGTCTTTTCTCTGTTATCAAGCATCATGCATACATGTGATACACATAGGTCACATAAGCAAAATAGGGACACACAAACAAACAAACAAACAAACAAATACTAGAACAATAAACATCCTGTGTTGGAAATTAAATCCTTTTCATGGGAAAGACTAGGTCCTTTTACCGAGCACCAGTCCTAGAAGGAGAATTTGCGAAGGACAATGAATTACTATAGAATGACTTTGGCATATTACTATTAGTTAAAAACAATAAAAACCGGACATTAAAATAATAATCTTCAAAGATGTTGTCACTCCACTGTGCAGTTCATGGCCCCAAATAGTATTGTGATGGAGACAAGATCAACATAGCCCCAAAAGAAATTGAAGGAGGAAAATTATAATCCACTCTAAAATTAAGATAATGGTTTGACTGCTAACATGTGGAGTAGTGCTACCCACCAAGCTTTAAGGCATAGAATCTAAAACTCCTGAAGAAAACTGGAAACTGTTACCATGCCGTTCAGAAGGCTTAACTGACAGAAATTCTGTTTATGTGAAGCAACACATGAAAACAACACAAAGAAAGTTGGATGAAACACTTTGAAAGAAGCATTATTAAAATATTTAGACATTGTGCTACAAATTCTCTAAGAAAACAGATTGTTCTTAGTGTTATTCTGCATCCCCAATAGACAATAGTAGTGGGTATATTAAATATTCCTAATTAGGTTTATAAATGATTGATTTATGGATCCAGTAAAAACAATCATCATCAACACCACCACCATTATAGTTACCATCATAATAATAATAGGAAAAAACAAAAGAAAGGTGAATATTATGGGATTGAAGCATAATATTTTGCTTACACATAATATTTTCCCTTGAAATAATTTACTGAGCATTATATTTAAGCTGTTATACTTGGGGGTATGGTGATCAGAAAATAAAACACAGGCCTTCCATTATGAGAAATGTGTCAGGATTTCTATTGCTGCCCTGCTCCCTCTAGCTTTCACAGCCATGGAGGAGAGCTGCCCACTGGCCTGCTCCCTCTAGCTTTCACAGCCATGGAGGGGTGCTGCTGACTGGCCTGCTCCCTCTAGCTTTCTCTGACATGGAGGGGTGCTGGTCTCTGCCCTGCTCCCTCTAGCTTTCTCAGCTAGACCACCTGACAGGAGGAGCAACTCCCACATTAGGGCAGGCCTTCCACATCAACCATTTATCAAGACACTACTCCACAGACCTGCCTACAGGCCAGCCTTACAGAAACAAGTTTTTAAATTTAATATTCCCTCTTCCTAGATATATCTAGGCTTTTTCAAATTGAACAACTATATCAATAGACATCCTTCATAAAGCCTGAACACCCAAAATCTGTACAGTGCTAGTGTGAGTTGAGCTGGAAGTAACTTACTCCTTACCAGGATAGTAAAAATGAACAAAAGCCAGGGCAATATGGCACCTCCAGAACACAGTTATTCCACTGCAAGCAGCCTTGGATACCCTAACACAACTGAAACTCAAGAAAATGACCCTAAATATACGCTTTTGAAGATGATAGAAAGATTTAAAAAGAAAATGAATACATTCCTTAAAGAAACACAGGATAGTTTAGTTTTACAATTAAGCTTATTTTTTTAGGAGTTAAAATGCTTTTGGGGTTAGATAGATGTTTTAAGTTGATAATGACGAAATATGATACATTCAGAATTTTAGATGCAACATGATAGGAAAGATGTTTTCTTCAAGGCTGCCAAACACAAATAGCCAAAACATTAAGAATGTAACATTTATATAATTCCTAATGGTTTCATGGTTCTTCCTGCTGTAGGTAGTTTATTGTATATATGTGTAATAATATAAATGTATATGTAAAAACTAAAAAATAATAAAAAAATAAATATATGAAAATACAATCAAACAGATAGAGGACCTTAAAGAGAAAGTGAATAAATCACTTAAAGGACTACAGAAAAGGAGTTCCAAGATGGCAGCGCCTATCATGCACTGTATCTGATCTACTGCATGGAGACCAGGGACCAGATTGGGAGCCACAGACTGCAAGAACTGGAGAGCACTAGGCGAGTGGGGTCCTGCACAGTACAGACTACAAGCAGGCTTGGCCCTAGGCCAAACAGCAGCCCTCAGAGGACCTGAATCCACTCTCCAGACTTTGGAATGGAATCCACCTGCCGGCTGCAGCTGGTCTCTAGAGCCCAGGTGCAGTGTGTGTGATGGTGGAACACCACAGCCCCTGGCCTGGGGAAGTCTCAGGGAAATAAGTGAATCTGTTCTCAGACATCTCCACCTGCCCCACCCCAGTCGACAGAGGCTGCAGCGAAGCCCACAGTGCCCAGAAACAGCCTGCATGGTCTGGGCAGGTCCGGCTGGAGCCAGGCAGCTGGCCTCAGCAGACCAAGCCTGCAAGATTGAACTGAGAGAACCCAGTCAGGACAGTCCCCACGGCCCAGCAGGGACTCCCCACATTTGTGGGAGAAGCTGGGCTGCCCTGGGTTTCTGGAGGGGAGTCTGAGTTGCAGCTGTGGCTCCATGGGACTGAGCCACCAAGAGTGTGCAGTCTAGTCTGGTCCACTCTCTAGATTGATCAGGTCAGGAACTTGTCTGTGGACTACAGCGGACTGGGCCTGGACAATTGGGCAGATAAAGCCACAGTCCCCACAGCCCAGCAGGGACTCCCACACTTGTGGGAGAATCTGGACTGCTCTGGATGTCTGGAGTGGTGTCTGCGTTGCCCCTCCGGCTCCATTGGACTGAGCTACCAAGGGTACACAATCTAGACTTGTCTGCTCTCTAGACTGCTCTGGGCAAGAACCTGTCTGTAGACCATGATGGACCAGGCCTGGACAATTGGACAGATAAAGTCACAGTCCCCACAGCCCAGAGGGGTCTCCTACATGCGTGGGAGAGGCTAGACTGCAGAGAGGGGGCAGGATAGAAAATTAAACAGCGTCCCCCCAACACAGCTAATCTGAATTCCCTAAGTAGCATGAAGGGAACCAGGCAGAAGCCTACCTCTGCTGACCCAGTCAGGAGCTTAAGGTGCAGAACAAAGTCTCCTGGAGCAGAAACCAGGTCAACTGCTGGCTCCAGTTAAGAATGCAAACAACAAAAACACAAACAATCCCCAGATCCCAGCGATCCCAAAGAAAGTAACCCTGAGAACTCAAACACAATAAAAACACCAGAAAATGACTACAAATCCTTAGTAATGAAGAATATAATGGAGGAAATGCATAAAAACCTTAATCAAATGCAGGAAGACACAGCCAAACAGGTAGAAGACATAAATGAGGCCTATAGAGAGGCACAGGAAAAAAATCAGGAAAATACAAACAAACATATAAAGGAAATCAATAAAACAATTCAAGATCTGAAGATGAAAATAGAAACAGTGATAAATGAACAGAAAGCAAAAAAACAGGAATGAGCTACCTGAGAGAAGAAGTGAGCTTCTCTAAAAAAACCAAAGAAATGGAGGAACAAATCTCGGGACTAGAAGATACAATTGTAGAACTCGAGGCAACCATCAAAGACAATGCTGAATCTGAAAAATTCCTGACACAAAATATCTAAGAAATCAAGGACACTATGAAAAGATGAATAATAGGCTTCTAGGAAAGAGAAGAAGCCCAACTCCAACGCCCAGAAAATATCTTCAACAAAATCATAGAAGAAAATTCCCCCAATTTAAAGAAGGAGATGCCTGTAAACATAAAAGAGGCCTACAGAAAATCAAATAGAATAGACCAGAAAAGAAAACCTTCCTGACATATAATAATAAATACACAAAATATACAGAACAAAGAAAAATATTAAAAGCAGCAAGAGAAAAAGGCAGAGTAACATACAATGGCAAACCTATCAGAATTACACCCAACTTCTTAGCAGAGACCATAATGGCCAGAATGGCCTGTAGAGATGTCCTGCAAACCTTAAGAGACCACAGATGCCAGGCAAGACTACTATATGCAGTGACACTATCAATACCCATTGATGGAGAAAACAAAATATTCCATAACAAAAACAAATTCAAACAGTTCCTATCCAGAAATCCGGCTTTACAGAAGTTACTAGATGGAACACTCCACCCCTAAAGTGACAAATAACAACCCAAACTACACAGAAAATAGATAACTACACCATCACAAAACCACAACCACATAAACTCTCCACTGAAATGAACATCAAAAATTAAAGGACTTATCAGTCACTGGTCATTAATATGTCTTAACATCAATGGTCACAACTCTCTAATAAAAAGACACAGACTAACTGAATGGTTGCATAAACAAGATCCAACATCCTTCTGCATTCAAGAAACACATCTGACCCACAAGGACAGACTTTATCTCAAAGTTAAAGGCTGGAAAAAATATTCCAAGCAAATGGTCACCAGAAGCAAACTGGCATGGCCATTTTAATATCTAATAAAATAAACTTTCAACCAAAATTAATCAAAAGGGATGAGGAAGGACACTTCATACTCATCAAAGGTAAAATCAACCAAGATGGCATCACAATTCTGAACATCCACGCTAAAAGTACAAGGACACCCACATTTGTATGAGAACTATTAACAAAGCTTAAACCACATATTGATCCCCACACATTAATAGTGGGAGACTTCAACATCCCACTTTCACTGAAGGATAGGTTATTGAAACAGAAAATAAGCTGAGAAATAACATGATTAACCAACACCATGAATCAAATGGTTCTAACAGATATTTATAAAACTTTTCACTCAAACACAAAGGATTATACCTTCTTCTCAGAACACCATGGAACCTTCTCCAAAATTGATCACATAGTAGGTCACAAAGCAAGCCTCAACAGATACAAAAAGATTGAAATAATATCTTGTATCTTATCAGATCACTTAAACAACAGAAATAAAAAACGCCTACACATCCATGGAAACTAAACAACTCTCTGCTAAATGACACCTGGGTCAGGGAAGAAATAAAGAAATAAATCGAGGACTTCCTGAAATCCAATGAAAATTAAGAAACAACATACCCAAACTTGTGGGACACATTGAAAGCAGTGCTAAGAGGAAAATTCATAGCACTAAGTGCCTTTATAAAGAAATTGGAAACATCCCACATAAACAACTTAACAACACATCTGAAAGCCCTAGAAAAAATAAGCAGAAACACCCAAGAGGAGTAGATGTTTGGAAACAATCAAACTCAGGGCTGAAATCAATAAATTAGAAACAAAGAGAACAATTAAAGAATCAACAAAACCAGGAGTTGGTTCTTTGAGAAAATCAACAAGATAGACAAACCATTAGCCAAACTACATAAAAGGTAGAAAGACACTATCCAAGTCAACAAAATTAGAAATGAAAAGAGACACATAACAACAGACACTGTAGAAATACAAAGAATCATAAGATCCTACTTTAAAGGCATATATACCACAAAAATTGAGACTCTAAGGGAAATGGAAAATTTTCTTTACCAATTTCACTTGCCAAAATTGAATGAAGATCAGATAAACAAATTAAATAGTCCTATTTCTCCTATAGAAATAGAGGCAATCATTGATAGCCTCCCAACCAAAAAAAGCACAGGGCCAGATGGTTTCAATGCAGAATTCTACCAGACATACAAAGAAGAGCTAATACTGATACTCTTCAAGCTACTCCAAAAGATAGAAACAGATGGAACATTACCAAATGTTTTTTTAATTTTTTATTAATTTATTCTTGTTACATCTCAATGGTTATCCCATCCCTTGTATCCTCCCATTCTTCCCTCCCTCCCATTTTCCCCTTATTCCCTTCCCCTATGGGTGTTCCTGAGAAGGATTTCCTCCCCCTGTATATGCTCATAGGGTATCAAGTCTCTTCTTGGTAACCTGCTATCCTTCCTCTTAGTGCCACCAGGTCTTCCCCTCCAGGGGACATGGTCAAATGTGAGGCACCAGAGTTCGTGTGAAAGTCATAACCCACTCTCCACTCAACTGTGGAGAATGTTCTGTCCATTGGCTAGATCTGGGTAGGGGTTTAAAGTTTACCGCCTATATTGTCCTTGGCTGGTGCCATAATTTGAGCTATGAGGCAACATTCACTTTGATACCTAAACCTCATAAAGACCCAACAACAATGACAACAAAAAAAGAGAATTTCAGACCAATTTTTCTTTTTTTTTTCTTTTCTTTTTTTAAATTGAAAGAAAAATCTTTATTGTAGAGCAAACAAAACCCACTCCAGGAAGGGTCTTTAAGAAAGAACTAATTTTAGGGGATTTTCTTAATAGGCTTTATACAAAATGCTGGAGGGAAATGGTACATTCATTATTTTTTTGCTAACATCATCAGATCAATTTTTCTTATGAACATTGACACAAAAATACTCAATAAAATACTAGCAAAATGAATACAAGAACATATCAGTGGTATCATTCACCATGACCAGGTAGGCTTTATTCCATGCATGCAGGGATGGTTTAATGTACAGAAATTCATCAATGTAATCCACCATATAAACACATTGAAAGAAAAAAAACACATGATCATCTCCTTAGATGCAGAAAAAGCATCTGAAAAAATCCAACATCCATTCATGTTTAAAGTTTTGGAGAGATTGGGAATACAAGGCACATACCTAAACATAATAAGGCTATATATGGCAAGCCAATAGCCAACATCAAATTAAATGGAGAAATACTTGAGGAAATTCCTCTAAAATCCAGGGACCAGACAAGACTGCCCACTATCTCCATATCTCTCTAATATAGATCTTAAAGTTCTAGCCAGAGCAACAAGACAACAAAATCAGATCAAGGATATCCAAATGGGAAAAGAGGAAGTCAAATTATCCCTATTTGCAGATGATATGATAATGTACATAAGTGACCTCAACATTCCACCAGAGAACTCCTAAAGCTGATAAACACTTTCAGCAAATTGGCTGGATACAAAATTAACTCAAAAAAGTCTGTAGTCTTCCTATACACAAATGACAAGCTTGCAGAGGAAGAAATTAGGAAAACTACACCCTTCATGATAGCCACAAGCAATATAAAATATCTAGGAGTTACTCTAACCAAGGAAGTGAAAGATTTGTTTGAAAAAAATTTTAAATCACTGAAGAAAGAGATTGAACATAACATCAGAAGATGGAGGGATCTCCTTCGTTCATGGATCAGAATTAACATAGTAAAAATGGCCATCTCACCAAAAGCAATCTACAGATTCAATGCAATCCCTATCAAAATACCTACACAATTTTTAAAAGACATTGGAAGGTCAATTCTCAACTTCATATGGAAAGCCAAAAAACCCAGAATAGCAAAAGCAATCCTATACAATAAAAGACCTCCAGAGGAGTCTCCATACCTGATCTCAAGCTGTACTATAAAGCAACAGTAATTAAAACAACATGGGACTGGCACAGCAATAGTCTGGTTGATCAATGGAATTGAATTGAAGACCCAGAGATGAATCCACACACATATAGTCACTTGATTTTTGACAATAGCCAAATTTATTCAATGGAAAAAGGATAGCATATTCAACAAATGGTGCTGGTCTAACTGGGTGTCTACATGTAGAAAAATGCATTTAGACCCATATTTGTCACCATGAACAAAACTCACATCCAAGTGGATTAAAGACCTCAACTTAAAACCAGAGACACTAAATCGATTAGAAAAAAAAGTGGGGAAGAGCCTGGAACACATTGGCATGGGAGACAACTTCCTGCACAGAACACCAACAGCATAGGCCTTAAAGTCAATAATTAATAAATGAGACCTCATGAGCCTGAGAAACTTCTGTAAGGTATGAGACACTGTCAACCAAACAAAGTGACAACCTACACACTGGGAAAGGATCTTTACCTACCCTACATCTGACAAAGGTATAATATCCAAAATATATAAAGAACTCAAGCAATTAAACACCACCAAACCAAATAATCCAATTGAGAAATGGGGTCAGAACTGAACAGAGAATTCTAAACAAAGGAATATTGAATGGGTGAGAAACACTTAAAGAAATGTTCAACGTCTTTAATCATCAGAGAAATGAAAATCAAAACAACTCTGAGATTCCATCTTATACCCATCAGAATGGCTGAGATCAAAAATTCAAGTGACACCACATGCTGATGAGGATGTGGAGAAAGAGGAACACTCCCTCATTGCTAGTTGGAATACAAACTTGTATAACCATTTTGGAAATTCATCTGGTGCTTTCTCAGAAAACTGGGAATAGGGCTTCCTCAAAACCCAGCGATTCCACTCCTTGGAATATACCCAGAAAATGCTCTACCACACAACAGGGACATGTGCTCAACCATGTTCATAGCAGTCTTATTCATAATAGCATGAACCTGGAAACAGCCTAAATGTCCCTCAGTTGAAGAATGGACCTAGTGGCACTCAGAGGAAGGACAGAAGGTCACTGAGAAGAGACTTGATACCCTATGAGCATATACAGAGGGAGGTAATCCCTCTGAGAAACAGTCATAGGGGAGGGGAATAAGGGGAAAATGGGAGGGAGGGGAGAATGGGAGGATACAAGGGATGGGATAACTATAGAGATGTAACAAGAATAAATTAATTAAAAATAAAAAATAAAAATAAATAAATAAATAAAAATAAAAATAAAAAAAAAAGAAATTGTCGTACATTTACACTATGGAGTACTACTCAGCTATTAAAAACAAGGAAATCCCGAAATTTGCAGACAAATGGATGGGACTAGAAATGATCATACTGATTGAGTTAACAGAGAAGCAGAAAGACTCACATCGTATATGCTCACTTATAATTGGGCACTAGCCCAAAAGGCATGTCCTATAAAAGTCTTCACTTACCAGATTGGGACAGATGTGAGGACATCCTACTGAGATTCTGGGTAAGAGAAATATAGGAGATGGGGAAACAGAAGGATGCAGTGGGTCCTAGAAACCTTCAAGAAAAACATCGTGATGGGTGGATCGGGCCCCAGGCGTGTCTGCTGAAACTATTGCATTAGCTAAGGACAGTACAAGTAGTAAACGTCAAACCCCTACTCTGATCTACCCAATGGACAGAACATTCTCTACATTTATGTGGAGATTGGGACTGACTAGAACATGAACTCTGGACCTCCATATTTGACTACCTCCCCTTGGTGTGGAGGCCTAATGGCACTCAAAGAAAGAATAAGCAGGCTACCAAGATGGGACTTGATAGCCTACGACCATACAGTGGGGGTGGAGGTCCCCCTAGTCATAGAACTAAGTGAAGGAAATAGGGTGAAAGTTGGAGGGAGGCAGGAATGGGAGGATACAAGTGATGGGATAACAATTGAGTTGTAATCTTAATAAACTAGTAAAATTAAATTTAAAAAATATAAAAAATACAGAAAAATACAACCACACATGTGAAGGATATGAATAAAATAGTTCAACACCTGAAAATGGAAATAGAATCAATAAAGAAAACAGAAACGGAGAAAATGTTGAATATGGATAACTTAGGGAAGAAAACAAGAACTGCAAAGGTAAGTATCACCAATAGAATACAAGAGATGGAGAGGAAAATCTTAGGTGCAGAAGATACAATTGAAGAAATTGATCATCTGTTGAAAAAAGTTACCATTAATTTTAAAAAAGTCTGACTCAAAACATCCAAGAAATAAAGGATACCATGAAAAGATGAAACCTAAGAATAATAGGAATATAAGAAAGAGAATATTCCCAGATCCAAGGCCCAGAAAATATTTTAAACAAAATCAAAGAAGAACATTTCCCTAACCTAAAGAAAGAAATGCCAATAAACATACAAGAGGCCCACAGAACACTAAATAAATTAGACCGGAAAAGAAAATCCTCCTGCCACATAATAATCAATACACTAAATGTACAGAGAAAAGGAAAAAAAATCTTAAATTGTGCAAGAGAAAAACTCCAATTAACATACAAAGGCAAGGCTCTCATAATTACATCTGACTTCTCAATAGAGATTCTAAAAGCAAGAAGGGCTTGGACAAACATCTTACAGACCCTAAGAGACCATAGATGTCTACCAAGACTACTATATCCAGCAAAACTTTCCATCACCATAGAGGAACAAACCAAGATATTCCATGACAAAACCAAATTTAAACTATATCTATGCATAGCACTACAGAAGATGCCAGAAGGAAAACTCCAACCCAAGGAAGTTAACTACACCCAAGAAAACACAGGAAATAAATAACTCTGCTGCAGCAAAACTAAAAGAAGATAAATACAGAACCTCACTATAACCACCAACATCAAAATAACATGAACTAGCAATCATTGGTAATTAATATCTCTCAACACTGATGAACTTAATTCGTTAATTAAAAAAATTCATACACAGGCTAACAGAATAGATGCATGAACACGACACAACACTCTGCTGCATACAAGAAACACACCTCAGCAACAAAGATAGACATTACTTCAGAGTAAAGGACTGAAAAAGGTTTTCCAAGCAAACAGACCCAAGAAACAAGTTGGAGTAACTATTCTAGTATCTAATAAATAGACTTTGAACTAAAATTAATCAAAAGAGATTAGGAAGGACACTTCATACTCATCAAATGAAAAGTCCACCAAGATGGCATCTCAGTGCTGATCATGCCCCCATCATGCTGGTGTATCAACCACAGATACATCAATGCCCCAAATATAAGGATACCCACATTTGTAAAAGAAACATTACTAAAGCTTAAATTGCACATCAATCCCCACATATTAATAATGGAAGACTTCAGCACCCCATTCTCACCGAAGGACAGGTCACTGAGATGGAAACTAAACAGAAATAATGAAACTAATAGATGTCATGAGTCAAATTGACCTTAAAGGATAACCATACTACCAAAAGAAGCTAAGTAACAAAGAGGGACCAACAGAAGCCCTCCTTGAATTTCACTCTGGTGAGGAAATAGACAGTGGAAGTGAATATAGAGAGGGAACTGGGTAGAAAGATTTTTGGGAAGTGAAACAATGGGGGTGGATCAAATATGGGGAGACTGTGGATGGGAGGGGAGAGAAAATGGAAACCGAGGGTGGGGACATCACTGACACAAGCTGGAAACCTGCTACAGGGAAGATATGGGAATGTTTCTAGCTGAGCCTCCTAGCAGCAAGGGACATGAGACTGAGGAGGCCACCTTCTAGCCAGACAGGACTTATAACTGTGGGAGCTTGGAAAGTCCTGTGGAGGAGTAAGGGAGAAGGATAGAAGTTCCTGGAGGGGACAAAAATGTGATAAGAAGACCAACAGAGTCAATTAACAGTGGGAGCTTACAGAGACAGAAGTACCAACCATAGAGTATGCATGCACTGGACCTAAGTCCTCTACACAATATAACTGATGGGCAGTTTGATCTTCATGTGGGTCCCCTAGTATGCTGAGCAGGTGCAGTCTATGACATGGACTCGTTGTCTGCTTTTGATCACTTTCCCTTAATGGGGCTGCCTTGCCTGGCCTCAGTGGATGAGGATGAGCTCAGTCTTAAGGTCACTTGATGTGCTTGGGTGGGTGGTTGAAGGGTCCCCTTTCCTGAGAAGGAGGGGGTAGAGTGAGAAGAGGGTAGAAGAGAGGGACTGGAAGTAGAGGAGGGGCTATGACCAGGATGTAAAGTGAATATATAAATTAAAAATAAATTTTAAAAGAATGAACCGTGCACCCGAAGAGAAAATTCTCAAAAGACCAAAATGCAAACAAAAACGTTACCAAAAACTGTAAAGAGTGATAAGCATCTGTAACCATCAGATAAATGCAAATTAAAACTACCTTATGATTGCATCTCTTTACAGCCATAATTGCCATCATTAGGAATATGAATGACAGAAAATGCTGACATGGATTTTGTGAAAGGGAAAAGCGTACACACTGTTAGATGTCCCCACAGTCTTGACATATCCAAAATTTCAAAGCCTCCTCTACATATTAGGCTTTATCCCCATAGTTTTATGCAATTGCCATGAACAGACTTCCTTTTGGGAACACAACCCAGCTACACATGGTCTGACATTAGCAGCTTTCTAGAACTTTGGTCAAGCCTCCATGACCCTGTGTGAGAAGTCATGTCATCTGAGGTTGCAGGACCCTAAGAACAGAGACTCGCAAGTCCATTGGTGATGACATGATGGCACCACAATCCTTGGGGTTGGTGTTCTCACTGCTCACTTTTGCACTTTTGTCTAGTCTTTTCTTCTTATCCTCCCTTTTGGAATGGAAATACTTACTCTGAGTCATTGTGTATGAGAAATGTGTAACTTGAATTTTATTTTATAGAGACAGATAGCTAAGAGTTTATCATATACTCTTTTGATCTGTCTACTTTTGCCCAATATTTTGTTTATGAAATTAACATGGTTTTACATAAAAATAGTTTGCTCATTCCCAGATTTATTTAACACAAATATACATAAATTATGTTTCTCTGCAAAGACCACATTTTATAATAAACCAAATGAAAGTAAAATTTTGATAGTTCAGATCCAGTAGTTAAGTAGTTTTTTTACTCTTTATGTGCCCATTAAAGTTATAAAAACCCTAACAATAAAAATATCTTGGGGATTAAATATTCCCAGAGAGGCTGGAAATAAAGTCATTTCTCAAAGACCTCTGATTCCTCCTGTTACTGCTATGTCAGACCCAGGGACAATAAACATGGATTTTTATCAAGTATTTTTACATGCAGTATTTATAAGTTCAAAACCCTAACAGCATAAACAAAGGATTCCTTCTGCCAGATTCTTCCAAATGACTTGATTCAGGCACTTGAGTCTTACCTGCCCATAATGTACCTATTCACCTTTGTCCCCTGTTTGTGTCATTTTAATCTGCACGTCCTACTTCTACACCATGACTTATCTATTTAGATTTCTCCATAATTTAGTCTTTTAATACTGACAAAAATGTAACAGAATAATCCACAGAGAAATGTAAAAGAAGACCAGAAGTTTATTCTATAGTTCCAAGACCTTTATACTTTATGAGGGGAGAGTTGCTAAGAAGCATCTGCTGTAGTAGGAGATCACTGTGGAGGTTTGTAAATGGGCCTTTGAAGTTACATCCTCTTGACAAGTTGGCTTGCAACAACTTTGTGCCCTAAAAAACTGTATAGTCTCCCTGACTTCTCCTGCCAGGGAGATTGCTTAGCTTTATTCTGTGGCCTTCGAATCAGAAACCAGAATTCCAGGATGTCAGTTAATCTTCCAGGCAGAAAAACAAATATTTCTGAGTGAATACCACCGCTAACAGTCAACCTCAAAGAGGCCTTGGTGGAAGAATGCCAACTTCTATCCATGCTCTGAGTGGGCCAGGCAGGACCTGGGAAATGCCAGCTTCTACATCTGTATTTGAGGGTATAGATTTCTTTGTCCCGTGGGAAGCAGGCTTGGAGAGGACTGCCAGAAGCCAACCTTGGGCCTGATTCCAGCTATATATGCAGCTATATTCCTAAAGAGTCTGGCACTAGGTTCTTCTCTGGAAGTAGGTTTCAACCTTCAATCTATGGTAACCATAATTTTATTTTTTAATTTGCAATTGTCATACATGAGTAGAATATATTTTAGTCATACCTACCTTCCTTCCTCAAAGAATTCTGGCCTGCACTAGAGCCTATGAGACAAGAGATGCCAAAAGTCCTCTATATTGATCTAACATATAATCAGTGGTTAAATTGAGACTCAAACTTGGATATATTTGACTTCAAAACTCATGCTGTTACTAATACTGCCTACCATGCTTCATTTTCACTAGTTTGCAGAAGGAAGACTCAGCTCCTTATTTCTTTAGAAGTGAATGGCATGTCTGGGTGTCTGGTAGCAGCAGCAGTATTTCAAGTTCACAGCCTGCTGCTGCAGTTGCAAGGTTGACACAACAGGAGCGCTGTAACTCTAGACCTCGGAATGGCTACAATTTCCTGGTCGCCCAGTGATCCTTCTTGACATTTCTCCATTTGTCTTCAATTTCTTCACTCTCTACTCGCCAAGCAATAATATAAAATCTTCACATTTTTCTTGGGACTGTTCTATGTCTACCTTTCTCCCTTCAGAAGGTGATCTTACATTTTTGAATGCTGACTTGTGGAATTCCTGACTTGCAGATGCTTTATCCTTAAACTATTTAGCTGTGCTCTGGTTCTCTCTGCCTCCTCGTGAACTCAGACACATTGCTTTCTCTCTGCTTTCACATTATCCTGATCTACCATTTCATTCCCCTTGGTATAAAACTTTTTCAAGTCTTTCTCATGAAAAAAAAAATTCTTCAAATTTAAGCCACTTCCTTAGCAGTATAGTTTTACTCTTTTTTAACCTTAAATTTTAAAAGATTAATTAATTAATTAATTAATTTATTTATTTATTTATTTATTATGTATACTGTGTTCTGCCTGCATATAACACCTGTGGGCCAGAAGAAGGGACCAGATTTCATTGTAGATTGTTGTGAGCCATCATGTCATTGCTGGAAATTGAACTCAAGACCTTTGGAAGAGCAGGCGGTGCTCTTAAGCTCTGAGCCATCTCTCCAGCCCCTAGTTTTACTCTTGACCTGGCCCTTTCTTCCTGTGAATTAAGCATCCTGAAAAATTGGAAGACATTTTCTGTCTGAAAATTTTCTGCTAATTCTCATATTAAATTCTTATAAATAACTTTTACTTTACTTTTTTCTTTAAAATATTTTTATTATTTATTATTTTAGAATTTTGTACACTGTGTTTTGATGCTATTTACTACCAACTGCTCCTCTTAACTTCTCCCAGACCCATCCCCATCTCCTTACTCTCCCAATTTTGTGTCCTTTTAAAAGTTTTACTAACCTATCTACTTTAGTTTATGCTGTCCATAGATTCCTCTGTATGGGGCCATCCACTAGATTGGGTTCAACCTACCAACAGACACACTTTTCAAAGGAAATGGATTTCTTTCCCCCAGAACCCATCAGTGTCAGTAGCTCCTCAATTGAAGGGAGGCTCATGAATCCTTTCCCGTTTCATGCTAGAATATTGGCTGGCTTAGTCTTGTGTAAGTTTTGTTCAGGTAACCACAGGAGTGTAGGAATCCTCTTGTGTCTTGAAGACATTGTTTTGTTCTGATCCTCCTTGACCTTTGGTTCTTAAAACATTCCTGTCCCCTCATCCAAGGTGGTCCCTGAGGCAAGGAGAGGGATGCAGTATACATGTCTCATTTGATGCTGAGCATGCCACAGCCTCTTACTCTTTTGGGCAACTGTGAGTTTTTGTGTTATGTACCAGCCATGGCACAAAGAAATTTCTCTGGTGGATTCTAAGGAATGAACCAATCAACTAATAAACATATGAACTTAGAGGGCAATTTGATGCTATGTTCATTGAGTAGAATACTATCAGGCTCACCTCTGCAGCTTGTGACTCCCTAGCTGTGGTTTCTTGGTCAGACTTACAGTACAGGCATGTGTTGCCTCCTGTGAAGTGGTTCTTAAATCCAATCAGATAGTGGTTGGTTACCCCCATAATATTCATGCCACCACTGCACTGATGCGTATAGCTTGTGACATCATTTATTATTGTAGATTGCAGTGCTCCAAGCTGGGTAAGATTGCTGATTACTCCTCCCTCCTAATATCATCAGCCTGCATAGCAAGCACCTTCCAGTACTATGAGAGGTGCCCAGCATCAACTTCCTGGTCAGCATCAACTCTATTTTTTCATGTCCTGAGACCAATACGTATGGTGTTTTCAGTAATAATGTCTTACCATAAAGTTCTTGCAAGCAACCAAGAGAAAATAACAATAGCCTGCATTGTTTGGGGGATCTCTGACACCTATGACCAACAATTCAAGGGGACATATGTTATACCAGGTACTGAGTTGTTTTTATTTGTTTTGTTTGTTTGTTTAACTTGGCAACCATGGCTTCTGAAATGAGCATACTACTTTATGTATGGTAACGTCAATTAATCTCTTTTGTGTGGTTATAAATACAAGCCTTACCAAATAGAGGATTTCCATATGGCTATTTTCAAATATCCTCAGAAGTAATGTCCTTACTGACATTTTAATTAAAATGCTTATTTTTGTGTCCTTGTCTTTGAATTTATCTACAACTTACCGTGTTTTATTATTCTACTTGAAGTTCTGTATACACTTGGTTTCTTTTTTTTTTTTTAAGTCCCAATAAAATTTTATTTAGACATACATGAATGGGGCATAGTTGTCATATGGCCTTAACTGTGAGTCCAAATTATAGAGTGTTATGAGTTGAATGTACATATCTCCTTCACATTCATAGGCTGAAGCTCTCTCTTGGTCCCCAGAGTGGTGATATTTGTTTTTTTTTTAATTTATTTTTTTAATTAATTTATTCTTGTTACATCTCTATGGTTATCCCATCCCTTGTAACCTCCCATTCTCCCCTCCCTCCCATTTTCTCCTTATTCCCCTCCCCTATGACTGTTCCTCAGAGGGATTACCTCCCTCTGTATATGCTCATAGGGTATCAAGTCTCTTCTCAGTGACCTGCTGTCCTTCTTCTGAGTGCCACTAGGTCTCCCCTGCCAGGGGACATAGTCAAATGTGAGGCACCAGAGTACTTGAGAAAGTCAAATCCCTCTCTCCACTCAAGTGTGGAGACTGTCCTGTTCATGGGCTAGATGAGAGAACAATGGGAGAATAGCAATGTAGAAGGATCCAGTGGGTCCTAGAAACCTACAAGCAGAACATTATGATAGGCAGATTTGGGTCATGGGGTCCCGCTCAAACTAAGGCCCTAGCCAAGGACAATACAGGCGGTAAAATTTAAACCCCTACCCAGATCTACACTTGGTTTCTTATAATGACTCCTTACTCATTTTATCTATCTATCTCTAAACATACTTTTTTCTTCCTCTTTCTTCCTTGTGTAATAGCCAAAGAGCCATCGGTTAACCTTTCTCCTCATACCAAATCACTTTAAAAATGATTCTTCTCTTATATACTATGTTCCAGCACTTTCCCTAACATTTCTCCATGCTTCTTTTCTGACCTACCCCTCAATCTGTTCTATTGCCGGTCTGTTATGAACCTCCTACTCAATTGTATTAAAATAACTTCATTCTGGATTCTTAGCTATTGAAAAGCCAATCACAAGCTCTCAAGGTGGCAGGTGCAGCTCTCCATGTTATACAGGCAGAGGCCAGGGCTCACTTTGCCTCCAACTGTCTGCCAGCCGTCTGTGGAGAACTGCAAGGGAACCTCCCACAAGTGCCTTCTCTGCTGACATAAAAGCTGAGCATGTATAAACTAGCAGTAGGGTGATGTAATCTCATTCAATTTTCACAGATAATATCCAGGGTGAAAATGTTTCCAAACCACAGCTGAAAGACACATGTGGTTTTATTCGGCAGAAAATCCAGCAAGTAATTAATACTCGGCTCCGTCATGCTCCTGGATGCTGGCTCTCGTGCAGGGTTAGGGGGTGATGATTAGACCTTTATGGTCAGTACTGACTCCCTCTGGCCAGCAGGGAACACCAACTGCTTTTCATATTCAGTCTAGGTAATCATATGACTTGTCTGGCTGCCCTGGAGGGTTGCGGAGGTGTGTTCTGGGTGGTTATTCAGAGCACCTTGAATCTGGGACCCTTCAGAGTTGTTTCTGAGACTGATTGCTTTCTAATCATATCCAAAAAAAATATGTCTACTTCTAAAGACATTCTAGAAGAGAATACAGAAACATACTGGAAGATTATGTCATACTATAGGTTTTAGAGAATCGGCCATAGCTACCACTGTAGGTAGCTGCAGAAATGGTCTGACTTCAGAAAAGGCCTATGAAAGCTCACCTCTGTCTCTGCCTCTGCCCTGTCTCCTACGGAAGCTACTGTTTGTTATCTGATCCCATCTTTCACTGACTTGCAATTTAGCCTGAGAGCTGTCATCAATTGATTTTTAATAGTTTTTTTTGACTTTCAATCAAATTTTAACTTTTAATATTTTAGAAACCTCTTTCAGAAACAAGAGACACAATGAATTCTCATTCCAGAAAAGAAATCCATATGCATGTGAAGTTTTGTCCATAGTCTACAGAGGCTCTAAGAAGAAAGATGCTATACATCTGTAGACTTTACACCATTCTTCCTCTTTCCTAGCTGCCTTCAAATTGACTTATATCTTTCTTGATTGACCTTTTCCCCCCTTTGAGTGAAGTCATGAACTACATTTGGCTCTGCATCTCGCTCAGTGGGGCTTCCCAGAACCATGGACCACTGTACCCTTTGAGCATTGGAGTGTCCTTACAGCTCGGTGGCCAGGCACTCACAGAATATGCTCTCAATTAAATTTCTGAAAATGTTCATTGCATATTATTGTCAAATTAGATCACTGCACAGATTTCATTGTTAGATGTCTATACATCACACAGAAAGGCCAGTCAGTTTTAATACAAACAGAGTAAAGGAGGCTGGGACTTGACATGAGGCCCCATAGGAGTAGGGCAGCTGTTTGCCTGGAACCAGTCAGCAGTGCAACAGGAAGTATAAGATATCTGCTCGCACCCTTTGTGACTATCTGGAGACACAGACAAACAGCAGGTGCAGAGGCTAGTACAATCCAAGCCAACCAATGGAGCAAAGCAAGTGCAGCACACTCATTCATTCATTGAAGGAGACAGTTTTCTCTGTGTTCCTCCTAGCTTCCAGATGCATGGAAGATATAGATAAAAACAATTAATCCTAGTTTCCTTCACACAACTTCCTGTCTAATAGGTATTAGAGACAAGGTATACTCGATTCTTAGGTATGTCTTGATTATCAACTTGATTGTATTGGAATGTACCTAGGACATTCGCAAAGCGCACCTCCAGAGGAAGCTATGAGAGCACTCAGAGAGCATGTGGGCATCAATCTGACAAGCTTGCATCCCAGAGCAAAACTGTGAAATCCTCCAGTACCTGTGCCCCCCCCTTTGCCTGTCTTCCCCTCTCATCCCTCCCCTCACTTGCCACCATACTGTGAGCTGCTCTTGTTGCCATGCCTTTCCCATTATGATAGATGAAAATGGCCAAAACATATCCTTTCTCTCTTATATTGTTTGGGCAATGTATTTTTAACACAGTACTGAAAAGACTAACAGCATGACCACAGAACCACGCAGGTAAGCACAGTACAGAACAGAGAGCACTGAGGAGGCTAGCAAAGGACTTACTTCTGAAGTTGAGAGTATTGTTCAATAAAGGGTCGCTCAGCCAAGGGTCATCAATACTGATATGTATAAGGTGAGGAAGTGATGGGGTAGGAGGGGAAAGACTCTGACCCTGCTGGATATAAAAGAAATACAGTATAGAAAGGACAAGAGGAGTTGTGGAGAGAGACCTGGGGCTACACTGGTGATGGGTAGTAGTTGATGGGGCTGGGAACACTCATCAGTGTTGCAAAAGGAACAAATATGAAGGGTCTCTAACACTGTTCTAAGAAATTACACTATGCACTAAAGGGCTCTAGGGAAAAAAAACATGTCATTAAAGCAGAAGTGAGTCCTTGAGGCATGCTGTCGAAAGTTAGTGCATTTGTCTTGTGCCAAGAGCCATCAACCCAGTGTTCCTTTCACTGTGAGGAACTCCTTCTTTCCTAGAGTAGCCAAGAGCACCCGCCGTTCATTCTTTGAGCACCATTGCTTCCCAGTCCTGCCTTTAGGGCAGGGCCAGTTTGTGGACAGCTAGAGTGTGAACAGGAAGTAAAAGTTATTTCCTGTTTGTTGTCTTGTGCACACACCGAGCCCTCTTTTGGATGCTGTAATTTACCAAGAGAGCTGGAACCTGCATGCACCTGTCAAATAGAACAACTGGACTCCAGGACACTGGGTGGGCACGCAGTGTTTGAGCACACACATCTCCTGGGGTCAAATCCAGCCTGGCCATCCACCTGGTGACTCTCTGTAGTAGCAGCAGGAGCCTTTCTAAATGTTTATCAAAGTGCCTCAGCTGACTACACTTAAACTCTGAAAATAACTCTTGTTCAGAAATCCGTGAGTTCTGAGTCCAGGCGTCTCTCACGGGGTCGTAGGGCCTGGTGCTGTGGCTAGCCTTCCTGAGTATGAGGCACATGAGAAATAGTCAAATCATTGAATAATCTGAAGGTCACTCTGAAGCAGAAGGGACAAGTAAGTGATGCTTGCCTTATGAGACCGTTTGTTTGTTTGTTTTTTGTTTTGTTTTGTTTTAAGCAGCAAGTTTTTGAGCGTGTTTTGCTGTTGGACTGCATACGTGGGACTTCTTTTGTCTGAGATCGGAGCAGAGCAGGTATGCATCCTGGGGTTCATTTAGTTGACCCCAGCTTCGCAGAGACACAGCTGCCAAACAAATCTCTTTCCTGCCGGAAACAAGCTACTTACCTTGGTGGAGTAGCTGCAGTGAGCTCCGAGAACAGCGCCTGACCTGTGCCTGCCTTGTGTGTCAGGGTGGCCCCTTGCAGGTACCCTGATGTCTTCCACACGATGGGGGCGACCTTCCGCTGACCCTTCTCTCTGGGGGCAAAATTCAGTGAGGCGGCCTGGTAGTTCTCCTTAGTGCCTCTTGTATCTATCAAAGTGTTGGCCGCAGACCACAAGCAAGCTCTGGGAATGACTTCTGCTGAGAGATCTCGAGTGCCTGCCCCCAGCATTTGGTTTGCAGGCTCCTGGAAACAATTGCACGTTTTACTCAGCTCACTGTTTTTGCAGCCAGTTTCTAAGTCCCAGATGACGCGTGTTAAATGGGTTTCTGAGGCCTGTGTGCCGCCTGTTTATGAGCAATGCTGGAAAAGAGCCGTCCAGGAGGAAGGGTTCCCTCTCTGATGCTGTGGGTAAGTGTTTCAGGGTATCTGGGATTATCTTAGTCAGAGAATGGGAGGAAGGTGTTTGACCTGCTTTGGTTTTGAAAGCATTAATGCTTTCTGAGGATGGGAATAAAACCCCCAGGGTTGACGGCTGTTCCGCAAGGATGAGACTAAGTGGAGTAAGAGCCAGACTTCCCGTTGTATCTAGTAACCTCTGAGCATCTCCCGCCACAAATCCTCTCTGTCAAGCAACTCACCTCCCTCTGCTTAGAGAATTTATTTATCCTTGTCTCATAGATCAGAGAGAGGAAATTTGAAATTTCTCACAGGCTCACATCCATAAACGTTTTCACTGGGACGAGCAGGAAATAGATACCTCCCAAGTCTTGTTCAAAGAGAAGAAAGGCAGAGTCTTAAGATTGAAAATGGATTGGGAGTCATTCAGGTCAGCCACAGCTGGGCGCTCCTAGCTCCTGGACATCTTCTCGTGTGGCAGGCAGAAGAGGAGAGAACCTGCCTGCTGATTCACTGTAAGCTGGGTGCGTGGGCTCTTGCAGGGAGCTGACTGGCCGTATAGCCCAAATCCCTCCTTGAACATCTCCAGAAACTTAAAACCATTCCTCGTAAATATGATGTATGGAGGATATTTGAGCAACTCTTTATTTTACTATTACTGTTTTTTATTTACTTATTTTGTGTGACACATGGGCACACACTTGCCACATTGGGACTCAGCAGTCTCTGGCCATTGATGGGTCCCAGGGATTGGACTCAAGTGTTCAGCCCCTTTACCCATCACACGATCTCCTTGAGCCCCATTTAATCCTGTTCCCCAAGCCTTCTTTCCACCCCTCGCCCTATGCTCTTGATGCTGCTTCCTCAGTCTAGTGTCAGCATCTCACTTCTATGACTGATTCTATCACTTTCTATAATTGGTTTCAATATTTGACTGGAAACCAAGGTCTAGCAGTGATGACTTACTCATCATCCAGCTGTTTTCTATTGCCTACTATTTAAAAATTGTACTCAGTTTTGTAAATTACTGGGAAAAGGTAGAAAATAGAAATAGTTACAGATGTTCCTGTATTTGGGCATATGACGATCACCATGTCAATTATCTTTTTGGTTCATGGACAAACCAATCGTTTTTATTTATACTGTTACTTACTCTCTTTTTTTAATAGTTATTTTGGTCTTTTTATGATTTATAACTATTCTTGAGGAATTCCTTCCTTCCCTTTCTTCCTTATATTTTTCATGGCCTCTTTTTTTCTTAATTGTTATGTTTTACACATACACAAACTCTCTAAATACATAAATACAATCTTCTCAGCCCATTTAGTGTTTCATACACACACACACACACACACACACACACACACACACTCACACAGAGTTTTCAAGGCTGGCCATTTGGGATTAAATAACCAATTAGTGGGCTGATCTATAGAAAAAACTATTTCTCCCATTCTTACTCTCAGCATCTCTTAGTTTCCTGTAGTTCTTCGTCTAGAAGTGGGGACCCCTGAGATTTCCCCCTTCCACTTTAGGACGCCTGCTGGTGTTACACTTGTTCAAGTTTTGTTTTGGTAGCCATATTGTTGAGGTACCATGGGGACACCTCCCAGGAGACACAGTCTCACAGCAGATCTCCTGGTCTGGTAGCCTTTATGGTCTTTCCATCCTGTCTTCTGCTGTGTTCCCCAAGCCTTAGGTTCAGGAGTTGTGTTGTAGAGATATTAATTAGGATGAACACCCTACAATTACCTTTCCTGTGCATTTTGAACAATTGTGGTTTTCTGTAATGGTTCCCAGCTGTGGTAAAAAAGAAGTTTACTTATTGAGAGGCAAAAGCTATACTTAACTTTGCTATAAGAATAAATATTTGGATTGCAATTAGCAATGGTCTAATTGAGAAAGTGTCCATAATAGGTTCCCCTTTAAGATTTATGACCTCACAATCTCTGAGTATTGGCTAAGTGTCTAGTACCAAGCATAATTTTCCTCCTGTTCAACTGTCCTTATAACCTAGTTGCCTGGTTATAGCCACGATATAAGTGCCACTAACGCACCTTTAGGAGCATTGTGAACAGCTCCTCACTATAGTGGATCATTTGTATCACAGATGATAGCACTAGTATTTGTGTCCACTCACCATTGGAAGCTTTAGATAGCACTTTCCAGTACTATGAAAGTTTGTCCTCAATGAGGAGACTTTTAGGTCAGATCCAGCTCATATCCTCTGGGTCCAATTACATGGTGTCTTTAGCAATAGTTACTGCTCTATCTCTGGAATAAGAATCCTAGACAAGTCAACTAAAAAAGAAAGAGTTTATTAGGGACTTAGAGTTTCAAATAAAGTAGCCAATGGAGTCTATTATCATGGGAACTTCCACACCCCTGCCCCCATGCCCAACCTCTTCTATTTTCCTCTTTAAATAACTTGTATTCTGCTATGCTCAACTTCCCATGGTCTTTTTTTTTTTCCTTTCCTTTTTTTTTTTTTTTTTTTTGGTTTCTGTGGTTACTTCAGGTTATAAACATACATCTGAAGATCTGGAGCTAGGTACTGCAGGTGAGAGGGAATTTGAATGTTTGTCTTTCTGGGTCTGGGTTACGCCACTCAACATGATCTATCTCTTTTAGGTCTATCCTTTTACCAGCAAAATCCACAATTTAATTTTCTTTTTTGCTTGTAGGAGGCATGCAGGTCCTTGTGATCATTGAATCCCCTCTGCAATTCCTGAATAGTGTTTTGTAGTGCACACATTTTTTATTCATCCCTCAGCTAAAGGATATTTAGACAGTTTTCATTTTCTAGCTATTGCAAATAGAGCAGCAGTGAACACAGATGACCCAGTATCTGTGGAGTAGCATGAGGAGACCTTTGGGCATCTGCCAGGGAATGGTGTAACTGGGTCATATGGTAGGTTTTGTTTGGCTGGGTTTTGTTATGTTTTGGCACATGTTCCACACTGATTTCTAGAAAGATTGCCCCCATTTGCAATCCCATCAATATTGAACTGGGTTCTCCCCTTCCACACATTATCGCCAATGTTTGTTGTTGCTTGTTTTGTTGATTTAAGCCAATGCTATTGTGGTAAAATGAAATCTCAAAACATTTTGATGTTGATTTCCCTGATTTCTAAAGATGAATACTTTTTAATATATTTCTGATCCATTTTTGTTTCTTCTTTTGATAATTCTTTGCTCACATCTATAAATACATTTTTAAATGGTTCATTTTTGTTGTTGGTTGGTTGGTTTGGTTTGATGTTACTTCTTTTTTGTTACTTATATATCCTGGATATTAATCCCTTGTCTCATGTATAACTAGCAAAGATTCTTTTCCATTCTGTGGACTTCCTCTTCATTGACTATTTCTTTAGTTTTGTTGAATCTTTTTAGTTTCATGTGGTATATTTTGGGCCTTAATTCTAGGCAAGTGGAAAGTTTGTTCCTACATGTCTGTTATGTAGGAATACTTCCTATATTTCCTTCTATAAGTTCAGTGTTTGATTAGGTCTTTGATCCATTTGGAATTAGGTAGATAGGAATCAAATTTCATTCTTCTACATGCAGATACTGTTTACCGAGCACCATTTGTTAGGGTTGAAGGGAGGATTGGCATTTTTTGTCAAGTATTAGATGATTCTCTTTGTACTCATGTTCAGATCTTCTGTGTTTCTCATTCATCTACATGTCTGGTTGTTGGAGTATCCTATTGTTATTACTAAAGCTCTGTTATATAGCTTGAAGTCTGGAGTCTGACTTCCTTCAGCATTGCTCTTGGTGTTCGGGATTGCTTTGATCATCCTGTATCTTTCCAAAATTTTTTAGGATAGCTTTACCCCAACTTGTATGAAGAACAGATGAGAATTTTGACTGGAATAGCATTTAATCTGTAAACAGCTTTTGTAAAATGGTTATTGCACAATAATAATTCTGCCAACCTCTGAGTATGGGTGGTGTTTCCATTTTCTAGTATATTTCTCTATACCTTTCTTCAGAGATTTAAAATCTTCATTGTCCACCTGCTTTATTAGTTTTATTACTAGATTTTTTATTTTTTGTGAGGCTATCATGAATGGAGCGTCTGTGTGATCTTTTTCTTTGTGTGTTTGTTATTGGTGTATGGAAAAGCTGTTGAATTTTGTAAGCTGGTTCTGTAAGACGCCATTTCACTGAACTTGTTTGTTTCCAGAAGTTTTTATATAGTTCACTTATTCTGGCTGAGAAGTTGACTCTGAGATAGTCTTTCATGGTTTTTAGATCCTAGTGTCCCTCCTTAACAACATTCAAGATTTACACAAAACTTTTCCAAATGTAGCAGTATGTTCTCAGGTCAAAGGCTAGTCACCAGTCTCTCCTTGTGAGAGTCTCTGCTGGTACTTTACAGTTTAAAGGACTGGTCACCAAAAGTTCATAGTTTTTATAGGCTCTGTGCCACAACATAAGGAATAAATCAATCGCAACTCTTCTCTTATGGATTCAGGGGACGAAAGAAGGAACGTGTGCTTCCTCTTGACCTCCTATGACCTTGATACATGCCACTGCCAAGATGTAGTCCTGTGACTCTAACAGGGATAGGGTGCTGTTCGGCCTCTTTCTATCCACATTTCTGTGGCATTTTATTTTGAAAATTATAATCACGTTTACAAATATCTGAGTTGAAGCACCTCTTTTCCAACCCTCTCACTTCTACTTAAACACTGACAAGAAATAGCTTTTGTGATCAA
This sequence comes from Acomys percivali, assembly GCA_907169655.1. Classification (NCBI taxonomy): domain Eukaryota; kingdom Metazoa; phylum Chordata; class Mammalia; order Rodentia; family Muridae; genus Acomys; species Acomys percivali. The sequence continues at coordinate 49,776,442 of OU015746.1, read as the reverse complement.
GGCACAAGATCTATCTTTATAAAGCAAGATGGTCTCTTAGAATGATTTCACTGGTTAAGTGATTCTGCCTCCCTTCAAGATTGATCTCTTGGTTTAATGTAAAGATACCAATGCCTTTCAGTGAAGTCCACTTAGTAAGGATACTTGGATTTAAGTGACAGAAACCATTCTACATCAGAGCAAATGAAAAAAATAGTATTATAACATATTATAATAATAAAGTCCTAAGCAGCTGGGGTTGTCCCTCAATGGTTAGTGCATTTGCCTAGTGTGTAAGAGGTCTAAGATTTAATCTTCAAAACTACAAAAATAAAAGAGTCAAAATTAATACCAAACAACCCAAGCAGCTATAACCTTGGGGATTAGAATGGTAATTTTAAAATCCTTCCCCTCTATCTCTTAGACTATCTCTGTCTGGCTATACTTTTTCTTATAGCAGACACATACTAATAGCCTTATGCTAACATTATATCCCCAAATGCTTTGGACCTAATTTTATATCATGAAATGCAGGGTATAGGGCTAATGTGATATGAGATGCCCACTAGCTCCTATACCAATCTACATACACATTATGAGAGTAAATTAATCAGCCATGCTTTAGATTCTATTGGACCACTCTTTTTTCACCTACTAATCTGCCTTATCTGTGGGTGAGAAAAATGTAAACAGAATAGTGCTAGACAAAGAAAACAACTCTGTTCTCTATTCAGAGACAGTGAGAGTAAGATAGAAGGCAGTGTTAGGTAGAAGGCTGTGTTTCCTTATGCTTTCTCTACAACTTTGGGTACGGTATATATAGTTCATATTCTTACAATATATCCTGACACAAATACATCCAGACCTAAAGTTTCTTTGTTCTTTCCTTCTTAATTATTGTGGATACCTTTGTTTTGGGTCAGGATCTTAGCATGTAGCTCAGTCTTGCTTTGAACTCAAGGTTCTCAGGCATCAGCCTCCTAAAAGCTAGGAGCAGAGCCTTGTGCCACCATTTCTTAAGCTTAATTATTGGTTTTGTCTTTAAATGCGTGATCTCTGCCCCCACACCCTACCCCATCTCATCCCCGCTCATCTAGAAGAACATTTTGACTAATGACATAAAGGAAAATATATTAATGCTGTACCTAAGACAGAAATTGCTCTATAGAAGCTTAGACTTAAGAGAGATCATCTGTGACACTTAAATTAGGGCTGGGAGGATGTATAGGATTTCAACTGGGAGCAGAGAGAGAGAGGAGGAGAGGAGCTGGACATTCATTTCAGGCAAACAGTCTGAAAAGTGGCGATCTTTGGAGGACAGGTGGAGCGTTGCCGCATGTGTTTTGGGAATCAAGAGTGGCTGAGCTTCGCTGAGGCCTCAGAAGGTCAGAGGATTGGGATGCATAAATTCTGGTGTGTCTTTGGGTTACTCAGTCTCATTTCCTTATCATATCTTGTTGAGGATTTGGTTTTCCTCATTAAATTTCAAGCTTCTTGAATCCTCAGGGGATGAGACCCTGTTATGGGAAGTCAGCTTGTGCTGACGTTTTCTTAAGTCTTCATAAGTCATGTGAGCCCATCCATCATTCTCACAGGAATGCTTTTGTTCTGCAGCTGGACTGCACAGACCCTGCAGTGCAAGGCTTCCAGTTTGTTCCGGGCAAAACTGAAGACTTCTGCAGCCCCGGGCCTTTCTTCTTTTATATAGTCGTTTTTCCTAAGCCTTTCTTTGCCCCAAGGCCTCTTTCCGTCTTTATTTTACTCTTTCATTCACGCTCACTACAGCTATTTAAAACAGGAATGACTTTATCAGTCACTTATATTTGATGATGGATCGATGATTATATTCTAACTAAGCTCAGTCATTCAGGAAGATATAACCTGGCTTTCAAGTGTTCATTTTCTTCTTTTTTCTTCATCATCAGTATACAATAAAAGACTATTTTTCATGCTAAAAGAACTTCCAGGTTTTTAATTCGTTTTCCATGGCATTGTAGATGGTGGTGCAGAAGAAGAAAAAAGAGGACATTAAAATAAGAAAAAGAAAAGGAAAACTGTAAAGTCATAGAAAATGCAGAAGACTCAAAGACATAGCAAAACTCAGATAGTATGCCTAAGAAATGCTAACAAATTTTTTTTCTGAATGATAAATGAACAAATAAATTGATAGTGAAATTAGGAAACAGTTATTTTTTTTCTATTCACAGCTACACACCAAGTTCATTGGAAGTAGGAAATAAGTACGCCTTATATGTTTATTTTGTGACACCTAGGATACAATGCCCTTCTCACTACTGCTTATTAGGTGCAGACAGTGGAGCCATGTTTAGAGAGAGCAAATGTTGACAATGTATGTTTCAGGCTCACAGATCATCTACAAATAAAACAAGTAAGAAAGCCCCAAAGCTCATCCATCTGTGTCTGTGCCCTTTCTTGCTCAGTCATCTTCTGCACCACCCCAGCCCACTGCTCTGCTTTTACCCCATCACTAAAGTCTAGGAATTTTATAAACATTTTGGTTTGGATTTTACAGAATACTGAAGGTTTCTGAAAGTTTCCCAGAAGGCATCAAGGCAGGAACAAGAGCTAAGCTGTTGCAGCCTGCCGACCCTCACCACGCCCCTCCTCTAGAGGCAGGCCTGCTTCCCTTTACCTGTCTCAGGACCCTGAGTGCACTTCTATTTGGTAAAGAGGAAAGTTAGAACACTCGGGCAATTTAACTCTTATTTAAGGTACTTATTTTTTGTCACAGAAGTAGTATATTACAATTACATATTCTTAAAGCTAGGAGCCCAAAACAATAGCATCTTGAAACATTTGCCAGAGGACTTGCACAATTTTCATTGAAGATAAATTTAGACATGATTTTAAATGTATTATTAGTGCATTTTGAATTTTTCAAAAATAGTTGTAAAATACTAAAACTATATCCACAAATGTTAATTGAATTGACTGACAGCTATTGAAATTAATTTCTGGCAAGTCTATTTTTCCTAAGTAGGCATGAGACTTGTTTTTGTGTGTTTTGTGGGAAGGAAGAATTTTCCAATTAATGATCCTTTCGCTGTGCTGTAACTCCAACACAAACTTCTCATATTAATGAGTACAAGAGCATAGATTCTCAGTGGGTTGATAAGTGGTCTTCTTATCATCCACAAATATATTCTAGGACCCTGTATATACCCAAATCAAGCAAGCAGTCATGAACCCTATATAAAAAGTGCCTTCTATACATCTATACTTACAAAGTTCAATTTATAAACTATAAACAAAAGAGATCAGCAAATAATAACTAAATGACAATTATATCAATGTATTATAATGAAGCTGTATGAACACTTTCTTCTGATAAAGTGGGAAAATTTGATGCATATCCAATAAGCTAAATTGGAGTAATTTACATAATACTGCACCATAGCATAGGCTACTGTTCAAGTGGCTGCTTGACTATAATGCAAGCACTATGACACCTTAAGAGACAATCCGATCATTAAGATAGATATTAAGCGACTCATGCTAGGAACTGTATCCAGAACAGATACACTGAACAAAAGGAAGATTTACATGTATGTCAGGATGGAGCATGACAGATGAGAATTCATCATGTTTCTCATAATGGTGTGCAGTTAAAATATATAAATAAATTTTGTAAAAAAAAATTATGAAGATTTTTGGATTGCACTTGACCACATTTAATTACAATTATTGAAAGCAAAAATTCAAACATGAATAACTACTGCAGTGAGGTATCTAGTTTATGAAAACATAAGGTCAGAGGTAATCATGTCAGCAATGTGTTCGATGATAACATTTAAATAGTCTGCATGTTTACCATAAGATGATGTCTGATGACAAAGAAGAGGTACGAGGACATAAAATGATTATATCACATTAATTCTAAGTGTCTTCAGAATCAATTGATGACTCATACTGGGGGAAAATGAAGGCCAGGCCCAGAGTAATATGTATAGGTGGATAGCTACATGTGTGGTCATGCTTAACTCAGCTTAACAGATATTTCTGGTGCACAGCAAGCTTGTACCTCCTAGCTTAAGTGACTCATTTTGGCCAATTTATGTGGATTGATTTAGGGCTAACTAGTTTTTACTATTTGAGGATCATGTAGTTAATCAACATTATCTGATAGACAGTATGAAAGAGCACCTTTCTCTTCTAAGAAAACTGGAAAACATGCAGAGACTATGCCCTCCTTCAGCCAAGGATTTAAAGAATGGCTGCAGCACACTCTTTTCCAATAAAAAGAAAGCAACAAACAAAATCCAAAAATAAGCAACAACAAAACCCCCACACTTACTCCCCTGGCTCTTGTGGATACTTAAATGCTTACTAGAAGATTGAAATAATCTACTTTAATTGCAAGGATATGTCTTTTATTCTCCCATCTTGAAGTTTTAAAAATGACATGTGTCATATTTGTTTTAAAAGCAAGACCCAAGTTTAAAATAATTCCTGTAATGTTTTTCACTTGAAAAAAATCCTTTGAAATATTTCCACAAAGCTATATTTTTCAACTCTTTCTTTTTAACTTTGAATGAAATGCAAAAGAAAGAAAACAATTCTACAGAGCATCTTGTCTCTCAAACTCATGTATGAACTTCAGATACACGTGTGCTACAGTCCCCTCCCACCCCTGAGGTAACTTTGATGGCTCTTAATAGGTTTGTTATGAGAAGCTGTGTCCTTTTGGATAATTAAAGTGGTCAAGTCTCATCTGACAGTGGCAGAGGAACATTTTTCTAGAATGTTCCACATGGCTTACCTGTCTACTCAGCCCAAAATTTTCCTGTTGACTTACAATTTTCATCTTCTTGCTTCTACTTTTACAGCAGTAGTAATCCAATTCCTATTGAACTGAGGTTTGGGTATGTTCTTGGTTTTAAAAATCATATTAGCAGTGAATCAGGATGGGCCCCCAAATAAGGGGAACTAAAACCAAATACTACTTCCATTAGTATTCACTATAAAGCCGCCATTGTTTTTTTTACATTTTATATTTCTTTCTCATTACTTAGTTTTACTGGGAAATATGTCTGCAATAGTCTTATATCCACCCTCCAATTAGTCAAGTAATCACTACAATTTTATTTATTGGTAAAATAAAATGGAAGTAAATCTCTTATTTGATTGGTGATTCTTGAAATTTTTAGAACACAGATGTCAAGTGCTATGTCTGTTCTACAGTCTTAAAGAGTATGGCAGCTCTATATATAATGCATACAATTACTCAATTAACTTTTATAATTTTTCAAATTACCTTTACAATTAAACTTCTTGACATAACAGTAGCCAAATATAGCTTTATTTTTAAGCTACAGTGTATTTTCACCTTAAAAATTGTATCTTTTATTTTTGAGATCATAATATAATTACATCATCCCCATTCCTTTTCCTCTCTCTAAAACTTCGCATGTCCTGCTTACAACTCCTCAACCTAAGGCTCAGGCATCATCAGAGAAGAAGAGGAGAAAAGATTGTGAGATCCAGAAGAGCAGGGAGTATGCTGTAAGGTGTGTCTCCTAGGGATTTAAGAAGCTATATACATAAAGTCTCACCAACATGACTGTATAACATGAGTTGAACAAGGATAATACCAAAGATGAGAGAAAGGGCAGGAGGCCTCAACCCTGTACCAAGAGCTACATGCAACTAAGGAATGCCAGGAGTGGAAAAAATAGTCTTTCCCAGGGAAAAGAACACCAACTGGCTATCTAATATAAAATAGTCATCCCTGAAAACATAGATGCAAGTAACATTATACAGACTGACCAGTTTGTTTTTAGGTATTATGAATATATATGTGTACATGTACATATATATATATATATATATATATATATATATATATATACATGTAACTGCAATTAATGAAAAAGGAGGCCATGAATTTGAAAAAGAGTAAGGAGGTATATTTTTATCTTTAACTTGGAGTTTTATGAACTGAAATCTTAGTAGCTGAGCCTCACAAAGCTCTAAACGTGAATGTTAAGATGAGGTGTTGAAAAGGCAGACACCTTGCTTGGTGGATGATAGCAATACAGTGGTACCACTTAGATGTCCATGGCAATTGTCTGAGCAATGACATTTGCTTACTGGTTGCTATATTAAAGAATAAGTCACTGATACTTTTACTATTATTGTTATAGCTATGTCCTGATACTATAAAGAGATATTCTGATCTAGTCTGAAGAATAAAAAGAAAGACAGGATCCTGACTCCAAGGTCATCTATTAGGATAATTAATGGATAAAATTAACTTAAAATTTTTCAATGGGTCTCTGTTCTGCTAAGGATTTGGTAGCAAGAGTCAAACATATATGAAGAATGTGAGGTCTGAACAGCAACAATAAAACTTTGAAATGTTCTTTTTTAAATTAATATTTATCTGTGTATGTTGGAAGAAGGAGATAGATGGAGGGAGAGAGGGAGGGTGAGAAGGAGAGAGAGGGGTTACCACTGCTCTTGTCTGGAGGCCAGAGGATACTTCGCACACACTTCCTCCTTCTACTGTGTTAGTCCCAAAGACCAAAATCAAAGCCATCAACTTTATGGTGAGCGCTCTTACCCACTGAGGCATCCTGATGTCCCTGAACATTTTTTACCATGATGAGTCAGCCCTTCTAAACTTCTGCAAGTGCTCACTACCCTTGTACCCAGCGTTCAGGGATGGCTCCGTAGTGTTTGAAGTGGAAGGGGACACTATCATGATATATTTTCTGTTTGGGAAAGAGTCTAAGCACATTGCAAGCCTCTATAGTAGCCAGAGAGCTTTAAGAACATCAAGTAAGTATATGAATTATTTTAATGGATGAATATAATGCATGAGAAAGAGTCTGCTTGGATTTATAAAATAAACGAGATGTAGTCAAAGAAACAGTATGTATGAACCCATCAAATATCTTTCAAAGTTAATTATGATAATTTTTCATATTTTATTAAGCTTTGAGTATGCGGCATTTTAAACAATTCACTTTTTTTTAAAATAGAGTTTCACTATATAGCTCAAACTGGCCTATAACTAGCAATTCTTCAGCTTCTGGGATACCAGAATCACAGGCATGTGCACAATTCTGAGCCAGCATCTTCATTTTTAATGGACAATTGGCCACATTTGGTCAAAGAGAAAACAGAAATAAAAAAAAATATTTTCTTAAATTTCAGTTTGGGACCCTAAATTTACATAGATATCTAAAAACATATATGTATATATAAACTTGTATGTGTGTGTACATTCATGTAAATTTATGGCAGGAGTGGAATGGAGTAGGAGATTAAGGGGAGTGAGTAGGATGGAAGTTAAAATGTTCAAAGTACATAGTTGACCTGAAGGAGTTAGATTGTCTTTATGAAATTAATGTATGCCAGTAAAAAGTAAAGCTCTTATCTGTGAGTAGGGACAACACAAAAAGAGATACTTGGATGTGTTAAACACTAGTCTCTTAAATATTCTTTCTAAACATGACTAGTGTGTTGAATAGCCAAATAACAGAAAAAGAGAGCCTAAGAAAGCAGAGAACTGTTCTTTTCAAATAGGCAAAAGCAACAAAACACAAAACAAAAACAGTAAAACATTGTTGCAGAAAATGTGGTTGCTCAGGTCAAATCTTCAGAAAACAAAAGGAAATCCTCTTTTCCTCATTCAGTTTCACACTCTCTAAAAGGAACATGGCCACTGACTGGCAACCACAGGTGAAAACTCAAATGCAGAGTAGAGCCACTCCTTCTCCTAAGGGGACCCCAAGTGGGAGCTTGTCCAGGGCCAGCTTCCAAGAGGGGGTGCACTACCACCTCTTAGCAAAGAGTAGAAACTCAGCATGGTAGAGGAGGTTCCACAGTGAGAAACAGGAAGCCTAAACTGGGCTACATGTGCCATGCATGAGCTTTCTTACAGGAGACACATGGATTCTCCATCTGCAGACTCATATGTGTACATACGAACAAGTGTACACATGGCAATGCTTGGTTTGGATGGCTCCACAGAAGGGATTTGGTTTTAAAGGTTACAAATGTGTATCTGTAAGGCCTTTCTACTATTCACCTCACTACAGTGTTCAACAGAAAACCAGCCCTTCAGTATAAATAGTTTTGGGGTTTTGAATACATTTAGATCAGTCTGCTTTAAGCTCTTAACTTCAATAGGTCTATATTAAATGCATTTAAAAACTTACTGTATTTTAAGTTTGCAATGCGTTAACTGAGACACAACACCATTAGAAGTCAAGAAGCATGAATTTTCATATTTGGATTTCTGATTTTTTAATACAATTGTAGTTTAGGTCGAGCTATGTAGTCACACCATGAATATGTTGAAAAGGAACTGTGCCACATGGCAAGAGTCCTTGAAACTACCTGAAGAAATACATGGCGTTTTGTTGTGAAGTATGTCTCTGCTTCTAAGTACAAGTGCCACCGGCTGGATCTAGTTCCTAGCCATCTGCTGGAAGGAACTTTCCTTAAAGAAAGCTGAGTATCCCCAAACATCTAGGCTTTAGAGGTAGAGGTTTGGGCGATTTTAGACAGAAGTAACAATTTTCCCTTCAGAACAAATATGACTTAAGGATTCTAACTGAGTTTTGTCTTTTCTTGCCTTCACATCCCTAAAGTAGAATGATTCTTGCAGCTTGGAGCAAAACATAATCTTGTAGCTAAACATAACTGAATTACCCCTAAGGAATGTAGTTCAAGGAGGATGAGCTTCCAGCTGACGTGTAGAAACACTCAGGAAGGCCACAGTGTACCCACTGTGTAACACCAGCCCACCGGATGGCCGTCCCTGTCTTCTCAGAAGAGGAGTGGGTGAACGTAGTTAGGTGTGGATCAGATGGCTTTCCTCAGGGCAAATCTTCCTGCTTCAATTTATGGACTAGAAAGGGAACATTTTTCTGTCTTAAGATTCCCAAGCTTTCTGGTTAGTGTTGCTTCTGCCAAACTGCACACAAATGTTCCCTTGAAGCCGAACACTTTTCAGACTCTTGTGCTGTGTGTTGGTTTCTCCTGGTTAGGGTTCCACACTGGGCCTGTTGCTCACACAGCTTTGCACATGGGGGAAATGAAATTGCCTAATAAATCATAGTGCTCATGGGCTCCATATATAAATATAGTTTTTCTTCATAGCTTCTACATGGTACAAAAGGCATTGAGGACCAATTCTCTATGAGCAATTGTGCAATTTTATGCATTTGCAAGAACCTGGGTCTTTAATAAATCAAACTTTTGGAGTCCTTGGAGTATTTTTCTTTTTACCAAGGTCTGAATAGTTTATATGGTTTGTGGTCATTTGTTTTTTTAAACATTCTGGTCGGTTCTCAGTTTACTTGGAAATGTTGGCTGCAGACTTGTAATTTCTGCTAGAGTTGAATTTTCCACTCACATCAATTTTACAGCTCTCCAGTGGTGTGCACAGAGGCGAGAACAGGCATTTTTGCCAACCCAACCAACTTCATTGAGAGACTCAAAATCTTAAGATAATAGTTATGATTCAGATCTTACAACCACCCCCATTGATCTGCCCAGAATCTGATGCTGGCCTCATATGAGTAATGTTCTCTAGTTCCTCACTTCTGATCCACATGGCAACACAAATGCTATCCATCATCACTGAAGCCAAATCTCTAGGTCAATCAAATTCCTTGTGAGAAATGAAACATCCACAAAAACACAACTATCTTTATGATTATGATTGAGGTGAAGGAATGTTTAGGGATCAGGACCGATCCAGAAGTGTCGCTGAACCAATAGACATGTTTATGAAGGAAAAGATGCAACAGTAGTCTATTGCCTAGGAAGGCTACAATGACTTTAAATAAATTTTCCAATTGTGTCTTAAAAGCATGATCTAAGGAGAATGACAGGGACCCAGATGTCACTTAAGGACAGCTGACATAAGGCATGACTTGCCTAATGTCACAGAAGAAGACAACGAATACTCAAGTCATCGTATATAATCCAGGTTGAGCTAAAAGTAAAGTTACTTACTATGCGTGAACAGGTATTTTAAGTTAATTCCACAGAGAAAATAAACCTTCAGAGAAGTTGAAGTAGGAGAATTAGCAATACCTGAGCACTCATATAGGATCCATTCCTTACCTTCATCAAAGCACTGTTTTACAAATGAGCCTCTCAAACAGGAAGAGAGATGACAACCTCATGTCTACTACAGGGGCATGATTCCTGCTCCATAGTCATCTCCCAGAACTCAAAGTCATATGTTTAAGTTTGGATTTTTTTAAACCAAATTTGGGGAACGTCCATATGTGATTATCTCTGCTGCTAACACCACTGTCCTCGCTTTAGAAGGGTTTGCCATGCAACAATTCCTCTTTACAGGAGTGTGCACCATATTTACAACTAAACATTGCACTAATGGCGAGCATGCACGTGGGATGTAAGATTATTACTGTCTCCTAGAAGTCTGGAGTCTACATGCAAAGCAGGAGATGACCACAAAATGAGAACTTAATAACTAAGTATTTGTCACTCCCTTTCATGCATTTACTCACTATTTCATTTTTTCTAAAGTATAATCTACATTTGAATGACTCTCAGAACTTTTATTATGTCAAAATGTATATAGTAAGACATTTATCAGTTCATCTGCCTAAATATGCATTTTGTAGTTAGTAAGTGGACATTACTTGCTGTCACATTGTTCATTCCGGGAACTATTTTGTTTTCCCCAACTGAACTCTGTCTTCATCAAATGCTAGCTCTCTACTTCACACCCAGCCTCTGGCAACCACAATTAGACTTTTTGTCACTGTAAATCTGACTATTCTAGGATGAATAGAATCGTACAATACTTTTTCTTAAAACATTTTTGTGTATAATTAAAGTATGCAGCATGCTGTTGGTATAGCTACCGCTATGAAACAAGCATCTCCATCATCCTACACAAGCATACATTTTAGTAAAAATTCTGAAAATGCTATATAATGTTCACATTATAGATCCTCGTAACTTTTGCTAAACATATTTCTATTTTGTACCTTTGAGCTACATCATGCTATTTGCTTCGTTTTTATATTTTTATTCTTTTTGCATGCATTACATCCTGATTGCAGTTTTCCCTCCTTCCTCTCATCCTAGTCCCAGCTCATGATTACCCTCTCTCCAGAACAACTCCCCCTCTGTTTTCCTTCAAAGAAAAAGAAAAAAAGCAGGCTCCCAGGGATCTCCATAGAACATGACCTAACAAGATACAATAGGACTGAGAACAGACCCCCCGATCATGGCTGGACATGGCAACCCAGTAGGAGGTAAAAGGTCGTAAGTGTAGGCAAAAGAGTTGTAGTCACATTGTTGGGAGCCCCACAAGAACACTTGGTTACGCAACCATAAGGCATCCTCCCTTTCCCATCCCCAACTCTACAACAGTAAGACCGTGCACTTAGATGGTCTCTCTATGTCTAGCCATGTTGTGGTAAAAGGCAAAAATCTCCTTTACAGATTGAGTTAGGGTGATCTCATTTCCTCAGAACATATTCCCAGAAGAGGGATTGATGACTCTCATGGTGACTCTACTTTTAACTTATTCAGGAACTTCACCGTGTTTCTGGAAAGACTCTGCCTGTTTACCTTCCAAGAAACAGGGTTTAGCAGTGTCCCATTTCCCAGTTCTTTTGTGCCAAAGTTCCTGCCATACTGATAACAACCATCTTAAGGTGTGTGATGTTATCTCATGGTGGCATTTGTCTACAGTTCCCTGATGATTAGTGAAGTTGACCACCTTCCCAGATACCTGCTGATCATTTTTGCCTCTTCTTCAGATGCTTCAGATTCAAGTTACTACCCATTAAAAATCAGGGTTTGTGTTTCCCTGTTATCTACTTTTAAAGTGTTGCATGAATCTGGTACTAACACCAGCTTCTTACCAGGCACAAGATTTGTAGGTTGCCTTTTGACTTTGCACAGTGTTTTCCTGCATAGCTTGATGTAATACTATCTTACTTTTACTTTCATAGCCTCTTATATTGATATGATAGCTACGAAATATTGCTAAGGTCAATGTTGAGGAGCTTTCATTATGTGTTTCTTTATGTGAGTTTTTAAAAAGGAGTTTTAAGATTTATTTATTGATGTATTATGTTTTGCCTACATGTACACTTATGCCAGAAGAAGGCACCAGATCTCTTTGTAGATGGTTGTGAGCCACTATATCGTTGCTGAGAATTGAACTCAGGACCTTTGGAAGAGCAGCCAATGCTTTTAACCTCTGAGACATCTCTTCAGCCCCTTTATGTGAGTTTTATAGAAGTCATCATTAATATTCAGAGTTTGTTTGTTTGTTTTCAAATCGTTCTGTGAAATATATATTATTAAATAATTAGTGACTTCCAAGTTTGAGAAATCACTCCATAACAATGGTGTCTTTTCTCCATTTTGGACTTAAAACTTTTATTATACAATATACTTTTATCATATTTTCCCCTTCCTTCAATTTCTCTTTACATAGAAGGATCCAATCTCATTCTTTATATTTCACTCTTTATCAAAGAGACATTCATTTTGCCGTAGGAACTAGACCTCTGTCCCTTGCAAGAATAACAAGTTGTCTTAATGTCTGAGCCACATCTTGAGCTCTCAGTTGTTGTTTGAAATGAAGCCTTTTTAAAAAGTATTTATTATGTATATAGTGTTCTGCCTGCATGTACTTGTGCACAACATCAGAGAGCGCCAGATCTCATTATAGATGGTTGTGAGCCACCATTAGGTTGCTGGGAATTGTCATGTATCCTGGCTGGCCTTGAACTCACAGAAATATGCCTGCCTCTGTCTCCCAAGTACTGAGATTAAGGGCATGTACCACCATGCTTGGCACTGTTGAGATTTAATTTTTCAAGAACTCATATTGAGCTTTCTCTAATCAGGGGGAGGGTTGTAATTGAAATGCTCATGCGATTTTCAGCTTTTGTCTCCCTGTGCAATTTATCATGTTGATTGATTTGCATTTGCTAAGCCAGACCCATATGCCAAGGATAAATCTCACTGCATTGTGGTGTGCAATCTTTGTAATATGCTTTAAATTTTAATTTGCTCATATTTTTTATATGAGCATATAAAGATATTAAGCTGTATCTTTTTTTCTGAAGTATCTTTGATGTATTGATCAAGGTGATAGTGGGTTCATTAAATATATTAAGAAGTATAGAGTTTCTTCCATATTGTTTATTGGAAGGTTTTGAGATGTATTGATAATAATTCTCCCTTGAAAGTTTAGCAGAATTCAACTATGGTCATGTGGGTTTTGGTGTTTGCATTCCTTTAGGTTTTAAACTAATACTTCAAACTTTTTAAATGTGTATATGATTTTTAATTCTCAGATTCAATTTTTTATGTTCTATTTTTTAGGAAGTTCTCTACATCATACAAGCTAACCAAACATGATGCCACATAGTATTAATAATAGTACCTTAAACATCTTGATTACTTTTAAGGTGTTTACTATATTAATTTACAAGCTAAATAATAATATACAGATTCATTTCTGATTTCATACACAAATTTTGTAATTTTGTGCAAGTGTGTATTATTTTTACTAATTTATTTTAATGTTTGTGCTTTTATTCATTCCTTATGGTTTTTGGTCTCTATTCATTTTTATTCTGATGTTTATTCTCTTTTCTTCTGATGACTTTGTGTTTAATTTATATTCTATTTTTATCATTCTCTGAAGTGTAGTATTAGGCTATTTATTAGAAAACGTTATTTCCAGGACCCACTGGATCCTTCTACATTGCTATTCTCCCATGGTTCTCTCATCTAGAGTCCCAATAGGATGTCCTCCCCTCTGCCCCAGTTTCCTGGTAAGGGAAGGCTTTCGTGGGACATGCCCATTGGGCTAGTATGCAGATATAAATGAGTATATACCATTTGAGTCTTTCTGCTTCTGGGTTAACTCACTCATTAGGATCATCTCTAGCTCAATTCATTTGTCCACAAATTTCGGGAATTCCTTGTTTTTAATAGCTGAGTAGTATTCCATAGTGTATATGTACCACAGTTTCTTTATCCATTCTTCAGGTGAGGGACATTTAGGCTGTTTCCATGATCTGGCTATTATGAATAAGGCTGCTATGAACATGGTTGAGCAAATTTTCTTGTGTGCTGGAGCATCTTCTGGGTACCTACAAGTAGAACATTATGATAGGCAGATTTGGGCCAAGGGGTCCCGCTCAAACTAAGGCACCAGCCAAGGACAATACAGGCGGTAAACTTTAAACCCCTACCCAGATCTAGCCAATGGACAGGACAGTCTCCACACTTGAGTGGAGAGTGGGATATGACTTTCTCATGTACTCTGGTGCCTCACATTTGACTATGTCCCCTGGAGAGGGAGACCTAGTGGCACTCAGAGGAAGGACAGCAGGTCACCGAGAAGAGACTTGATACCCTATGAGCATATACAGAGGGAGGTAATCCCTCTCAGGAACAGTCATAGAGGAGGGTAATAAGGGGAAAATGGGAGGGAGGGAAGAATGGGAGGATACAAGGGATGGGATAACCATAGAGACGTAGCAAGAATAAATTAATAAAAAAATAAAAAATAAAAAAAAGAACAAATAAAAGAACACTTTATTTCCTTTTAAAATTTAGTTTTTAATTATGCTATGTTTATGAATACGGTGTGCATGTGTGTGTGTGTGTGTGTGTGTGTGTGTGTGTGTGTGCATGTGTGTGTGTGTACCTGGTTCCCTCTGAGGTCAGAAGAGGGTGTTGGTTCCCTGAAGACTGGAATTACAGAGGTTGTGAGCTGCCACTGGTGCTGGGAATTGAGCCCAGGACCCCTATAAGAACAACAAATACTCTTATATACTGTGCTAACTTTCCAGTCCCACTTTATCCCTTTTAGAAGTAAAGCATTTGTTACTATTAAATGCTGAGATGGTTAATATTGACTAACAATTTGGCAAGATCTAGGATCACCTGTGAGAGATCTCTGAGTTGGTTAGTCTTGGTGGGAAGACTCACCCTAAATGTAGGCAATTACCATTTTATAGGTTTGGGTCAGAGGTAGAGAAAGGTGGCTGCACAGCAGGGTTAATTGCTCCTCTGCGCTTTTTGCCTTAGAGAAAGTACAGTGTGACCAGCTGCCTTCTGTGTCTTGCATGATGGACCATACCTTCAAACTGTGACTCAAAACAAACCTCTTGTCTCAAAGAAAGCATTGCTTTCGTCAGAGATTTTGTCCCAGCAGTGAGGTACATAACACAACTACCATATAGAATTGCTTTTGCTGTATGCCACAGTTTGGGGTATGCTGTCTTTAATGTTCTTTTTCTTAACATTAATTTTCTAATGTGGACCAGGGAAACTTCACTCCCTCTCCCTCCTGCTTAGAGACATGACTTCTTTCATTTCAGCTGCACTGTCCCATCTCTGTCTCCTAATGAAGCTCCTCAAACCATCAGGCCTTTGGCTTATTTTGGGACTCCCTGAAGCTGCCAATGCAGTCCTGGTAATAGACTTGTTCCTTTGGGCTCTGCTCCCTTGGGATGCTCCCAAATGGGCATGGTTGCCACCCTGCCTCAAGCATGGCAGGGTAAAACTCATATTGAAGGACACAACCCATGACCTAACAAGAGATGCATTAAACCCACAACCGATAGGAAACCCTGAAAAAATTTCTCCTCCTGACATCACCAATATCATGCCAATGGTTTCCTGAGAAAACTCAAGATGTAGAAGTCAAAAGAACAATTGTAAAAATGTTCAAAGATTTCAAGGACATTTATGAAGTTCTTGAAGTAAACGCCTGTATTGGTTTAAAGAACGCAGAAAAAATGATGAAAGCCCAAGAACAGACAATCAAATAGCTGGATGAAGTATTGAAAATTCAGGATATGAAAGTTGAATTCAATAAAGATGTAGAATGCTGAAGAAAACCCAAACTGAAATGAAGCTAGTGATGAAAACTTTAACAATTGTAATAAAAATTCCTTGGCTAGCCTTTCCAACAGAATGTTGCACAAAGAAGATCAAATAGCAGGACTTGAAGACAAGTGGAAGAACTGGATCATTCAATCAAAGAAAACAATAAAAAATGTGAAAACCCAATAAAGGAATATGCAAAAACTTTGAGACAACATGAAAAGAGACCAAATGTGCTGAATTATGGGCATAGACAAATTCAAGGGCAAATGCATAGGACACAGCTTTAATACAACTATAAAAGAAACCTTCTCAAATCTGCGGAAAGAAATGCCCATTCATATATAATAGACACACAGGACACCAAATAGGGGGTACTAGAAAATAAGCTGCAAGAGAGAAAGACCCAGCAACACATTAAGTGCAGACTCTTCAGAGTAACTGGAAGTCACTACATGGAAACTCTGAAGCTAAGAGAACTTGGAGCAATGTGCTCCAGGCTCAGAAGGAACCAAGATGCCAAACCAGACTATGTTACCTGGCAAAGCTTCCCATCGTGATCAAAATAGGAAACCACGAAGAAAGCAAGCTAAAGGAATTTATGACCACTAAACCAGCCTAACGGAGACTACTGAAAGGAATATTTGGATTGAAGAGAGGTATAATTGTACCAAAAGGGGGAACTGGTGTGTACATAGAGCCTTCACCCTCATGTTCTAGTATCTTTGCTATGAGAAGTTACTCTGCAGACTACCAATATAGAAATGTAAACTCCAACCCAGCCACAAAACTTTTCATTTACAATATGTCTTGCTTGCAAAATATGCTAGGGCAATGGTGGGACAAAGCCTGTAGGAGTAACCAACCAACATCTGGCTTGACTAATGGTCCACTTTATGACATGAAATTCGTACTCAAAACTGTTTGGGTGAGCAAGGTTCAGGTAGCCCAGAGACCTGGGTAAAACCAAATACTACTCATCTGAAAAAACAAAAAGTAAGAGCAATGACTGGTGGACCTTCAGGAAACACTTTGTGCGACACAACACAGCAGATACACATATTAACTCATACAAATTGTGACAGTATATATATGGCACATACAAGCTCAAGCCAGACAAAATCCTAGCAGTAGGCTTGAAATCCTACTACCAGCTGAGGGGCTATCGAGATCTGGCAGCTGTTGGGGTAGGGAGTCAGTTTCTTTAGTGGGTGCCTCTTGGTAGGTCAACTACACTCTATGGCAGGCCCACTTTCAAGAGTGGGTGGACAAAATATAGTGGACTCAAGAGGTTTTAATAGAAGGAACTCAAAGCTATGTTAGTAGGAGGCAAGGGTGGGATGGGTAGATCTTCACAGAATTACAAGGGAGAAGATTCTCAAAATACATCATATAAAATTTCTCAAAGAATTAATAAAATATTTTAACAAGCCAAAACTGGGTTAGAATTAATGAGATGGAACTTAAATACATGCATGATTTTCCTGTAGGAAATTTTCTTCACTTAATTTTTAAATTGAAATAGAATTTCATCACTTTCCCCTGTCCTTTCCATCTTCCAGTTCTTCCCAGATTTCCCTTCTATGCACCCCCACTCAAGTTGATAGGCCTTTTCTTTTATTATTATTGTTGCACA
The DNA here is from genome assembly GCA_907169655.1 of Acomys percivali. Taxonomy (NCBI): domain Eukaryota; kingdom Metazoa; phylum Chordata; class Mammalia; order Rodentia; family Muridae; genus Acomys; species Acomys percivali. The sequence goes on along the minus strand of OU015746.1, from coordinate 49,758,942 downwards.
CATGTATGTATGTGTGTATGTTTGTGTGTGTGTAAACAAATATATATAAATGCAACCTGCAGATTCCATTTGCTGTTGTTGTTGTTGTTTGTGTAGAAATGGTTTCAAGGCTGAACAAGCTGTACTGGAAAACCAGTAAGGAGGCTCATCCCTGGGAAGTGAGAATTCTCCATTTCCCAGCAGTCATTAGTTGCCTATAGTTCCTTGTCTAGGGCTGTAACCCTTAAAAATGTCTCCCTTCCACAGTAATGTGTTCACTGATACTGACATTTTCCAGTCTTGTTTTTGACCCATTTCTATGAGAGACTGTTTCACAACAAGCTTCCTATATTCTGGCTTTTCCAGCCTTTCTTTTTCCTCTATTAAACATTCCCTGAGTCACAGATGGAGGAGCTCTGATGTAGATATATCCTTTGGGGCTGAGCTTCCCAGAAAATGTTGACTTTTCATTATATGTCTAGTTATAGTCTTCTGTGATGGTTTGCATTTGCTTTAAAGAGAGGCTTCTTTGATGAAAGGTGGTGGCTCTGCTTATCTGTCCATATAAGAATAAGATATAGAATATAGTTAGGAATTATGTTGATCTATCAAAGTAGAGGTAGTAGATTCTTTCCTATGGTCCGTGACCTCACTAGCACTGGGAAGCTGGATGGGTTTCTTGTACCAGACATTATTCTCTTCATGTTGAGTGTGCCATAAGTCCAATTAGACAGCTGTTGTTGCCACCAACAAATGAGAAAAGGATCCATCATCCTTATTAAATAGGAAAATACAAATAAAATAACTGAGATTTCAGCTCACCTCACTAAAAAGGGCTAAAACACACTAAAAACAAAAACAAACACCAAAAACACCAAAAAGTAATTTTATCATATGGCACAGGTATACCACTCCTTGGAATATTCTCAAAGAACTCAAAATACTATTCCATAGACACTTCCTCAACAATGGAAATACTATATGTCATTCTGCATATGGCGGGAACCTGTCTTGGCCTTATCAGGTACTCTCCAAGGAAGGTCAGACCTGTCCATCATGAGACCAGAAGTACATGCTCTGGTCTGAAAAGGGTAATGCACTGGATCAAACCTGAACCAGGTGGCAAGGAAGGCCTGGCCTGGGCAAGTCAGTGGCTGCTTTGTGAGCAGCCTGTAGAGGAGGCTTAGAGCTCCAAACCAAGAGAAGCAAGAGCTCAGTTTTATCTAGGCTGATAAAATGGCTGCTTCAAGAACAGCCAGCCACTTGCTCCTGCAGACAGACATTGCTGTGGGCAAAGCAGCATTAGAAAGATGGCAGCAACAATCCGAGCTGACACATGGCATCTAGCAGTGTCCAGTAGCACTTGGCTGGCTGACCAGCCATGAATTCTTCAGGGAGAAGGGGAGCCTTTCCTTCCACAGAATATATACCAAGCTCAGAGGCTATCCAAAAATGCCAGATTTCCGACCTTAACAGCAGAGTCCCACAACTATAAATGCCTTCAAAAGATAATGAAAATGTAGCACATCTATATACTTCTTCAGTTATGAAGAAAAATAACTCATGAAAATTGCCAGTTAATGGGTATATCTAGAAATGATTGTATTGAGTAAAGTTACCCAGAGTCACAAAGACAAATATCACATGTTTTCTCTCATCCAAAGTACCTAGCTTCAAATTCTCAGATATGAGTATACAACACAAAAATCAGGAAGTTATAAAAGGACTATAGGTGTGTCTCCACACCTTGGGAGAGGAATAGCAGAATACAGATGATTTGCACAGGGGAGTGCTACAGCTGTGGAGAAGAGAGGGGATCAATACAGAAGGAAAATTCTATACAACCAGAATAATTGTTTTATTTTAATCCATTCTTTTAATTCCTGTGTTTAAGTCTTGCAACTTAAACATACTTCAAATATCCTAACACCAGCTGCCTACCTCCCAGTGCAAAATCACAAATATGAACAACCAAGACAATATGGCTTCTCCAAAAGCCAGCAGCCTTATTACAGTAAGCTTTGAGAAAAGCAATTTAGTTGAATCATAAACAAAGACCATAAAATATCACTTATGAGTACATACAAGGATCTCGAAAAGGATATGAATAAATGTCTTAATTACAAGCATGAAAACAAACTGTTGAATAAAAACTATTCAAAACACAGGGGCAGGAGGTCCCCCTCAGTCACAGTCATAGGGGAGGGGAGTAGGGGGAAAGTCAGAGGGAGAGAGGAATGGGAGGATACAGGGGATGGGATAATAATTTAGATATAATATGAATAAATCAATAATATATATAAACACAAAACAAAAAAACTATTCAAAACAGGAAAGTAGAATTTTCTAAAAAGATCTTTTATTTACCAGATGTAATCATTATCTCTAGGCCTACTGCTGAATAAACTCCCCTTTTCCAGCTCTTTCTCAACTCTGGCTGGCTTCTTCAACTCAGGTGTTATGCTTCAAACTCCTCTACAAGCTGACTGGCTCAAACTGGCTTCTCTTGGCATCTAGCTAAATTGCTCTGCTTGGCCTCAGGTTAACTCTGGCAATTTGTTCTAATCTTCTGGTGCCTCCTCATTCTCTGCCTTGTTCTGTCTTCACCCACAACCTGTCTCTGCTGTCTCTGTAAAACTGTCCCGGTAAAACTGCCACATACCATCTCTCTGTCTCTCTCTGTCTCTCTCTGTCTCTCTCTGTCTCTCTCTCTCTCTCTCTCTCTCTCTCTCTCTCTCTCTCTCTCTCT
>OU015746.1:49745315-49756204 GCA_907169655.1 Acomys percivali | reverse complement strand
CTCTCTCTCTCTCTCTCTCTCTCTCTCTCTCTCTCTCTCTCTCTCTCGCCCCCCCTCTCTCTCTGCCTTTAAGTAGCCCCTCTTTCCTGTGCTGTTCTCATAAGAGTTGGACATATCCGATCTCTGACTCATTCTTTCAAATCTTTCTCTGACTTGTCACTTTGTGTGCCCCTCAATTAGGTGTCACTTTCAAACATGGCCGCTCCATTATACAAACTAGTTTTACCTTCATTGTTTGGAACTACAGGTATGTACTAAGGCTGTGTCTGTATTCTGGATAGAGAGATTAAAGGTTTGTGGAGTGTTTGCATTCTACCTGGATCACACAAATCTAGAAGGTATTTGGATGTGATCTCTTGATTAAAAGTCCTCTATAGAATTTAACAAAGAAACAGAATCACTAAAGATCAAACTGAAATTAAATTGGAAATTAAATGTTCAGGGTGCCAAACAAAAATTTCAGTGATTATCCTTACCAACAGATTAAAAGACATGGAAGAGAGAATCTCAGGCCTTAATAACAAGGCAGAAGAAAGAGATATCTCAGTCAAAGGAAATGTTGAATAAAAAACATGTACAAAATATTCATAAAATTTCAAACACTGTGAAAAAAATCTGTGACTAGCAGAAACAGGAATGAAAAGAAATCCAGATCAAAGGCTCAGAATTTTAACAAAATCATAGGAAAAATTCAAGACCCAGGGGTCCCGTTCAAACTAAGGCACCAGCCCAGGACAATACAGGTGGTAAACTTTAAACCCCTACCCAGATCTAGCCAATGGACAGGACATTCTCCACAGTTGAGTGGAGAGTGGGGTATGACTTTCTCACTTACTCTGGTGCCTCACATTTGACCATGTCCCCTGGAGGGGGAGACCTGGTGGCACTCAGAGGAAGGATATCAGGCTACCAAGAAGAGACTTTATACCCTATGAGCATATACAGGGGGAGGAAATCCCCCTCAGAAATGGTCATATGGGGAGGGTAATAAGGGGAAAATGGGAGGGAGGGAAGAATGGGAGGATACAAGAAATGGGATAACCATTGAGATGTAACAAGAATAAATTAATAATAATAATTAAAAATTAAAGATTAAAAAAGAAAGACATAAATAAGATATAAGAAGCATATAGAAAATCAAATATTCAGGACCAGAAAATAAATTTCCTGGGACACATAATAATCCAAACAGTGAATGTACGGAACAATGAAAGTGTGGGATACGCTGGAAGATCAAGTCACATGTAAATGCAGATGAATTAGAATAACACCAGGCTTCAGTGGTGATCCTGACAGCCAGAAGGACCTGAATGGATGTTCTTCAATATCTGATGCCACAGATGCCAGCCCAGACTACTGTGCCAAACAAAGTTATCAATGACAACCAATAAAGAAATTAAAAACATTAGATAATAAAATAAATTGAAACAATTTTTGTCCACCAATCCAGATCTACAGAGGGCATTGGAAAGAAAAGTTCAGTCTGGAGAAGGTTATACTGTATGATGACAGGAAGAAATTATCTCAGAAAACTAGGTCAAAATAGGGACCACCACTATAACAACAAAACAATAGAAATTAGTAAATACTGCTCATTAATATCTCTTAATACTAATGGTCTTAATTTTCCAATTAGGATAGCACAGACTAGCAGATTTGGGTTAGAAAACAAGATTCATCTTTCTGTTGCATCCAAGAAACACATCTCACTGTCAAGAATGCATATCACTTAGGGTAAAAGGGTAGCAAAAGACATTACAAGGAAATGGAACCAAGCAGCAAGCATGTGTAGATCTTTTTATATCTAGCAAAACATATTTCAAATCCAAACTAATCAGGATAGTGAAAGGCACTACATACTCATAGGAAATCTGTAACAAGAAGATGTTACAATTCTAAACATTTATGCACCAAGCAGAGGGACATATATCCAAGTTCATAAAAGAAGTTACCACAGCTAAAAATTGGATAGTGATCATAATGCAGTGATAATGGGTGACTTTATAACTCCAATAGATAGGACATCAGAGAAAACCACTAGAGTCAAATGACATCATAAACCAAGAAGCCTTACAAAATATTAATAGCACATTCTGCCTAAATTCTAAAGAACATACTTTCTTCTCAGTATATATGGAACTTTACCCAACTGACAACACATTAAGACATAAAACTAGTCTCAACATACATAAGATAATTGAAATAACACCTGTTTCCTATAACACCCTGTGTCCTATATGGCCACCATAGATTAACACTGAATATCAACAACAATAGAAAAGCAGAAAGTATGGAATCTGAGCAACCTACGGTTCAATGAAAATTGGGTCATGAAAGAAGTCTGAAAAGAAAATTAAACTTTTAAAAATTGAACAAAAATGAAAACAAATCAACATACCTACACTTATGGAACAAAATGAAGGCAGTTCTAAGAGGCGAGATTATACCAATAAGTGCCTATTTTCAAAAAATGGATTAAGTGGAATACATAAATGGCTTTCAAATATTTAAAATAAAATTAACATTCCCAGGACCAGGATATGCCCCAGCCAATCATAATATATTGTTCTTGTCTTGTTGGTGGACTCAGTACAATAACATTTTTTTCTTGAGAACTTTCATGTGTATGTTCTTAAAAACATTGATCTTTTATGTGTGTTTGGTAGCGCGGTTTGTTCTGTTTAGGAATCAGGGTATAGTTGGCTTAACAAAATTACCTGGAACACATTCTCTTTTATTTTGTTTTCTGCGAGAAATCTGATAAAAAAAAAAAAAAATCCAAGATGTGTGTTTCATTCAAACATTTGGCAAACTTTGCCCATGAAAGTATTTTGGCTTAGGAAATTAGCTTTGGAGTATTTGGCATAAATTATTTGTTCTCAGAGCTGTGAGATCATGCTGACTAGATATGATATCTTCCTGTACAGGATTTCAATATTCACAGACTTTGATGAATCAGACATTTTGCAGAAGATACTAAGTCTGTGCTTTTACAGGAGCTAGTGACTATTCTCCTTAGAAATCCACAGAGTAATTGCTCCAGTGTAGGCAACATATCATTACCCTTTCCTTGATGGGTTTTAAAATATGTTCACCTTTGTCTTTCAACAGGTTTTGCATAAGTTTGAGAATAGAATGTCTTCAATTTTAGCCAGTGTTTTTCTTTTCTTCACTTCTAGAATCCATAGGATTGGATTTGCTACAAAATTTGGGAAGTTTTCAGTTATCCTTTTTCATGTATATATTTGTCATCAATTCACCCTTAGCTTCAAGGAGATCGTTGCATCATTTCTGTTATTTTTTGTATGTCCTGAGACTTTCTTCATTTATTTCCACTCTTTTTGCTCTCCTTTGTCCACATTGGCTGTTATCTGGTGGCCTTTCTTCAAGTCATATCTACTCCAGTTGAGCCTATCTATTGAGTTATTTCATTAAGTTTATTTTTCAGTTCTAAAGCTAACATTTTGTTATTTTTAATGTTTACTTTGTTCAGGTATTGAACACAAAGATACTTTTCTAATAGTGTTTTCAGTTGCTAAATTTTGCATTGTTACAATTACATTTTTAATGTAATTCCAGTATCTCTGAGTGCTTAGTCTTTGCCAAGTTGATTGTGTTTTTTATTTTACCACATGCTACAGTTTCATCAGCTTTCAATGGTCAAATGTAATTTTTATCCTAGAAGTTTTAAACAGTTTGATACTAATTCTAGTTCCATTTTTTTATAAAAGTATATATATATATTTTTTTTTCAAGACAGAAGTTAAGTGAACTGGTATGGGTAAGACCTAGAGTTTCAACCCACCTTCTGTGGAAGGTGGTTTCAATGTCGGGGTTAATTTTTTTTACAAGATTCTATAGAGTCTTTCACGTGTAATCCAGAGGACAGTCTATGTCCTGGACAGGAGTCTCTGAGTAATTGTCAAAGGGTTTGATTGCCAACTAGGGTTATGCTCACATGTGCCCAGCTCAAGGCTTTATAAACAATTTTTGGGGAGGAGTGAATTGTTAGAGTTTTATCATCACTGTCCCTGCAACACTTCCCAATTCTGGTAGTATGTATATTCACTTCTAACACTAGGCACATCTCAGTTCTGTACTACCAGGTAGAGGCCAGCCAATGGGAGGAAACAAGGAAGAAAGAGGGCAGTGCTGGTTCATATCTTTCTTGGAACTGAAGTTTTACTGAATAGAGATGTCTGTCTAGCCACTGTTTATACTAGTGAGGGCTCGCCAGAGAAATTAGTATAGAAATGTATACTGACTTATTATAAGACTTTGGTTCAGGGACTGTGTGGTTGGCTTGTCTAAATCTCAGGATGGATGGGCAAGCTGGAAAATTGTGAAGGAACTAATTCTTATCTCAAATATGAAAGCATTTTCTGGATGAAACTCTTCAAAAGAGTCCATGTATCTTTTTCTTTTAAAGCCATTAACTAGTTGGATTGAAGTGATTCATATAATGTCACAAGTGATCTACTATACTTGAACTCTACTATTTAGATGTTAATCTCTCTTAAAAACTTAGTTTCACAGTAAATGGATATACACCTGGTTATTGTGGCAAAGCTAAGTTTATATGTAAAATTAAACACCACAAGCCCGTTCCTTGCCAATTGGGCACATAGACACATCTCCTTAAGCCACATTTAACCTCTGAATAGAGGCAAAAATAAGATTATGCTTCAGTCTAATGTGATACAATTGTCCCACACAAAACGAAATATACTGATCATTTCCCCAGAGCAATATATAAGTATCCTGCAAACTATGATCTGGAGTATATAAGTAAAAATAGCTACTATAATGTAAAATCATTCACATTATGTTATAAAGTGAATAAAAGAGGAAAGAAACAAGGATCTTTGCCTGATGCACAAGTCCATACAACAAAATACAAAAGAAATACTCATGGCAGTTCTTACAACTCTGACCTCTACCGTTGGCTCATTTATGTTCTTGCTGTAGGTTCTGCTGCATCAGGATTTCCTGGGGCTGTTTCAAGAGAAAAAAAAGACAAAAAAAAAAAAAAAAAAAAGAACCTATACCATATATTATTTAGAAGTTCACTTCCCAAGCTCCTTAATCCATTGCTTGGACCTCTACTTAGCACATTCATTCTCATTCGTTCATTCATTCTTCATTCTCACTTGTCTCCCCCACGCCCTTTCCCTCTCCTCTCTTACCTCTCCATGTCCTGATGTTCTATTCTATGTTTGGAAAAAGTATGAGGATAGGCTAGAGAACACTGCAGGAGAGAAAGTAGAAAGTTCAGTTACAGGGTGACAGCAGCACTCTTCCCTAGTTTTTGTGCTACTGTTTTCTTTTGTAGATGGTGAAACAAGCACACATCTCAGCTTCACGGCTGTGTTTCATAGTTGTGTTCAGATAAGAGAAAGGAAGAAAAGGTAAATATCTTGGGCTCAGTGTACTGAGAATCAGGACCTTTTACCCATTTCTTTTCACCATAGTCAATATGAATACTAGTAAATTTTACTTTTTTTCTTGCTTATAATGTTTTCTTGCTAAATATTTGTATATGTTAAGTACATAGTCTAACAATGAGCATTGTCTAGCTCAAAAACAATTTTATTTTCATATATTTGTAATAGCTATTGTAAGACAAATATGTATAGATATGTATTTGTAATGTCACCTGAAAATACAATTCTAGAAGCTTGTTAGACAAAAAAGTATTTTATACAATTAATGTTAACTAAATATTGACTTTATGTTTGACATTTTACTCAATGATAAGATACCATGCTGAGCAAAATAGACAGAGTATCTTCCATCATGGGAGAATCCAGTCAACATATTTTAAATAAGGAATCACAGATCCAAACATATATCATTATAGTTACAATAAGCACCAGGAAGGAAAGAAACACCATTTCATAGAGTCTCTACCCTAGGCTATAACCCAGAAGGAGATCTGTGGAACGTTTGCCTAGAGTGTGCTTGTAAAGTTAATACAAGTTCCCCTTGTGAAGAGAGGGAAAAAGAACTTTCTTGACAGCTGCAAACCAATGATAGAGATTTTAAAACAGAAAGAAGTTTTCAAGGAGAGTGAAGGTTGCTGTTGTAAGGGAAAGTATGGGGTTCATGCCAACTGATTAGAGTCAAGATGAGTCCCAGTGACACCTTAGAAAGGCCTGTCCTGCATGGATACTAGGAGTGTAGGTTTTGCTCATTTTCATGACCACTTTGGGATCCTTTTCTCAGAGGAATTAGATGCAGAAAAGCACACCAGAGCACATCTCAAGAGTAAGCAGAAGTGTTTTGGTACTCTTGAGATGTGCTCTGGTGTGCTTTTAGATGTCTTCCTTGAATCTGCAAACAGTAAAGCCTCTGGTGGGAGAGGAAAGGGAAGTGGAAATGAGTAAAGATTAGGAGCTAGAAAGCGGAGAGGAGGGGAGCTGAGAGCTGAGGAATACCATGGCCACCCTCCTGCCTCATGTGGCTTGATTATAGCTAGCGTAAGGACAGAATTGATAAGTTTGAGAGAAAGTAACTAAATTGTATCATGTAAAGCTGATGAGACCCACAGTAATTCAAAAGTGAATCCAAAATAAATATGGAAATGTATAGCAGCAAAACGAAGGCAGTATCTATACACTCCCATGCCCAACCTATTGTCCATGAGAAGGAAGAATGTTGACCCTTCAGGAGTATTAGATTCCCTAACTTGGCTTTCATTGACTAAGAGTCAGGAAGTATTTTTATCTTCATCATTTTCCTACATAAAACCAAGTTATGCTCCCAATGTGCGTATCCTTTCTTTGTATGTGTGACTAATCCAACCAAAGAATAGGACCAAATTCCTTTTGAACTGTTTCTTAGATTTACCACCTGTATTTGAATAATGGTATATTATACAAGTAATCTTTAAGGAGAGCGACTTTCATATTTTTATACTAAACCTCTTCATTTTGTCTATATTAATCATCTGCACTTACATCACTGATTCAGAAAGTGCTTGCATATCCCTGATACCAGTTTAGCTGACCACAAGAGACATTTGGACAATAGTTATGACTTTCTCAGCCTGGAAAAAGCAGAGAGTTTCCCTGATTTACAGCAACTATATCTGGTGAGCAATACATACATTCATAACCAGAGCAAGGAAAAAGCCTGTCCCAAGCAGATAGTTATCAGTGGATGACTGCCTGAGTTGATAAGTGAGTTTGCCATATGTTTATTTAATAAGTAATGAAGTTAAAATTTAAGAAGTCAAGGGTAAATTTTAGTGAGCAAATGTTTATCTCAATACCTTGGCCAGTGCTTATTACCCAGTGTGTGAAGCAAATGAGAGATTTATTCCTAAATATCAAATATACTGATATTTGATGGTCTTGTTTTCACAGATGCCTGGTGTTTGATGATGTTACAACAAAATATGTAATAGGAAGAAGTGGTCTGGAATGAAAAGTCATTTCTATAGAACTAACATCTACTCAGATGTTTGACAGTGGGCCATGCCCTGAGATACTAAGTAAAACAGTGATGTTCATGAATCCAGGCAGAAGAACAGTTGTTATAAATTCAGGCTGGCCAAGAAGTGTGGCAGTTCTTCCTGTCACTGGCCAGAGAAAACAGAAATGTGTCAGTCATATGAAGAAGGGCCAGCATGACCCAGATGTTTAACAGGATGCTGCTTCCTTCTGGCTCTAACTCCAACTCTTCTATCCCTAGAACTGTCACATATACACATGTGGAAGCCATCGTAAATTTTTGGTTTGCTGGAAACTTTAAGAGGCGATGCCAAGCAATGCAGTCAATGTCAAGACCAAATGGGAGAGATGTTCTATCACTTGCCGAGCTCCCTAAGTGTTTAAGCAGATTTTTCTCAGCAAAAAGAGTTGGAGATAGATTCATAATAGGGTTGCCTAAACACCCAAGAACCCACATAGGGATGAAGGGGTAGGCCTATTTTCAGCAGCTCCAGGACACAGAATTTTCTTGGGATGGTTTCTCAATCCCCTGCATCACCATCTTGCACCAGAGGAGATGTTTGAATTTGCCAGGCATTGGTACTGTAACCTAAGAAATATCAAATCCAAACTGAGCTGTGTGGTGGCTTTGACAGGGTGTTATACTTCCTCTTTCATGTGTTTGGTTTGCCATCTGAAAGTAACATAGTATCATTTCTACCCTAATCATTGTAGCCATTACTTAGAAAAATTATGTTAATCTCATAGTTTTTACTTAACATTCATTGTAATATTAAATATATGACACCAAAGATCTTTAGAACTTTCTAGGACAATGTAGCTTCAACTCTGAGGGAAAATCAATGCAGGCACAAGAAATCTCATTGGAAGGTAGTGTTGAATACATATGTTCATGTAGGCAAGAAATAAACAGACAAAACAAAACAAAGCCCAACCCCAAAACCCTACCTTTGAATCTCCCCACACTTAAATTTACATTGTTGGATGTTAGTTTTTAAAATTTTGGTAACATCTCTTTTTCCTATATATGACATGCATGGTCACAGCCAGTAGTTTCTACTCTTTGGTTTGAATAGCCATTGAAACACCTTTAAATTAAACTTTGGGTTTGAGAGGAATTAATAGTGTCTGAGAAACTTGTACATCCACCTTTCTTGACCACGTCCAAGCGATCAGAAAGTCAGCAAATGCCCAATCTCACCATGAACCCATTTTAGGACTTGAATGCTAGAAAGGTAAGTGAACTTCCAAATGGCCAAAACACTTCGCATAGAATAGGGGGAGGAAAAAACATTCCATCCTGTTTTTGTTTTAGGCTTCAGTGAAAGACTGAGCATATTTTAGTTGCTTCCGGGAAATGGCAACAGAAAGACTAGTTAGCCTACCCCAGCATTTAGACCAGCAGATGACTTTGGCGGAAGATGTAAATGGCCCACCTGTGGCAGAAAGTAGGATGTGCTCTGTATCTCCAAAGGACTCTTGATGATGACTCCCTTGTGGCTGTTAACATGTAGCTTCTGGACCACCTCTAATTGCTGGGTAGACAGCCTAGCTGATGACATCACTTCTCTGTTCCTTGGTGGGATCATGAACTCTGTCTCTGGTACTCTTGAACTCTTCTGTGGTAAAGATCTGCTCTTGTGTCACTTGCATCTAGAGTACTTAACTCACTTCCTTTCTTCAGCAGGCACTCATAAATATTTATTGACTTGACTTTGAACCTGAGATAATGGAGGAAGATGCTTCTCTCTCCCATTGTCTTTAAGGACATGGCTATACATATGCATTTTGTACTAGTCAATTCCTAGAGTGACACTGAGAATATACACACAGAGCTAATATTCCTGGACTAAGCTGCTTTATTCAGAATCATAGAATCTCAGCTTTAAGGAACTCTTAGAGGCCACTAGTCTCTCAGATCCTCTTTATGCTTCTCAACTATTCCAAGAGGAATATATGTCATTTCTCCTATAGATAAGTCCAATTTTATTGAATAAAATGTATACTTGGTCTAAATACATTCTAATTTGCGGATGGGAATTATTTGACTTCTCTTTCTTTTCTTGTTAGGGAAAAATGTAGGCAAGTAGTACAAATATAGTGTCTCATAATGATTTTCAATTGCACTATTAATAAAGTAGAAGAGTTTAGATTTTTAAATTAAATCAAGAAAACAAAATACAGATAGCATAGTATTCTGTGCATATAATACATATATTACATATGCTGAGTTGGTAAGCAGCATAATTTGATATTTGGCATGTTCCCCTTGTTTACAGAAAAAGAATACCAAGAAAGGAAACAACGGAGCTATGTGAACTATAATGGTGGTAATGTAATCTAGAGAAATTAAAATATAAGCAAATACTGACAGAGAAGGGAAGATCAAGCTGGGAAATGACAAGAGGAGAAATGGAAACAAAGACTTTTGCTTGGACACATGAACATATGTATTTGTTCTTTAGTATCTATTGTGATAGGTTTGAGAATTCTTCACAGATACCAAAGTATATAGGTGCTCAAATGGCTTTAATATAATGTTGAGGCATATATGCCACACACACCCTTCCATGTTCTTTAATTTTTGCCTAGATTGCTTACATCTCATAGAATGTAAATATTATATAAGTATTTGTTAAATTGCATTAAGGAAGAATGGCAAGAAAAGCTCTGTATGGATACCATTTTTCCTGCATATTCTCAGTCTGTAGTTGTTATGCATAGATACAGATGAAGAAACATGAAAGGCAAAGAATGTAAGATCAGTTTCAATGGCAGCATGCAATTTTGAAATTCTTCCAGCCAAACCCTCTCCTCAGGTTACCATGTTTCCTCTGAGAGCCCTAACACCCCAAGTAAAGTCAATATGTGAAACTTATTTCCCTTGCCTCTGTTGCCCTAACTTATCCTCCATTCTCTACCAGCCAACTCCACACCAAATCATGTAGTGTACTTAAATCTGGCCTTTTAGATCAATTTTTAATATTTTTTTTTTAGATTTACTATTTGCACTGGCCAGTTTTATCTCCATTTGACACAAGATAGAGTCTTCAGAGAGAAGGGAGTTTTAATTGAGAAATACCTTCATAAGATCAGGCTGTAAGGCAAGCTTGCAGCCATTTTCTTAATTAGTGACTTATGGGGTGAGGGCCTATCCCATTTATGGGTGGTGTTACCCCTGGGCTGATGGTCCTGGATTCCATAAAGCAGGCTGAGAAAACCATGAGGATGAAACCAGCAAGCAGCACTCCACCATCAGCTTCTGACTCTAGCTTCCTGCCCTGCTTGAGTTCCTGTGCTGACATCATTTGATGGGCTATGATGTGGAAGCATAAGTTGAATAAGCCCTTTACTCGCCAAGTTGCATTGGTCATGGTGTTGCATCACAGCAATAGTTAACTTATGACAGTATATATGCATCTCTCTCTCTCTCTC
>OU015746.1:49717383-49736703 GCA_907169655.1 Acomys percivali | reverse complement strand
GATAGATAGATAGATAGATAGATAGATAGATAGATAGATAGATAGATAGACAGACAGATAGATGATAGATATTTTAAAATTTAAAGTCTCTCAATTGTGGGCTCCAGGAAAATAAAAAGTAAACCAAAAACTTTGTTATTTCAAGAGGGAAAAATATCAGGGCACCATCAGAAATCAAATCAAAGTGAAACCAAATCCAACCACTCAATGTCTGGGATCCACTCATGATCTTCTGGAATCCTCCATAGGGCTTAGGTCACTTCTCCAGCTCTGTCCTCTGTAGCACACACAGCTTGTCTTTCAGGCTCCAGCTGCCTCCACTCCACTGCTGCTGCTGTTCTTGATCATCCCATGGTACTGACATCTCCAAAACTGCTGGGGTCCTTTGTTGCACCTGGGCTGCACTTTCACCAGTAGCCTCTCCTAGGCTCTCTTTCTGGTGCTAAGCCTCAACTTCGTTGCATGACCTCTTCACTCCTGGGCCTTCAACTGTCACTGAGGCTTTACACTTATCAATGACCTCTCATGGTGGCAATCCACAACTGCCTTCCTGGGTGACTCACACATTGTCAAGCCTGGCTGCCAACATAAGGTACACCTTGTCTGTCCTCGGAACACAACTTCTTTGTGCTTTTTACCTCAAGGAAGCTGGTCTGTTCTTATGTATGGTTGAATTCTCAGCTCCAGCTGACCAGCACCAATTGTCCCAGCAAAACAAAGGTTTCTCTTTAGTAGTTCTGGTACCCTGTTAATCACAACTGACTCTTCAGCCCCAGCTGATGGAACCATGGAATCTTAAAGTAGCATGGCAAATGGCCCTGATAGAGCCTTTAAACTTCCTTCTGAAATGTTACAAGTCAGGCCTCTATCTTCTACACTGCTCTCAACATTCTTCTCTTCCAGGCTCCCACAGAACATCCCACAGAGCTCTCAACAACCAATGGCTCTTCTAGCCCAAAGTTCCAAAGTCCTTCCACAATCTTCTCCAAAACATGGTCAGGTCTCTCACAGCAAGACCCCATTCCTGGTGCCAACATGTCTGAGTTATTGATATGACACAAACACCATGAGGAAGAAGCAAGTTGGGGAGGGAGAATATATTTGGCTTGCATTCCCTATAGCTGTTCATTATTGGAGGCCATCAGGATGGGAATTCAAACAGGGAAGGATCCTGGAGGCAGGAGCTGGTACTTCCCATGGCTTCCCTCTGCTTGCTTTCTTATAGAAGCCAGGATCACCAGCCCAGTAGTGGCACAAACCAGCCAGTACAGGGACTAAGCTGTAAAAGTTAAACTCCTGTGAATAGCATTCCTTCTAACATATATCAGAGTTCAGTGTGCACTAAATGCTACCTATCCCTAATGCTTTACCAGTTTCTAATTACTCACCACAAAATAAATTAACCTGAACTTGGCTACAACTTTTTTCATAAGATATTACTTAATCATAAACACAAAATAACATGGTCAAAGTTCAAAGTTAGTTCTATAATAGGATGTAAATCTGGCATTTTACATATTATAGCAATCTTGCTTTTCTCAGTCTCCTAGGCCATCAAAACAAACAGGGAAAAGCAAAAAAGGATTGTTGCAAATGATATTCTGAGTCCTTCTCATTGCTTTTATGTTAGCCATGGCACTGTTATGATCTAAAGATATTTACTGTTTTTCCCAAAATTTTTTGTGGACTTTCTATCATTCTTCAAAGGAATGTAAAGAGTAGTGACATCTTCCAAAATTGCCTTGGTATATTCTATTTGCAAGACCTGTTCTTACTGCTGACTAATATTGAAAGAAGATTGAGTGTTTTATGCTGAAAAAACAAGCAATAGGGAGATGCTCAAGCCAGTTGTATTAGCTTTCCTTTGCAGCATAACACAGCACCACAAACTCAGCAGTTTAAAGTAACAGATGTTTATTGTCTCGTGTTTTGACGGGTCATGATTCTAGGCACTGCTTAGCTGGGTTGTCTACTAATAATCAAAGGATGTTTCTATAGTCAAGCAATTGCCTGTGTCCCGTAGCTCTGTTCCATCTTGAAGCCTGACTGAAGAAGAATCTACTCCAAGACTAACTCATGTTGTTGGTATAATCATCCCCTAGTCATTGGACAAAAGGCTCTGACTTCTTCATGTCTATCAGTTGGGCATACCTTAGCTATGAAAGGCCTACATGGTAGTACATATGAGCCTTCTAAACCTAACTCTCTACTCCATCAGCCAACAGTAGAAGTCTCTAGAACTTCATTAACCCAGGACATAAATAAGAAATCGTTTTTGCCTAGTACCAGATGTATGACAATGTAGTTCTTCCCTTCAAGAACTTTTATGAAAGATATCTTGTAAAGGGAGTTAAGTTAAACACCTATTTTAATAAATGAAAATGTTCTGTCATTGGAGGCTTATGATTGTACAACTTCATAAATATAATATAGTAAATATGGAAAATTTGAATGGTATAAATTGAAAGGGTAAGTTTTCTGCTATGCAAATTAATTCAACCATAAAAATGATTCATTTAGTGCCCAGGATAATGAAAACTTCAGATATTCTAGGATTTATACAATATACTTTCATGAATCCCATCTTCACAGGAGAAAACAAAGGATCCCATCAAAGATCACAAAATCTGTGATACCATGAAGACAAAAAACCATATTCCAAGTACCTATTCCTCAGCCACCTGGCTTTTGTAGACACTGTATATTCAACCCCAGTCTCAGTTATAATGCTTATGGAACTCCTTGGATATGGACTGGCCCTACCTGTGGCTGCCTGTGAGGCCAGCTCTGTATCACAGTGTCCATTTGGTCAGTTAAATGCTTCCTATTGGTTGCCATGGTCTATGATCTCTATGTAGCAATCTGCTCACCCCTCCTCTACTCGACACTCATTCCCCCAAGAGCCTGCTTTCCACTGTTGGGAGCTTCATATGTCAATGGCTGCATCAATGGTTGTTTGTTAAGTTTGTCCTTCTGTGGACCAAATCATATGGATCACTTTTTCTATGACTTCTCCGCTTTGCTGAAACTGTCCTGCTGAGAAGAAATTCTTATCAATGTCATGATTCTGATATTGCCTACTAAAATGACAATGTGTATGCCTAGAAATATCACAAAAAAGACTACACACCATGTAGCATCCTCTGCTAGTCCCAAAATGATTAGCTCTGTCACAGCAGTATGGTTTCCAGGCTTCAACTCTTATGTGAATTGTTCTTCTTGAAGTAAATGAAAATTTTGGTTTTACGCTGTTCTCATTTTGCACATTGCTGGATTTCTTTTATTGTCCTCACACTTATCCATGGATTTCTTCTCTGTCCAACACAAAAATACTGTGTTCTTGGTGGTTTTGTCCTTTTATCTTTGAATAAAATGAAACTGATTAGCAAACAAACAAATACCCCCTCCCAAATAAAAAACCATTGGCCTAGGACAAGAACTGTACAGCAAGCTTTGCTACAAGAATTAGGTTTTACAGCACTTGTAAAATTCCTCCAATGAGTGGTCAGAATGCCTGGAGATATGTGAGTCCCCTGCCACAGCAGCACATGGTACTTCTAATGTTCCTGGTCTTCCATGCCTGAAAGCACCCCACAGAGACTAAGGGCTTTTTAGAACCCTCCAGGGAGTAGTTATGGAACAAGAAATACAAGAACTTTACTTTCTGCATATGATTTTAATCACTTGAAGATGGCAAAAAAGGCAAATTGTATTCATAGATTAATGTAATTTTTTACATTCTTCTTTTAACTTTAGAAAATGAGGCATATTGATTTTCAAAGAGATAAAGGAAGAATCTACCCATGATTTTCAGTTTTTAAAAAAGTTGCTTAAATGTAGCTTGCTCATCATGTGGACTCCCAAATAATGGAAGTAAGGGCTGTCTCTGACTCTGTTACCTGTCTCTGGATCCCTTTCCTGACCTGGGCTATCTTGTCTGCACTTAGTCTTGCTGCAACTTAATGTGCTAGGTTAGGTTGGTACCCATGAAGGGGAGTCTCCTCTTTTCTGAGGAGAATGGAAGGGAGGAATGGGAGAAGGGGTAAGGGTGGGACTGGGAGGAGAGGAAGGAGGAATTGTGACCCAGTTGTAAAGTGATTAAATAAATTAATTAATGAAGAAAATATGTTGGCAGAAACAGCTGTATAGATGAAAGAGTAGGCAAATGCACATTATAAAAGAAAATAAAAGATAATACAGGAATCAATGAAATCCAACGCTTGAAACAAATATTTCAAGTATGTGCAAGAATTCCAAGTAAATTATACAATACATTGGTTTTGCAACAAAATTAGTATATTTAATGACACTAAGCATGTGCTGAAAATGGCCAAAAGGTAACACTTATGCTGTGAAACCACACTTTAAAAAATGTTCTTGTAGGTTTCTAGGACCCTCTGGATCCTTTTATTTCCCCATTCTCCCATGCTTCTCTCACCAAGAGTCCCAATAGGATGTCCTTCCCTCTGTCCCACTTTCCTGGTAAGTGAAGACTTCCATGGGACATGCCCCTTGGGCTAGGGTCCAGATATAAGTGAGTATATACCATTTGACTCTTTCTGCTTCTGGGTTAACTCACTCATTATGATCATTTCTAGTTCAATCCATTTGTCCACAAATTTTGGGAATTCCTTGTTTTTAATAGCTGAGTAGTATTCCCTTCACAGTTGAGTGGAGAGTGGGGTCTGACTTTCACACGAACTCTGGTGCCCCATATTTGACCACGTGCTGCGTGGGGAGGCTTGATGGGACTTAGAGGAAGGATAGCAGGCTACCAAGAAGAGATTTGATACCCTATGAGCATATACAGGGGAGGAGGTCCCCTCAGTCACAGTCATAGGAGAGGGGAGTAAGGGGAAATGGGGGAGAAAGGGAGGAATGGGAGGATCCAAGGGATCGGATAACAATTGAAATGTAATATGAATAAATTAATAAAAATATTTTTTAAAAACTTAAAGTAGTAGGGCATGGGTCCCGAAAGATGAAGTCCTACTCTAAGGAAGATAATTGTGTTCCAGAGCTACACAGAAATGTTCACCCCTGAGAGTGGCCTGATTGGGAGGAAACACCTCTCGCAATATATTAGAAATACCTAATTGCAAATTAGGTCATGATGTTGTATCAAGGCAATAGAAACTCTGAGTCATTTAACTTCCTTTAAAGACCTAGGGGAGGGGAATAGGATGAAAGTGGGAGGGAGGGAAGAATGGGAGGATACAAGTGAGGGGATAACAATTGAGTTGTAATCTGAATAAATTAATTTTAAAAACCAAAATTTAAAAAAAGAAATACCCAAGCCAAGATCATCCAAGATGGCACCAATCGCACACTGTGTCTGATTCGCACCATAGCAGTGATTGCACAGCCACCACAGGACCATACTGAGAGCTCCAAAACACAGTTCTGGTGTTTCTCAGAAGGAAGGAAATCCTGTCATGTGGATCACCTATGCCCTCCCACCACAGGACTATAGAACCCTGCTCAAGTGACCTCCCAGGGAGCCCTGGCCAGCCTCTGCTTTTTGGGTTGCAGCCCAGTGCAGTGAGGGCCCAGAAGATGGCGTTTGAGGAGGGGTGCTGTTCAAGTCAAGCTCAAAAGAGGACTGTACCACCCATACCACAGGCCTCACGGACCTCCTCTCATAGGCCATGCTCAATGCTAAGAGCTGGATCCTGCAGAGGTGGATACTAGGGGCAGCAACGAGGCAGGAACCCATGATGGATGGAGCATACAATGGAATCAGGGACTCAGGAGGAACAAATCAACAGGACCACAAGTTCCCCAGGACAAGAAACTGAGCTGGGCCAACATCAATGGTTTCTGCAAGCTATTTAATAAAGGCTTTGAGGGGTCTCTACTTGCCACCTGTTTCATGGCCTACAAGATCCAGTACCCACAGGAGTAGGAGGCCATCCAGGCCTTGATGGCCAGCAACAATCTGGGGAATTGAACAGGAGCAGGAGAGCTGGCCCTGAAGGCACAGAAGCAGGAGAGCTGACCCTGAGGACACAAGAAGAAGAGAGCTGGCCCTGAGGACACAAGAAGAGGAGAGCTGGCCCTGAGGACACAAGAAGAGGAGAGCTGGCCCTGAGGATCTGGGAACAGGTGAACCAGCCCTAAGACCATGGAAGCCTGATAGCTGGCCCTGCCTTGAGGACACAGGAGCTGGAGAGCTGGTGCTCCTCTACCAGCATGAGAGCAGGTGAGCCAGCCTTGCCCTGGAGACACAGGAGCAGGTGAGCTGTTCCTGCCATGATCACATGGGAGTGGGAGAGTGGGCCCTGCCCTGATGACAGGGAGCAGGAAAGGGGGCCTTGCCCTGAGGAAACAGGAGCAGGTGATCTGGCCCTGCCATGATGACAAGGAGCAGGAGAGGAGGCCTTGCCCTGAGAACACAGGAGCAAGTGAGCTGGCCCTGACATGATGACATGGGAGTGGAAGAGTGGGCCTTGTCCTGATGACAGAAAGCAGGAAAGTGGGCCCTACCCTGATGACATGGGAGAGGGAGAGCAGGCCCTGCTCTGAGGACATGGGAGCAGAAGAGCTGGCCCTGCCCTGAGGACAAGGGAGTGGGCCCTGATCCAAGGCTCTGAGTGGACCTTACCTCAACATCTACCCAATGTATGACCTACTGGAACACATGAAGGGGCCAGACCTGCAGATTCAAAGATTAAGAATCTCCTTGACACATAGCAACAACAAGATATCTGACAGAAGTCCCAGTAAGGATCTGGTATAGACCTCAAACCAGACCCATGACTCATAGCAATGAACATTTAAAAGTAAACATATGTGGACAAAAGGCTATACTGTGTGATACACTATAGCTTCTGTGACAAGATTTTTTGTTTTTCTGTTCGTTTTATTTTACTAGGAGGAGGAGTAGGATTTTAGTGCATGACATGTAAATCATAGACATTCAATAAAAGGAAAAAAATCTTAAAGTAATTGGTTAGCTTTGGGTTGGAAATAAACAATATTTAGGGTTGCTTTGTTTTAGTAAGAATCAATCTGTTCTATCTAGGCTTATTAAAATGTACATGTGGTATTTGACAATCATAAAATAATTAAGTTTTCTATCAGGTAAAGTTCAGTTATGCCTTATGGAAGAAGAGGAATACGTTATGTAAAAAGCATTCATTGTATGATCACTATTTGAATGTTGGAGTGTATGTTTTCTATGTATACTGCCCTATACCTGCTACTGCTTGATGTAAGTTTTTGTATAATTGGGAGATGAGGTAAACATTATATATGAGTCCATTGTACACCCACACAATGTTGTATAATACGTATGTGAAATAGAGGGATGTATGTGAATATGAAATATGGATGTTGAATAGGAAAACAATGTGCAGGACCTGCTCACCCTCATTCTCAGCCTAGACCTTTGACCAAAGTGTTAGATAACAGAAAAGTTCAAGTGATACACATTTATTCCTGTACAGTAGCCAGCTCATCTTTAAAATGTGTGTACAGTTGTAGAAATGTATACTGTTTAACAGAATACAAGTAAGACACAGAAAAAAATCTATCAGGAGTTAATGAAAACATAGCTGCTATTTGTGAGTCATTTTGAGCAGAGGGTAACACAGTGTAAACCCATGTTTTAAGAGGATTGAGAGTGAGAAGCAGGGAGAGTATGAGAAGTCTGGAGACAGCGAACATATTGGGGTCTAGATGGGTCACTGTGGCAGAAGATGGTGTTGAGTCATCCTGGGAATTCAGCACTACAAGTGTTTTCAGGGCGTGGAAGGGCTTTGTTTTTCTGCTGAAACATGCTTGTGTGTTTTAAAAAAAACTACACTCAAAGACTGTTTTTTTTTTAATTATTTTATTTTATTTTTAATTAATTTATTCTTGTTACATCTCTATGGTTATCCCATCCCTTGTATCCTCCCATTCTCCCCTCCCTCCCATTTTCCCCTTATTCCCCTCCCCTATGACTGTTCCTCAGAGGGATTACCTCCCTCTGTATATGCTCATAGGGTATCAAGTCTCTTCTCAGTGACCTGCATTCCCACCAGCAATGAAGGAGTGTTCCTCTCTCCCCACATCCTCAAAGACTGTTTCTCCCTTCCAATACCAGGTCTCCAATTTTATGCCTTTGCAACTTCCTCCTAAGTGGCACTGTATAGAATTGGCAGAGCTGCCCACATGGGAGCTGCTCTGTGGATATTAGATGAGAACCGCCAAAATCCGGTTCTTTGATGACTGTTTTTTAAGGAGGAGAGTGTGGGAGGAGAGAATGAATGAATCATCACTAACTGAGCTCCCATTCCCAACCACATCCCAAAGGCTTCTCATGAGGTTCCTGGAAGGGTGGGCTTCCACACAAGTCTTCAGGGCAGAACAAATACCTTCTCCCTCCAGTGATAGAAGAGGCTTGCTCCCCACCCTGCTGCAAGTCATGGTGGATCAAAGGCTCCACTCAAGCAGTACAATAGGCTGACATATTTCTGGGAGTACAAACTGCCTTTCCAACTGCCCTTCATCATGCAGCATAGAGTTCTCTGTGGTTCTCAGCATGATTGCTTTTGAATAACACGAGACAAGTCCTTGGAAGGTTTTGCAGCTATGCACTACAGCTGTGGAGACGGCTCTCTGGGAGAAATCCAGCTCGCTGAATCACTCATTTCCTGTTCTTCATCTCAGAAACTTCTATGTGATGTTTCCTTTTCAAAAAAAGCCATAATTTTGTAAGAAATAACATTTTACATAATGCAG
The DNA here is from genome assembly GCA_907169655.1 of Acomys percivali. Classification (NCBI taxonomy): domain Eukaryota; kingdom Metazoa; phylum Chordata; class Mammalia; order Rodentia; family Muridae; genus Acomys; species Acomys percivali. The sequence continues at coordinate 49,727,976 of OU015746.1, read as the reverse complement.
CTTTATGGGCCAGGGCATTAACACCAGATAATTCTGATTTTTTTTCCCACTGGAAAAGTTCTGGTGCTTGAGAACCATTCTGTGATGATCCCCACATGTCTTGAGGATGCAGAGGATGCTGGATGTTGCAGGGAGGATCCTCATTTCTGTTTATATTATAAAGTAGAGGACATTGCTCAGATTGTCAGTAATAAGTCAGGAGAAGCTACTATTTGTAAAAATGTCAAAAGAATTTGCAAATAGAACGCAGGACGAAGCCATGTGGGTGTTTCCAAATCTTCTGTGACTACACTTCTCTTTGATGATGAAAGGAAAATGAGTCTATTTTCCATTTCTTCTTTGGCTGACTCCCAGCATTTCCTAGGAATGTTGGGAATGTCTAGTTTCTCATCCCTTTCCTAACATCGGCCTTGTCTCTAGATCTTTTTCTTCAGCTACCGCCTCTTGTATCCACTGCCTCTCTTCACATTATATCAAACCAAATGTGGAAAGATAGGAACTGATTGTAATTTTCTGAAAGTATCATTCTCAAAAAGCAAATATCAGAAGTAAGTAATACACTACAGAAAACTGCCTAAGACTCCATTATGAGAAATATATGCTTCCCAGCTGGCCATGGTGGTACATGACTTTTATTCAAGCACTTGGCGATTCAGAGGCAGGTGGATTGCCGTGAGTTCCAGACAAGCCTGGTCGGCAAACTAGTCCAGGACAGCCAAGATAACACAGAGAAACTCTGTCTCAAAAAATGACCCCTTTTCCCTCTTTCCAATTTTCTAACCCCACAGAGGCCCTGTCTCTCCTCTCTCTATCCCTGTTTCCCTCTTTGGTTACACTGAAATTTTTTAATTCTCTATTTTTTTTGTTGGGATGCCAATTTCATTGTTTACTGACCTATTCTTCCTCATCCTACACAAATGCTTATGTTCGTTTGCTACTAAAACTTCAGCCACTGTCAGGTACTGACAATCAACCAGCTTTGCTTCCCAACTTCTACTTGCTGCATTGCATTTTAAAGGAGTAAGCTAAACATGGCAGGTGGTTACACATTCCATATAGTTATTTTTCTCAGAATTCAGGAAGAAGACACAGACAAAGTCAGTATAAAAGCATGTCAGTATCATATTTATTCTAAAGTTTGCAATGCAAGTTTACACAAAATCCACCTCTCTGTTGAAGGAGTCTTGTGAACTAGCATATGGATATCATGTGTTGCCTTCAAGCAAAGAATAAGAGTCTCCACTGAAAACTCAGTAATCTTGCTTCTTTGTGAAAAGCAGGAAACAGTAGCAGTGTCATTCACTCTTTCTGTAGGTATGAGGAAGGGCACATACAGTATAAGACCATTTTAAAATATGCACAACTATGTACACTAAGACAAACAATAACCCTCAAATACTGCCATGCATTCATCCCATTGTAAAGTAGAGTTTAACCGGTCAGTGATGAAATGAGAAAAGCAACAAAGAACTGTGTTTTCAAACTCATTCATGTGGAGCTTCCAACCCCTGTGGTAGACGTGCAAGTGAAGGAACAAGCAGCTCCCCATTTCACATATTCACTATTGGAATCTTCTGTCTTAAATTAAATGCTGGTATTTTTAGAAAACAGTTTTTGAGTTTGTATTTAAATGTTTTACTGAAGCAAACTATGCCATCAGTTAAAAGAATTATTGATGTCTGGGAACAGGTTGTCTAGAAATATATCTAAGAGATTAAAAACAAAATAAGAAAGATAAACATAAGCCTTTCAAATGTTTGAAACTTGCAGAAGAATCACTGAACATTTTTCAAAATTCAGGAACCAGAGAGCCAAGGAAGATGATAGAAAAGATCTGTTTCTTCAAGAAGGAGTGAGAGAGATGCCCCAGGACCATTCAGAGGCCTGGACTCAGCAACCCTCTCAATCTGTGCCCACCTATGGTTCCTCTGACTGTACAATATCCACCTTCTCACCCTTAAGATTTCTATATTCCCCCTGGGAAATCCCATGAAGACCTTGTAAAGCACAAGATGCACACAGGAACCATGTACAATAGAAACATGAGGTTCTAACCATGTATTTGAATAAATAAGATAGTTATGCTAATTCTAGAATCAAAGAGAGTGGTGAAGACTGCCTGTGCTCATGCTGGTCCAGCTGAGAGTACTCTCAGAGTTTTCACTCCAAAAGCAGCACATGCAGATACCTGTCTTCATGGCACATTGGCCTCAAGGAATTTTCCTAAGAAATTCTTTCTCTGAATTTATTTGAGCTCTTCAAAGACAAAATTAACTGCATGTAAATCTAAAATACATATGAAATTAAATGCTGTAAAAGTACTTTTTAATGTTCTGGTTTTTTATTGGCCAAAATTGAAATCTGGAAGAATCTAGGAAGTTTTCTCATAGATGGGAAGCCATAACACTTAGAAATTACTTAATAATCCAGCATGTCCAGCTTCCTGGATGAGAAGAAACTTTTACCTCTGGGATTTCTTCAAGCAAAGGGTATCACTTCTCTTACTTAGCAAGATTTATCTTTTTAGGACATAGATTTATCAAATTAAGAATATGTCTGAAGCTGGGAGTGGTGGCACACACCCTTAATCCCAGCATTCAGGAGTCAGAGGCAGTGGATCCCTGTGTGTTTGAGGCCAGCCTGGTCTAAAACCAAGTCCAGGACAGCCAAGGCTACACTGAGAAACCCTGTCTTAGAAAAAAAAAAGTCTGATTCATCCTTTTTTTAACAATTAAAAAGACATAAATGTGTATGTTTTTACACTTTTCAGCCTTTGATCCTATGGTATGACTAAAGAAAGCAGAATGATGGGTGATGCCATCCTCCATAGCATGTCATTCTGTCTGACTGTGGTTTAAGAATTCTTATACTATTTCTCCTCATTGTATTTTTGTCCTTGTCAATAAACAAATTAAACTTGATTTTCACATTTCACAAACCTAAATCATGATTAGTTAAATCAAATGTACTCTCAGACACTCTCCTGAAAGTTTTAATGAAAGAGAAGAAAGCACTAAAAAAAACAGCATTTAGAAAATATATGGCTCCAGAATTTTAGACTTACCAAGCTAGGAAAGATGTTTTCTTCAAGGTTGACAAATACAAATAGCCAATACACTATGAGTGTAACATTTGTATAATTCCTGACTATTTCATGGTTCTTCTTGCTGTAGGTAGTTTATTGTATCTATGTATAATAATATAAATGTATATGTAAGGAAGAAAAATAATAAAAAACAAAAAAAACATAAAATATGTCTTAACTGTTCTATCTTTTGCTAACTCAGGAAGGGGGTGCTAAAAGGCCAGCATAGCCAAGTCAGTCTCAGGAATTTTGCTTTGGTTATAGATTCCAGTACCTGAGGTACTTCACTTTGAGCTAAAGCAAGGATGCTACCGATAGTGTCCTGAGCCAGCTATCCTCATGGTCTGTTGGTGAGCTACGACACAAACTTTTAAAGTTAGAATGTTTCTTTAGAACGTCCAGACACAGCAGATTGGTTTTGTTGTTACTGTTTTTGTTTGTTTGTTTGTTTGTTTGGTGTTGTGTTGTGTTTAGTTAATCAAGACTTGAGAATTTTTACTGAAGCTTTGTGTATCCAAGACAGAATACAAGGTTCTCATTTCTAGAAGTTGGAAAAATACAGGACTGAAGTGCTGTGTGGTAGAGGGCTGGCCATTGGCGTGAGAACAAGTGTGTGGGGAGAGGTAGGTGAGAATATCCATGGACACTAGTTCAGAGGAGCACTTAATCCAGGACTCGCTCTGGTTGTGGTGGGAATGAAAACTTAATATACTGCCAAGTCAGAAACTTGCTTCCAAAATACCCAATTCTTTAGATAACAGAAACAAATAAGTTCAGAATTGGAAAAAAAGGACCAAAACAGGTACATACCTCTATAAGAAATGAGATGCAGTAATGGAGTGAAAAATAGTCATTAAAAATGAAATATAAACTTCAAAGGAAAGTAGCACTTGTGTTTAAAAGAACTAAAAATGATAAACTATACTAATAGGAGACTAAAGTGGTGGATGACTGGAATATAAGCCTGAGTAAACCTGTCCAAGAGAATGCAAGTTGTACTCCCAACTTGTGTCCACTGCTGACTGACATGACCAGGCACTCATTTCAAGAGGGTTATGGAATTTTACATTAATTTTATTAAGATTTCATCTTTAAAAAATCACAGCATCAGTCACAGTGGTCCAGGCCTGGACAATTGGGCAGATAAAACCCAGCCCAGACAGTGCCCATGACCCCGCAGGGATTCCCACACTCCTGGGAGAAACTGGACAGCCCTGAGGGAACTGGAAGGAGATCAGAATTGTGACCACAACTCAGTGGGACTGAGATGCCAAAGGTGAACAATCTAGACTGGTCCACTTTCTAGACTGGTCCAGGCAGGAACCTGACTGTGGGCCACAGTGGACTGGGACTGGACAATAAGGCAAATTAAGCCCAGCCTGGAAAGTCCCCCAAGACCTGGCAGGGACTCCCACACTCAAAGGAGAAGCTGGACAGCTCTGAGGGGTCTGGAAGGGGGTCTGAATTGTGGCCACAACTCAGTGGGACTGAGACACCAAAGGTGCATAATCTATACTAGTCCACTATCTAAACTAGTCTGGGCAGGAACCTGACTGTGGGCCACAGTGGTCTGGGCCTGGATAATTGGGCAGATGAAGCCTAGCCTGGCAGGGACTCCCACACTCTAGGAGAGCTGGAAAACTCTGAGGGGTCTGGATGGGGTCTGAACTGAGGCCACAACTCAGTGGGACAGAACCACAACAGTACTGCTGTCTGAACAGGTTCAGGCAGGAACCTATCTACCCATCACATCAGTCAGTGCCTGCATAGTTGGACAGTTAAAACCTGGCTTGGCCAGTCCGCATGGCCCAGCAGGGTCTCCTACATGTTTGGGAGAGGCTATACTGCCCTAAGGGGTCAGGACAGAAAATTAAACAGTGCTCCCCAATACAGCTGGTCTGAGTCCCCTCAGTAGCATGAATGGTTGCAGGCAGAAGCCTACCTCTGCTGACCAAGTCAGGAGCTTAAGGTGTAGAGCAAAGTCTCCAGGAACAGAAACCAGGTCACCTACTGGTTCTAGGGAAGAACTCCCTGATCCACACAAGCAATGACATGTGACCTATAATCACTCAGTGACCAGTGAAGGGCACCAGAAGCTACCACCCAACATCAGAGATAGCAAGATGACTAAAGAATGCAAACAACAAAAACCAAAACAACTCAGTATCTCTAGATCCCAGTTATCCCAAAGAAAGCAACCCTGAGAACTCAAACACAATAAAAATAGAAGAAAACTACCTAAAATCCTTAGTAATGAAGATGATAATGAAGGAAATAAATAAAATCCATAATCAAAGACAGGAAGATGCAGCCAAACAGGTAGAAGACATAAAAGAGGCCTATAGAGAGGCCCTGGAAAAAATTCAGGAAAATACAAACAACTAAATGAAGGAAATCAATAAAGCAGTTCAAGGTCAGAAGATGAAAATGAAAACAGTGATAAAAGCACAGACAGAAGAAAAATGGGAATGAGAGACCTTAGAGAAGAAAGTAAGCAACACAGAAATGAGCTTCTCTAACAGAATCCAAGAAATGGAGAAATGAATCTTGGGACTAGAAGATACAATCATAGAACTCGAAGCAACCATCAAAGAAAATCCTAACCCTGAAAAATTCCTGACACAAAATATCAAAGAAATCAAGGATACCATGAAAAGACAAAACCTGAGAATAATAGGCATTGAGGAACGAGAAGACACTCGACTCCATAGCCCAGAAAATATTATCAACAAAATCAAAAAAGAAAATTTCTCCAATTTAAAGAAGGAGATGCATATTAAGATACAACAGGCCTACAGAACACCAAAGAGAATAGGCCATAAAAGAAAATCTTCCCATCACAATATAATAAAAACACAAGCTATACAGCACAAAGAAAAAATATTAAAAGCAGCAAGAAAAAAAGACAAAGTAACAAACGATGGCAAACCTATCAGAATTACACCCGACTTCTCAGCAGAGACCATAAAAGCTAGGAGGGCCTGCACAAAGGTCCTGTAAACCCTAAGAGACCACAGATGCCAGGCCTGACTACTATACCCAATGAAGCTATCAATAACCATTGACGGAGAAAACAAAATATTCTATGACAAAAACAAAATCAAAGTGTTCCTTTCCACAAAACCAGCTTTACAGAAGTTACTAGAAGGAAAACACTCCAAAGAGACGAGCCACAACCAAAACTACACAGAAAATGGATAACTACACAATCACAAAAACACAACCACACAAACCTTCTACTGTAAGCAACATCAAAAAGTAAGGGACTTAACAATCACTTGTCATTAATATCATATCACCATGGTCTAAGGCTGGACTTAAACAACAACACAAATTTTAAAAAGCATTCATACACACATGGAAAGTAAACACTCTACTTAATGACACCAGAGTCAGGGAAGAAAGATAGAAAGAAATTAAGGAATTCCTGAAATTCAAAAAAAAAAAAATGAAGGAACAAAATACCTTAATTTGTGGGACACATTGAAAGTGGTGATAAAAGGAAAATTCATAGCACTAAGTGCCTGTAAAAAGAACTTGGAAATATCCCACATAAGCAACTTAACAACATCAGGAAGCCCTAGGAAAAAAAGAAGCAGAAACACCCAAGAGGAATAGATGTTTGGAAATAATCAAACTCAGGTATGAAACCAATAAATTAGAAATAAAGAGAACAAGTCAAAGAATCAACAAAACCTGGAGCTGGTTCTTTAATGAAATCAACAAAATAGACAAACTGTTAACCAAACTAACAAAAAGGCAGAGAGATAGTATCCAAATCAACAAAATAAGAAATGAAAAGGGAGACATAACAACAGACACTGTAGAAATACAAAGAATCATAAGATCCTACCTTAAAGGCATATATGCCACACAATTTGACAATCTAAGGGAAATGAAAACTTTTCTTGATCAAATGCACTTGGCAAAATTGAATCAAGATCAGATAAACAAATTAAATAGTCCTATTTCTTTTATAGAAATAGAAGCAATCATTGATAATCTCCCAAGCAAAAAAAAAAAAAAAAAAGCCCCAGGCCAAATGGTTTTAGCACAGAATTCTACCAGACCTTCAAAGAAAAGCTAAAACCAATACACTTCAAGATACTCCAAAAGATAGAAACACATGGAACATTACCAAATTCATTCTATGAGGTCACTGCCACTGTGATACCTTAACCCCACAAAGACCCAACAAAAAAAGAGTATTTCAGACCAATTTCTCTTAAGAACATTGACACAAAAATACTCAATAAAATGCTCACAAAATGAATACAAGAACATATCAAAGATATCATTCACCATCACCAGGTGGGCTTCATTCCATGAATGCAGGGATGGTTTAATGTATAGAAATCCATCAATGTAATCCACCATATAAACAAACTGAAAATAAAAGAACACATGATCATCTCCTTAGATGCAGAAAAAGCATTTGACAAAATCCAACACCCATTCGTGTTTAAAGTGTTGGAGAGATCAGGGATACCAGGCACATATCTAAGCATAATAAAGGCTATATACAGCAGCAAGCCAATACCCAACATCAAATTAAATGGAGAAATACTCAAGTAAATTCCTCTAAAATCAGGTAGCAGACAAGGCTCTCCATCTTTTCCATCTCCATATCTTTTCAATATAGTTTTTGAAGTTCTAGCCAGAGCAACAAGACAACAAAAGGAGATCAAGGGGATATAAATGGGAAAGGAGGAAGTCAAATTATCCCTACTTGCAGATAATATGATAGTGTATATAAGTGAACCCCAAAATTTCACCAAGAACTCCTACAGCAAATAAACACCTTCAGCAATTTGGTTGGAAACAGAATTAACTCAAAAAAGTCAGTAGCCTTCCTATATGCAAATGACAAAAATGCAGAGGAAGAAATTAGGCAAGCTACACACTTCACGATAGCCACAAGCAATATTAAATATCTAGGAGTAACTCTAAGCAAGCAAGTAAAGACTTCTTTGAAAAAAACTTCAAATCTCTGAAGAAAGAAATTGAAGATGACATCAGAAGATTGAAGAATCTCCTTTGTTCATGGATCAGGAGAATTAACATAGTAAAAATGGTCATCTTGCCAAAAGCAATTTACAGATTTAATACAATCCCTATCAAAATACCTACACAATATTTTAAAGACATTGGAAGATCAATTCTAAGCCTCAAGTGGAAAAACAAAAACCTAAAATAGCTAAAACAAATCTACACCATAAAAGATCCTCCGGAGGAATCTCCATACCTCATCTCAAGCTGTACTATAGAGCAACAGTAATTAAAATGGCATGGTACCGGCACAGCAATAGGCTGGTTGATCAGTGGAATCGAATCGAAGACCCAGATATGATTTTTGACAAAGAAGCCAAATCTATTCTATGGAAAAAGGATAGCATCTTCAACGAATGGTGCTGTTCTAACTGGATGTCTACATGTAGATAAATGAAAGTAAACCCATATTTGTTGCCATGCACAAAACTCAGTCTGAATGGATTAAAGACTTTAACATAAAATCAGTGACACTAAATCAGTTAGAAAAAAAAGTGGGGAAGAACCTGGAACACATTGGCACAGGAGACTACTTCCTGAACAGAACACCAACAGCCCAGGCCTTAATATCAACAATTAATAAATGTGACCTCATGAGGCTGGGAAGCTTCTGCAAGGCAGGTGACACTGTCAAGAGAACAAAACGACAGCCTACAGACTGGGATAAGATCTTCACCAACCCTATATCTGACAAAGGTCTAATATCCAAAATATATAAAGAACTCAAGAAATTAAACACCACCAAACCAAATAACGCAATTGGGAAGTGGAGTTCAGAACTAAACAGAGAATTCTTAATAGAGGAATATTGAATGGCTGAGAAACACTTAAAGAAATTTCCAACGTCTTTAGTCATCAGAGAAATGCAAATCAAAACAACTCTGAGATTCCATCTTACACTCATCAGAATGGCTAAGATCAAAAATTCAAGGGACACAACATGCTGGTGAGGATGTAGAGAAAGAGGAACACTCCTTCATTGCTGTTGGGAATGCAAACTTGTACAACCACTTGGGAAATCTATCTAGCACTTTCTTAGAAAACTGTGAATAGGGCTTCCTCAAGACCCAGCTATTCCACTTCTTGGAATATGCCCAGAAAATGCTCGAACACACAACACAGACATGTGTTCAACCATGTTCATAGCAGTTTTATTCATAATAGCCAGAACCTGGAAACAGCCAAAATGTCTCTCAGTTGAAGAATGGATAAAAAGCTGTGGTACATTTACACTATGGAATACTACTTAGCTATTAAAAATAAGGAAATCTTGAAATTTGTGGACAAATGTATGGAATTAGAAATGATCATACTGAGTCAGTTATGAGTATATAGGAAGGCTACTGACTTTTTTGTGGTAATTTTGTATCCAGCCAAATTGCTGAAGGTGGTTATCTCCTGTAGGAGTTCTCTGGTGGATTTTTGGAGGTCACTTATGTACACTATCATATCATCTGCAATTAGGGATAATCTGACTTCTTCCTTTACTATTTGGAAAGACTCACATAGTATGTACTGACTTGTAATTGGGCACTAGCCCAAAACGCATGTCCCATGAAAGTCTTCACTTACCAGGAGATTGGGATAGATGTGAGAACATCCTACTGGGACTCTAAGTAAAAGAAATATAGGAGATGGGAAAAAAGAAGGATCCCGATGGTCCTAGAAACCTACAAAAAGAACACCGTGAAGGGCAGGTCAGGGCCCAGAGGAGTCTGCTCAAACTACAGGACTAACCAAGAACAATACAAGGAATAAACATTGAACGCCTACTATGATCTACCCAATGGACAGGCCATTCTCCACCGTTATGTAGAGAGCAGGGACTAACTTTGACATGAACTCTGGTGCCCCTTATTTGACCACCTGCCCTTGATAGAGAGGCCTGGTGGCATGCCAAGAAAGAATAAGCAGGCTATTAAGGCAAAATTTGATAGCCTATAGTTGGGCAGGAGGTCCCCCTCAGTCGTGGACCTAGGGGAGGGTAATAGGGTGAAAGCAGGAAGGAAGGAAGAATGGGAGGATACAAGTGATGGGATAACAATTGAGTTGTAATCTGAATAAATTAATTAAATAAAAAATAAAATAAAAGTTTAAAAAATAAAAATAAATCACAGCCTCTTAAGAGAAAACCAATTGAATATGTACATTGGTTTTTGTCCTACATATTGATCTTGAAAAACAAAGGCACGGCAACTTTTTTGCTTTATTCATCATCCATCCATGTGTCTGATCTACAGGTTTTGATTGCCTTATTTTGGTGCTAAACATTGTACAGAGTGAGGGACAAAAACTGCCTTAATTGTCTGCTTCATCTAATGGAAATGACATGCCTAAACCAAAAAGATCACCCCTAAAATGAGCAATTGTAAGTGTGATAAACATGACTACAATGGAAGTACCTGAAAGCCTACACACACACACACACACACACACACACACACACACACACACACACA
>OU015746.1:49681404-49717373 GCA_907169655.1 Acomys percivali | reverse complement strand
CACACACACACACACACACACACACACACACACACACACACACACACTGGAGTAGTAGAAGGGCATCAGATGGGACCAGGAAATGGTACAGCATGATTATCAGTGCTGGGTGGGGCAGTGTAAACAAATGGCCAGGAAAGGAAAGGTATCTGTAACTTAACCTGAAAATGCGGTAAAGCCATTGGGTCACTCAGTAAAGATTAATGATAAACTGGAGAGTACACTATTGAATAAGTAGGCCACTAAAGAATACAAGTCAAACATTTAAAATCCTACAACTGAATATAAATGAAACACAACATATAAAAATCTATTGGACACAATGAAAGCAGTATTAAAAAATAATTTGTAAGGGATCCAAGATAATGGCGAGCAGTGTGGACCATGTTTGGAAGCTCCAGTGAACAATTCAGGGAATTGCACATATTTCTGAGCCAGGAACACCAAGGTCCCGACATCACAGAAGGAGGAGTGCTCCACAGTTCGGAGGGATCAGGGTGTGGAGGACCTGCATGGCCCTGCACACGGGAGAAGCGCAGATTTTCTCCGATCGGAGCAGCAGAGGCAGCAGCAGCAGCAGCAGCAGCGGCACCAGCAGCAGCAGCAGCAGTGGCTGAGGTTTGCAGCTCAGAGCTTTCCAGGGGAGGCAATTGGTGTGGTGGCCAGTGGGAGCTGCTGAGGGAGAGGGGACTCTGGACAGGATTTGTGTCATGTGGTGCCTTGTGACCCAAACTTGACTCACCGGACAGGTCAACGCCAGAGTCCTGGGTACAGCTCAGTGCGCAGTGCTGTGGAGACGCTGGCTCAGCGCAGCAAGCAATTCTGCCCAAGGCACCAGCTCAGCTCAGCCACAGCTCCCCTGCTGTGATGCAGGCTGGACAGAGTGCTCAGTTTCACCCTAGGCACCAGCTCAGCACAGCCGCAGTTCTCCTGCTGTGACACAGGCTGGGCAGAGCACTCAGCACTCAATTCCACCCTAGGCACCAGCTCAGAGCAGTGGCAGTTCTCTGGCTGTGACGCAGGCTGGGCAGAGCGCTCAGTTCCACAGGAAGCGCCAGCTCAGGACAGCCGCAGTTCTCCTGCTGTGATGCAGGCTAGGCGGAGTGCTCAGTTCCACCAGAGGCACCAGCTCAGTGCAGCTGCAGTTCTGCTGTGACACAGGCTGGACAGAGAGCTCAGTTCCACCGGAGGTGCCAGCTCAGCGCAACCGCAGTTCTCCGGCTGTGACGCAGGCTAGGCGGAGCACTCAGTTCCACTGGAGCCACTAACTCAGTGCAGCCACAGCTCCCCTGCTGTGATGTAGGCTGGGGAGAGTGCTCCATTGTACTGAAGGCACTAGCTCACATCAACAAGCAGTTCTGCCCAAGACACTAGCTCAGCTCAGCGGGCAGTTCTGGGGCACTGACGCAGGCTGAGGTCAGCACACAGATTCAGCCCAGAGGCCCTAGCTGGACTTGCTGGGCAGATTAGGCCCAGAGATTCTAGCTGAGCTGTGCACAAAGGCTCGGCGGCCCCAAGACTCTGGCTGGACTATCCATGCAGTATAGGCCCGGAGTCCCAGGCTGAATTCAGTGTGCAGTGTAGGTCTGTACTCCCTGGCTGAGCTCGGTGCACAATTCCACTCCGGAGACTCGGATGGAGCTCAGCATGCAGTTTAGGGCCAGAGTCCCTAACCGTGCTTGCTGACAGATTGGGCCCAGAGACTCTAGCAGAGCTTTTGGCACAGTCCTCGCTCTAAGACTCCGGTTGGACACAGTGTGCAGTTTGAATCCAGAATTCCTGGCTGAGCTGGGCAGACTGTTTGGGCCTGAGTCAATAACTGACCACAGCACACACTTTGGGCCAAAAGCCTCGAGCTGAGCTTGATGGACAGTCCCAGCCCAAAAATTCTGGCTGGACCCTGTGTGCATTTTGGGCCCAGAATCCCTAGCTGAGCTCGGCAAAAAGATCAGGCCCTGAGAATCTAGCTGAGCTTGGCGTGTGGTTCAGGCCCAGTGTCCCTGGCTGGACTTGGCAGGGAACCTAGAAGGTGGTGGATATCTTGTCCTGAACCAACGCTCATTCAGAGACCCAGAATGATTGCAAGAACCACAGCACAGGGGAGCTGAGGATCACAGGCTGTGAGAGTCCAAAACGATAGGGCTAACCTCCTGCCATCCACACCAGTGAAGTACCAGAGCTTCCAGCCTATGGAAATTGTGAGAAAACAAGTGAATCTATCATCAGACTCCCTCCATCCAACTCTAGAAGCTACCCAACAAAAACAAAGACGGCAAGATGTCTAAAGGACATTGTAAAAGCATATGCAAAAAACCCCAAAACAACATGGCATCTCCAGTTTCCAGCTATCCCAAAGAAAACAACCCAGAGAACTCAAATACAACGGAAATACAGGAAAATGACCTCAAATCCTTAGTAATGAGGAAAGTAATGGAGGAAACAAATAAAATTCATAATCAAATGCAGGAAGAAGCAACCAAACAGGTGAGAGACATAAAAGAAGCACATAGAGTGGCACTGGAAAAATTTCAGGAAAATGCAAACAACCAGATGAAAGAAATAAATAAAATCGTTCAAGCTCTGAAGACCTATAAAGAGGCAATGGAAGAAACTCAGGAATATACAAACAATCAGATGAAAGAAATCAAAAAATCAATTCAAGATCTGAAGACGAAAATGGATTCAATGATAAACACACAGACAGAAGAAAAACGAGAATGTGAGATGTCAGAGAAGAAGGCGAGCAACACAGAAGTGAGCTTCTCTAACAGAATCCATGAGATGGAAGAACGAATCTAGGTCTAGAAGATACAATCACAGATCTTGAAGCAACCATTAAAGAAAATGCCAAATCTGGAAAACTCCTGACAAAAAAATCCAAGAAATTCAGGACACCATGAAAAGAAGAAATCTGAGGATAACAGGCATTGAAAAAAGAGAAGATATCAGACTCCAAGGCCCAGAAACTATTCTCAACAAAATCATAGAAGAAAATTTCCCCAATATAAAGAAAGAGACGCCTATAAACATACAAGAGGCCTACAGAACACCAAATAGAATTGACCAGAAAAGAAAAACTGCCCGTCACATAATAATCAAAACAAAAAACATACAGAACAAAGAAAAAATATTAAAAGCTCCAAGGGAAAAAGGCCAAATAACATTTAATGGCAAACCTATCAGAATTACACCCAATTTCTCAGCAGAGACCATAAAAGCCAGAAGAGCCTGGACAGAGATCCTGCAAACCCTAAGAGACCACAGATGCCAGGCCAGACTACTTTACCCAGCAAAACTATCAATAACCATTGATGGAGAAAACAAAATATTCCATGACAAAAACAAATTCAAACAGTACCTATCCACAAATCCAACTTTACAGAAGGTACTAGAAGGAAAACTCCATCCCAAAGGGTCAAGCTACAACCAAAACTACTCAGGAAATAGACAACTATACCATGGCAAAAACACAACTACACTAACCCTCGATTGGCAACAATATCAAAATTAAGACTCCTAACAGTCACTTGTCATTAATATCTCTCAACATCAGTGGTCTCAATTCTCCAATAAAAAGACACAGACTAACTGAATGGGTGCATAAACAAGATTCAACATTCTTCTGCATTCAAGAAACACACCTCACCTATAACGATAGGCCATACCTCAGGGTAGAAGGTTGGAAAAAAATATTCCAAGCAAATGGTCACAAGAAGCAAGCAGGCGTAGCCATTTTAATATCAAACAAGATAGACTTTCAACCAAAATTAATCAAAAGGGATGCTGAAGGACACTTTATACTCATCAAAGGTAAAGTCAACCAAGATGACATCACAATTCTGAACATCTATGCTGCCAATACAAGGGCACCCACATTTGTAAAAGATCTGCTGAAAAAGCTTAAATCACACTTCGATCCCCACACAATAATAGTGGAAGACTTCAACACCCCACCCTCACTGAAGGATAAGTCATTGAAACAGAAACTAAGCTGAGAAATAACATCATTAACCAATGCCATGGGCCAAATGGATCTAACAAACATCTATAGAACCTTTCACCCAAACAAGAAAGGATATACCTTCTTCTCTGCACCCCATGGAACCTTCTCCAAAATTGATCACATCATAGGTCACAAAGCAGGCCTCAACAGATACAAGAGGATGGAAATAATACCTTGTATCCTATCAGATCACCATGCTCTTAGGCTGCAATTCAACAACAACAGAAACAACAAAAAGCCTACTTGTACGTAGAAACTAAACAACTCTCTGTTAAATGACAGATGGGTCAGGGAAGAAATAAGAAAGAAATCAAGGAGTTTCTGAAATTCAATGAAAATGAGGGAACACCATACCCAAATTTGTGGGATATATTGAAAGCAGTGTTAAGAGGAAAATTCATAGCACTAAGTGCCTTTAAAAAGAAATTGGAAACATCGCACATAAGCAACTTAACAAAACAGCTGGAAGCCCTAGAAAAAAAAGAAGCAGAAACACCCAAAAGGAGTAGACATCTGGAAATAATCAAACTCAGTGCTGAAATTAACAAATTAGAAACTAAGAAAACAGTCCAAAGAATCAACAAAACCAAGAGCTGGTTCTTTTAGAAAATCAACAAGATAGACAGACCATTAGCCAAACTAACTAAAAGGCAGAGAGACAGTATTGAAATCAACAAAATCAGAAATGAAAAGGGAGACATAACAACAGACACTGAAGAAATACAAAGAATCATAACATCCTATTTTGAAGGCATATATGCCACAAAATTTGAAAATCTAAGGGAAATGGACGATTTTCTTGATCAATTTCACTTGCCTAAGTTGAGTGAAGAACAGATAAACAAGCTAAATAGTCCCATTTCCCCTACAGAAATAGAAGCAATCATTGATAGTCTCCCAAACAAAAAAAGCCCAGGGCCAGATGGTTTCAGTGCAGAATTCTACCAGACCTTTAAAGGCAATCTTATACCGATACTCTTCAAGTTACTCCAAAACATAGAATTAGATGGAACATTACCAAATTCATTCTATGAGGCCATAGTCACGTTGATACCTAAACCACACAAAGACTCAACAAAGAAAGAGAATTTCAGGCCAATTTCTCTTATGAACATCGATGCAAAAATACTAAATAAAATTCTTGCAAAACGAATACAAGAACACATAAAGGATATCATTCATCATGACCAAGTAAGCTTCATTCCAGGCATGCAGGGATGGTTTAATATACGGAAATCCATCAATGTAATCCACCATATAAACAAACTGAAAATAAAAAACCACATGATCATCTCTTTAGATGCAGAGAAAGCATTTGATAAACACCAACACCCATTCATGTTTAAAGTTTTAGAGAGATCGGGGATACAAGGCACATTCTTCGACATAATAAAGGCTATCTACAGCAAGCCAATAGCCAAAATAAAAGTAAATGGTGAGATACTCAAGGAAATTCCTCTAAAATCGGGAACAAGGCTAGGCTGCCCATTCTCTCCATATCTCTTCAATATAGTACTCGAAGTTCTAGCCAGAGCAATAAGACAACAAAAGGAGATCAAGGATATCCGAATGGGAAAGGAGGAAGTGAAACTATCCCTATTTGCAGATGATATAATAGTGTACATAAGTGACCCTCAAAATTCCACCAGAGAACTCCTACAGCTGATAAACACTTTCAGCAAGTTGGCTGGATACAAAATTAACTCAAAAAGGTCTGTAGCCTTCCTATACACAAATGACAAGCTTGCAGAGGAAGAAATTAGGAAAGCCATACCCTTCACATTAGCCACAAGCAATACAAAATATCTAGGAGTTACTCTAACTAAGCAAGTGAAGGACTAGTTTGAAAAGAATTTCAATTAAACCCCTACCCTGATCTAGCCCATGGACAAGACAGTCTCCACACTTGAGTGGAGAGAGGGATTTGACTTTCTCAAGGACTCTGGTGCCTCACATCTGACTATGTCCCCTGGCGGGGGAGACCTAGTGGCACTCAGAGGAAGGACAGCAGGTCACTGAGAAGAGACTTGATACCCTATGAGCATATACAGAGGGAGGTAATCCCTCTGAGGAACAGTCATAGGGGAGGGGAATAAGGGGAAAATGGGAGGGAGGGGAGAATGGGAGGATACAAGGGATGGGATAACCATAGAGATGTAACAAGAATAAATTAATTAAAAAAAAAAAAGAAAAGAAAAGAACTTCAAAACTCTGAAGAAGGAGATTGAAGATGACATGAGAAGATGGAAGGATCTTCCTTGCTCATGGATAGGGAGAATTAACATAGTAAAAATGGCCATCCTAACAAAAGCAATCTACATATTTAATGCAATCCCTATCAAAATACCTACACAATTTTTTAAAGACATTGAAAGTTCAATTCTGAACTTCATATGGAAAAACAAAAACCCAGAATAGCAAAAACGATCTTGTACAATAAAAGGTGCTCCGGAGGAATCTCCATACCTGAATTCAAATTGTACTATAAAGCAATAGTAATTAAAACAGCATGGTACTCGCACAGCAACAGGCTGGTTGATCAGTGGAATCGAATTGAAGACCCAGATATGAATCCACACACATATGGTCACTTGATTTTTGAAAAAGAAGCCAAATCCATTCACTGGAAAAAGGATAGCATCTTCAGCGAATGGTGCTGGTCGAACTGGAGGTCTATGTGTAAAAAATTCAACTGGACCCATATTTGTCACCTTGCACTACACTCAAATCCAAGTGGATTAAAGACCTCAACATAAAACCAGAGACAATAAGTCAGATAGAAGAAAAATTGGGGAAGAGCCTGGAGCATATTGGCACAGGAGACAACTTCCTGAACAGAACACCAACAGCCCAGGCCTTAATGTTAACAATTAATAAATGGGACCTCATGAGGCTGAGAAGCTTCTGTAAGGCAGGACACTGTTAAGAGAACAAAGCGACAACCTACAGACTGGAAAAGATCTTCACCAACCCAATACCTGACAAAGGTCTACTATCCAAAATATATAAAGAACTCAAGAAATTAAACACCACCAAACCAAATAACCCAATTGAGAAATGGGGCTTGGAACTAAACAGAGAATTCTCAACAGAGGAATATCAAATGGTGGAGAAACACTTAAAGAAATGCTTGTCCTCATTAGTCATCAGAGAAATGAAAATCAAAACAACTCTGAGATTCTATCTTACACCCATCAGAATGGCTAAGATCAAAAATTCAAGCGACACCACATGCTGTCGAGGATTTAGAGAGAGAGGAACACTCCTTCATTGCTGGTGGGAATGCAAACTAGTACAGCCACTTTGGAAATCTATCTGGTGCTATCTCAGAAAACTGAGAATGGGGCTTTCTCAAGACCCAGCTATTCCACTCCTTGGAATATACCCAGAAGATGCTCTAGCACACAATAAGAAAATTTGCTCAACCATGTTCATAGCAGCCTTTCATAATAGTCAGATCTTGGAAACAGCCTAAGTGTCCCTCAGTAGAAAAATGGAGAAAGAAACTGTGGTACATATACACTATGTAATACTACTCAGCTATTAAAAACAAGGAATTCCTGAAATTTGTGGATATATGGATTGAGCTAAAATTGATCATAATGAGTGAGTTAACCCAGAAGCAGAAAGACTCAAATGGTATATACTCACTTATATCTGCATACTAGCCCAAGGAGCATGTCCCACAAAAGCCTTCACTTACCAGGAACCTGGGCCAGGGGGAGGACATCCTATTGGGACTCTAGATGAGAGAAGCATGGGAGAATAGCAAAGTAGAAGGATCCAGAAGGTCCTAGAAACCTAGAACATAATGATAGGCAGATTTGGGCCAAGGGGTCCTGCTCAAACTAAGGCACCAGCCGAGGACAATACAGGCGGTAAATTTTAAACCTCTACCCAGATCTAGCCAATGATCAGAACAGTCTCCACACTTGAGTGGAGAGTGGGATATGACTTTCTCACGTACTCTGGTGCCTCACATTTGACCATGTCCCCTGGAGGGGGAGACCTGGTGGCTATCAGAGGAAGGACAGCAGGTTACCGAGAAGAGACTTGACACCCTATGGGCATATACAGGGGGAGGTAATCACCCTCAGGAACAGTCATAGGGGAGGGGAATAACGGGAAAATGGGAGTGAGGGAAGAATGAGAGGATACAAGGGATGGGATAACCATTGAGATATAACAAGAATAAATAAATAAATAGAAAAATAATTTGTAGTGCTAAGAACCTATAATTTAAAATTTGAGTAGGTACCAAGTTAACTAATAATACACATAAAGGCTTTTGAAAACAAGAACAAACTAACTCCCAAAACATTTGACTGGAAGAAATAATAAAAATCATGGCAAAATGAGTACCAAGACAAGGATACACTCCCTCCCTCTCTCTCTCTCTCTCTCTCTCTCTCTCTCTCCATATCTACTCTCTATAATACTTTAAGTTCTAAGTGGAGCAATGAGACAGCTGAAGGAGGTCAAGAGGGTATAAATTGTAAGTAAGAAGTCAAACTATCATAATTTAGAGATTATATAATACCATACATATGCTACCCAAAAAAATTCTATCAGGAAACTCCTAAAAATGGTAAACACCTTCAGGAAAGTGGCTGGGTACAAGATTAACTTTTAAAAAAGAGCCCTTCTATCTGCAAATGAAAAGGTGAGCAGTGGATCTGGTTGAGAGGGAAGGTGGAGAACTGGGAGGAGTGCAGGGAGGAGAGACTGTTGTTAAGATATACTGTAGGAGAGAAAAATAAACAACAATTTAAAAAATTATGGCTGAAATTAGTGAAATAGAAATAAAAATAATTCAAAGAAAAATTAAATAAAAAGTTGGCTATTTGAAAACCCTTGACAAACCCTTGGCCAAATAAACCCAAAGAATGGGCAAGAGGACCCAATTTAATAAAATTAGAAGTTAAAATAGAGACAGTACAAGTGATACAAAAGAAATAAAATGAAATTATAAAGATTTCCTTTGAAAACCTGTATTCTATTAAACTGAAAGATGTAAAAAGAAAAAGATTACTTTCTAATGCACATAACATACCAAAATTAAGCCAAGATAAAATAAATAGTTAAATAGATATATAATTCAATGAGATTGGGCCAATGATTAAAGATCCACAAACAACAAGCTCAGAGGTTAAAAGCACTGGCTGCTCTTCCAAAGATCATGAGTTCAATTCCCAGCTACTACATGGAGGCTCACAACCATCTATAATGAGATCCAGTGTCCTCTTCTGGTATGCAGGTGTACATGTAGGCAGAACAATGTATACATAATAAATAAATAAGTCTTAAAAAAATAAGCAACCCAAATAAAAGCGTGATAAGAAATGTAACAAAAAAATTCTGTAAACTGACCTAAAAACTTCGTTTGTGTTGGCTAATTTTTATAGCGCTGGACCTTGCACAATTCAGTGCTGGCCTGACAGAGAAGATGTGACAGATGATGTAATAGTAGCATGACTATTATGAGGTAATAAACAGCTTTTGAATTGCTTTTGATTGGATCAGAGGCCTGAAGACATGATACACTTCTTACACATGACTTAGAGCAATTGATCTGGAAACCTCCTTCCTGCAGACTACCTGCTGTCATACCAGAAGGCACTATGTAAATCTCTGAGGGAGAAAAGCAATCAATAGCCCTACCAAATTGTTTTGCCAATAAACCCCAACTGGGACCAGGATAACAAGATATCACTGGAGGTTAATAGTTACACTTATATCCAGAGGGTAATCGATAGCTGTCTTATTAGATTCCACATCTGTTCAATGGGAGGAAATTCATGTCTGATAAAATAAATCTAGGCAGCTACCTGTGGCTGGTGAGGCCATAGAACCTGGAGGAGAACCCAATACTGCCACCTTCCTAAACCAGTGGTATTTTTATCTGTATTGTAGTCTTATACCTAAAGCTAAGAGTAGCTCTTACCTCTCATCAAAGAAGCTTCCTTTTGCAACAGAGGCCTTTACAGAAAGTCATGACTGGTCAACTGCAGAAAGCAACAGATCATAGGGTTCCCTGACTCAATCAATACATAACTTCCCATACCTAAGTCTTAGAGAATATCTTGGAAGATGGGTCAGAAAGATTGTAAACGCCAAGGACCAAGAAGTTGCTTGGAAATTGTATCATCTCTATAAGACAGGGAAACTGTAGTTATGCAGTCTCAGTAGTATAATTGCTTAAACAAGACCTGAACAATAATACCAGCAATTGAAATGCCAGTGTTGACTGCAGAAATACCACAAGGCCACTACATGAAGAGCTATAGGAAATAAATGACTGATGAGAGAGACATGATCAGTTTTCCCTAAGGTGAAGTCCTCGACAGTCTATACAAAATGCACAGCCCTAAAACATATACATATTAGCAACATCAAACAGGCTCATCAAATTGCATTTATTTATTTATATGTATGTATGTATGTATGCATACATACATGCATGTATGTGTGCATGTGAGTAGTAATACTAATAATAACAACAACAACAACAAAATAGAAAGCAATAGAGATAATACATGCAAATAGAAGGAAGGTTTAGAGGTAGAGGTAAGAAAATTGTGGGAGAGGTCAGGATATTATAACAGGGGATTGAAGATATTCACTGTGTGTGTGTGTGTGTATGTGCACACACACACACACACACACACACACACACACGCACACACACACTTGCAGAAGGAATCCTAGTCTCTGTGTTACAACTATTTTAGTGAAATATATCTACAAGGAACAGGAAATGATTTGGGAGGAACAATCTCTCCCTAGAGAAGTCAGAGTCCTTAAAGCATCCCTTCCCAGAAGGGCTTGTACCTTCTACCTTCAAGAGAGCATTAGCAATTAAAACAGGTCCTGGAATTCACACCAGCCAACTCTGACTTTGAAAAGCATATGTATTTCTTTCACATACACAAGTTGACCAATTGCCTGTCTGCAAAAAAAATCTCAGAGGAATGTCTGCTTTTATTATATTTGCAGCATTGTCCACTTAGCTCTTAGCTCAGAATTAGATTAAGCACATTCCTTGGTAATATTGCTTAAATGCATCCACATACACTTCCTAAATCCATGCCACTGCATGTGCTGGGGTCTTGCTCCATGCCTATGTGCTGCACATGACAAGCAGTATGATTTATGTCCTGGTTAGCTGACCACCATGAGTAGGTATTTTGATGCTAGGCAAATTATTTAGATATATTCAGAATCTCACCTTTTCTTGCCAATGGATATTTAGCTTTCTCCAAGAGCTCTGTGTATATGTCAAGATATTCTTTTCCTTAGAGAGATGCCAAAATTAGATTTGTCCAATTCCCTCAAGGTTAAAGCAACTGGAGAGATGTCCTTCGCTTTTCTCTCCTTCTTACTCTCAGAAAACAATTCATCTGCATCCACAGGATGACAGCTCTTGACATAAACAAAGGTGTTGCAAGACAAGCAATAAGCATCTGCATAATTGCTCATGATTGGGTCAGTCAACTTAACCTACTTGTAGGTATTTAGGCTTAAACACTAGTATTACCCAAACTAAGACAAAGAAGAATATGATTTCCAAATAGTATGCTTTTTAGAAAATCATATTTTATAGTGATATATCTTCAAAAATGTTCATGTTGCCCAGAAGAGGGGAAAATCCAGTATCTGAAATTTTCAAGGAAAGGTACAAGTCAGCCCCTCTAATGAGCTGTCTTTGACTTTCATTCTTGACATGACAATTTGCATATGGAAGGTGTTTTATTTTGCTTCGTTATAACTTATCTTTTCCATTTGTCATGGATACAGCAAATAGCCCTTATACTCACACCGGTTTCAACATGTACCCAGGCTATAGTCGGGTAAAGGGAAACCAGGAAGAACACTGCATGGAAGCTATTCTAGTGCAAATAATAGTTCTTACATTTTCATCCTGTCTCTTTCTCTAGGCTAATTTTCTTTATTTTTTTCTCTTAGATGATTGTTTTTAAGACAAGAAATGATTCCACAGTGTAAATGTTTTTCTTAAGTAAGTTGTCCCTCTGTTGTTTTTTGAGTGTGCTGCTATGCATTAAACATAAGCCCTCACATTCTAGGTAAGAATATCACTGCTGGGTCACTGAGAAGAGACTTGATACCCTATGAGCATATACAGAGGGAGGTAATCCCTCTGAGGAACAGTCATAGGGGAGGGGAATAAGGGGAAAATGGGAGGGAGGGGAGAATGGGAGGATACAAGGGATGGGATAACCATAGAGATGTAACAAGAATAAATTAGTTAAAAAAAATAAAGAAAAAAGAAAAAAATAACAAAAAAAAAAGAATATCACTGCTGAACAACAGATAAAGGGCTTACAAAATGTTTTAAAGGAAGGTTTTCACTGAATTTCCAAGTCCAGGTTTGAACTAATTATATAGCCCAGACTAGCCTTAAATTTGCAACCCTCCTGCTTCCGACTTCCAAGGAGTGGGATGATTACAGGCCTAGTACACTAGGTCTAGACATAATCTGTAATGGCAAAAACATTATTTACATTTTATAGACAGAGGAAGAATAGATATAGGCACTAATTCTTAAACAGATACATTAGGTAGAATCAACTGGAAATAAATTCAAACCACTTATTACTTTGCCATAAGCAATAAACAAATGGAAATATCATTTACAAAATAGAATCTAAGGACAAATCACCCAAAATAGGTGCAACATGTATGAAAGAAGTTTAAGTACACTGAAAGAAGTTTAAACCCACCAACTAAGAAAACTCTGCATTGTTAAAATGTTAATTCTTCAGAAAAATATTAATAACATAATAATAATATCCAGAAAGTATAAATTAATTGTCATATGGGAAAACTGGTAGCTGTATTTGAAAGTGATAGCCCCTCTGGTCACTCAGGTGGATTTTCAATTGAGAAGTTAAAATGCCAGATGGCCACAGTCACATAAATCTTGCTGTGGGTCAGCAACCTTTGGGCTCTTATCTCAAGTTTAGAGAATGAAATTAGTGCACAGTAGATGTTGAGTTTTACAGATAAAGGTATTGTGGGAGGGTAAGAGAAAAAGAGACCAGAGCTCTTGTGTAGCAGAAGCAAGTCCTAGGTAACAGGGCTTCATCAAGATGCTGATCTGGACGCTTTCAAAATGATATGACAGAAACTGGTGTGAGGCATGGGGAGGGGTGTGAGTATGTAGGTCCAGTTGACGCAAACACGAGGTATCCAAGTACATGCTCTTAGTTCCAGTCACTTCCTTGTGCATAGCTTAACAAGCAGGATGATAACAAGGAATCAGACACCAGCGCTCTCTCCTGTCCTTTCTGACCTCCAGCAAAGACAGTCTTAGAAAGCTCCTTTGGGCTCCCTGTCTTACCTGATCAATTCCTATCTACTGTTTTCATCAACAGTAAACTTGATAAGAGATGCCAAAGATCTGGACTAGCCAAAGCAATTTGGAGAAAAAGAGATCAAAGTCAATGAACTTACTCTACCTGAAGAAAAATCTTGCTGTAGAACTAATAAAAGGATACCCATTCTAGAATTCTAGATTTTTATAGTCTGACTGTGTCCACTTTGCCATTTATATACTGAGACATGATTCTAAACATGATGTACTTTCTTTTTTTCTTTTTCTTTTTATTAATTTATTCTTGTTACATCTCAATGGTTATCCCATCCCTGTATCCTCCCATTCTTCTCTCCCTCCCATTCTCCCCTTACTCCCCTCCCCTATTACTGTGCCTGAGGGGGACTTCCTCCTCCTTTATATGCTCATAGGGTATCAAGTCTCTTCTTGGTAACCTGCTGTCCTTCCTCTGAGTGCCAGGTCTCCCCCTCCAGGGGACATGGTCTAATATGAGGCACCAGAGTACATGAAAAAGTCGAGGTCGCTAAGTCATGGGAGAAGGAGCTTCATGAATAGGATTAGTGCCTACTTCACAAAGAAGATATTCAAATGACAAATTAACAACAGAGAGTTTGTATTACATCAGTAGATATGATGATATACCACATCATCATCCCTAGAATGGCAAGAACCAAAACACTAATCCATCCCAAGTGGTGCTAAGGAGGTTACTACAGATGTTGTGAAGCAGGAGACTCAGCAGTTCACAGACTGTTTAGAATACTGTTCACAGACTGCTTAGAGTCTACCCTGGGCAATTTAAGGAGACTTTCCTTTAAAACAAAATTTAAAAGAGGGCTTGGATGTAGCTCAGTATTAGGACAGTGCCTACAATCTGCAGGGCCCTAAACTTAATCATTCAAACCAGAAAACAAAATAAAAATACCTAACAGTAAGTGCTGGAGAATGTGTGGAACAAGCAGAGTTATCAGATATTATAGGTCAGAACATAACATGATATAAGGAATTGCAAAATGGTTCAGCAGCTTCTTGTTAAGTTAAACATAAACTTTCCATAAAACCAGCGGTTCCTTGCCTAGTAATGTATTCAAAACATTAATGTACACAAGATTTGTGCAATATATTGCCAAAAGTTTTGTAGTCATTTATTATCTCAATGCAATCTAAGTATCATCAGGGTGCAAACATACATTGCTATTTATCTATTCAATAGAAGACAGATGCTTTCTGACTTAAGTTAGTTCCACTTAAGATCTCTCAACTTCTCTGTGATAGAAAAGTGATTCACATTTAATGTAAGTTACTTTTCAAAGTCTGAGTTTGGATCCTGTCCAAGGTTGGTGACATGATGCAGACCCTCTCATTATGTTCTTTATGTTGTTGTCACATGGAATGCTCCTGTGAATTGCAACGTTTTCCAAACTGAAACATTTCCACCAAGAAAGAATAGAAAGTAAACAAAATGTCACAAATGGACACATATACAGACTATAATCTTGCAGGATTCTTGGGCCCCTATTCAATGTCTTTAAAGAAACAGCTTTCCCTTCAAAGGATAAGACAGTTTATTCTGGAGCAAAATTTGAGTGACCAGGCTCAGGAGCACATAATTAGGCCTCCCCAATATAAAGTTCCAATGAGAAGGCAGTTTCATGGAGATTTTGAAGTAGCATAACAAAGAAATTTATATATATCAAAGTATTAAAAAATATGTAGGTAAAAACATGAGAGATGCAGTGACAGGAAAATGGGGGCATCTCTCCTATATGCATTGGCTATATTGGCTATCTGCTAGCCTTTCCATTTCCAGAGACTAAGATTTTTCTAGGTTAATGCACTCCAAGGGTTTTGTTTATTTATGTACTTGTGTAAAGGTATGGCTCTTTAGGGGAATACAGATATCCCAGAAGACACCGCGGTTAGGTGAGGATCAGCAACATTGCAAACTCTCCACATTCACTGACACGTTTACCAATCACCCTATGCAGACAGCTTCTTTTCAAGAATTGTCATTCACAGTTCCCCATGTGAGGAAAGTATCACATTATGCATATTAAGGGAGGACATTATTTATTCAATATTATAAGGTCCCTTGTAGCTAGAAAGACCTATTCCTAGGATCTGATATAGATGAAGTTGAGTAGTAGGCAGGACAGCAGTCTTCAAGATCAAGAAATAGCTGGTAAAAACTATAAGGAACTTCTAGATCATGTTGAAAATACTAGCTATCATTATCAGATCTGACTTTTTCTTTCCTTTTGCCCTCTGCCTCAGACATAACATTTACATGTAACATATAGTGTGGTTACTTTATCTAAAATAAAAATAACCAAGAATACAGTTTGTCCTGATGATGTGAAAGTAGCAGTTGAGGAAAATAGGCATCTTAGCCAACAAAAAGATTCTCCATATGTATGTCCTTATATTCCTTAACCAGACCAGATATGGTTCCCCTCTAAGCCAACAGTCATATGTACTTTATTAATTTGATGTTTGGAGTACTTGAAATTATTCATCATCCTTTAAGCCTTTAATTCTAGTATTTCTTCTGGCCTGTTTGATTCTGCAGCTATCACCTTTTCTGAAGTGGTTAGCTCTAATACTAACAAAGACCAATCTTCAACATTTAAGTTATTGTGATTCTTCTTTGTGGATAATAACTTGATCTGGGCTATTATTTTGGAATTTTACTAGATCATAGTTTAGAAAAGTAAATAGGAAGTGATATATCAGAAGGAATCAGATAACAACACATTTTCATTTCTAATTTCTTCTCATCAGAATCACCATTTTTTTCTGTACCAACTAGTATTTATAAAGAAGATATGGTATAAACAAGAGGTAAGACTTAGGAGCAATCAGAATTCCATAGGTTTTGTGAGCATTACAAAACATTATTTCTCATTTCACCATCAAAGAGGAAAGTGGGACTTCAATGGTAGTTGTTTTACAATACTGGACACCTGCTTCCCATTATAGAATACCAGATTTATTTAGTATGTTTTTCAATCCCAGTTAATAGTACTATAGAATATTTTGAAGATTCATTTCATCAGGGAACATAGATTCTTAAAGAATAGTATTTAAGGGCCAGGCATCGTGGCGCACGCCTTTAATCCCAGCACTTGGGAGGCAGAGGCAGGTGGATCGATGTGGGTTCGAGGCCAGCCTGGTCTACAAAGTGAGTATAGGACAGCCAAGGCAACACAGAGAGACCCTATCTCGAAAACCAAAAAATAAATAAATAAATAAATAAATAAATAAAAGAATAGTATTTAAAATTATGAATTTTATGTGTTATTTCCCATAATTCAATAAGATCTCAACAGAGAAATCCTATCTCAAAAAACAAAACAAAATAAAATTGGAAAAGATTTCCATAGGTCATTAAATCTTGCTTCTGTACTAAGAATTATTGTCCATTGTTCCATAGCTACCATAGGGTCCATCTGTATTAACACTGTCTGTGATTCTCATCAAATTAAAGTAAGGCTCTCTCCTGCCTCTTGGTTTATAAATAGCCCCATGTATTTGTTCAGTGTTTTTAATCCTTTTCCGTAATGTGTCATTTTCCCTTTCAAGAGTTTCCCATATTTTCCTTCTTCTTTAAATGACATCCCCTCTATAGGCTCTGTGTTTGAAAGTCCTTTTCTAAATATCTTTCTTCATTTGCAGTGAACTTAGCTTGTTCTAGGATTTCTATTCCAGGACTCATATTTTCAGTAAGATAATCTTGGGCTTTAGAATTTGGACAATTTTAATTTATCTACAATGAATGCTGTTGTCATTAGAGAGTGGTAGTGTTTACACAATTTGGATTGAAAAAAAAAAGAGACAAAACAAAATCTCTGGGTATCGCATACAAGAATCAAGAAAGTAGAGGTTACTCATAGGTAGGCAGAAATTTATCTGTAGCATCAGAAACCTTCTCAGAGACCTCCAAGTATGATAGTGTTTACATCATCTAGAACTCCTCTATACCCATGAGTTGGAGTTCATGTGGTTGGTAGGTGTGGTTGGCTTACATACCTTGGGGTATCCAGACATATTCACAAGGCAAATGACTAACTACATAGATTGTGTGTCTACATAGAGTAGACAAAGATTGACCATTATAACCAGGATTTTTTGTATCTTAGCATTTCCAACATCAGTGTTAAGACAGTTCTCTAATTGGTTAGACCCAGTTAGATTTTCTTCTCCTTTTTGAGTGGAAAAAAATGCTATCATTTTGATTATACAGCTTTTGGCTTCAAAATATAGGGCCCCCCAAAGGGAAATCATTTGAGTACATTTAAGTTTAGCCTCTGCCAATCTAAATCCTAGAATTTTCCTTTTTATCCAAATTATATATAAAAGGATTTATTTACTGAAAGTGTAGAAAAATTCTAATCTTTTAAAGTACAAAGAGTCAACTCAAGTAAGCTAGGAGATTTGGGTAAGCAACAGGCATAAGTAAAACATGGCTAAGCTAAATTCTAGTCTTCTCAGATATTTTCTGGAATATGTACAGTTACTGTTGGTTCTTGGTTGACAACATAGTTGAAGGTGAGTATCATCAAGCCTTTCTGAAGTCCATATGGATGTGTCCTCAGGAGAAGCTGATGCATACTCGACATGGGAAATATAAACCCTAACACGGAAAGTAGTCTAAATAGCTGATGACATCCTTTCCAATGAGGCTGAATGGAATGTTTCATGGAATATCTTTTCCAAACACAAAATCATCTGGCTTTACTTTGTTTAGTTTGTCATTTCCCAGGAGCTCACTCTGGAAGATTCTACAACCAGTTTTGAATTTCTACCTACAATTTACACAAGTTTCTTGCAATAATACATTCATCCATTTTCATTGAGGAGGCATGTCAAAAGGAGACAACAGATGATTTTTCAAAAGGGGTCTATCTAAAGGTTAGGAGGGCTAATGGGAGTCTTTTGGCCAAGGAAGAGTGGCAGCTTCAGTTACCTTTGCTAACTATTTTTTTATAGTGCCAGTTGTTCACTCAACTATTCCAGAGGCTTTCCAGTGGTAGGCATGGTGAAAATGTTGTATTATAGGCTGAATTTTGCATATCTATTTAAACACTTGTCCAGAAAAATGAATTCCACAATCAGTATGCAGTTCAACGGGAATGCGCCAAGTGGAAGTAATTGTCTGTAACACAATTTTTATTATAGGTAAGGCAGTGATTGCCTCACAAGTAAAGGCTTCAACTCAATGGTAAAACATGCAAATTTGCAGCAAGACAAAAGTATATCACTATGTTGGAGGCATTTGGATAGAATCAAACTGTCAGGTTTCCAATGGCATGTTCAGTAACAGGTAATGCCGTTGTGTCCTATGAAATGGCCTATCGGGGTTGTGTTTAGGACAAATAGGACACCTTGTGAGCTATTGTTGAAGAGGTCTTCCAAAAATTATAAGTAATTTTTTCTGGTGCGCAATGAGTTAAATTATATAAGTATTGCAATTCCAACTGGGAACCTATGGGTAGCATTGGCCTTTCATTTGGGCCCAGCTAAAGACGGCTTTGGTAGTTGAGATCCCAACTGTCTTATCAGGTGTCCTATTTTGTGATGACATTTGCTCAGCTTAAAGGAGGAGGGCAGAGATAGAGTGGCCATAGTGAGCAGGACAGATTCTTTCAGGGCATGAAGCTCTATGCAGTATGGCTCTTTTTGTTGCTTTCTCTTCCAAAATATTACTCTTAGCATATTCATTGTTTGTTTTGGAATGTCCTGGAGTTTTAATGATGGCTAATTTTTAGGCAAATCATATCATCCAGTAATTCTGAGATTTGCAGACTATTTCAGAGTGGCTGGCCAGACAAAGTCATAAGTTCTCCTTTGACTCCACAGCATACCATAGTGGCCCAGCACTCCAGGCATGTGTGACTATTATATAAATGGTAGACAGATATAAGTGAGTATATACCATTTGAGTCTTTCTGCTTCTGGGTTAACTCACTCATTATGATCATCTCTAGCTCAATCCATTTGTCCACAAATTTCGGGAATTCCTTGTTTTTAATAGCTGAGTAGTATTCCATAGTGTATATGTACCACAGTTTCTTTATCCATTCTTCTACTGAGGGACATTTAGGCTGTTTCCATGATCTGGCTATTATGAATAAGGCTGCTATGAACATGGTTGAGCAAATTTTCTTGCTGTGTGCTGGTGCATCTTCTGGGTATATTCCAAGGAGTGGAATAGCTGGGTCTTGAGGAAGCCCTATTCCCAGTTTTCTGAGATAGCACCAGATAGATTTCCAAAGTGGTTGTACTAGTTTGCATTCCCACCAGCAATGAAGGAGTGTTCCTCTCTCCCCACATCCTCTCCAGCATGTGGTGTCGCTTGAGTTTTTGATCTTAGCCATTCTGATGGGTGTAAGATGGAATCTCAGAGTTGTTTTGATTTGCATTTCCCTGATGACTAAGGAGGTTGAGCATTTCTTTAAGAGTTTCTCAGCCATTTGATATTCTTCTGTTGAGAATTCTCTGTTGAGTTCCAAGCCCCATTTCACAATTGGGTTATTTGGTTTGGTAGTGTTTAATTTCTTGAGTTCTTTATATATTTTGGATATTAGACCTTTGTCAGATGTAGGGTTGGTGAAGATCTTTTCCCAGTCTGTAGGCTGTCGCTTTGTTCTGTTGACAGTGTCTCCTGCCTTACAGAAGCTTCTCAGCCTCATGAGGTCCCATTTATTAATTGTTGACATTAAGGCCTGGGCTGTTGGTGTTCTGTTCAGGAAGTTGTCTCCTGTGCCAATATGTTCCAGGCTCTTCCCCACTTTTTCTTCTAAGTGACTTAGTGTCTCTGGTTTTATGTTGAGGTCTTTAATCCACTTGGATTTGAGTTTTGTGCAAGGTGACAAATATGGGTCCAGTTGCATTTTTTTACACATAGACATCCAGTTGGACCAGCACCATTTGTTGAAGATGCTATCCTTTTTCCATTGAATGGATTTGGCTTCTTTGTCAAAAATCAAGTGACCATATGTGTGTGGATTCATATCTGGTGCCTCACATTTGACTATGTCCCCTGGCAGGGGACACCTAGTGGCACTCAGAAGAAGGACAGCAGGTCACTGAGAAGAGACTTGATACCCTATGAGCATATACAGGGGGAGGTAATCCCTCTGAGGAACAGTCATAGGGGAGGGGAATAAGGGGAAAATGGGAGGGAGGGGAGAATGGGAGGTTACAAGGGATGGGATAACCATAGAGATGTAACAAGAATAAATTAATAAAAAAAATAAAAAAAAATAAATTGTAGACATTTGGCTTTGACTCAATGGCAAACTCTTGTTAAGACTATGAGTCCAGTTGTCTGAGCAGATTTAATCTGAGGCAAATGAACACTCTGATTTATAACGTGAGTGGTTGTAACTGCACATGCTGACTGGAAGTGACCTTGCTAACTTTGTAAATAAGAACCATCAGAAAATAAAATCAATTGTTTATTTTGACACTTTTTTCCAACTGATACTTCCTATGGGAAAGAAGTCTACTAGTTACCTAAGTGTAGACATGATATCATCTTCTGATTCATTGTTCACTTAAGAGAGTAATCCCATTTGAAATTCAACAAATGAACTTTTTTCCAAATAAGCTGGAATGAGAGATTTTCCTCCCTAATTCTGTGAGAGATATTTCCAATTCATATGTCTGCTTATGTCCCTTGCCCCATTTAGTCTGTGTTATCCTTCTTACTTCTATCAATTTTACTTCCTGGTTCAACCAGTGATCTTGCCATTTCATTTGGTGATCACTTTCCCAGTTCACTGAGTGACATCTTTCCAGTCATTGCTGGCCTTCCAAATTCAGTGATTTCTTCCAAGTTTATCAGTGTTCTTCTGAATTCAATGACCCTTTTTTCCATTTTCATCAGTGATCTTGTCATCTCACACTATCTATGATCACTTTCCCAGTTCATTGAATCATTTCCTTCAAGATCCAATGCATGATCTTTATAATTCAGGAAATTATCATTGTCCCACTCTGTGAATGACTGCATTGAAATTCAGTGAGCATCTCTTTCCCACTTAAGCACTTGGTTTTTTTGTACTACCTCAGTCAGTGACCCCATTTCTTAATTCACTGGGTGATGTTCTTTTCTTTTTTCTTTTAATTTTACTTAATTATTTATTCAGATTACAACTCAGTTGTTATCCCATTACTTGTATCCTCCTGTTCCTCCCTCCCTCCTTTACTCTATTCCCCTCCCCTTGGTCTATGATCTGCCCTACTATATGCTAATAGGCTATCAAGTCTCATCTTGGTAGCCTTCTTATTCATTCTTTGAGTGCCACCAGGCCTCCCCATCAAGGGGAGGTGGACAAATATGTGACACTAGAGTTCATGTCACAGTCAGTCCCTGCTCTCTACCTAACTGTGGAGAATGTCCAGTCCATTGGCTAGATCAGAGTATGGGTTTGATGTTTACTGCTTGTATTGCCCTTGGTTAGTATAATAGTTTGATCAGACACTGCTGGGCCCTAATCCACCCATCACAATGCTCCTCTTGTAAGTTTCTAGGATCCTCTGTATCCTTCTATTTCCCCTTCTCCTATATTTCTCATACATAGAATGCCAGGGAGATGAGCTCACATCTATCGCAATACACTGATAAGAGAAGATTTTCATGGTGCATGCAATTGTTGACCTTAAAGCCTGGGCTGTTGGTGTTCCATTCAGGAACTTGTCTCCTGTGCCAATGTATTTCATCCTCTTCCCCACTTTTTCTTCTAACCAGTTTAGTGTCTCTGGTTTTATGTTGTGATCTTTAATCCTTGAGTTTTGTGCATGGTGACAAGTATGGGTCTGCTTGCATTTTTCTACATGTAGACATCCAGTTAGACCAGCACCATTTGTTAAAGATGCTATCCTTTTTCCATTTAATAGATTTGGCTTCTTTGTCAAAAATCAAGTGACCAAATGTATGTGGGTTCATTTCTGGGTCTTCGATTTGATTCTATTGACCACCCAGGCTATTGCTCTACCAGCACCATGTCATTTTAATTACTGTTACTCTATAGTACAGCTTGAGATGGGTTATAGAGATTCCTCCTTAGGAAAATTTATTGTATAGGATTACTTTAGCTATTCTAGGTTTTTTGTTTTTCCATATGAAGTTGAGAATTGATCTCTCAATGTCTTTAAAAAATTGTGTAGGTATTTTGATAGGGATTACATTGAATCTGTAGATTGCTTTTGGTAGGATGGCCATTTTTACTATGTTAATTCTCCCGATCCATGAGCAAGGAAGATCCTTCCATCTTCTCATGTCATTTTCAATCTCTTTCTTCAGAGATTTTAAGTTTTTTTTTCAAAAAAGTCCTTCACTTGCTTGGTTAGAGTTACTCCTAGATATTTTATAATGCTTGTGGCTATCTTGAAGGGTGTAGTTTTCCTTATTTCTTCCTCTGCATATTTGTTATTTGTATATAGGAAGGATACTGATTTTTTAAATTAATTTTGTATCCAGCCAATTTGCTAAAGGTGTTTATCTGCTGTAGAAGTTCTCTGGTAGAATTTTGGGGATCAGTTATGTATATTATCATATCATCTGCAAGTAGGGATAATTTGAATTCCTCATTTCCCATCTGTATCCCCCTGACCTCTTTTTGTTGTCTTATTGCTCTGCCCAGAACTTCAAGAACTATATTAAAGAGATATGGAGAAAATGGGCAGCCTTTCCTGGTCCCCGAGTTTAGAGGAATTTCCTTGAGTATCTCTCCATTTAATTTTATGTTGACTATTGGCTTGATATATATAGCCTTTATTATGTTTAGGTATGTGCCTTGTATTTCCAATCGCTCCAAAACTTTAAACATGAATGGGTGTTGGATTTTGTCAAATGCTTTTTCTGCCTCTAAGGAGATGATTGTGTGGTTTTTTTCTTTCAGTATGTTTATATGGTGGATTACATTGATGGATTTCCATGTATTAAACCATCCTTGCATGCCTGGAATGAAGCTGAAGTGGTCATGGTCTATTATATCTTTAATATATTTGTTTAGCAAGTGTTTTATTGAGCATTTTTGTGTCAATGTTAGTAAGAGAAATTGGTCTGAAATTCTGTTTTTTCGTTGGGTCTTTGTGGGGTTTATGTATCAGCATGACTGTGGCCTCATAGAATGAATTTGGTAATGTTCCATCTGTTTCTATCTTTTGGAGTAGCTTGAAGAGTATCGGTTTTAACTCTTCTTTGAGGGTAGAATTCTGCGCTGAAACCATCTGGCCATGGGCTTTTTTTGGTTGGGAGACTATCAATGATTGCTTCTATTTCTATAGGAGAAATAGTACTATCTACTTTGTTTATCTGATCTTGATTCAATTTTGGTAAGTGGAATCGATCAAGGAAATTGTCTACTTCCCTTAGAGTTTCAAATTTTGTGGCATATATGCCTTTAAAGTAGGTTCTTACGATTCTTTGTATTTCATCGGTGTCAGTTGTTATGTCTCCCTTTTCATTTTTGATTTAGTTGATTTGGACAGTGTCTTTCTGCCTTTTAGTTAGTTTGGCTAATGGTTTGTCTATCTTGTTGATTTTCTCAAAGAACCAGCTCTTGGTTTTATTGATTCCTTGAATTGTTCTCTTTGTTTCTAATTTACTGATTTCATACCTGAGTTTGATTATTTCCAGACGTCTACTCCTCTTGGGTGTTTCTGCTTCTTTTTTTCCAGGACTTCCAATGTGTCATTAAGTTGCTTATGTGGAATGTTTCCAATTTCTTTTTAAAGGCACTTAGTGCTATGAATTTTCCTCTTAGCACCACTTTCAATGTGTCCCAGAGATTTGGATATGTTGTTCATTCATTTTCTTTGAATTACAGGAAGTTCTCAAGTTCCTTCTTTATTTCTTCCCCGATCCAGGTGTCATTAAATAGAGAATTGTTTTGTTTCCATGTGCTTTTAGGATTTTTTTTCCATGTGTGTTATTTCTGTTGTTGTTGATGTCCAGCCTTAGACCATGGTGATCTGATAGGACACAAGGTATTATTTCAATCATCTTTTATCTGTTGAGGCTTGCTTTGAGACCTACTGGTGATCCATTTTGGAGAAGGTCTGATGGGCTGGTGAGAAGAAAGTATAATCCTTTGTGTTTGGTGAAAACTTCTGTAGATATCTGTTAGATCCATTTGATTCATAATGCTGGTTAATGATGTTATTTCTCTGCTTAGTTTCTATTTCAATGACCTATCCTTCGGTGAAAGTGGGGTGTTGAAGTCTCCCACTATTAATGTGTGGGGATTGATGTGTGGTTTAAATTTTGTTAATAATTCTTTTACAAATGTGGGTGCCCTTTTTTGGGTGGCATTTATCACTGTTTCCATTTTCATCTTTAGGTCTTTAACTGTTTTATTGATTTCCTTGATATGATTGTTTGTATTTTCCTAATTTTTCCAGTGCCTCTCTATAGGCCTCTTTTATGTCTTCCACCTGTTTGGCAGTGTCTTCCTGTATTTGATTGTGGATTTTATTCATTTCCTCCATTATTGTTGGGGACAATAGGCCATATGGCCAATGTTCAGCCATCTTGTCAGAGCCTGCACTTTAAGTCTCTGTTTTTCCCAGAGCTTGCCTTTCACCAGAAACTAGCTGACCCTGTTGTGGGTCCACAGTTAGCCTAAAAATAGAGATGGAGCAATCCTGTTGTGGTTTAGCACTTAGACTAAAGCTAGATGAGGACAGAGCAAGATACCCTGTGTGGCAGGACATTATGACCCTGCCTGGAATTCCCTGTGTTTTGAGAAAAGCCTGCAGCTGGGTTGCTATAGCAATATGCTTCCCTGACTTCTGACTTATAAATACTGCTACCTGACTAATAAAGTTTGAGAGCTTGATCAATCAGACTTGCTCTCCTTCTTCATGTCTTGTGTTCTGTCCCTTCATACAGGTGAATCTCCTCTTGAGCTTTAGTCGAACCCTGATGGCCGGGGCACATTATCATCTTCATTACTAATGATTTGAGGTCATTTTCTTGTATTTCAATTCTTTTTTGAGATCTCCAGGTTGCTTTCTTTTGGATAGCTGGGCTTTGGAGACACCATATTGTTTTGGTTTTTGTTGTTTACATTTTACACTGGCCTTTAGTCATTTTGCTGTCTCTGATGTTGGAATGTATCTTCTGGTGTCAGGTGGAGAGAATCTGAGGGCAGATCCACCCATTACCCCAAGATTTCCCTAAGCCAGGCATTCTGATGTTTCACTGTCGGGATGGTTTCAGACCCATTAACTGAGTTCACACTGCCAAGCAATGCCACAGCTTTGGGATCACAGGTAGGCTCCTGACCAGGCTCTGGAGACTGGTCTGCTTTCCTCCGTGTGCCCACTGGCAGGGGGTCAGACCCACCCATGAGAGTCTCTCTCAGACAGTGATTCCTTGCTCCCCTGGACTGTGGCTCCGAGTAGTATCTCGGGTCTCAGACCTCACTCAGAGTGTGGTCACAATGACCACGGCCTTCTGTGCCCTTGTGTGGCACCCTGCACTGGTGCAGGGTGAGTGTAGGGGATCTGAGGGGAGATCCCCCTGCTTCCTGATATTTCCCTAGGCCAGGAGCTCTAATGCTTCAATGCTGGAATGATTTCAGTCCCATTTACCAAAGTTATGCTGCCGAGCAAGGCCACAGCTCCAAGCTCTCAGGCAGGCTCTGGTCCAGGCTGTGGGGAATAGTCTGCCCTCCACTGTGTGCCTCTTGATGGCAGGAGGTCAGACCCACCAGTGGGCCTGTGGTCTGCACTGTGCAGATCTGTCTTACCCAGTGATCTCCAGGTCCTTCAGTGGTCAGTAGCTCCCGGTAGTTTCTGTGGTCTCTTCACTGCAGATCAGACACTGTATGACCTCTCTGCCTCTCCTCTGCTTCTCAGCTGAGCAGCAATGTGCACATCAGGCTCCGTGGACCTGGTCTCAGGTGCACAGTGGGCTCTGGTCAGCTTCCTCTCCACCTCTCCTCTGCTCCTTGGCTAAGCTGGGTGCATGCACAGTGGGTCTGTGGAACCGCTATCAGGCGCACAGCCAACTCTGGTCTGCTTCCTCTCCATGTGTGATGTTTAGCTGCTTGGAACTGTCAATCAGTCTATCTTTCAATTTCTCCCTGCTCAACAGCCACTTCTATGGCTGCAGCAACTGCTGCTGCAGCCACACTGGTCTGCTTTCCATGGGGTCTGAGTTTTTCCCATGTTCATGGATAAGCCTGTTTTCCAAAGAGTGTTCCTTACAAACTGTGGATTTCTCCTGCTGTAATGGGGTGGGGAGGTTGGTGCTCCTGGTTAAGAAAACAGTCCTATTTCCTGACTCAATTACTGAAACTTCTAAAAAGGTCTACACTGCTCACCTCCATCTTGGAATCTCCAGGTATTGTTCTTTTCAAACCCTGTTGTTGTCAGGTTCAATTCATTCTATTACCTTCTTCATAATACAGTCAGTGTACTCCTGGTTCATTCAGTGTTCTCCACACTTCAGTCAGTGATCTTCCTAGCTCAGTGATCTCTTTCCCTCACAAGTCACTTAAATATCTTCCATTTTACTCTGTGATTTCCTTTTCAACGCAGTGGATGGTATTCCCAATTCAGACATTGTTGTCCCAATTCAGTCAGTGATCTTCTTCCAAGTTCAATCTATTATTCTCTGCCAATTCACTCATTGATCTCCATAGTCAATGGTCTCATTCCTAATTCAACCAGTGACCTTCCAACTTCCATGATGTGTCATGCTCTTCAGATTTTCTCAACTGTCCTTCCCTCCATGATGTTTAGATGGTTCTTATTTTTCATTTTCACACTCAGGAAGCACCACAGTGTGTTATATCAAGAAGCCAATTGACTCTTCCTGTGCAAAATAAGATTGTTGAGTTAGGTGCAGCGACTTCCTAGTCTCCTCTTCAATACCAGACATAAGAAGTATGAAGACATAATGTCTGTGTGGGAACTTCACCTCAATCAACATGTTCATCCCATATGGCCTCATGCTCCCTGAATAGAAAGCAAACTAGAACAGGAAACCTGGTCTTAATTACAAGAAAGAAGTTTGTATGTAGCAAAAAGAATCTGGTCAGAAGCAATCGGTCAGCAATTTTCCAATCTCAAAAACAGAATGACATGAAGTATAAAGAATATAGGAATGAACCCCTGGCAGTAATGTGTTCGAGCTCCTCTATGGTGCTGAAACTTCAGAGCATTTATTATTTTCCCAGTGTCAGCACTTCTTTTTCAATGCCCAGACTTTTAACTCAACATTTGTTCATTGTTTACATCTGGAACACAGGTGTACCTTGTCCTTGGCCCTATCTTGACTTTGTTTCAGTCTATTCCCATTCCCAGCCTCTTCCTTCAACTCCCCAGTGTCTTACAACAAGCTAAGTATTTTTCCATTGCCTGACATTGCATCTGTGATATACTTCTCATTAGATGTTTGAAGAAAGCTGAACACTCTTGTCTGACTCACAGAAAAGCATCTCAGCTGCCTTTAGCCACTTAGTATGGTTCTCAACATTGCTTTAAAGGGACATAATAAAAATGCTTAGACTTTTATCAGTAAATTCTAGCTTCACATATTATAAGGCATGGTTGTTTGAATGTGAAATGTCCTTAATAGACTCATATATTTGAATGCTTCATTTGCACCTGATATTTCTTTTTGAAATTATTTTGTTACCATTAGGACATAGAGCTTTTTTGGAGGAAGTGGGTCAGTAGGTAGGGGTGGGCCTTGAAGTTTTAAATCCCAGGTCCAATTCCTCTTTATCATACTCTCTGCCTCAAGACTGCAGATGTAATGTGACCAGCTACCTATTACTCATACTTCTATGCCCTTCTTGGTATGATGGATTGTGCCCCTTTAACTATGAGCTAAAATACTTTTGCTCCCTTAAGCTGTTTCTTTCAAATATTTGGACATAGAAACAAGAAATCAATAATACAGAGGGCTAAGAATAGACAGAGAAGCAATTATTTGCTTAGGAGAGGAAAGTTAACTGTAGATAATTACAGATAATACCTCTGTGTGTGCTGCAAGGTCCTCTGTGAAGTAAACTAGGGCTCGCTGTAGAGTGGCCATCCTAAGAAGCAGTGTCAGGTGAAAAACATTAGTTTCAGTAGTAAAGTAAAAAACTGGCAACTTTCTAGAATAATAGAGAAGGATCTAGACTCCAGAATCTGTTCCTGTGATATTAGCCCTAGATAGAGAACCATCTTCTCCCAGTGAGAGGCTAACTGGGAAAAGTTAGAACCACAGCTTAAGATAGAAAGTCTCAGAAAACATGCACTGTACTTTTAGAAACAGACATTTTAAGGAATAAGGAGGAGGAGGATAAAGGGGGTGGCTGGAGAATTCATAGCAACAAAGGAAAAAGACACAAAGAAAACTTTTTAAAAGACCCATCCTGAGTCAGTTTATGACCATAGAGTCAAAAGTCTTTCCCTGAATCACACATTCTGGAAACCCAGAACAAGGTCAAAGAAGTAGACTCTGAAGGCTGGGTTGCTGAATACTTTTAGATAGGTTAAAAACTCTGATCAAGAACTAGGCTGTAAGTCTACACAATGATGTTGGCACCCAACGCATGCCATGTCTGAATAGCAGAAGACCAGAGACTTTCTAGGAAGCAAGTGACCCAGCTGCTGAATTAAAACATCAATGTCTGTGTTTCTCAGACAAGAAGAGGCATCTCAGGAGCTAGAGATGGACAGTTCTAGCCCCCCAACCTCCCCTCAGGGGTGACTCCCAAGTTCAAGAGTCATGTACCATCCTGGGTTTCACAGAAATTGGCTACCTGAACATAATTCCAAATGTATGGCTCCAACATCTGGACCTCAAACTCCTCCTGCCTCACCTAGAACAACTCCTGGATACCAGAGACAGGGTCCAGCCACAGGTCCTTGGTTCTAGTGGTTCTCCTGTGGAGACCCGCTGGACAATAGGGACATACATGGTTTCCATTCCAAGATGGTGGAGCCCAGGGGAATCTAAGTATGAGGAACAAGCTGCTGCTGCTGACTGAAAAATGCCAGTGCCCATGCATGTTTCCTGAAAGAGGGGAGAGAATCCTAGCTGCCTGGCATGCAAGCTACCCCCTCAGATTTTCTGACTACCTGCCATGGTAAAGGTGATTCCATTCCAGACTCCAGAGACAGGCAGACTACTCAAGGCTATATTAGCTGCCTTGAGGAGACCTGTAGGACATCACTGGATCATACAGGTTAGAAATCCACACCCTAATTCCAGGACTATAGATCCAACTGGGAAACAACCACCATAGCTGAAGGCTGTGAGAAGAGGAGATTCATACCCCAGCCCATGACTTAGGACTCCACTCTCATGCCCAAGGAACCCAGTAAATTTCAGGAACAACCAGCCTTCCTACAGAAGAGACAATTAAATGGCTAAAGGCCAGCATAAAAGCATAATCAACAAAAACTAAGATAGTATGGCAGCAAGCTCAGGATATCCTAACATAACTGAAAAACAGGAAAACAATCTTAAAACTATGCTTATAAAATAGTAGAGGCCTTTAAAAAGGAAATGAATAAATCCCTGAACGAAATACAGGAAAATACAAACAAGCAGGTAATGGAAATTAATACAACAGTTCAAGAACTGAAAATGTAAATAGAATCAATAAAGAAAACACAAATTAAGGAAATCCTGGAGATGGAAAACTTAAAGAAGAGAACAGCAATCACAGAGATATATATCATCAACAGAATACAAGAGATGGATGAGAGAATCTCAGTAATAAAAGATACAATTGAAGAAACTGATACATCCATCAAAGAAAATATTGAATAAAAAAATTCCTCACACAAAGTGCCCAAGAAATCTGAGACACCATGAGAGACAAAACCTAAAACTATAAAAATATAAGAAAGAGAAGATTCCAGGCTCCAGGGACCAAAAAAATATTTTCAAAAAAATCATAAAAGAAAATTTCCCCAATCTAAAGAAAGAGATGTCTTTAAACATGCAAGAGGCCTACAGGACACTAAATAGATTAGACCAGAAAAGAAATTCTTCCTACCACATAGTAACAAAAACTCTAAATCTACAGAACAAACATATAAAGTGGCAAGGGGAAAAGGCCAAGTAACATATAATGGCAGACCTATCAGAATCATACCTGACTTCTCAGTAGAGACTATAAAAGGCAGAAGGGTGTGGGCAGATGTCATGTAGACCCTAAGAGACTACAGATGTCAGCCCAGAGTACTATACCCAGAAAAGCTTTCAATCACCATAGAAAGAGAAAATAAGATATTCCATGACAAAACCAAATTTAGACAATATCTATGCACAAAGCCAGGAGATAATGCAGAATACACTAGAAGGAAAACTCCAACCCAACGAGGTCAACTACACCCAAGAAAACACAGGATATAGATTACTTCACAACAGCAAAACCACAAGAAGAAAAGCATACAAACACACTAATAAAAGGAACTAATAATCATTGGTCAGTAATGTCTATCAATGTCAGTGGACTCAACTATCCAATAAAAAGACACAGACTAACAGAATGGATATGTAAACAGGATCTCACATATTTTATATACAAGAAACACACCTCAGCAACAAAAGTAGACATTACCTGAGAAAATTGTTTTCCAAGAAAACAGACATAAGATATAAGCTGGAGTAGCCATCCTACTATCTAATAAAATAGACTTTCAATCAAAATTAATCAAAAGAGATGGGAAAGGACACTTCATATTCATCAAAGGAAAAAATTCACCAATAGGACATATCAACCCTGAGCATCTATGTTCCAAATACAGGGGCACTTGCATTTGTAAAATAAATATTATTAAAGCTTAAATCATATATCTATATTCATATACTAATAGTGGGAGACTTCAACATGCCACTCTCACCAATGGGTAGATCATCAAGACAGAAACTAAATAGAGAAATAATGAAACTAACAGATATCATGAATCAAATGCACCTAATAGATATCTACAGAACTTTACCCAAACACAAAAGAATAACTTCCTTCTCAGCACCACATGGAACCTTCTCCAAAATTGACCATATTGTTGGCCACAAAGCAAACCTCAAAAAAATTTAATTAACCTATTGTTCTTTATCAGATCATCATGGATTAAGTCTGATTTTCAACAACAACATAAGTAACAAAAGGCCAACACATTCATAGAATTTGAGCAACTCCATGCTCAGTGACTACTGTGTTAGGGAACATATAAGGAAAGAAATTAAAGACTTTCTAAAATTCAATAAAATGAAGGCACAACATATCAAAACTTATGGGCCACAATGAAAGCAGAGCTGAGAGGAAAGTTCATAGTACTAAATGCCTTTATAAAGAAATTGGAGAGATACTATACTGGCAACTTAACAGCTCACTTGAAAGCTTTAGAAGAAAAAGAAGCAAACACACCCAAGAGGAGTAGAGGGCAGGAAATAATCAAACTCAGAGCTGAAATCAATAAATTAGAAACAAAGAAAACAATACAATACAAAGAATCAATGAAACCAAGAGCTAGTCCTTTGAGAAAATCAAGAAGATAGACAATCCCTTAGCCAAACTAATTAAAAGGCAGAGAGACAGTATCCTATTTGACAAAATCAGAAATGAAAAGGTGGATATAAAACAGATACTGAGGAAATCCAAAGAATCATTAAGTCTTACTTCAAAAGCCTGTATTCCACAAAATTGGAAAATCTAAAGGAAATGGATGATTATCTTGATAGATTTCACATGCCAAAGTTAAATTAAAGATCAGGTAAAAGATCCTATAACCCATAAGTAAATAGAAGCAGTCATCAAAAGTCTCCCAACCAAAAAACAAAACAACAACAACAACACCCAGGAACAAATGGCTTTAGCACAAAATTCTACCAGACATTCAAAGAAAAGATAATACCAATACTCCACAAACTATTTCACAAAACAGAAACAGAAGGAACATTGCAAAATTTATTCTATGAAGCCACACTCACCCTGATAACAAACCACAGGAATATTCAACAAAGAAAATTTCAGGTCAGTTTCACTCATGAACATTGATGCAAAATACTCAATAAAATACTCACAAACTGAATCCAACAACACATAAAATACATCATCCACCATGGTCAAGTAAGCTTCATCCCATATATGCAGGAATGGTTCAACGTATAAAAATCCATCAATGTAATCCAATTATAAAACAAACTGAAAGAAAAAAAACACCTGATCATCTCATTAGATGCATAAAAAGCCTTTAACAAAATCTAACACTCCT
Organism: Acomys percivali; assembly: GCA_907169655.1. Lineage (NCBI taxonomy): Eukaryota > Metazoa > Chordata > Mammalia > Rodentia > Muridae > Acomys > Acomys percivali. The sequence goes on along the minus strand of OU015746.1, from coordinate 49,684,770 downwards.
TTATGATAAAGCTCTTGGAGAGCTCAGGGATATAAGGCCCATACCTAAACATAATAAAGGTTATATACAGCAAGCCAGTAGACAACCCAATGAAGGCTATATACAGCAAGCCAATAGTCAACATCAAATTAAATGGAGAGAAGCTCAGTTCAATTAAACCAAAATCAGGGACAGGACAAGGCTTTCCATGCTCTCCATGTGTCTTAAATATAGTACTAGAAGCTTTACCTGGAGCAATAAGACAATGGAAATCAAGGAGATACAATTGGAAAGGAAGAAGTCAAAGCATGGCTATCCACAGATGATATGATAGTATACAAAAGTGACCCCAAAATTCCACCAGATAATGCCTACAGCTGATAAACACCATCAGCAAAATGGCTGGATACTAGATTAATTTGAAAAATAGTAGCTTTCCTGTATACAAATGACAAACAGGATGAGAAAGAAATTAGAAACTTTACCCTTCACAATAGACATAAATAATATAAAGTATCTTGGTGTAACTGTAACCAAGAAAGACAAAGACTTGCATGATAAGAACTTCAAGTCTCTGAAGAAAGAAATAGAAGAAGATATCAGAAGAAGGAAAGATGTCCTATGGTCATAGATCAGTAAGATTAGCATAGTAAAAAAAATGACCATTTTACTAAAAGCAATCTGCAGGTTCAATTCAGTCTCCAGCAAAACACACAATTTTTACATACCTTGAAAGAACAATTCTAACCTTCATATGGGAAAAAACCAGAATAGATAAAACAATCCTATACAGTGAAAGAACTTCTGGAGTTATCTCCATTCCTAATTCAAACTATACTACAGAGCAATAGTAATACAAACTGCATGGTATTGACATAGAAATAGACTGGTTGATCAATGGAATCAAATTGAAGACTCAGAAATAAACCCACACACTTATAGATGCTTGATTTTTGACAAAGGAGCTAAAATCATACAATACAAAATAAGAAAGCATCTTCAACAAATAGCGCTGCTCTAACTGGGTGTCCACACATAGAAAAATGCAAATTGATCCATATTTATCACCTTGCACAAAAATCAAGTCTAAACTGATCAAAGACCTCAACGTAAAATAAGATATACTAAATCTATTAGAAGAGAAAGTAGGAAAGAGCCTTAAACTCATGGGCACGAGAGGCAACTTCTTGAACAGAACATCAACAGCTCAGGCTCTATGATCAACAATTAATAAATGGAACTTCATGGAACTGAAAGGCTTCTGTAAAGCAAAGGACTTTGCCAATAGAATGTAGAGGCAGTCTAAAAATTAGGAGATGTTCACCAATCCTACATCAAACAAAGGGTTAATATCTAAAATATATTTTTAAAACTGCAAGTAATTAAACACCAACAAACAAAATATCACAATAAAAAATGGGGCACAGATCTAGACAAAGAATTCTGAACGAGGAATCTCAAATGTCTGAGAAGCTCTTAAAGAAATATTCAATGTCCTTAGTCATCAGGGAAATGCAAATCAAAACAATTCTGAGATTCCATCATACACTTGTCAAAATGGCTAAGATCAAAAACTCAAGTGACAGTACATGCAGCTGAGGATGTGGATAAATGGGAACACTCCTCCATTTCTTGTGTGAGTGGAAATTTGTTCAACCACTTTGGAAACCAAACTTGCACTTTCTCAGAAAATTTGGTATAGCTCTTCCTCAAGACCGAACTTTACCACTCATGGGTATATACTCAAAAGATGCCCCACCACACAACAAGGATATTTGATCAACTATGCTCATAGCAGCTGTGTTCATAATGGCCAGAAACTGGAAGCAACCCAGATGTCGTCAACCAAAGAATGGATAAAGAAACTGTGGTACATTTCACAGTGAAATACTACTCAGCTAGTAAATGCAAGGAAATCATGAAATTTGCAGCTAAATGGATGGAACTAGAAAAGATCATCCTGAATGAGGTAACCCAGACCCAGAATGACACACATGGTATGTACTCACTTATAAGCAGGTTTTAGCCAAATGATACAAGATAAATATACTAAAATGCACAGACCCAAAGAAGGTAAGTAACAAGGAGGATGATTAAATCTCACTCAGAAGGAGAAATAGAATAGACAGAGGTAGTGGTTTAAAAGGGAGAACAAGGTAGGAGAGGGAATGCAGAGAGATATAAGTGTGGAGATTAGACCTGGGAACAGCAGGGGTGGGAGGACAGAAGGCCTGTAGAGAGATGAGGAACTGTGAGTGAGGGCATCTCTGTGAAAAGCTGGAGACCTAAGTCAAGATAGGACTCGGTGAGGTTATGAGGATGACTCTAGCTGAGGCTCCTAGTAGCTGGGGCCAATGGAGACTGAAGAGGACACCCTCTAACTAGACAAGACTCCTAGCATATGGAGAAGAATATCAACCCACCCTCAAAACTTTGACCCAAAATTTACCCTGCCTACAAGATGTGCAGGGATAAAGATAGAGCAGATAGAGTAGAGATTGAGGATGGTCCAACTGATGCCTGGCCCAACCCAAGACCCATACTATGGAAAAGAGCCAACCCCTGACACTTTCAATGATACTTTGCTATGTTTGCAGACAGGAGCCTAGCAGAGTTTTCCTCAGAGAGGCTCCACCCAGCAATGGTCTTCAATGATCTGAAACAGATGCTGCAACTCAAAGCCAAACATTGGGCAAAGTTAGAGAGTCTTGTGGAAAAGGGGGAGGGAGGATAAAATGACCTAGAAGTGACAGGAATTCCACAAGAATACAAATAGAGCCAACTAACCAGGACCCAGAGAACCTTGTGAAGACTGAAGCACCAACCAAGAACCATACATGGACTGGATCTAGATCCTCTACATAGATGTAGCCAGTGTTGGCTTTGTTAGTCTTATGGAGCTCCTGTCACTTACAGGTCCTTTTTTCCTTACTCCCACTTTCCCACAAGACTCCTTACACTTTGCACAATGATTGGCAATGAGTCTCAGCACTATGGAGACTGAAGCACCAACCAAAGACCATGTATGGCCTGGACCTAGGCTCCTACACAGATATACATGATGGACAGTCCAGGCTTCATGTGAGCCCCTTAATAATGAGACTGGGAGCTGCCTCTGACATGGGCTCTGTTGCCTGCCTTTTGATCACTTGCTCCTGGTGGGGCTGCCTTGCCAGGCTACATGGAAAGAGGACATGTTCAGTCCTGATATGACTTGATGAACTGGGGTGGGTGTGTAGGGGTGCTCCCCTTTTCTGAGGAGTAAGGAAGGGGTACAGCAGAGGGAGAGTAGAACTGGGAGGAGAGAAGGATGGGGGACTATAACTGAGATGTAAAGTGAATACATACATACATACATACATACATACATACATACATACATACATA
>OU015746.1:49632438-49681394 GCA_907169655.1 Acomys percivali | reverse complement strand
ATACATACATACATACATACATACATACATACATACATACATACATACAAATAAAAACCCCAAGACTGTATGGAGTCAAAATACACTCCTTTACAGTGATACTTGTTTGTTATTTTTATTAAGATAGAGTTATTCTGTGTAGTTTCTGCCTCTGTTTCTTGAGTGCTGGAATTAAAGACATTTATTTATTTTATTTATTTATTTATTCACTTTACATGCCAATTGTAACCCTTTCCCTCCTCTCCTTTGGGCACAACCCTCTGTCCCTTGTCCCCATCTCTCCTCCCCTAGTCCTCAGAAAAAGGAAGCCACCACCCCAGCTCATCAGGACTCTTCCCCTGTGGCCTGGCAAGGCAATACCACAGGGGGGAGCAGTGACCAAAAAGCAGACAACTGAGTCCATGTCGGAGACAGCCCCTGCTCACCTTATTAGAGGACCTACATGAAGCTTCAGCTGCTCATCAGCCACATCTGTATAGAGGGCCTAGGTCCAGTCTATGCATGGTCCTTGGTTGGTGCTTCAGATTGCATGGGCCACTCTGGGCCCTGGTTAGTTGGCTCAGTTGGTCTTCTTGAGGAGCTTCTGTCCTCTCCAGGTCCTTTTATCCTCCTCCCACCCCCACTTTTCCACAAGACTTCCTACATTACGCTCAATGTTTTTCTGTGAGTCTCAGCATCTGTTTAGATCTATACCTGGGTGGAGCCTCTCAGAGAACAGGTAAGCTAGGCTCCTGTCTGCAAGTATGAGAAAATTGGGAATAGCTCTACCTCAAGACCCAGCTATACTATTCCTGGTTATATACCCAAAAGATGCTCTACCATGCAACAAGGATATAGCAGTTTTATTTGTAATAGCCAGAATCTGGAAACAACCTAGATGGCCCTCAACTGAAAATGGATAAAGAAATTGTGATGCATTTACACAATGGAATACCACTCAGCTATTAAAATCAAGAAAATCATGAAATTTGCAGGCAAATGGTTAGAACTAGAAAAGATCATCCTGAGTGAGGTAACCCAGACCTAGAAAGACACACATGGTTTGTACTCAATGAAAAGCAGATTTTAGCCATATAGCACAAGATAAACATGCTACAATTCACAGACTCAAAGAAGATAAGTAACAAGGAGTACCCAAGGTAGGGTGCTAAATCTCACTCAGAAGTAGAAATATAATACACAGGAGTAGTGGTTGAAGAGAAGGAACAAGGTAGGATAGAAAGCGCAGAGAGAAATAAGGGTGGAGATCAAACATTGAGTGAGTGGGGGCAGGAGGACAGAAGCCCCGCAGAGAAAAGAGAAACGGTAGGCAGATACATCTCTGTGACAAGCTGGAGACCCAGGACAGGATAGATTTCTAGGAGGATATGGAGGTGAGTCTATCTGAGACTCCTAGTAGCAGAGGTCATGGAAAGTGAAGAGGACACCCTCTAACTAGACAAGACTCTTAGTAGAGGGAGGGGAACACCAACTCACCTACAAAAACTTCAACCCAAAATTTATCCTGCCTACAAGATATGCAAGGATAAAGATAGACCAGAGATTGAGGGAATGTCCAAACCATGCGTGGCCCAACCTGAGACCCACCCCATGGGAGAGCGCCAACCCCTGATACTACTATTGATACAATATTAATCAAAGACATTGCTCTGAAAAATGTGGTCAGATCCCAATCTCACAGGAGGTAACTAACCTGATCTGTACTTCCAAATTCACAAGTAGGAACAATAACAAGCCCTTGGGACAGAGTGCTGACTTATTTAGAAGAAGATTTGACCACATAATATATATGCCTTCCTCCAATTTAAGCCTGGTAAACTTTGCCCAAACAATGGTAGCAATGTGTAAGAAGAAGGAAAACAGTCAGCAAGGTTAAATTTAAACCAGAATTAGATTCATTGGGTGGCCATGGCAGGTATCTTCATATCATATATACCTATTACTATGTTTGGTTTTAGTGATAACTTGCCATACAAATTAGAACCAGCTAAGTAGAGGGCCTCACCAAAATAACTGTCTTGATTGCTTTATTTAGGGGGGACGTCTACCCTAACTGTAGGTGACACCTCTGTTAGCTTCCAAGATACCAAAGATATGATAGAAGGAACCTTTTTGCCTTTTGCTTGCTTCTCCTTCCCTCTTTCCAGGAACTAACCAGCACCTGCTGGAGCTGATCTCTAGGCTCTTATCAAGTGCAGAGAATCCAAGCTTACATCTTGGACTAGAGACCAGAGGTTCTCTGGGAAACACCTTGGCTACCACTGGCAGATTAAGGTTCCTGAGGCAAGCAGCCTCAAGCCTCAAGGGCCAAGTAACTAATGGGTTCTTACTTCTCAGGTGTGGTTCTGCTATTGTTACTATTTTAAAGCTGAACTAACTCATATATACATATACATACATACATACATACATACATACATACATACATACATACATACATACACACACACACACACACCTATATATATGAAGTGATTGGTCCTATTCTAGAGAACCCTGACTAATACAGCTGTGACAAATTGTGGGATCCTGAGCACAGCAACTCTGAGATTTGCTCCCTAGACTCAGTCCTACAGGCTGAGTCATTATATTCCCTGGGGTAATTAAGGACTCCAGAGCTCTACTTCTGTCAGCTAAATAGAAGAGAAAGTTCTAGGACAGAATGAGCTCTCTTGAACTGCAGCATTCATTGGGTCTAGCTGGAAGCAGAAACTGGCTCTCAGTCAAAGCTATAAAAGGACTGTGGAATAATGTATAGCTACCAGGCCGCTGATGTTGCAGCAGAGTCCCTCTGACCTCTAGGTTGGTTCACACAGTACAATCAGGAGATTTCTTTATAGACGTCAGGTTTCATTTGTGAGTAGAAGGTGCCAGGTTAAAACAGCAAAGTATCCCAAGCCTACAAGTCTTTGTGCCCTTCATTCTGTATTTTAGCAAGTAAAGGAATGTGGGCATAATAGGAGCACTGGAAAGAAAGCTGCAGTAGGGGTGTAGGGGTGGAGGAGTGCCAAGACAGCTTGTGTTGAGATGAGTATTCCAGCTTGGAAAGGAAAGCATCAGCAGTGACTGCTGCACTGTGAAGCTAATGGATTATTTGAATAAAGCACTTGTTAGTTTAAACAAAACTAGGACGAGTGTAGTAGTTTCCAGCTATCCTATTTTGGTCAGTGGGAAGAGGTGAGATCTTCCATCAACAGTTCCAACCTCTCCTTTCACACATGTCACCAATGCTGCTGTTTAAGAGGTGGGCTTAGACTGAATCTGAGAGATCTTTTTATATCAACAACGCTAACCCCTCACAGCACACATCTCACTAATGCCACTGCATCTCGTCTCCTGCCTGGAGGAGTTTATGAGAAGAGTGAGGAGAAAGTATGTAGCAGAGGGGAAGAAAATGGAACAGGAGTGTAAACTAAGCTTTAAATTGTATAATCAAGTCCCAGAAGTTTGACTTCATCTGCCTTAAGGATTTCTTTGAACAAACAGGAATGTTGGAGCTGAAAGACACCTTAAAAAAAAAAAAGATCTTTAGATCTTTAGAGCCTTATCTAATTGAGATTATAGATAAGGCCATATTTATTCTGAAATAGAGGTTGATAATATCTGAGACATTTTTTCAGTTGCATAATAATTCGTACACCTGACCAGACACTCAGGTGAACAAGAGATAGAAAGGTATTGGGTTTAAGAAAGAAGGAAAGTTTTTTAATTCATTAAATTTAGATTATCTGTATTTTAGATTATCAACAACACCATTACGTTAAACCCAAAGTATAGAAAAATCATGAAAATAATATATTACTTGCTCTTATTTCCAGATGCTTCTATATTACAGAACACAAAAAAGAAAAATAAAGAAGCAAGCCTTAATCAACCCATATACTGTGGGCATTTAAGTTAACCACTCATTGAAAGCAATATTTTTTTTCTTCAACGTTTTCCTAATCTTAAAGAAATGTTTTTTAGATATTAGTTGAATTGTCTGTGTGGCGGTGATTTTTCCAAAACATGTAAGAATTAGATCTAAAAGGCTGCCAGCAATGGCTTGCTTCTGGAAGCAGTTCTGTTGGTCACCAACCATCGTCTTTTTAATGAGTAGAAGGTGATGTAAAAATATGAAAGGGATCCAACCCCATAAGACCTGACCTCAAAAGGCACTGCTCAGCCTACTGATTTGAAATCCTCAAACTGCACTCTCTCTGTCATCTGCCCCTCTGTGATCCACTTAATATTTAATTGTATTTGCTGTACATTGTTTAAAAAGACTCTAGCACTCCACACAAGTAAAACATGAATGTGGAAGCTGTATTGTGACTGCAAATCACCTAACGCATAAAGCAGCCCTCTGTCCTAGAGTTTATAACACTACTAAATCAAGGGCCTGGACTCTTCCACCTGAACCAACTCTCAGACAAAAGTAATGCGCACCCAGCAGTGGGAAACAAAGACAGAACTGCCAGAAAGCACTGGTTACAAGCAGGAGCAATCTTGGACTCCTAGTCAGCATCTTAATACTGCTGCCAACTGTAATAGAGGCAAATCTGGCACATGATAAAGTGGGAAAACATCTCAAAGTATAATGTTTTTAAAAAACAACATACTGACTAAGGATTAGTTCTACACTTAACATGGATGAAAAGGAGGGCAAACAGGGATTTGGTGCCACATTTACAAAGGAAAAGCATGCACTGCTAATACACTTTAGATGTCTCCCAAAAAGTAAGGCCACAAAAATGAAAACAAGGGACGCCTTATGCAAAACTTCCCAAGGCTGAGACAAACAAGCAAGAATTAAAGTGGTCAAACTGACAGATATGTAGCAACAAAGCCATGGTTCTGAATTTTGCAATTTGCATTTCCAGGAGGCTGTCCCTGTGTCTGTGTCCTACCTGACTTTATTCTATTACTTCCTTGTTTGTCTAAAAATCAACATAAACAAGATTAATTTAACTATCTGCTTAAAGAAATGATATCTAGAATCTTATTGGTGATCTTTCCAAAGTAACTTGTTTAGAAAACATCATGATACCATAAACATAACAGTAACATAAATTTCATTCAGAAAAGCTGTATTTATGTAGTCCCAATAAGCAAAAAGAATTTTAATTATGGAAATATTACATTCTGTCTAGACCAAAAGTTCAAACCCAACAGTCCCTAGTAAGAATATTTCGAGATGGTTTAGTTATGAGGTGTGCACAGTTAAGGCTGCGTCCTCGTAAACATCCTCTGCAAGCGAGGAAGTTTTGTAGAGATACTTCTTTCTCAGTAAGAAAAAACTTTGAAATTAACTATCAGTGATTTGTTTAAAAGGGGGAAAGGAAAAAGTAAGCTATCTCTTAATTTTTGGAATGCAGCACCTCAACCTCAATATGCCCTTAACATTTTAGGTTATAAAATTCAAGCGATGTCTTGATGAACGAGTCATACTTTATAGTTGTTTTGATTCCGAAGTCAGCCTTGAGCATCCTATGATAATTAAACATCCCCTAATACAGAAGATTGTGCTAAAGAGTGCCACCACTCTGCTTTCCCACCAGGCTTATAGCTCTCCCAAGAAACAGTCTCCTTGTCTCCACACTCAACACTGTGGCAGCTTTTACTCAGGCCATTCTCTCAATAAGGTCTATTTCCTTTACGTCTCTCAACCTGTGGGTCGCACACTCACCCTGCTGGGGGCTGAGCAATCCTTTCACAGGGGTTGCCTAAGAACTCAAAAATCACAGATATTTACCTTATGGTTCATAACAACAGCAAAATTACAGTTATGCAGCAGCAAAAAAAAATTTATGGTTGGCTGTCACCACAACATGAGGAACTGCATAAAAGGGTTGCAGCACTAAGAAGATTGAGAACCATGGCTTTAAGTTGTTTTTAATTATGACATACATCACAGTACCAAAAGGAAACTGCACATTTTTGGTGTTTGTGGTACAAGTGAATGGGTGTACATGTCCTTGGTATCTTTTCTTTTTTTCAGATCTTTAAACTGGCCATGAATGTAAGCAACTGCCTCCTCATATATATTGGAATCTGTTTATGGGCATCAGACTGTCAATGGCCTCCTCTTTGTTTCACGCTTTTCTTCTAAGAGGTATTTTTTATTAAGTCGGGCAATGATCGAAGTGTCTGTAAACAACTCACTGTTATACGTGCTGTAAACATATTTATACTTTGATGCATTAGATTCATTTCCACATCCTTTGCCAGAACTGTTCATACAGAATCACTGAGGGGCACACAGAAGATAATGGCTCTCACTCCTTTAAAGCGTTCTGATGTCTCTTCACCTACATCAGACGTTTTGAAGTGTAGGTCTCTGAAGGTTAAGTATGTTTCCACAGTGCCTGTAACATTCATTCTCGGCTGAAGAGTGTCTTGCTGAGTGGGAATGCAACTAGTTTAGGAGATTCTACCGAAGTATTTGGGTATATTGGGTAGAATCATTTAGTTGATATTCATGGGCCTGCTGAACCATGACTTCACACCATCTCAACATAGCCATGTATGTAGAGGGCTTGAGGTCTTTGTGCTCACAGATAAGCACTGGAGAAAACAGGAACCTTAAACACACAGGCCTATCTCTTCAATGAAAGAAATTTGCATACTTGTTTTTTGCCCAGAAGATTGGGAATAGCTGTAGTTAATAACCTGATGACACTTTCTATCATGCCCAAATCCCCCAGACTATTATGTTTATCCCAGAATCACTGTCCCTAGACTTTTGAGCAATGTTTCTCAGGCAACAGTACCCATCTTTAGGGGCGATATCACATGTGTTTTGAAGTTTGATGACCTCCACATTACCTGTATGACCGAGACCACACCTAATCCTCCCCTAGGATCTTAAGCTGCCCTCAGCTTTATTGTGCTCATAGGACTGAGATAATTGTTACCAGGAATTTTTTTTCCAAAACTGAGCCGTACTTAAATACCTAAAAAGTAAACTTCCTGCTGTGAGACTCAGCACTGGCTAGGCCACTTGAGCTGAATGTCTTTCTTGCCGCAGGAAGATCATTCCTCTGCCAGCTGTAGTGTTTGCAGGGATCCCCACACATTAATCCTGTCTGCTTATTCTGACTCCTTTCTCAACAATGCCAGTTCAAAGAAATAACTGATGAGCATTATCTTCTCTGCCAGATTCCCTCAGTCAATCACTCATACCACTCATGCCTGTTATGATTGCAATGATGGGCTATATGGTATTGCTGTAGACAAATACTTCACATCTCTTACAGTCTTCCCCTGAATAGCCATCCTCATGAATGGTTTTATCTGTTCCACAATGGTACTTTTGCCAGACTCTTCTGCGATGTGCAACAACAGCTTCACTCCTTTGGCTACTTTCTCCACATCCTTCCTCAAGTTGAAGTTGGACACCTTGTTCTGCTATACCAGCCAGGCACCTTGTTCTCAGCCAACATGCAGTCTGTGGTCACAGGAGATGAGCCCTACCCAGGTCCATTCACACAGCTCTGCCTGCTGAAACAGCATTTTCTGCCAGTAATTGTTTTATAGAAAGAAACTTTGAAAGACAATGCAGGAGCAAAATAGAAAATATTGAGAGTTCTTCATTTCTAGAATAGTTGAATTCACTGAAGACCTACTATGTGACATGTGTTTTATCATGACCCATCTCCTTTCACTCCTATTATAAATTCTTTTTTTTATTTTATTAATTTATTCTTGTTACATCTCAATGGTTATCCCATCCCTTGTATCCTCCCATTCTTCCCTCCCTCCCATTTTCCCCTTATTCCCCTCCCCTATGACTGTTCCTGAGAGGGATTACCTCCCCCTGAATATGCTCATAGGGTATCAATGACCTGCTGTCATTCCTCTGAGTGCCACCAGGTCTCCCTCTCCAGGGGACATAGTCAAATGTGAGGCACCAATGTACTTGAGAAAGTCATATTCCACTCTCCACTCAAGTGTGGAGACTGTTCTGACCATTGGCTAGATCTGGGTAGTCTGTATTGTCCTTGGCTGGTGCCTTAGTTTGAGAGGGACCCCTTGGCCCAAATCTGCCTATCATAATATTCTACTTGTAGGTTTCTAGGACCCACTGGATCCTTCTACTTTGCTATTCTCACATGGTTCTATGTATCACACAAAATATACAGACTAACATGAAGAACTACAAACAACTAAGGAATGTTGAAAATGAGAGAAATAGTCTTCCCCAAGGAAAAGCATAGTAATTGGTTATCTAATACCAAATGGTCAGCCCTAAAAACATATACACACAAGGAAGAATATACAGACTGAGGAGTTGTATTTATGTATTTTGGAATATATATATATATATATATATATATATAATGTGTGTGACTTATATATGTCAACAATTAAAGAAAAAAGAAGCCATGAATTTGAAAGAGAGCAGCAGGCTTACACTAGATGTGTTGAGGGAAAAAAAGGAAGATGGAAATGATATAACTATATTACAATGTCATTTTTCTTATTAAAAAAAGTGTACTTGACTAGATTACAGAGATGAGAGGGAGTCTGAGACAATACCCCACTAAGCAGGGTCTGTGCTTCCTCTTGAATAAGGAACAGTGGCAGAAAGATGCGCCCCTAAAGCCAAGATAGCAGCAGTCTGAGGAAAGATTCTGAAGCAAAGGAAGCATGGAGTCATGACACTTTTACACAAACGTCAGGACAGAAAACACACGCAAGTGTAGAAAGAGGCAGAAACTAGATTACAAGGGTCCTGAAAGCCACATGTGGAACAGTGGCCTGTGTCTCAAGAAACTCAGTGAACCACTGGAATAAATCAAGCAGGAGTGATGAGATGAGAAGAGAAATTATAATTTCTGCCTCTGGACTGATTATTATTCCTTGAATTCAAGGGACTGTCGTATTGAAGAGAGAAAGATCAAAGAAGAAAGTTCAAGAAGGAAATGATAAAAGCAGAAAAGAATCATTCCCTTGTTTCAGACTATCAAGAACATTTTCAAAGCAGTTGATAAGTCTCATAAGAGTAAAGGCTACCGATAATGACTGTTAAATAAACAATGTGGAAGAAATCAGAGAATATTCAATGCATGTAGACAGGAGAGATAGGGAATTTCTAAAACAGACTTTGAAATTATGTTTAATCTTACAAGACCATCGCTGCTTCGTAGCACAATTGATGCTCCTGAAGGTATCCAGAGAATGACAAAGCACCAAGCCCTGTGCTCTGAAATGGTACTATTTTGTTGATAGCTTTTGACCCTGGTCAATTTTCATCTAAAGGGCTATTATATAGATAGTTATTGACAAATAAGAGTCTTTCTTTAGAATTTGAAATTTTTTGCTTGAAAAGTAGATGCACGTTGAAGATGGTGTGGTAGGTGTTTCATCAGTACTTTGTCTCTTACAAAATAGGAAACTATGACTTTGAATAAGTGACCTATCTGAAGCCACGCATACAAGCAGTTGATGGGGTTGAGATTCAAAACTATACCAATCCCATTTCAAAGGGATTCAATCACTTTAATCACTATATTACCACAAACCTGCTAAGTAAAACCTTTTGATAATTTATAATCTTCAGACAATATTATAAAAATGTTTCTTTGGAGATTCCACAGTTATTTTAAAAGTCGAAAGACCAGGTAAGTACTATCATAGATTAGATAGATGGTTCTGATGTGAATTTTCTGGATAATTCAAAACTGAGACCTCAACCATATATGCATGATAACAGCATTTTTCCCCGTGTACAGGTGACCAAAATACACTATGTAAGAATTTAAGTTACTTAATTAAGAAGCACCTTCAGTTGAAATTGGAGTCCTTCCTTTGTACATGAAAGAAACTTATATAAGTAACAGATCTCACAGGAGACTAAGATGTGCACCATGGTCTGGTCAATGTCTCTGGGCTAGTTTAAAGACGTGCAGACAATTCTAAGACTCTTGTTTTGGAGGGAAGCTGATTGTCTGTCTGAGTAGAGGTAGGAAGACTCTCCATAGAGCACCTCCAGAGGTGTTTACTTTGTTTCAAATTTAGGAAGTTATCATAAGAGCTCTCTATATAAATTAATACGCAGTACAGCAACCATCGAGGGACTAGATAGCACATATATGGGTATGCATGTATGTGTGTATGTTAATTTTCAATGGATGTATTTATAATTATTTGTAGTGGATGTAAATATGTTTTTGTTTTGATCCCAAGTATGGGATGGGGAACAGACTTCTGAGAGAACAGGTGATGTTTATCCACTTAGAAGTCAAACCACTTCATGGGGGGAGGCAGGGAGCTTGGTTTTTGCCAGCTGAAACACATCCTAGTACAGACTCTGAGAGGAGAAATATATATGAGCCCAAAGCAGGAGGCTGGAGCTTTTTGGGTCTAGGTATTGTTTGGCTATTCATCGCTCCCATTCGAGATGCTCCTGGAGAGAACTGCTCCAGAGAATGCTTCAGGGCTCCAGGTTCCAGCTGCTGTTCCAGGTTCCAGTGGCAACTTTGGTGGAATTGCTGGTCTGCTGAAAGCCTGCCAGTTATGCCAGGGGAATCACTCCCAGGAACTGAATTCAAAATGTCTACTTCTCCTGTTCCCATAAACCTCCCTTCTCTCCTATCTAGGGTAGGTGGGTTGGAAGGGAAGTATATGCATTTAAGGAACCCCAAATAAAGTAGGTTTGGAAAAGGTGAAGCCTCTAATTATTAAGTAATTTCTCTATTCTTTTGTATTGTATTTGCTATGCATTGATCATTCACTTACATAATTTAGTTTTCTCTCTTTTTTTCAGTGCAATCATAGATTTAATGTAGTTCAGAAATATAAAACCTGTATAGTCTTTTTGGGGGATTAATTTTTTATTAATTTATTCATATTACATATCGATTGTTAGCCCTTCCCCTGTTTCCTCCATTCTTCCCTCCCTCCCATTTCCCCCCTTCTCCCCTCCCCTATGTCTGTGATTGAGGGAGACCTCCTCCCCCTATATATGCTCTTAGAATATCGAGTCTCTTCTTGGTAACTTGCTATCCTTCCTCTGAGTGCCACCAGGCCTCCCCATCCAGGGGACATGGTCAGAAAAGGGGCACCAGAGTTCGTGTGAGAGTCAGATCTCACTCTCCATGGAGAATATCATGTTCTTCGGCGAGGTCTTTGTAGGGGTTCAAAGTTTACTGCCTATATTCTCCTTGGCTGTTGCCTTAGTTTTAGGAGGACCCCAGGACCCAGATCTGCCTGTCATAAAGTTCTTCTTGTAGGTTTCCAGGACCCTGTGGGTTCTACTATTTCCCCATTCTTCCATGCTACTCTTGCCTAAAGTCTCAATAGGATCTCCTCTCCTCTGACCCACTTTCTTGGTAAGTAAAGTTTTTCATGGTATGTAGCCCTTGGACTAGTGTTTTGATATAAGTGAGTATATACCGTTTGTCTCTTTTTGCTTCTGGGTGAACTCATTCATTATGATCATTTCTAAATCAATCCATTTGTCCACAAATTTCGGGAATTCCTTGTTTTTAATAGCTGAGTAGTATTCCATACTGTATATGTACCACAGTTTCTTAGTCCATTCTTCTACTGAGGGACACTTAGGCTGTTTCCATGTTCTGGCTATTATGTATAAAGCGGCTATGAACATGGTTGAGCATATGTCCCTGTTGTGTAGTAGGGCATTTTTTGGGTATATTCCAAGGAGTGGGATAGCTGGGTCTTGAGGAAGCCCCATTCCCATTTTTCTGAGAAAGCACCAGATAGCTTTCCAAGTGGTTGTATTAGTTTGCATTCCCACCAGCAATGAAGGAGTGTTCCTCTCTCTCCACATCCTCGCCAGCATGTGGTGTCATTTGAGTTTTTGATCTTAGCCATTCTGATGGGTGTAAGATGGAATCTCAGTGTCATTTTGATTTGCATTTCTCTGATGACTAACGAGGACGAGCACTTCTTTAAGTGTTTCTCAGTCATTTGATACTCCTCTGTTGAGAATTCTCTGTTAAGTTCTGAGCCCCATTTCTTAATTGGGTTATTTGGTTTTGTGGTGTTTAATTTCTTGAGTTCTTTATATATTTTGGATATTAAGCCTTTGTCAGATGAAGGGTTAGTGAAGATCTTTTCCCAGTCTGTAGGCTGTAGCTTTGTTCTGCTGACAGTGTCTCCTGCCTTACAGAAGCTTCTCAGCCTCATGAGGTCCCATTTATTAATTGTTGACATTAAGGCTTGGGCTGTTGGCGTACTTTTCAGGAAGTTGTTTCCTGTACCTATGTGTCCCAGGCTCTTCCCCACTTTTTCCTCTAACTGAATTAATGTCTCTGGTTTTAAGTTGAGGTCTTTAATCCACTTGGACTTGAGTTTTGTGCATGGTGACAAATAAGGGTCTAATTGCATTTTTCTACATGTAGGCATCCAGTTAGACCAGCACCATTTGTTGAAGATGCTATCATTTTTCCATTGAATAGATTTGGCTTCTTTGTCAAAAATCAAGTGAGCAAATGTGTGTGGATTCATCTCTGGGTCTTCAATTCAATTCCATTGATCCACCAGCCTATTGCTTTGCCAGTACCATGCTGTTTTAATTACTGTTGCTCTGTAGTACAGCTTGAGATCAGGTATGGAGATTCCTCCAGAGGATCGTTTATTGTATAGGATTGTTTTTGCTATTCTGGGTTTTTTACTTCTCCATATGAATTTGAGAATTGATCTTTCAATATCTTCAAAATATTTTGTAGGTATTTTGATAGGGATTGTGTTGAATCTGTAAATTACTTTTGGTAAGATGGCCATTTTTACTACGTTGATTCTCCCGATCCACGAACAAGGTAAATCCCTCCATCTTCTGATGTCATCTTCAATCTCTTTCTTCAGAGGTTTGAAGTTTTTTTTCAAATAAGTCCTTCACTTGCTTGGTTAGAGTTACTCCTAGATATTTTATATTGTTTGTGGCTATCGTGAAGGGAGTAGTTTTCCTAATTTCTTCCTCTGCCTGTTTGTCATTTGTATTCAGGAAAGCTACTGACTTTTTTGAGTTTATTTTGTATCCTGCCAATTTGCTGAAGGTGTTTATCAGATGTAGGAGTTCTCTGGTGGAATTTTGGGGGTCACTTATATACACTATCATAACATCTGCAAATAGGGATAATTTGACTTCTTCCTTTCCCATTTGGATCCCCTTGATCTCCTTTTAATGTCTTATTGCTCTGGCTAGAACTTCAAGAACTATATTGAAGAGATATGGGGACAGAGAGCAGCCTTGTCTGGTTCCCGATTTTAGAGGGATTTCCTTGAGTATCTCTCCATTTAATTTAATGTTGGCTGTTGGTTAGCTGTATATAGCCTTTATTATGTTTAGATAAGTGCCTTATATTTCCGATCTCTCTAGAACTTTAAACATAAATGGGTGTTGGATTTTGTCAAATGCTTTTTCTGCATCTAAAGAGATGATCATGTGGTTTTTTATTTTCAGTTTGTTTATATGATAGATTACATTGATGGATTTCCGTATGTTAAACCATCCCTGCATGCCTGGAATGAATCCTACCTGGTCATGGTGAACAATGTCTTTGATATGCTGTTGTATTCGCTTTGCGAGTATTTTGTTGAGTATTTTTGCATCAGTGTTCATAAGAGAAATTGGTCTGAAATTCTCTTTTTTTGTTTGGTCTTTGTGAGGTTTAGGTATCAATGTGACTGTGGCCTCATAGAAGGAATTTGTTAATACTCCGTCCATTTCTATCTTTCGGAATAGCTTAAATAGTATTGGTATTAGCTCCTCTTTGAAGGACTGGTAGAATTCTGTGCTGAAACCATCTGGCCCTGGGCTTTTTTTTGGTTGGGAGACTATCAATGGTTGCTTCTATTTCTATAGGAGAAATAGGGCTATTTAATTTGTTTATCTGGTCTTGGTTCAATTTTGGCAAATGGAATCGGTCAAGAAATTTGTCCATTTCCCTTAAATTTTTGAATTTTGTGGCATAAATGCCTTTAAAGTACGTTCTTACGATTCTTTGTATTTCTTCGGTGTCTGTTGTTATGTCTCCCTTTTCATTTCTGATTTTGTTAATTTGGATAGTGTCTCTCTGACTTTTAGTTAGATTGGCTAATGGTTCGTCTATCTTGTTAATTTTCTCAAAGAACCAGCTCTTGGTTTTGTTGATTTTTTTGGATTGTTCTCTTTGTTTCTAATTTATTGATTTCAGCCCTGAGTTTGATTATTTCTAGATGTCTACTCCTCTTGGGTGTTTCTGCTTCTTTTTTTTCTAGAGCTTCCAGATGTGTTGTTAAGTTGTTTATGTGGGATGATTCCATTTTCTTTTTAAAGGCACTTAGTGCTATGAATTTTCCTCTTAGCCCTGCTTTCAATGTGTCCCACAAATTTGGGTATGTTGTTCCATCATTTTCATTGAATTTCAGGAAGTCTTTTTCTTCCCTTATTTCCTCCATGCATAATTTAGTTTTCATACAAGACTATTCTCAAAGTCAAGTGGCCATCATTTTTGGGAGTTTGGCTAGACTGTTCACAAAAGATCATAAGATCTGAGCTTGCTGGCTATTGACATTTCCTCATAGAAGAGAGGCTTGGGAAAGTCATGAGACCCTCACCTGAGTATCCAGCCACTCCCTCCCAACCAGTTATATGCATATCTATCTTAGTAGCATGTAGCCTTCGGATCCCTGGGAGGAGCTATAGTATAGCATTTTAGAAGGACTAATGAAGGGAGCTCCACCTACAGAGCCTTTGGAGGTTCATGATCCTTGCTGGGTACAGACCTTCAATGGTAATTGCTGTAAGGCCACCTGTGCTCTTGCTCCCAATCCCCACTGGTTGCTCTGTGAATAATCCTACTAAACTCATTGACTCCCCAGTAAACGTTGTTGGAATCAGGCTTTGGTTTATTATTAGGACCTTCTGATGAGGTTGTGTGGATATTGCCTGGTCCTCTCTACCACCACCATCCCCAGAGAACACTCTCACAACGGTATATAAAGAAATAGTTATACGATAACTATTTAAAGACCTATAAAAATTCTCAACTTCATATGAAAAACTAAAAAGCCTAGGATAGCTAGAACAAAAATAAAAGAACTTCTGGGGGTATCACCGTCCCTGATCTCAAGCTGTACTAGAGAGCAATAGTAATAAAAACTGCATGGCATTGGCACAAAAGCAAACAGGTTGCTTTTGTGGTTTCGTATTAAAGACTCAGAAGTAAATCCATACTTTTTTTTGACAAAGAAGTCAGAAATACACAATGAAAAAAATAAAGCATCCTCAACAAATGATGCTGGTCTAAATGGCTGTCTGCATGTAGATGAATGCAAGTAGATCTGTATCTATCACCCTGCACAAAACTCAAGTCCAAATAGATCAGAGATCTCAACATAAAACAGGATACACTAAATATGATAGAAGAGAAGTGGGGAAGAGCCTTGAACACATTGGCACAGGAAACTTCCAGAACAGAACACCAACAGCTCAGGCACTAAGATCAACAATTAATACATGAGACCTCACGAAACTGAAAAGCTTCTGTAAGACAAAGGGCAAAATGTCAGAAGGACAAAATGACAGCCTACACATGGAAAAAGATCCTCACCAATCTTGTCCAAATTATATAAAGAACTAAAGAAATTAGACATCAACAAACCAAATAACCCAATTGAAAAATGAGGTTCAGAGAGAAACAGAAAATTCTCAGCAGAGGAATCTCTAAAGATAGAGAAACACATTTTTTAAATGTTCAACATTCTTAGTCATCAGGGAAATACAAATCAAAATGGCTCTGAGATTCCATTTTATACCTGTCAGAATGGCTAAGATCAAATTTTAAAGCAACAGTTTTTGCTGGCAAAGATATGGAGCAAGGGGAACACTTCTCCATTGCTGGTGGGAGTGAAAATTTGTACAACCACTTTGGAAATCAATCTGGTGGTTTCTCAGAAATTTGAGAATAGTTCTACCCCAAGACCCAGATATACCACTCCCGGGCATATACTCAAAAGACACTTCATCATATCACAAGGACACTTGCTCAACTATGTTCACAACAACTTTATTTGTAATAGCCAGAATCTAGAAACAATCTAGATGTCCCACAACTGAAGAATAGATAAATAATAAATGGTACATTTATACAATGGAATATTACTCAGCTATATAAAACAATGGCATCATGAAATTTGCAGGCAAACTAGAAAAGATCATCCTGAGTGAGATAACCCCCAGCCAGAAAGACAAACATGGTATGTACTCACAAGTGGATGTTATCCATGAAGTACAGGATAAATGTTACAACTCATAGACTCACAGAAGCTAAGTAACAAGGAGGGCCAAAGGGAGGATGCTTGAATCATATTGAGAAGGGGAAATAAAATAGACATCAGGGCTAGATGGAGGGAAGGAACTGAGTAGCAGAACAAGTGGGGAAGGGAACAAGAGAGACTGAGTGTGGGGAGAATGGAGAGATAACTGGAATTGGTTGTAGGTGGCATCTCCAGGACGAGCTAGAAACCTAGCACAATGGAAACTACCAGAAATCTATGAGAGTGGCACTAGATAAGACTCCTAGCAATAGGAGGTATGGATCTTGTAATGGCCACCTTCTGTAACCAGGAAAGATTTCCAGTGGATAGATGGGCACACCAACCCAGTCACAAAACCTTTGATCCACAAAGGAGCAGAAATTGAGGGAATGGCCTACCAATGACTGGCCAAACTTGAGACCCATGCCATAAAAGTTATCTAATCTCTGATACTATTACTTACACTCTGCTATACTTGCAGACAGGAGACTAGCATAACTGTCATCTGAGAGGCTTCACCCAGCTGCTAATGGAAACATATGCAGAGACCTATAGCCGACTATTAGGCAGAGATTGGGGAACCTTGTGAAAGATGGAGAGGAAGGATTAAAGGAGCCAGAGATGTCAAAGACACCACAAGAAAATCTACAGAAACAACTAACTTGAGGCCATAAGGGATCAAAGAGACTGAACCACCAACTAGAGTACATGCATAGGATGGACCTTGACCCCTCCTACATATATGTAACAGATGCAGCTTGGTCTTCATGTGGGACTCCTAACAGCAGTATCAGTGGCTGTCTCTGACTCTGTTGCCTGCCTCTGGATCCCTTTTCCTTAATTGGGCTGCTCTGTATAGTCTCAATAGAAGAAGATGCACCTAGTTGTACTGCTAACTTGACATACCTAGGCAGATTGATATCCATGGAGGGCTCCCCTTCTCTGGGGAGAAAGGGAGGAGGAGATTGGTCAAGGAGATGTGAGAAAGAGGGAGGTGTAGAAGAGGAGGAAGAGAAAACTGTGATCAGGATTTAATGTAAAGTAAATTAATTTTTAAAAATAGTTATATATTCTGGGACTCAAGAGATGGCTTAGTGCAAACTTCTTTTGAAGAGGACTGAAATTTTATTCTCAGAATACAGCCAGATTCTGAGAACCTGCCTATAACTCCAGCTCTGGAGGGAACTCAAAGTCTCTGGTGTCCATTAGTATCTACACTCATGTGCATAAGTAAATGCACCATGTGCAGTGGTGCATGCCTATAATCTCAACAATGAGGGAAGTAGAGGCAGGCAGAACTCTGAGAGTTCAAGGCCAACTTGATCTACAAAGTGAGTCCATGACAGACAAGTCTACATAAAGAAACAGTGTCTCAAACAACAACAATAAAAAATTCACACACATATACTTGATCAAAACTTATTTTTAGGTGGCAGCGTGGGGCCACAGGGTTTGAAAGATGAGGTCCTCAATGCAGTCTGAGGAGGATGATTGTGTTCCAGAGAAACACAGAAATGTTCACCCCCAAGAGCAGCCTGATTGGGAGGAAACATTTAGCGCAATGTATTAGAAATACCCAGAAGCTTCTCAGCCTCATGCTGGAGAGGATGTGGGGAGAGAGGAACACTCCTTCATTGCTGGTGGGAATGCAAACTAGTACAACCACTTTGGAAATCTATCTGGTGCTATCTCAGAAAACTGGGAATAGGGCTTCCTCAAGACCCAGCTATTCCAGTCCTTGGAATATACCCAGAAGATGCTCCAGCACACAACAAGAAAATTTGCTCAACCATGTTCATAGCAGCCTTATTCATAATAGCCAGATCATGGAAACAGCCTAAATGTCCCTCAGTAGAAGAATGGATAAAGAAACTGTGGTACATATACACTATGGAATACTACTCAGCTATTAAAAACAAGGAATTCCCGAAATTTGTGGACAAATGGATTGAGCTAGAGATGATCATAATGAGTGAGTTAACCCAGAAGCAGAAAGACTCAAATGGTATATACTCACTTATATCTGCATACTAGCCCAATGGGCATGTCCCACGAAAGCCTTCCCTTACCAGGAAACTGGGGCAGAGGGGAGGACATCCTATTGGGACTCTAGATGAGAGAACAATGGGAGAATAGCAATGTAGAAGGATCCAGTGGGTCCTAGAAACCTACAAGTAGAACATTATGATAGGCAGATTTGGGTCAAGGGGTCCCGCTCAAACTAAGGCACCAGCCAAGGACAATACAGGCGGTAAAATTTAAACCCCTACTCAGATCTAGCCCATAGACAGGACAGTCTCCACATTTGAGTGGAGAGTGGGATATGACTTTCTCAAGTACACTGATGCCTCACATTTGACTATGTCCCCTGGAGGGAGAGACCTAGTGGCACTCAGAGGAAGGACAGCAGGTCACCGAGAAGAGACTTGATACCCTATGAGCATATACAAGGGGAGGTAATCCCTCTGAGGAACAGTCATAGGGGAGGGGAAGAAGGGGAAAATGGGAGGGAAGGGAGAATGGGAGGATACAAGGGATGGGATAACCATAGAGATGTAACAAGAATAAATTAATAAATAATAAAAATTTAAAAATTAAAATTAAAAAAAAAAGAAAGAAATACCCAAGCTGAGATCATCTGCACACTGTGTCTGGTCCATGGAACAGCACTGACTGCACAGCTACCAAAGGACCATACTGAGAGCTCCAAAACAGAGTACTGGTGTTTCCCAGAGAGAAGGAAATCCTGTTATGTGGATCATCCATGCCCTCCCACCACAGGACCATGGGATTACACTCAGGTAAGCTCCCAGGGGACCCCGAGCTGCAGCCACTGCCACCACCTCTGCTGCTTTTTGGGTTGCTGCCCGGCCAAGGAGATGATGTTTGAGGAGGGGGTGCTGTTCAAGTTGAGCCTGAGCCCCCATCACAGGCCTCGTTGACCTCCTCTCATGGTCCAGGGCCATGCTAAGTGCTGAGAGCTAAATCGTGCAGAGGTGGGTACTAGGGGCAGCACCAAGGCGGGGTCCCATGGCAGATGGAGCATGCTATGGAACCAGAGACTTGGGAGGCATGAATCAACAGAGCCACAAGTTCCCCAGGACAAGAAGCAGAGCTGGGCCAACATCAATGGTTTCTGTGACATCAATGAAGACTTTGAGGGGCCTCCACTTGCCACCTGCTTGATGGCCCACAAGATCCAGTTCCCACAATTGTAGGAGGCATCCAGGCCTTGATGGCCAACAATAATCTGGTGAATTGAACGGGAGCAAGAGAGCTGTCCTTGAGGACATGGAAGCAGGAGAGCTGACCCCGAGGACACAAGAACAGAAGAGCTGGCCCTTAGGACACGGTAGCAGGTGAGCCAACTCTGGGGACATGGAAACCAGAGAGCTGGCCCTGCCCTGAGGACACAGGAGCTGGAGAGCTGGCCCTGCCCTGAGGACATGGGAGCAGGAGATCTGGCTCTGCCATGAGGACAAGGGAGTAGGCCCTGATCCAGGGCTCTGAGTCGACCTCACCCCAACATCTACCCATTGTATGACCTACTGGAACACACGAAGAGGCCGTATCTGCAGAGTCAAAGATTAAGAATCTCCTTGACACACAGCAACTACAGGATATCAGATAGCAGTCCAAGTGATGATCCAGTAATGATAGTGTAGGCCTCAAACCAGACCCATGACTTGTAGCAATGAACATTTGAAAGTAAATATATGCAATATACTACAGCTTCTGTGACAAGATTTTTTGTTTGTTTGTTTTATTTTACTGGGGGAAGGAGAAGGATTTTGGTGCATGATGTGTAAATCATAAACATAAAAATTTTTTTAGTTGAAATAGAAAAAAATCATTTTTAAAATTCTAAAAAAGTATTAGTATGAGGGTTTTTTAAAACATCTTTTGTGTTGGTTATCTATGTTGGCTAGTTTTATGTCAACTTGACACAAGCTAGAGTTATCTGAACAAAGGACATCTCAATTGAGAAAATGCCTCTATAAGATCCAGTTATAGGTCATTTTCTTAATTAGAGACTAATAGGGAAGAGCCAGCCCCACTGTGGATAGTACCATCCTTGGGCTGGTTGTCCTGGGTTCTACAAGAGAACAGGCAAGCAAAGTCATGACGAGAAAGCCAGTAAGTGGCACTCTTCTGTGGCCTCTGTATTAGATTCTGCCTCCAGATTCTTGTCCTCTTTGAGTTCTTGTCCTGACTCCTTTTGATGATGAACAATGATGTGGAAGTGTAAGCCAAATAAGCCCTTTCTTCCCCAAGTTGCTATGCTATTTCATCACAGCAATAGTAACCGTAACTAAGACAGTCTCCCTCTCATATTATTTCCTCTACTCTGCCCTCCTATTCCTCAATGGGTTACCACATATGGAATTGTTGGTAAGGTCCTATAGATTCACAAACATTGCAGGCTATTGTCAATGCTCTTGGTAACACTCTGGAACTTGATTTGGTAAAACTCTATTGCTGAGGATATCACATATTTGAGTCAAAGTACATGGAAAAATCAAGCCAGTACTCACCTATAAACTTAATGCCTACTAGGTATCTTTTATAGTGCTGCAAGATGCCATGCATGCTAACAGAGGAAAAAGTAACCATCTGTCTTACCAGTTGTGAATCTTAAAAGCTACAACAATTGACTTAGGCAGACTCTCCTCTTAATATAATAGTGGCACAAATGTCATGAGAGTAACCAGCCTGATACCTACACTACAATAAAAATAAGACAGGTAATAGGTCCTAGGGGAGAACCTGTTATCATCATGATCATTATCATTATTATTACAAATAGATATAGTATTAAACTGACTACAAATGACTGATGATTAATGTATCTCTAAACTCTCATAAGAGAAGTTTCTTTTCACAGTAGTTAGTGACAACATAGAGATCCACAACTGGTCAAAATGCAGAGAACAGGAGATTGTAACACTCAGCCCAAAACAGAACATCTGTATCACACTCCTTCCCAGGGTCCAGTGAGCCTCGGAGTCATTGCGGAAGCTATTGTAAGAATCCTAAGTGGTGAATAACTACAAGAAAATAGTGCTTTGTAGGCATAGCAGGGCAGTAACACGTGAGAATTCCATAGTGGTTGTGAGAGCATGCACAAGAACTGTGCAAGCGCAAGCCAGAAAACAAGCCCAGCGTGGAGCAAGGCATGTAGACAAAGCTCCACCCCTAGCTAAGGAGTTATTGGCAGCTGACAGCTGTTGGTAGAGGAAGCCTCTGTTTTCTCTAAGGATGAAGCTTCTGGTGGTTTAACCATACTCTGCAGGTTAAGAATATATGAGCAGTACAAGCTGTACTTGATGGCAGAATAAAGATAACACAAACTTGGGTGAGTATAGAATAGGATGGAGGTGTGTCTGGGAAGAGTGGAGGGAGTGGAAAAATGATTGAAATACATTGTATAAAAATGTTAAAGAATTAGTAAAAACTGATAGAAAAAATTAAATGAAAATAGAATTTTGTTCATGAACCAGCTAGCAAAATCTTCCTGAGTGGCTCAAGCCAACTTAAAAGAAGAATTTAGAGAAATTGAAGAATTTTTTGTGGTCAATAGAATATATGTATAACTGTTCTAGACAATTTCTTTCACAGCCAACATTTGCCTAAATGTTGAGTTTTAGTTCTAAAAACAGTCTTTTTGTAATTTGCCATACCTCAGACAACACATTGCTTGACATCTGTAGTGAAAAGAGGGCAGAGAATTTAGTAACTTTAATTAAGCCTGGACAACCCTTCATATTCGCACCAACTGTGTGCATATGTTGAGGTTTATATTATTTCCTTTTCCCAAGAGCCACACTCATTAATTGGGGAACAGACTTGTACTAAATAATGTTTGGCGGTTTCTCATTACCCTGGGTGATTTTTAAACACTAAAGCATTGTATGTGTAGTTGGCGCATGACAACTCCCACCCAAGTGTGCATTTGTCACCAGTAAAATTTCACTTGTTTGCATCTTTCCTAAGCTAAAAAGAAAAAAAAACACATGGATGATTGCCATATGTCTTTGGAACTATATGTCATATATTAAACAATTTTAAAAGATAGTAAAACTCAGTAATTGAACATATAGGTTAGTGAAAAATGCGCATGTTTTGCTAAAATACTACCCACAAATGAAAAACCTATTTCTAGACACCAATTCATTGCTGGAAAAAAATGTTCGAGACTTCTATTACTTGACTCATTGTGAAGCCAGTTTTAGTTTCAGTTTTTCTGGGAAAATAGTTGGTAGCTCCAGCAAGGGAAGCAATAGTTTCATTAACAATCTTTTGCTACCTGTTCATACATCAACAATCAGTGCGAATGGAGTAGTGAGATGCAGACCTGTCAAGTGATCACAAAAGCTAGACGAGTCTTGAAAATCATGGTAGTATGTGTATACCCTAACCTTCTGTGTGTTAAAGTACCACAGGAGTGATATCTCAGGGAGAGGAGACTCCAGTTTCTCAGGAGTTGGGTGTCATTTCCATAGATGGATACAAACCTGGGTCAGGAGTTCTGTGTGGAGAAAAAGCATGTAGAAAAGGAGGAATGACTGGATAACCGGGTTCTGATTAGTCGGGGTTAGCATCCTGTCAGGAAGAAGCTAATGTATTCCAGGGCATCAGGTCTTTTGAGAAGCCTACATGTGCCAAGATGTTCACGAGCAGAGATGCAGTGGTGATGGCAACAGACGAGCTGCAACCCCCAGCACTTGTACCTTGGAGCACCCTTAGGATATCCATGCCTGTCAAAACGGGTGGAGGCAGTAAGTGTCACTAATGTAATGAAGTGAATGACTGACACTTCATGTTTTGAACCCTACATTAACATACCAAGAAAATCCTTTACTTAATATGTTAGCAAGCAAAAAATGAAAAAGAAACCAAACTACTAAGGCTAAAGAAAATGATGATTACTGAAAGGGCTACAGAAGAACAGCAACCATGAATTTCTTGGTGTCATTTTTTGAAAGATAACTTGTTTTTCATGTTTTTGTGTTTTCCTTATATCACTTTCTTTCTCTTAACTCCCACTTTTCTTAATTTTTGATTAAATTTATTTATTGAACTGCACTTAAAAAGCCATGCCATGTTTAGGGTTTTTTTCCTATTAAGTTTAAATTATCAGTATTGCATTCTGAGGGATTTACTATGCATCTGAAAAGAGATGAGTAAAACCAAACTATGGCAAATGTCTTCAGCAGCTCTCCAGCTAGCTACACTAAGCTTATTAGATGAACTTTCAGGGACATCTCAATATCAAGTTTGTGCTGAAGAAAGTGACAGACCATCTGATGATCACAGTTTTGAAATAGAAAATCTGGGACACTTTTGAGCAAGAGCTACAGAGAGTGTGGAGTTCAAGTAGTAAATTTAAGACCTATGTGGAGAACTGCATTTTAAAAGTCCTATCAGTGTCATAGGCAATAAAAGCAGGTATCAACACACATGGCCAATAACCACTTTAGAATGTCTTCAACATCCCTAGTCATTAGGGAAATGCAAATTAAAGTTACTTTGTAATGTCATTTCAGCCCATTTAGCACAACTATGACCAAGAAATCTGGTGGCAAATGTTGCAGAGGATGTAAGAAGATAAGAGTCCTTATTCATGCTGTTGGGGTACAAATGTTATATAAATCAGTTTGGAAGGTCCTTCAACGCATTAAAAATATGCTTTCCAAATGATTGTGTATTCGCCCCCTGAGAATATACACATGCCCAGAGATCTTCATATCCTACCGTAGAGATATTTGCACGTACATGTTTATTGTTGCTGTGTTTACAATAGCAAAGAAATGGGACAAACTTACACGTCAATCAACAAACAAACAGATCATGAAAATGTGGTACCCATATGAAGAGAATATTATTCAGTTATAAAGAAAATATGGACTCTGCAGAGAAGTAGATGGACTTAGAGTGTATAAATTAAGCACAGTCACACAATCTCAGGAAAAAATACACATCCTCCCTCATATGTGGACTCTAGCCTATACTATATATTTGCTTATATGTAAAACTGTAAGTGTGGATATAGGATAGCATTTAGAAAGAAAACCAAGAAAGACTATTTGGTGATGAAGGGGGAAAAATTGTAAGCAAAGGGGCACATGAGTCAGGAAGTAGCATAAAGCTAATCATTTCCCTAGTTGCAACTCCATCACAGTTTTTCCTTTTTCCTGTGGGGTGTGTGTGTGTGTGTGTGTGTGTGTGTGTGTGTGTGTCAGATAAGTGCATAAAATGTTTTTGGTAGTGAATGGCTTTAGAATGGCCATTTTAACTGTATGGAAATTCACTGACATGCATAAAATTTGAGACTGGGCATTTGTTTGAGTGTCTTTCTTAATCTAGCTGTGTGATATTTTTGTTTACTACAACAAGATAATTTTATAAGGCAAACAAAAGCCCATGTTACTCTCTGTTCTCTAACACGTCCTTCGGGTTTGACAATGACGATGATGCAGAGGAGCACAGTGATTTAGAGTACTCTCAGAAATCAAACACTTTATCTCCATTTCCCAGAGAACCTGGAGTCTTGAAGGCAGCAAGAGAAACTATGTAAGTGGCATGACAGATTATTTAACATTAAAGGGTTTACATATACCAACTGTGCTTCAGATGTGGTGATGGAGTCACCCAAATCATTTGGACTTGGAAGAAGTTTTGGTTTCTAATATTGAATTTTGGGGTAAGTTAAAAAAAAAAACCCTCTAGATTAAGCCTTGGCTGAATACCAACATTAAGTTAAGCATTATTTGATACGAATGGGAAACCCATCTCTGGTTTGGCTCATATGATTGCTGAGTTTAAAATGCTCATCTTTCTCCTCCCATTTCTTGATCTAGAAAACACCACTTGCCCCATGCTTGCCATGCTTAGTGCTACCCAGAACAGAGTATAGTCTGAAGCATACACACTGGAATCCACAGAAGTCAGGCCATAAGCCAAGGATTCTTGACTTTCAATCCTGCTGGCTTGGATACTTGGCTTCATTTGTCACCTTACTCTATGTGGTCCATATTAATCAGAGATTTCTTATTTTACTATCTATCTACTTATCATCTATCTACCTATCTATCATCTATCAATCATATATGTCTACACATCCATCCCGATTAGTTGTTATTGCCAATTTGATACAAATTAGCATCACCTGGTGGAAGGACTGTAAATGAAGAATCGCCTCCATTAGTTTGACCAGTGGCTATGTCCTTGAGATCTTGTCTTGACTGATAATTTATGTGGAAGGTCTGGCCCACTGTAGTCAGCACCATCCCTAGGTAAGTAGGATTGAACTCTATAAAATTGCTAGCTAACCATTAGTCAGTAAGCGAGCCAGTGAATAGCCTTGTTTTCTGCTTTCAGATTCTTGCTGTGAATTCTTGCAATGACTTTCTTCAGTTACGAACAATAAACTGGAAGTATAAGCAGAAGTAAATGTTTTCCTTCCCAAAGTACTTTTGGTCATGGTGTTTTATAAAACCATCGGCAAAACAAGCCACAACTCTTCATGTAGCTATCATCAAAAAAAATGTCCACACTGAAGCTGAAAATCTCAAGATATGCAATTGACAAAAAGAAACGCCAGAAAATCATGGCTGATGATTCTAGGAAGAAGAAAGATCTCAATGCATGAAAACAGTAACTGGGCTGGAGAGATAGCTCAGTGGTTAAGAGTGCTGCCTGCCCTTTCAAAGGTCCTGAGTTCAATTCCCAGCAACCACATGGTGGCTCATAACCATCTGTAATGTGATATGGCGCCCTCTTCTGGCTTGCAGGAGTACATGCAAGCAGAGCACTGTATACATAATAATAAATAAATAAATCTTAAAAAAAAAAAAAAAAGAAAACAGTAAGCCACACTCTCTCTTTCTTAGTTTGTTTTTGTTCTAATAAGTCCCTCTAGAGATTGGATACATTCTACATGCACTGGGGAGGATCATCTGCTTTTATCAATCTACTGATTCAACTATTAATCTCACCCAGAATTACTTTCCCAGACATCCTCAAAATAATGTTCAAATATCTAGGTACCTGATAACCCCAAGAAGTTGACATGTTTAATAGCATTTTGTGTAAATTGCTTAATCTCAGAGCACCTCAAATTCTATTTGTGAAAATAAGACTTATTTCTCACTAGGTTGTTGGAATTTAATTGTGGCAAAAACCTTGCCCAAGTCCATGCAGTAAGAAGGCCTTTGTCAGTATCAGCCACCCACTGTACCTGAGACACTTGTATATTGAGGTTCTTGTAGGTGTCAAGTTCTACAGTGCCAGTGTTTTGTTTTGTCACCTAACCTTTACATCAACCCTGTGAAGTTCCCTAACCTCTGTTTTATGGTTGCATAAACTGGGGCTTAGTGAGTCATACCTTGTCCCATAGTTACACAGACAGTAAACTGGTGAGTTAATATTTAAACCAGATGTTCTGGCCCCAGGGTGAGCTCTTCACTCTCATATTGTGCTAGATTTCCTCAAGCTATAAGCCACACAAAATATATTAAAGTTAATTAGCCCCACCATTATGGCTTGACTTCTAGCATTACAATATCATTATTCTTTACTGTTTTTATTATAAATGCAAAAATATTTCAGCTATGTTATTCATTAAGTAGATTTTCATGAGGTAGCCTGGAAACCTAACTGCCATTTATAATAGTGTTTTGAAATGTGGTCTGAATTTTGAACAACTAACCTAAAAGTAATTTTTTTCTAAAAGTAATTTTGAATGGTAATTCCAAGTTTGAAAATGCCTTTTTGTACTAGAAATATTGGTTTTTAGTTATTTAGCTAAAAATACTTAAAAGATTTTAAGAAACTATTTACCCTTGGCTTTGTGTCCTGGGGCTAACCTCTAATAGCATAGACACAGAATCAAAGGTACTCACCCTCAGTGCTCACTCAAGAAAACAGACCCTCCAGTGTATCCAACTCTCTTGAGTTGGGGAAACAAGCACAGATTTGTAAATTATGTCCTTATAAATTCAGTGTACATTTGGCCCATCCCTGTGTTCACTGAAAGGCACCCTGGGTCTCCTCTATTCTTGTTTCTACATGAAATATGCAAGATTGGGTTTTTAATGTTCCCCAAAACCTATTCATTAAAGCCTTGCTTCTTAAGATGGTACTACTGAGAGAAGACATAACTGCCATGGGGTGTAGGAGAAAGTATTATGTAGATGTGTTGCATGACCTTTTTGTTCATTATCTTTTGTTTCTCCTGATCATGAGGCAAACAGTTTATTTCACCTCATCAGCCCAATGCACATACACATCAATTATAGACTGAGACACAATAGACCGCTCCCCTTTATAAATTGACTGTTATTTATCGTAGTAACAGAGAGGGAACACTGTGTCCTTCAGAGAAACATCACATATACTCAGATTCCAGGTACAAAAAGGCTTCAGTTTGATTTCTAAATTGGCAGACTATGAGCTGTGCAACCCTGACATTCCAAGGATTCAACAGTGCTAAACTACATGTGTTGATAGTGAAAAACTAATATGTATTTGTGCAATTGCTATGAGTACTTATAGAAGCAAATTAAATGGAACAAGTCCTGAGATTGGGAATTTCAAATATACACTAATATCCCTGGCTGCCTTCTTGAGATTAAGTTGACTTATTTGTTTCCATCATGGCTTGAAGATGGTGATGGGAAAGGGTGTAGTATAAATACTTTTTTGGAGTAAGCCAGCAAAAATGGCTCAATAAAGCTGAGTTGTGTTGTTTTGCTACACGTTTCCTCTAGACATCATCATTAGCTGAGAAGATGACAAGACTTAATCTTCGGTGACATTTTTTTCTTTTCTCCAAAATACCTCAAGCTGTATTCTCCTTGTAAACAATAATAGAAATTGAATAAGTCTCTGTCTCTCTCAGTCTTTCTGTCTGTCTGTCTCTGTCTCTCTGTCTTTGTCTCTCTGTCTCTCTGTGCCCCTTTCTCCCCCTCCCTCCCTGTCTGTCTGTCTCTGTCCCTCTCTTTGTCTCTCTCTGTCTCTGTCCCTCTCTCCCTTCTCCCCTGCCCCTCACTATGCCCCGCCCCCTCCTTTCACTATGGAGATCAAGCTGGATTCAAGCTCTGGAAACTCTGCTTTCCTCTGCCTCCCTAGTCCTACGATTAAAGCTGTGTACAATCATGCCCAGCTAAACAAGTCTTTTAGTATCAATTTTATTCTACCTATGTCATTAACTACTTTCCATCAGTTTTCACGAAATTTCTGAGTAGGTTGAAGATAAAGGATTGATTATTGATCCCAAGGGCTTGAGTATGGATGGTTAAGAACAGGCACACGGAGCAAAAGGGCAGATAGATTCCGTTGCCTTTGCTCATGAAAAATCAAAGAGAGATCCATCCAGAACACTTCTGGCCATTTAGAGCTTTATGTTTCCTATTAACTTTCTGCAGAGAAATGTACTGATAAGAAAGAGAACCACTGTGGTAATTAATAAAGACTGACCACATCCCCTGAATGGGGAGGCCTGGTGGCACTCAGAGGAAGGATAGCAGGCTACCAAGAAGAGACTTGATACCCTATGAGCATATATAGGGGGGGAGTCCCCTTCAGTCACAGTCATAGGGGAGGGGAGTAAGGGGAAAATGGGAGGGAGGGAGGAATAGAAGGATACAAGGGAGGGGATAACCACTGAGATGTAATATGAATAAATTAATAAAATAAAATTTTTAAAAAATGTTCGAACACCACCACCACCACCACAACAACAACAACAAAAAAAGACTGACAGCAGGACAGGATCCATGGTCACCCAGATAATCTTGGGGACATGCCTGTGAGATGTAATATGGGCTAGGTTAATTAAATGGGAAGATGAACCCTGAATGTGAGTACTGTGATTCCATGGGCCAAGGGCTCAGGCTGCATTTTTACGATACAACACACTGAGGATCAGCATGCAGCACTCTCAGCTTCCTGGCTTGTGGCTGCCATGTGACCAAATGCCTCAAGCTCCTTGTCACAGGACTACCTCACCACACCACGCTGTACTCCTGAACTGAAAAAAAACTCTTCTCCCCTTAAGGTACTTCTTGCTAGGTACTTTGTCACAGCAATTAGAAAACTGTGGATCCAGAGGGTCCTAGAACCTACAAGAACATTAGGATGGGCGGATCTGGGTCCTGGGGTCCTGCTCAAACTATGGCACCAGCTAAGGAAAATATAGGCAGTAAACGTTGAACCCCTACCCAGACCTAGCCGATGGACAGGACATTCGCCACCGTTGAGTGGTGACTGAGGTCTGACCTTCATACAAACTCTGGTGCCCCATTTCTGACCACATCTCCTGGTGCCTGGTGGCACTCAGAGGAAAGATAACAAGTAGCCAAGAAGAGACTCGATACCCTATGAGCATATACAGGGGGAGGAGGCTCCCCTCAGTCACAGTCATAGGGGAGGGGAGTAGGGAGAAGGTGGGAGGGAGGGAGGAATGGGAAGATACAAGGGATGGGCTAACAATTAAGATGTAATATGAATAAATTAATAAAATATTAATTAATTAAAAATGAAATAGAAATTAAAAAAAAGAAAACAGTTAACATAAGTACCTTGAGTCCTCTGGGATTTCAGATAGTGGGTCTGCTGCTGCTCCTTAAGTGGCAGAAGCATCCTGCTGGGAGCCAGGAACCCAGCAGTGTCTCTCCCACTCACCCTACTCCATGCTTCCGTTAAAGTAAGCCATGGTAGTAAACGTATCCTAAACTTACCTCTGGCAGATTATTTCACATCTATTATGTAATGTCCTTACTTCAAGAAAAAAATGCTTCCAGATGGTGCCATTATTTTAATATTTTGAAGCTTATTATCATTATTATGCTAGTGTGTATGTTGTGTATAATGTGTCAGTGAAGTCATGTGAATCCCAAGGTACAAGGGAGGAAGTCAGACGCTAGCCTTCAGAATTCTCTCCTTCCGCCATGGGTTTGGGAATTGAACTCAGATCATTAAGCTTCCACTGCAAACACTTGACTCATTGAGCATCTTAACAGACTCATTATTTTTACTTTTTATTAAATGTTTTTACAATACATTCTCATCACACTTCTCCACTCCCTCTACTATTCCCACATTCCCCACCTCCCAACCCACTCAACCCCATAGTCTGCCTTCCTTCCTTCCTTCCTTCCTTCCTTCCTTCCTTCCTTCCTTCCTTCCATTCTTCCTTCCTTCCTTCCTTGCTTTCTTCCTTTCTCCTTAGAAAACAAATAGGTAGACAAAAATAAAACAGCCAGAAAAAAATCAAAACAAGAAACACACACATCCCAAAAAAATCCTAAATCAGAAATTATACAACCAAAAGACCAATAAAATAAAATAAAAATTTTAAATGCCCATACAAAGCAATGTGAAACAAATTGTCTACAAAAGTACCCTTTATGTTTGTTTGTGCTGGCCATCTACTACTGGGCATGTGGCCTACCTTTAGCTATGGTTAATATACTCAGATCTCATTGGAGAAAACTAATTTTTCATTTACAGGCAGATATCAACTGAAGATAGCTTCTTGTTTAGGGACAACGGGTCATGTGTCCACTTCCCTTTTTAGCAGAGGGATACCATCTAGCTTAACCTGTGAGGGATCTTGGCCATAGTCTCTAAGACTATGTGCATCAGTCCTGTTGTGCCTGAAAGGCGCTGTTTGCTTGGTGTCATTCATCCACTCTGGCTTTTAACAACCTTTATACCTCATCTTCTGCCTAGCTCCCTGAGCCCTGGAGAGGAGGGGTTGAGAAGACATTCTGTAGAAGACTGGGTGTCCCAAGGTCTCTTGCTCTCTGCACATGCCCAAATGTGGGTCTCAATGTTTCCACCTATTTCAAAAGGAAACACCTCTGATAGTGGTTGAGCAAGACACTGATCTATAGATATAACTGAATGTTGTTAGGAGTCATCTTATTGCTATATTCCTTTAGCAGAAGACTAATTTTTAGTTTTCTCCAAGGCCCATGCCTATCAAGTTTCAGGTTATTAGGCACAGTGTCAGGCATGTGTATCATCTCATATAGTGGGCCTTAAATCCAATCATAGAGTGGGTAGTTACTCCTACGGTATTTTGTGCCACTATCATTTTAGCATATCTTGTAGGCAGGTTACTATCATAGATGGCAGTGTTTCAGCCCCTTTATTTTCAAACTCCAATTAAAAGCCACATGATAATAACACAACAAAAAGAAGAGTCCCTAAACTAAGAAAAATTCAGATCCACAAACAAATCATATTCTGTTATATAACACATTTAATCCCACCAAGAATCTTGATCGATCATAAGTTTTACATGTCTTCAATTTGCTCAACAATATAATTCAACAAAGCAGAAATAAAAGTAATATATCTTCTGATACCCAATTAGTCATTCTCCATAGTGAAAAGGAACATACAGTTTATGTTCATTCAAAGTCAACACCAAAAACTTTTACCACATTTTATTCATGGAAACTTTTAGGAAACAACACAATGAGTAATGACATATAGTATTATGACATGGTGGGATCTGTTTTAAAGACTTTATGCCTGTGGCTCATGTGACCTTAGCAGCAGATGGCAATGCCAGACAGTCCCTCAGCTATGAGGCAAGTGACCACAGAAAGCAACAAGAAGATGGAAAGATGTCCTCTGTCTAGACACAGCTTCCATGAAGACCAGTGAAATCTCTTCTCCATATGTCACAAGTTACTTAGCACCAGGATTTTTACCTCTCTTAGTGTAATTATTTCTCTAAGTATAATACAATTATTTTTCAAAGGATAAGTGGGTTAAAATTCAGTGCAGTCCCAAATTTTGAAAAGACTTAAAGTTCATGTGTTATTGTATTAAACAGTCAGGAAAAAATACTAAAATACAGATCACTAAGCTTGTGACTTAAGGTTAACTGAGTGTAAGGGTTTCTCCCAAACCCTTAAAGGAAAGACAAATGTGCTGTTGCTCTAAATTACCCATGGGACAAAATAAACATATTACTATGCAATATGTTTTCATGAATATTTTGTCTTTTGTAGAAAATCAACTAGCTATAACTTGGAACTACATCTAATATTTATCACTTGAATAAATGTTAGATGAAAGGTATTGAATAAGAGTGTGTGGATGTCCATACACAAAACATGTAATGCACTTTAAAATCATGTATAGATGATACTAAGAATTATATTAAGATACTAGATATATATGTATTGAAAATAACAGAAGCTTCTCGGCCTCATGAGGTCCCATTTATTACAAGTAAGCAAGAAAAACTAAAAGAAGCTGACGAAGTGCTGCTTAAGTCCCACAGCTTCCTGGTTCTTTGTATCCAATAGAGCAAAAACTTCTCCATGGTGTATTTATTTTCCTGAACATTGAATATTGAAAATGTGGAGGCATTCCGAGTTCTCATTAAATAAGCATTTATTATCATTGCATCTTCATATAAAAC
The DNA here is from genome assembly GCA_907169655.1 of Acomys percivali. Taxonomy (NCBI): domain Eukaryota; kingdom Metazoa; phylum Chordata; class Mammalia; order Rodentia; family Muridae; genus Acomys; species Acomys percivali. Next base: position 49,648,699 of record OU015746.1, on the reverse strand, counting down.
ATGGAGTTCTGCAGCCTGCTAATAGAATTTCTTCATGTCCTCCATGTTTATCACTGTAATTCCACATGTTATCTACTTTGTGGAAACATTGTTAAATATAGGCTCACTTTATTTTGTGTTCAGTGCTGCTCTTCAGCTCCTTCACAGTCTAATAATAGTTATTACTTTTAAGGGTTACAGTCAGAATTAAGTTGTTATCCCACAGTATCATCTAAAGATTTTATAATATCTCTTACCACAGTTTTCACTCTGCCTCTCAGAAATATTTCATGTAGATCACATTTTGTAGATGGTCGAGTTTAGGTTCCAAAAATAATGAATCATTTCTCTCCCTCCTTTCAAACACTTTGAAAGATAATGCCCAGGAATTGAAGCTGAAAGAAGGCAGAGATTTGGCACATATGGTGGAATACTGTCTGTGTGGAGAGCCCAAATATGTAACGCATACTCAGCGGCTCCTAATGGTGCAGGGGAGCTGCTGGTGCCTCAAACAATCTGTAGGATTAGCAAGTTCCTTTTTCTATGTGTGTCTTGGATCTGGCCAAGAAAGACTGGTGTGCAGCAGCTTGTGGGCCACTAAGTTTCTGGTCCCAGGCCCTTTCTCTTGAGTTGTTCATTTCTCAGCTTTCCCAAAGACCATGATTAATAACACAGGTTTTAAGGGGCATTAATAGGTCATGTCCACAAATCCACTGGATTCAAAAGGCTTGAAAATATTAGACCATAATGAGTTTCTTCAATGACACATTTGTGTGCATTCTTATTATGCCATTATTAATCTCCAGAAGACATATATCTTCCAAGTATTTGACAATAACATTTTTCTATCACACGGAGAAATTTGCAGAGCTAGTGTAATTAATGCAAACTAGGTCTGTGGACCCAACTCGGTGAACTGTAGTTAATTTTCAAATCTTTCCACCACCAATAATATGAAGAAAGAACTGCTGTCAGTTGTCTCTCTGAATACTCACCATTGAGCTTTCCAAGTCATAAAAAACAAGTCTTTCCTGCTTTGAGGGGAATGTGTGAACAAATTCAAACCTCCTCTTATATTTTTGGTTGTGAGCCTAGCCTTTAACAGCTGAGCCATCTCTCCAGCCCAAATTCAAACCTTCTCAAAGATGCACCTAATAAATATAGAGGGCCAAGCTAGAGTGTTATTCATCTGATTACAAGAAACTTCAGAGTGCCAAAAAGAGTGTTGTTTTCTCCCCTCTCGGACCTTTTCTGGCTGCCTCACATCTCCTTCAATAGCTTGCAGCCATAGACAAAATTTTGACCTCTGTGAGGCCCCTTCCCCCAGATCTCATTTCATGGGCCCCCATTCAGGCTATAGATGGATATGGGATGCTGCCGTGTAGCCACAGCTGCCTTTTCAAACACTCTTCATTCTTTACAAGTGCCCATCCTGCCCCATGGCCACCAAACTTGCCATCCTCAAATTTCTGCTGGAGTAGAGAGAACATTTGATCCCCAAACTTTGATTCAATACATCACTGACTGTTTCCCTGCACATTAGAACTATTCCTGCGAATCGCTGGAAAGTTATGATCCAAAATTGTCATTTGGGGGTAACCAACAGACATATGGTTCAATTAGCAATAAGGAATTCGAGCCTGATTCTGTAAAACTAGCTAAACTCCTGAAGCTGGAGAAGTCACACATCTTAAATAGCATATACGACTGCATTTTCTTAACCAATATAGTGTCTGACAACCACAAGTAGGTGTAGCTCTCAGCTCTCATCAAAGAAGCTTCTCTTTGCAGCAGCAGGGACTGTTAGAGAAACACACAACTGTTTGAAATGAAGAAAATACATGGCTGTGGGTGCCCAGCCCCAACTGATACATCTACATGCAAACCCCTATACCCAAGGCTTAGGGAAAGATCCCTACAATGATGCTGAGGACCAGGACACCTGTTTTGAGACAGTATTTTCTAGACATGAGAAGGAAGCTGCACCTATGAAATTTCGATAATACGGTTATCTCAACCAGACTTGAATAGCACGGTGCCAGCTGAATGTCGACAAGGATGGGGGGAATTTTACAAGGTCTCACCCCTAGATAGAGGGCTACAACAAATGGCTGCTGAGAGAGAGAACGAGTTTCCTCTAGGAAATGGGTCCCCACTAGGTTATCAAATTTCATGTAGACAGCTCTCAACCCTTGTGCATATGAGCAACACTAAGTGAGTTATATATGTATGTGTACATGTAAATGTGTATATAGGCATATATGTATGCATCTGCATACAACAATGAAAATCAATGAAGAAGAGTCCATGAACTTAACAAGAGGCAAGGGTACAGAGGAGGACGTGGGAGAAGTTGGAAGAAAGAGAAATAGGAGTGGAAGTGATGTAAATTCAGTACTCACATATTAAATTCTCAAAAAGCACAATTTTAAATAAAATTAGTTTGGTGACTATTTATTCCTTAATTAACAAGAACTGACTCTTCCCTCAGGACTTCAAGTAAAAGGAAAAGAAATAATGATCATACAGAACAAAAGAAATCATTAAAGCTGACAGCTTGGGCCAACTGTCAGGGTATGGTCGTTTCTTAGTAAAGAGTCAGATGAACGTTTGAGTCTTATTTTCCTGTTAGCGCTCATGAGAGTTGCTAGAGAATAGCATTTCTGGAGTGCAGATGCCCTCAGTAGAGATGGGGTCTGGAAAGAAATGAACTGGTCCTCCCTCTTACAGGATGGATTTTGTCAAGCATAGATCCTTTGTTTTCAAGCCGCATATATTCCCGTACAGGTTGGAGGTGGGCAGGCCTGTTGGAAATCTGGCTGGTATCAGAGATTTGTCTTTGTTACAGAGTTAGAGGGCAGCTGGCTTCTCACTGTGCTCTTACCTTACTGTTAGTCGTGTTTTCATTACACAGGCCAGAGAGAAGAATTCTTTTAAGCAATCTGTCATGTTTTAGAAACTGGTGAGGTGAATAGACAATTAAGATATTCAGAAGTATTTTATCTGCCCTTATCTGAGAACTGGGTTGCTAATTCTGTCTGAGATGAGCTGAATAGCTTCTCTGGACAGAGTGTTCTTTTGGGTCTAAGTCTTCTTTGAGTTTTTCGCTCATAATTATAAACTTCATACTCAACAACTTGAGATATCTGGACTGGGGCTGGGGGGTTAAAACATCAGAAATTTAGCCAGGCACAGTGGCGCATGCTTGTAATCCCAGCACTCAGGGAGGCAGAGGTACACAGATCTCTGTGAGTTTGAGGCCATCCTGATCTACAAAGTGAGTCCAGGACAGCCAAGGCTACACAGTTTCTGACAGGAAACAGGAAAGAAAATGTTAATCATGACAACTTGTTCTGCTGTCCAGATATGGAAACAGAGCTGGCAAGTTTGGCATAACCAGACAGTGTCCCGGGTTCCTTAAGACTGGAGTGAGTGATTCCTTCCAGAGGAATCCTACACTTCTTAGAGACATGAGTCCACAGCCCTGAAATGCAGCATCTGTAGAGAAAGCACATTGTGATCATCAGATCTTCCAAGTCCTTTAAACTTACTATGTAATCTTCTTCTCACGTGCTGCCTGGCAGGCCATCCGTGAATCCGCTGAGCACCTGATTAATCTAAAGATATTTTAGGCTACATCCCACACAGTTTCCTCCCAAAGATTTTTATCACATTCAGGTTAGCCTGTTAGTTTTCTAAGCTTAAAAAGTTTTTTTTCACTTTCCCAACAGTGAGCAGGCAGTGAAGGACAGGGTCCTAGTTTACACTACTGACTTGACACAGCCTACAGTCATCTAAAATGAGTGTTGATTGGGTAGTTTCAGTCATTAGTTTCTCTGAGGATACATCTGTGCAGAGTGACCCAGAGATAAAGCCACCAAGCACAGGGCCAATCTCTGACTGCCCTCAGTGATGGACTGAGAGCAGGAAGTGTAATAAACGCTTTGCTCCCCAAGCTGTGTTTGGTCAAAGTGTTTTATCAGAGTGACAAAAATGAAACTAGAACAGACATTTCTCTGCAGACCTTCGCATATGTGACCAGGTGCTTTCATCTGAATCACATGAGGCTTCTGGTTTGAGGTCAGTCAGGTAAAAATAGGTAACAAGTAGGACAAAGAACCAAATCTGGTTCAAAAATATTCCTGAGGAAAAAACAAGGGACAGGAGAAATGTAAACTCACAGGTTTTTAAGCAACATTCTGTATTTTATGATGCTGACTTTCATGACCCATTATCACAGTGCCTGAGATGGTGGTGACTTCTGCAAAGCAGATGAGGACATCGAGAAAAAAATATTTTTATTTGCACAAATGTTCCTCATATGGACATTTGATAGTTGTGTTTATAAGTTTTGTTTTGTTTTGTTTTTTGAGAGTATCATTTGTTGCCAGTGTCTTCAATGGGGTAATTCTGACTGACAGTTTTTGTTTTCCATGTCAGGATTCAACATCTTAGTTTGGATCATTGGGAGTCTTCAGCCCTTGATCAAAACAAAAACCTTTGCTAGACTTACAAGTCTCATGATAACAGAAAACAGCAAAGCCACTCTCATTTAAGTAGAGGCAGTCTACAGCATAGGGAAAAGGGGATTTACCAGATGTGCTTCTGACACAGGGCTAATATCCAGAATATACTAAGAAATCAAAAGCTAAACATCAAGAAAACAAACAACTCAATGTAAAAATGAGGCAAGGACCTAAGAAGAGATTTCTCAAAAGAAGAAATACAAATGGTTGAAAATATGTTTTAAATGTTCAACATCTTTAGCCAACAGGAGATGCAAATTAAGACTATTTTGATATTTTATCTGACCCTAGTCAGAATAGCTATCATCAAAGAACTGGTTCACAGCAGATGCTGGCACAAATGTATGGGAAAGGGAATACAAAGGGTTAAAGGGGGAATAATGGAACCAAAAGAGCTAAATTGGTGTGTGATGTGGGAAGATAAGATAGAGGAGGAAATATCAGAAAAGATAATTAGCACTAAAGGCATTTTTAAAAGCTATATGGGAACCTCCTACTATAGAAGCTCCATAAAATATATACACACACATATGCATATATTATATAGATGTATATGTTACATATTATACATATATATTATATGTAGGTTTTAAGATAGAAACCTACTACTATAGAAGTTTCATAAAATATATACATACACATACAAATTTCATAAAAACATACATAAATATGTATATAGTTTATGGCATCGTAGAACTACCCTACAATGGAGGAACAATACCCCAATTAGACATATCAATGCTAGAAAAAAAAGCCCAGTACCAGGAAGGAGCTATCTCTTTTTCATCTATTCACCAATGGAGGTTACAAAGACACCCAAATATTATATACTAGTGCCAGTGCCCGAGGTTAGCTGAAGACTACACACACTTGCGTCATAAAACTCGGGGAAATCAGGCTGGTATTCCTCTAGAAACTTCATCCCTTCGTGGTGCTGGAAAGTGCTAACCACATTCTGACTGGGGAAATCTTCAATCTCACCCAGCTAAGGGTCCCGCAAGCTACAAGACAGATTTGACAAGATATGCCTACTGGTGCAGTAGTGGTATGAATATGATTGTATCTAAGGCCAAATCCGTGAGATGGGATAAATATCTGGCACTGTTAAAAAGCCAAGGTCCTGTGGTTTAATATGTCATATACTTTAGGTAAGAACCTAATATTCAGCTAAGTGGACAGAGTATTAAAATAACTCCTCATGCTTTTTTTACTATAGACATAGAACAGAACATCTCTCAGCTCTCTTATCAGAGAAGCTTCCTCTTTCAGTATAAGGCAATTAACACAAAGGCCCCCAACTGGTCAAGAAGGAAAGAATTAAAGAATTAAAGAAGTGCTCGGGCCCCAAACTGGACATTCATATCTCACCCTTCCCCACAAGGCTCAGGGGTTTTGATTGAAGAGGTTGTAAGAACCAGAGGCGACCAATAATATATAAAACAGTATTTTCTAGACGTAACAAGACATATGACCTCACACATGTGATAGCAGGCACAAAAGCTATATAAGCTCTAGCTAGTAAAAATCCCGGTATAAAATTAGGGAAGGCGATCCTCAAACTCCATCACTAAGGAGATATTGGCATTTGATAGCAGCTGGGAGAGGGAGAACCATTTTCTGTTTTGTTTTAATGATATGATTCCTAGCAGTTGATCATACACCAATGAAGACCCCTCTCTCAAGAGTAATCAGCAACACAAACTAAACTCAATGAGGAAGAAAAAATAAATAAATGAACAAAATAATTCTCAAATTTTGGTTAGAAGGCTTGGGAGGCTGAAAAACGGGGGTATTAGGAGAAGTTTAATGGAGGAGGTTGAGTATATTTAAAGCATTGCATTAAATTCTCTAAGAATGAAAATATTGCTAAAAAAGAAAACATCATGTATCTAAGTTAAGTTTTGAAAGGCACAAAACGTGGAATGGAAAGAAAAACAATAGAAAATCTCAATATACTAACCAATACCTTAAAAGGTATTAATGGTCAACATTGACTCAAAAGAAATCATATTTTCAGTTTAAAAATTAAATCAGCATGTGTAGCAGAAAGTCAGCATAAACTCTTATCTACTTGACAACCTCTTCACCCCTTCCCTGCCAAAAAACGTTTAGGAGGGAACATGCATCATGTTGTTCTTTCAATCATCAGACATTTCTTAGCTTCCCCTACTATTAGACCCCGAGTCTGCTTATGTTCTGGAGCCAACTCCTGACCAAGAGAAAGGAGAGGCCAGGCACTGCCTCTCTGACTAGGGCCTTGGGAATGTAACCATAGCAAAAGTCTGGATGGCTGGAGAGAGAAGCATAAAGGCTCCTAGAGAAAGAGAGAGAGCCCCATCAGAGGCTGGTAGCTTGACCATTTGAATTCCATTTGCATTCTCTCTGTGATCCTCCACAGGAACGGCCTTTTTCACATAGGCTTAGCTCCCAGAGCCACTGGAAATGTCACAAAATTAAATGAATGGTTTCTTAGACGCCACAGGGAGTAGAAACCCAATAACCAAATACTAATGGCTTCCCCTGCGGGAAGCCCCTTAAGGATAAAAGAATTCATCTAAGAGTCAGATCCCTTCCTGGCTGGTATGTCTATCCATCTGCCGCGTGACAAGCATGGAGAAGTCAATAGCACCCTGGCCCCACCCCACCTGTGATCCTGGAGAACAAGAGGGAGAAAATCCTAATCCTGTGATTTCAACTAAAGGGAGGTGAAAAATTATTTGATATCCGGGCTTGATAAAGGCACCCATTCCTCTGCGCCAAAGATCTTTCCCGCTAAACTGAACAAAAGAGGAAAAAGAAGTTGAGATGCATATTGAGGGGCAGAGGTAGTGAGAAAGAAAGGCTGCACAGCAGGCTGAGAGGTGATAGCAATACAGACAAAAGAACGAACTTCTGAAGAATCTTTCTAAGACACGGGAATGTTAACTGCATTGCCTTTTATTATATCCCTCACCTTGCTCTGTACTTTGCAAGGCAAGAATAAGATTCAAAGTTGTGAATCCACATTGAGAGCAACAGATCTTATTTGTCACTGTCCGAAAACAACATTACTGTAGCTTCAGGGAGAACAAACACGATGAGAGCCCCACTGAGTCCCCAGGCAGCCTCTGGCAGGCAGCCAGCTTAGCTTTCCTGGGAACAAAATTCCCACCGGGTCTTGAACAAGATTTTGTTTTCTAACTAAAGACACAGGCTATATTAATTGTACACTTTCTTGAGACAACCAACTTATCACTAGGAAGAGGAAATGTATTATACTGACCTTGGAGGACCACAGACCAGTATTCAAATCTGCCTTGACTTCCAGGTGTGTGACACTAGGCAAGTTATTCATGCTATCTCAGCAACAGTTGCCTCATTGCAAGAGCAGGTGAGTAAAATTAACACAGCAGCGTTGTTTAACTTGTTTATCTCACACTAGTGCTTTATTTATCTCTTTAAGCATCATCTTACTCTGTGTGTAGGAAGCATCATCACAAACTGAGCTTTAAGAAGAGGAGAAAATTTCTTCTCTAGAAGCTCAATGATGCTAATATAGATTTCCTCATCTTTAAGCTCTGTGTAGATTTCATATCCAATAATAAAGAGGATAATCTCGCATCAAGATAGCTGACAAACATCATCATAGATTTTTGGTTTTGGTTTTTTACATTTTTGTGTTCCAACATTGTTAATCACAAACATATTGCATTGCAAAACTGAGTATAACATAAACATCACATCATTAGAAATTACAATATTTAATATGTGAGCTTTTGAAGATGAATTAGCTATGTTTTTTTAAAGTTAGGGGAATCTAGGGAAAGAGCTCTGTAAGTATGAGGGTCTGACTTTTATTCTAGGAAGCCTCATTTAAAAAGCCAGGCAGAACGGCACATACCTGTAATCTGGGCACTGACAGAGACAAACAGATCTCAAGGTAAAACAAACGGATCTTATATACATCTGGGCACACACACACACACACACACACACACACACACATACACTCACTCACTCACACACACTCCAGCAGGCTTGTTCTTAAATTTTTGTCCTACTAACTTACAGTCACACAAAGAAATTTACTCTTTTCATTTAGAAGGCAAGAACTCTTCTGTATTAGGCAGGGTTCTCTAGAAAAACAGAGCTAGTAGAAAATTATAGATGATAGATAGATAGGTAGATAGATAGATAGATAGATAGATAGATAGATAGATAGATAGATAGATAGATGAAGAGAGATAGACGATAGATAGGGATAGACAATAGAGATAGATTATTATGATACATTAATAATAGAGAAAGATTATTATGAAGGTAGATGATAGATGATAGATAGGTAGATAGATAGTAGGTAGATAGGTAGATAGTAGATAGATAAATAGATAGATAGATAGATAGATAGATAGATAGACAGATAGATAATAGACGTATGATAGAGATATATGATATATAGATAAGTAAGTACATAGATATATAGATCATCTAAATTTATATCTAATAGATAGTAAATAGATAGATACATAAATAGATATATAGATTATTATGATAGATGATAGAGATGGATGATGAAGAAGATAGATGATAGACAGAGATAGATAGATAGATAGATAGATAGATAGATAGATAGACAGACAGATAGCTAGATCTATTAGATAAACTTACATAGTCCAACAGTGGCCATCAGTACCCAGAGGAGGCAGAAAACCCAGTAGCTGCTTATTCCAAGAAGTTGAATACCTCACCAGTTCCAATCTAGTGATGTAAGTTCTCTGAAGAGTTGGAGATAGTGAGTCAACATTAGATAGATAACAGAAGCTGGTGTCTGACATCAGCAGAAGCAAGAAAGACAAGTACGCCCTGTTTTCTCTTAGATGTCTTCATAGCTAGGCTATACCTAGGGAAGCTGTCACCCACTTTGAGGGAAGATCTTCTCCCCTAAATTAATCTCTGGAAATGCCTTTCCAGATGTGCTTCTAAATTTCTCACCAGGGTAATTTTAAGATTGCAAATAAAGCTAATCATCACACTTTCTAACATCTGTGTTTTCTTCTGTAGATACTGCTTTATTTATCAACTGGGTTGTTTAATAACATTTATTCCTTGGCTAATGGATTAACTAAATAGAGCAACATTATCTTGAGGCTACAAAAGCCTTTATTTCAAAAAGCACTATAACTTTTCTTACATGCTGGAAATTAAGGTTTTATGCTAAGACATTGAGTACCATCATTGTGTAATAATCATGCCAAAATAGGGACAGAAGAGATGGCTCAGTAGTTTTAAAAAGCTTGTTCTTCCTGAGGATCCAGGTTCTATTCTCAAGTCCCACAGTTCACAGCCATCTGTAATTCCAGCTACATAGTATTTGATGATCTCTTCCGGTCTTAGAGGAATGGACACACACACACACACACACACACACACACACACACACACACACACACCATAGTCCTGCCAAAAGAGGACTAATTTTCTATTGATCTGTGCAGACCAGGGCTTTGAGGATTGGCAAATACAGCCTTCCAATAAACTGATGAATATAACAAAGCTCTCAGAAGGCTGATCTTAGGAAGCCAGACCCAGGCCTATTGCTTAGAAACTAACTATTGCAAGCTACCAGCTCTGAGTGTGCCCAGAGGAAGTCCAGTCCTACCTAGTTAATAAGGCAAGGCTTTCTAGAGACACAGTACATGAAGGTGGGGTGGAGAGGAGAACTGAGACACAGACATAAGTGCCCCATCCACATCGCTCATCTCTACTTAACAAGAGGAGACTAGCCTGACTCTCAGTTGTCAAAATCTGCCTGCCGGTGCCCAATTACTTCCTGGAACTCTCAGAGCCCTTACTGTCTCTCCTAAAGATAGAAAATAAGTACCAGAGCTCAATCTTTCTACGTGGAGAGCTCTACAGCAGTATCTGAAAAAAAAATGGTGCCACATTTGTCACCATCCCATAGCACAATTCTGAAATGTATGATCCATACTGGCTTCTGTAAATTTCTGGTAAATTTAAATATGTGTTCCCCAGGGTCACCTATAAAATAAAGTACTTGCATTCTAATATTGGATGAATGTCTATTTCCTACATGGGTAGCTATGTGGAGTGTGGTGAGGAAGAGGTCAAGATCCAATGTGTGGGTTCAGAGTTTCCAAGAAACACAGCAAACAATAATTTAGGGTGGTCAGATTGGTAACGCAATCAACAGGTTTCCAGCATTCCTTCATTTCTTGCTGGGAAACAGGTACGAGTACAAACTTCATTAACTGGGAATTATACCTGCCCATTAAAATATGCCAAAAATTATCGAGTCATGTGCACTCAGCCTTACACTGTTTTTATATTTTACTAGGTAATGGAAATGATCGTGAAGTCTATATTTCAGTCGAGGAGGTACAAGGAAAATGACCAGAGAATCTGTAAAATGTGCTCTAGCCTTACTAACGTCCAGTGGTACCGAGTTGAGAAATTTCAGCAGGCAATGCCAGTCATGAATGTGGCAATGGTACTAGGGCCTCACTCAGACTTCACAGAGGTATGCTCCCAGAGTACAGCATCAGCAGCAAGCAGTTGGTCCATAAAACTGAGATGTGGAGGCTTGGGTGACAGAAGAGGGGGCTCTCTAATGTGCATGGATCAATAATCAGCCTAATACCAAGATAGCTGCTTGGGGATGCAGAGGGACCAGAGATCTGCAGACTTGGCAGATGATGAGTGGCCAAATCCTATCCTGAAAAAATCCTCAGAGTCAACTAGAATGGAGGGAGAATCGCAGGGGCTAATTTCCATTTCTCTTGTCTCTTTTTGATGCAAGTTTTATATGACTTTTCAATAGGCTAATCAATATTCTCCTGTTTAAAAAGCATTTTGAACTCTTCTTCTTTGCCTTCTTGGCAAGACCTTATTAGTAAACATTTTTGTTAGTTTTATTTTGTGGGAACAAAGTTGTGTAGACCTTAGCTTCTTGGATGCATCAGATTTTCTTTTTCTTTTTTTTTGACATTTTTTATTAATTTATTCATATTACATCTCAATTGTTAGCCCATCCTTTGTATCCTCCATTTCTTTCCTCCCTCCCGCTTCCCCCTCTACTCCCTTCCCCTATGTCTGTGACTGAGGGGGACCTCCTCCCCCTGTATATGCTCCTAGGGTATCGAGTCTCTTCTTGGTGACTTATTATCTTTCCTCTGAGTGCCACCAGGCCTCCCCATCCACGGGACATGGTCCGATATGGGACACCAGAGTTTGTGTGAAAGTCAAATCCCCTTCTCCACTTAACGGTGGAAAGATTTTCTTTATGAGAAGAATCAAAGATTATCACACTTCATATTCTTTATTAATTATGAACTTCCATTAAAACACAAACACAATTCTAAATACATACCGAGTTCTAATCATCTGACTTACAAATCTTCTCTTGCATAATGCCATGAATTAACTAATTCCTCCAGATACTTCAACCCTGCAATTGAGCAGGAATCTGCTACATAGGCTGATCAGACCTGATGTTCTTCATCTGTGGAGTTGGACCTGGTCCTAGTTAGGATTTTCATGGCTGTGATAAAATACCATGACCAAAACCAACTTAGGGAAGAAGGGGTTTAACTCAGCTGATGTTTCCTCAACATAGTCCATCATTAAAGGAGACAGGGAAGAAACTCCAGGCAGGAACACAAATGCAGGGGTCATGCAGGAACAGTGCGTACTGGCTTTCTCCCCTTGACTTGCTTGGCTTGCTTTCTCAGAAAACCCAGGACTGCCTGCCCATAGGTGGAAACACCCCCAGGGTGCTGGGTTCCCCCACATTAGTCATTAATCAAGAAACGCCCTACAAGCTTGCCTATAGGCCAATCTCATAGAGGTGTTTTCGCAGTTAAGATCTCTTCTCCCCAGATATATGTAGTTTTGTGCCAAGTTCACAAAAGCCAACCACACCACAGACTCCATGTGAGACATTGCTTTTCTAATGTAAATTATTTTTCCTGATGATATTCCACTCGGTTACCTTGCCTATTCAGAAATAGAACTTTTCATAGATATTGTGGACAATACAAAATGTGTATAGAATCTAGGACCAACTTGCCGCGGCAGAAGCTTTTCAGAACGGGTTAGCAAGTGCTGTAGCGGGGTAAGGGAAGAAGGGTGCAAACGGCTGCTACAGCTTGAGACCCAGCTGAGGACGAGTCTCTAGATCGTGCAGTGTGAAAGCGTTTCAAAGAGCAGGACAATCGGTTGATGTCCCCTGGAGATCTTTTATCATTTTTCCATCCCATTGGCTCTCAGATCCAATGAATACTCCTTTCTGAACTTAGAACTCTGGGTTTCCATCTGTCTTCCAGGGTGAACGTTTAAACTGGAGTTAGTTGTGTCTGCTGAAAACTCACACTGTCAAGCCTTAATTTATTTCTTTAAGTCCAACTGAAAGAGAAGTTCTCCAGTACCTCAAAGATATTAAAACCCTGGGTTTATTTCAGTGTGACTTTGACAGATGTATGACAGGTCAGTGCCCATGACTGAGAGACATGTGGGAATCCCCTTTATCCTCATTCATTTCATGATTTGAGAACCCAAATCAGGGCCGTGTGAGGCTGTGCCTGGCTTCTCTTTACATTACTCAAAAGGAGCACAGGGTGTATTTTTAGGAGACGGTGCTTTTGTTCCTTGACTGCTTCTGAATGGAGGGGAAACGTGTAACCCTTTAGGGGGTTGCAGGAAGGTCATCCACAAACCAGGTGGGCCTGTGAGCCTAAGAAACATTGAGGTTTATATCTTTGGGGTTTTGTTCAAATTCTAGAAAACAAATACCTAGCATGCTAATGTAAGAATCCCGGGATTCTTAAAATATCAATAAAGAGCATAATTCTGGAAAGCACAGCATATCTATACTGCCAAAGTAGCTAAAAAAGGATGCAGCTGCTCTCTTAAATTGTTTAGTCAAAAGTTCTAATACCTCCATGGCCATTGGGAAGCTTCCCGTTGTGAGCATTTTGTATATAAACATTGTTAAAGGACTCGCCTACTTCCTAGTAATTTATGGCAGATCATTCAGAACAGTCAATTCTATACACACAGGGAATTTAAAATGACCTTGTAGCTAGGATTGATAGCTTTTTACATGTACCTAAGCAGCATATGTTTCTATTAAATATAAAATAGATTAATTTAAAGACATTTATTTTCTTATGGCAAAAACTTTGGGGATCATATAAGCACTAGTGCTTTTTCTCCTCCACTGCAAAAGTCTTAAGAATTCCTGGTACCCTTCCTCCCATCTTTAAAAGATAAAATTATTGATTTAACATAGGAGTATTATTCTATTGTTATGATATTTAAGAAGTGACTATTCAAGAAACAGAACAAAAATTTTTAAATCCCCAATGAAATTGCTGCAGTTTACAAGTAAATGTAATGAGAAACTAAGCTATCAGCCATCTTCTGACAGTAGAGATTATTTGTAAACCTAATTTTACTCTGCATTTAGAAATAAATGTTTAAAAAAGAGGCAGAGGGTGTACTTATTACCTTTAAAAAATCAGAAAAAAGCAGTTACTGTTATCAGTATCAGGAATATGGGATTGAGAATATTGAGATAATAATTACATGGTATGACACAGAAAAATTCAACAGCAAAAAGAGCACAGTGAGTACCTGTTGCTGAAGACATTCCATACTTCTGACCCAGGGCTCAGAATATTCAAGTGGGGTCTAACCTGAAAGCCTCCTTCCTGGATCTAGCTTCAGAGTAGCAGAAGGTACCATGCAAGTTACCAATGGAGGGAAGCAATTAATAGTCCTATCCAGTTGTGATACCTATGAACATCAGCAATGACCAACTTGCCAATATATCCCTAAAGATGCAACGGTGGCACTTCTATATCTGGGCAGGAAACAACTGCTGTCTAATTGGACTTGATATCTACTCAATAGAAGGGAATTTATGTATGGAATTGCAACCCTAGCCAAGTACCTGGGGCTAGTGAGGATGTGGATCTTTGAGAAGTTACTACTATCACTTTACAAGACAGGCATAACTCCTAATTTCATTCTAAAACCTATCCTTATATCCACAGATAAGTGTATCTCTTCCCTGTATCAAGAAAACTACTTTTTGCAGAAGATGGAGATGAATATAGAAAACCACAACTGCCCATAATGCAGAGATCAACTGATCAGGGGGTGGCCAGTTCTAATGGATACATCTACAGCACAACTCTTGCATTTGAGGTTCAGGGAAAGTTGACAGAAGGGGGTGGGGTAGATTGTAAGAGTCAGAGGACCAAGTAGCCTCCTGTGATATTGTTTCTCCTAGAAATGACAGGAAAGTTTTACCCATGCTATCCCAATAATATGACTGCCTAAACAAGGCCTGAACAATGGTAACACCAATAGATTACCAATAAAAAAATAAATAAATAAAAAATTTTAAAAAAACACTAATACAGAAGGGGAAATCTCATGGGGTCTCAGCCCTAAACAGAGGCTATAGGCAACTAATGATTTTAGAGAGAGAAAATTAGTCTTTCCCAGGCTAAGACCCCTTAATTAGTTATCCAGTACAAAATGATCAGGCCCGAAATCATATACACACAAGCATCTCTAAACAGACTGAAAAGGTTGTATTTGTATTTTAATGCACACACACACACACACACAAAAAAAAAAAAATTAGTGGCCATCAATCTGAGAAATAGTGAGGGGGGACATCAAAGGAGTTGGAGGGGAAAAGGGAGAAGTGATTATAATTAAATTTTACAAAAAAAATTAAAATAGTTCAATGAACTTGTCAAAAATGTTACTTCAAACAAATTGAAAATAATTCAGGTAGGAACAGAATTATGAAGGGAAATTCAACGAGTATATTAGATATCTCTTGTAAACTCTGATTTTCACATAATTTGTTATACAAATTGGTTGATTGCATAAAGAATATCCAAGCATCCATTAGCTGTTGCTTGAGGGATGAAACTAAGATAATGTGATTTTGCAACCATATATTTTCACAATAGCAATTTCAAGTTGAAGTCATTTCTAGTAGTTCAAAGAATTTCTTATCTTAAATGATGATGGTGTCTGACACTTCCGGTTCTCTGTCTTTCAGCCAAGCCACTTACAGATTGCTCATTCAGTCTACACTGCATGGAACTCCAGTTCATTCTACAACTACTAATCAGGAAATGTGCCTGGCTTATTGGCAAACCAAGGTACTGTTAAAATTTGAAGATTAAAAAATAGAGAAATAGAAAATACTTTTATGATAGGGCTACAAGAGAAGAAAGATATGCAGGCGTGACCACTGTGTGAGGAATCTACAACCATGGACAGAGCCACCTGTTTCATTTACAGTGGTAAATGCCACCGAGATTTTCAGTGCACTCTACTACTACAACATTCTAAAGCTCACCATTTACACCCACACAAAATATATATAAAAACATTTCTTCAAAAATGTCACATTGATACTCAATCCAGAATAACTGTCTCTTCTGTTGTCTTTGTGATTAGGCTTGAAGTATCAGAAGCATCCTCTTTAGCCCATGACCCTTTCTTTACCTTTTGTCCAAGTTTAGCTTTCAATATTCATCAGTAGAAGGCAAGAAAAGATAAATGCAAGATATACTGTTTTCTTTATACTCTTGAACAGAACTAGCATCTGTTATCCACTTATATTTCCTTTGAGTTTTCCCCAGCAGAGCCTTCAAAAGTTGAGTGCTAGAAGTCAGGAGTAAAACACACACACACACACACACACACACACACACACACACACACACACA
>OU015746.1:49592489-49604407 GCA_907169655.1 Acomys percivali | reverse complement strand
GATAGATAGATAGATAGATAGATAGATAGATAGATAGATAGATAGATGAAGAAGTGATTCCTGGAGAACATCTTGTAGAGCCACACCAAGCTTCCAAAGCCTAGTAAGGAGCCTCCTCTCCATTGGAAACAACATGTGAGAAACAGACCAGAAGTTTTAGAAAATATTTCTCTTTCTTCCTTCCCAAGAGCCAAGAGGCTGGTTACTGGTGTCTGGACACAAGCTGAGTACTATAATTATTGTTTTAAGTAAAAAGCGTCTTTGATCTGGTTTTAAAACATAAACATAAGGGCCTTTGACCAATTTAAATATGACATGTGTCCTTTAATTCTGCAACTAATCAAATTGGGACATAATTCTATTTTGTAACCCAACTGCAAAGCTTGAGGTGAGGCAAGTTTTTGTTATAATAAGAAAATTTGCTTTTACTAAGCAATATTTTCCATCAACGTTGTTTCATTCCTGAGAGTCTTGTAGCATGTTCCTTTTTTTATCAGCATAAGTAATAATTATTTCATTCTCATCCATTGCCATAAATTTCAACAATAATGTGAATTCTGTATAAATAACTAATTTTTCACAGAGACAGAGGAAAACATGTTTTAAATGATACCAGACCGAAGATATCCGGGTAGAATGGTTAGTTTAAATGATTTACCATGACATCCAGAAGTTAATACTGCCTGGAGGTAATCAAACTGATACACCCTGCCCAGAAAAGGAAAAGACCAAAGGAAAGGAGACAAAGTTTGCTTTCTAACCTTTTGGTTGAAAAAGAAAAATAAAAAAGACCAGTGGGCCGACTTTTTGGGGTCTTTGGCCTGTGAGTTTCTAAGAACAAAGTCCCCAAAGAGATGACAACCTTGATCCCAAGTTTCCCAGAGGAAAAAAAAAACATGTCTATGTATCCTTACAGAGAAAAAGAACACTCAAAACCATCCCCAAATATTGCTCCTCTGTTGCAGTCATTTGTGCTGAAATAATGAAGGAAGAGTCTTTACACAGGGGACTTTCCAGGGTAGATGGAGTTGGCTTGCTTTTAAGGGAAATGAATTCCAGGAGTTGGGCTTTGGAACATGTGCTCCACCCATATGTGTCCTTCCAATGGAGAGGAGCATTGTCAGCGAGTCACTTCTACTAGCAGGAGTTGTCAGCCAGACAAGGAACTGCTAGACTACCTTAAATTATTTTCGTTTGGTTGGTATTTGGTTGGCAGCTTTGGGGTGTTTGTGGGTTTGTTTGTTTGTTTGTTTGTTTGTTTGTTTGTTTGTTTGTTCAATACAGGGTTTTACTATGTATCTCTGAAAGTCCTGGAACTCACTATGTAAACCAGGCTAGCCTTGAATTCAAAGAGATTTATCTGACTCTGCCTCCAGAGTGCTGGGATTAAAAGCTTGCACCACTACAGCCAGTTTCCCTTGGATACTTAATGCATATCATTAACTGGAACCAGGCAATGGCCCTGCATTCCAATGTCAAATGCAATGATACAGGATATTCACTGTCTAATATAGAGATGTCAGCTCATTATTCTTATTCTAATAGTATTAATTTCTAAAATATTTATGTCTTCCTAAAATGATTATTAATACAGAGTAACCCCTTGACATAACATTGAAGCTTTTTACATTTTGTTTAGAAGTTCTGAAATAGCTATTCCATAAAATAGCCTTTTATAAAATGTGAACTTTAGAAGTCCAAGAAAAAGAAAACCATGTATCTCCATTTTTAGCAAGGTCACAATTAAATAAAGTAACATCCTAAGTATTGCAAGAAGTGGCCATATATAAGACAAACAGGCCAGACTCAATTTTACCTATTAACCTATTCATGCAGTAGGTTTTATGCATATGTTGAAATCTCAATTTCACACAATGTTAGAATTAAGAGCCCATCTGAATGCTTCCAGTATATTTCTTCACTTTATACTAAAACCAAAGCAATGTCATATTCATAAATTTCCAAATAGTAAACCCTCTGTAACTGGAAGTTTTAGTTTTACTCTTTTCTGTTACCTCAGAATGCATCAATGTATGAGATCAGCATGAAGAATATCCCATGCAGAGAAAGTGAGCTAATTTGTTTTTAATCAAAAGCTTCGTGGTGTTTTGTTAAACTGGAAGGTCCTGACTTTGTGTTTCTGAGAGTTCATGTCAATTCGCATAAGGGAGAAAACAATAGATCAATCACTCACCTTCTCAGACCAAAACAACAGTCTGGGTGCACCTCTCCTTTGTACTTTACCAGCTTTAAAATGTTTTGGATGTGTATTCTTGTCATTTTTTAAACAATATTTTTATTATTTGAAATTTTCACACATTTGAGCAATATATTTTGACCATATCCACCCACCAGTACTTCTAATGCACCTCCCTCCATCTCCTACCCTACATGTCCTCTTTTATTTTTATCACTGTTGCTAACAACCTCCTGACTTCAATCAGTGCTACCCACAGGCACATGAGTATGAAGAGACAACCTATCAGTGGCCTCATCCCCAAAAGGTCAAGATGTACTTCCTCCTTCAGCAGCCATCAACTGCCAACCCCAAGGTGTTGCCTTAGGGGCCTTCTCCCAACCATACTGAATTTTTGACTGGCTTCATCTTCTGTAGGTCTCGTGCAGGGAAAGCACAAGTACCGTGAGTCAATACATGCAATGCAAGCCGTATCATGTCAAGAAGTCAGTTTTTCTCAACACTACGTCTCACCTGCCAGCTCTTATATGCTTCCTCATGATATTCTTTGACCCATGAATGGGAAGGTTAATATAAGTGACCCATTCACAGCTGAGCAGTCACAGTTACTGACCATCGGCAGTTTGACCACCTAAGAATCTCTGCATTAGCAACTACCCACTACAAAAAGAAACTTCTCTAACCAAAATTGAGAACAATAAAAAACCAGGGTAAAAAACATAGAATATTGAAGGCAATTCGATAGCATCATCATTTAGCAAAACCATGGAAGGTCCCCTTCCTCTAGAGTCTTCCTTCCTAGTTGTATGCTTTTGACTGGGTTTATTTTTAAACTGGGTTTAAATAGCAGGCATGAAATCTCTCTTTTAATGGAGCCCTCCTATCTCATAAAAGTCAAAGGTTTCTTCATAGTAACAAACTCTCAATCAACTGAGGAGGCAGCACAAAGAATAGGAGAAAATATTTTCCAGTTTAGATAGATAGATAGATACATAGATAGATAGATAGATAGATAGATAGATAGATAGATAGATAGTCATTATATATATGACTAAAATATATTTTAATGTTTAAAAATAAACATCAAGAAAACAAACAACTCGATTAAATATGAACCATGGAACTGAACAAAAATTCTCAAACCAAACACTACAAATAACTAGTAAAGACTTTAAAAAATGTTCAGCACCCTTAGCCACCAGGAAACTGCAAAACTGGTACTTCTTTAAGATTCTATCTCAACCAGAATGACTACCATCAATAATAAAAATGACAACAAATGCTGGTGTGGCTATGGGTGTGGCTATGGGTGTGGCTACGAGCCTTGATGAGAATGTAAGGTAGTGTACCACTTTGAAAATCAATCTGTGAATTTCCAAAGAAGCTAACAATAGAATTATCATCTGCTCCAGCTATAGCAATCCTAAATGTATACCCAAAGGACTTTACATGTCATTTTAAGTATCATATTCTTAATGAAAGAGGCAAGCTTCCACAGAAAACTTAAAGATCATTTGAATTGTTGAGGCATCAAGTTCTCCTCTGCAACTTAACTCTTGTCACACAGTTTATTGCTAAATGGTTCACCAGTCCAGGAAAACAAGAGGTCTTTGTCCCTGTGCACCAGCAAGGAGACTGATGTCCATTTTCTTATTTTGGTTGTTGAGTGTCCACACTGGGTTTTAATCACTATTGGGCCTAGCCCAGATGTTAGTTTCAGTCTTCTTGATATTGACTTCTTCCTCTCTAAAATAAAATTATCAAGCCAGATGAGCATTAATTATACCTCCATTATATATGATGGAACTGTGATGGAGCTGTGAAATGCAAATGATTATTTCCTCATTTTCTTTTTTGAGACTGGATCACGCCATATAGCACAGGCTGGCCTTGACCTTGCCATTCTCCAGTCTCCACCTCATGACACCATAGATTAAAGTCATGCAACACCACACATAGTTACTAACTCATTATTAATAACATGTAAAAATTAACTGAATCTGCTCTCTATTAAATCATCTTAGAACTACTATGGCAACACTTTTCCAGCAGCCTCCTATATGTGTGATGGTAAGTAGAGCATTCTTTTTCCTTATGATTCTTTATATAAAATGATAAAATGGAAGTATGAAAAGTTTATGAAGAATTATCTAGAAATTAATCTTGTTTTGTAAATGCAGCTTTCAAGTCTGAAGGTATCTTTCTAAATGTTTGAGGAAAGCCAAGGAAAAAACAGGAACTTGGAGGCAGGAGCTACTGCAGTGCCCATGAAAGAGGGATGGTTTTGTTGTTGTTTGGGTTTTTTTTTTTTTTTGGTTTTGGTTTTGTTTTTGTTTTTTGAGCAGGGTTTCTCTGTATAGCGTTGGCTATCTGCTTATTTTTTAATGCATTTTAAAATAAAGATATCACTATAGGAAATCCTCATTTAGTTCTCTTATAATCACTAGTTTTATCTGGTCATTTCAAAGAGAAGCTTTGAAAAAAAGAAAGGGAAATAGTACTTGAATAAAAAAAGAAACCTTACAGGGCGAGTACAGAATACAAACCAGAGTGGCCCAGAGCAGATTTGGGATCTCTGCAACTTTTTCCTGAGGTCAGTTTGAATCACAGAGAACATGATCGACCCATTTGTTCATTTTTCTCGGCCAAATTATCATCCTGTCATTTTGTCAACAGAGAAGAGACATGAAAATGAAGCTTCTAGCCCAAATAGTGTCTGGCTGAACCCAGGTTAAAGGCTGCATAAAATAATTTCTTAAGTAATTAGCTTGCACACATGAAGTAATTAGGACTTTATGCCCTGCCAGTAAGAAATTTGAGAAGGTTGGTCCAAGCTTGGAAAATCTGATTTTACTTGCATGAGTTGAAACACCTGCAGTAAGTGGAAGAAAAAGATGGATTTACCCAGCCAAAAGAAAAGTCTACATGCCCTGCTTCCATTACATCATTCATTAGGGAGGCAGTATTACAGACTTTGAAAGCTATGTTCACTGCATAATGGAATGGAAGGGGTGATTGCACAGTGACTTGTTTAGGGTTTCTGTTGCTGATAAAACACCATGACCAACAGCAACTTGTGAAGGGAAGGGATTATTTGGACTACACTTCCACATCATGACCCATTGCTAAATGAAGGCAGGAACTTAGAGACAGCGGCTGATGCAGAGGCCATGGAGGAGTGCTGCTTACTGGCATGTTCTGCAGGGCTTGCACAGTTTGCTTCCTTATACAATCAGGTCCACCAGCCCAAGGTGGCATTACCCATAGTAATCTGGGCCTTCTTATATCAATCATCAATCAAGAAAATGTAACACAGGCTCACCTACAGACCAACCTCGTCAACCATGTCCTTAACTCAAGGTCTATCTTTCTTTTTTTTTTTAATTAATTTATTCTTGTTACATCTCTATGGTTATCCCATCCCTTGTATCCTCCCATTCTCCCCTCCCTCCCATTTTCCCCTTATTCCCCTCCCCTATGACTGTTCCTCAGAAGGATTACCTCCCTCTGTATATGCTCATAGGGTATCAAGTCTCTTCTCAGTGACCTGCTGTCCTTCCTCTGAGTGCCACTAGGTCTCCCCCTCCAGGGGACATAGTCAAATGTGAGGCACCAGAGTACTTGAGAAAGTCAAATCCCTCTCTCCACTCAAGTGTGGAGACTGTTCTGTCCATGGGCTAGATCAGGGTAGGGGTTTAAATTTTACCGCCTGTATTGTCCTTGGCTAGGGCCTTAGTTTGAGCGGGACCCCATGACCCAAATCTGCCTATCATAATGTTCTACTTGTAGGTTTCTAGGACCCACTGGATCCTTCTACATTGTTATTCTCACATGGTTCTCTTATCTAGAGTCCCAATAGGATGTCCTCCCCTCTCTCCCAGTTTCCTGGTAAGGGAAGGCTTTCATGGGACATGCCCATTGGGCTAGTATGCAGATATAAGTGAGTATATACCATTTGAGTCTTTCTACTTCTGGGTTAACTCATTCATTATGATCATCTCTAGCTCAGTCCATTTATCCACAAATTTCGGGAATTCCTTGTTTTTAATAGCTGAGTAGTATTCCATAGTGTATATGTACCACAGTTTCTTTATCCATTCTTCTACTGAGGGACATTTAGGCTGTTTCATGTTCTGGCTATTATGAATAAGGCTGCTATGAACATGGTTGAGCGAATTTTCTTGCTGTGTGCTGGTGCATCTTCTGGGTATATTCCAAGGAGTGGAATAGCTGGGTCTTGAGGAAGCCTCTACTTTGTGTCAAATTGGCATAAAACTAGCCAGCATAACTGACCTCTTATCAACTTGACATATAAACACATCAACTATTAAACCATAACCTTTAGTTCCTAGTCCATCCCCAATATCTCATATTAATATTAATATCACAGTATAAAACATTCAAACTTACAAAAGTACCACAGCTTTTAAAAGTTCAAGCACTTTAAAAATTCAATGTCTTAAAAAGTTTAGTCTGTCAAGCCAGGTGTGATGGTGCACGCCTATAATCCCAGCACTCGAGAGGCAGAGGCAGGTGGATCTCTGTGAGTTCGAGGCCAGCCTGGTCTACAAAGGGAGTCCAGGACAGCCAGGATTGTTACACAGGAAAACCCTGTCTCGAAAAATCTAAAAAAAAAAGGTTTATTCTCTCAAAAAGATATGATATTTCTAATGCTTTGATGGCTCTGTAAAATGTCAAAGTCCCTCCAAAATATCAAAGATCACATAACTATGGCTCCTGAAAATTTAAAAAAAAAAAAAAAGTTAAATACTGGCAGAATCACAATCAGATCAAATCAAATCAAAACCAAATTTCAACAGTGTAAATGATGTCTATAACCCATTCACAATCTTAAACTCCAAAGCACCTTGGCAGTAGCACATCTCTGGCCCTGCCATCCAAAGCACACACAGCTTGCCTTAGGCTCCAACTGTCTTAACTACACAGCTGCGGTTGTCCTTTGCAGGCATCCTATGGAACTGGCATCTCTAAAGTCTTGGGTTCTCCACTGAAAGTGGGCTGCACCTTCAACAACAGCCTCCTGGGCTCTCTTCAGGGACCTGACACTGCCACATGGTACCAAGCATCAACTTCTCTTCATGACCCCTTCAATCCTTGAACATCTACTTTAACAGAAACTGCACATTCACCAATGACCTCTCCGGGCCTCTCACAGTGCTAAGCCTCAACTGCTGCTCTCCATGACTCCATCATGCCTTCAAATCCAGTACTACCTGGGAAAATCTTGCACATTACCGCATTTTACTGCCAACACGAGCTGCAGCCTCAGCACCCTCTGGACCAAAGCTGTGTGCTGAGCCTAAGGAAACACTCCTTAGAAGATCTTGCCTCAGTGCTGCTGGTCTCCTCCTCCTCCTCCTCCTCCTCCTCCTCCTCTTCCTCTTCCTCTTCTTCTTCTTCTTCTTCTTCTTTATTTGTTGTTATCATTTACATATTAAGTTCATTTTATGAAAAATATTTATTTTCTACAGTAGACATGTTCTTTCTGAAATATTTAGAGTGGTGATTCAATGTTTCTTCACTCGTGTTTTCAGAGGCCCTGTGGCTCTGTGGCTCCTATAGACACTAAGGGAAAATTCTTAATTCTTAAGGGGTTAAAAACAACTTTTAAACAGTTCTGCATCAGACTCACACTCTGATATTTGGAAAGTGGTTTGTTTGTTTTTTTAAATCATTTTTGGAGGAGATTATAACTGTATAATTTCCTCTTCTTTTTCTTCCTTCCAAACCCTCCTAAATAATTCTTGTTTTCATTCAAATTCATAGCATTTTTATTAATCATTGTTGTATGCATATATGTATATGTACACATGCACACACACACACACACACACATATATATATATATATATATATATATATATATATTCCTAAATACATAAATACAACCCATTCATTCTATATAATGTTACTTGTATGTTTGTTTTTAGGACTGACCATTGGTGTTGGATAACCAATCAGTGAATGGTCTCTCTTCAGCAATAGGCACTTACTTTCCACCTCCAGGGGACAACCCAAGACCAATAGCAATAATATGGGATATTTTGGGAATGTCTTGGATAACCCTGACCAACAACTCAAAAGAGGGTTTTCTTGTGCCTGGTACTAGGACTTTTGTTACATGGCCTTTGGCTCATGGATGTAGATTATCAGACAAAATGGGAATTTTTTATTAAAATTGTATGTGTGTGTCTGTTTTTATGCTATCAGTATTTTATGCTATTGCTGCACTGTAATACAACTTGAAGTCTGCACTAGTGATATTGCAATAAGTTCTCCTATTATTTAGGATGTTTTTTAGCTATCCTGGGTATAATGTGTTTTCATATAAAGATGAAGGTTGTTTTTACGATTTATGTGAAGAATTTTTATAAATTCTGTGTTAGAATTTTGGTGGGGATTGCACTGGATCTGTGGATTGTTTTTGGTAGAATGATCTTTTTCAGAATAATTTTCCTGATTCAGGAGTATTAAAGAGCCTTCTTTAATCTCTTAAATTTTGTATTATAAAATTCTATTATTTACTGATCAGCATTATCACAATATATATTTGAAGCTATTGTTAAAGGTACTGTTCCTCTCATTTCTTTCTCAGTATTTTTATTATTTGTGTATAGGAAAGTTACTTATTTTTCTTTTAATTTTGTATCCTGCTACTTTTCTGAAATTCTTTATCTGATGAAAAGAATCCTGGCAAAGCATTTAGGTCTTTTATGTATAAAATCATACCTAAATAAAGATACTTTGACTTCTTCCTTTTCGAGTTGTATTTTGGTGGCCTGTTTCAGCTGTCTTGCTGCTCTGGCTAATAGTTCAAGTACTACATTGAACAGGCATGGAGAGAATGTACATCCTTGTCTTGTTCCTGATTTTAATAGTTATTTTAATTTCTCTCCATCTAGGTTGATTCTGGCTGTGGCCTTGCTGTAAATTGCCCTTATTATGTTGAGGTATATCCATTGTAACCCTTGTCACTCCAGGACTTTTATTATGAAGGAATGTTGGACTTTTGACAATGTTCTTTTCTGCATCTAATAAAATGATGATGTGATTTTTGTGTTGCAGTCTGTTTATGTGATGTGTCTTGCTCATTGACTTATGTATATTGAACCATATCTGTATCTCTGGGGCAAAGCCAACTTGATCAAGGTGTTAATCTTTATTATGTATCCTTTCACTCAGTTTGCAAGTAGTCTGCTGAGAATTATTGCATCTATGTTAAAAAGGAATGTTGAGTTATAATTCTCTTTTATTTGTTAGATCTTTGTATAGTTTTGATATCATGGTAATAGTGGATTCATTAAATAAAACTGGAAATGTTTCATCAGCTTCTATTTCATGGGATAATTTGAGGAGAATTGGCATAAGTTCTTCTTTGTAGGTCTGGTCAAATTCGTCCCTGAATCCCTCTGACCCTGGGTTTTGTTGCTGTTGTTGCTGCTGCTGTTGTTGTTGTTGTTGTTGTTGTTGTTGTGTTGCTGCTGCTGCTGCTTAGGAGATTTTAAATTACAGCCTCTATTTCAGTAGAGGTTATAGCTATACTCAAATAGTTCATATCATCTTAGATCAACATTTTTAGTTCATATATACCAAGTAATAAATGCATTTATTTTGGTGGAATACAGATTTTTAAAGACTGTCTTTATGATTCTCTGGATTTCCTAGTGTCTGTTATAGTGCCTTTCCTTCCTTTTTTAAGATAGGGCTTCTCTGTGTAGCCTTGGCTGTCCTGGAATCATTTTGTAGACTAGGCTAGCTTCAAATTCACAGAGATCCATCTGCCTCTGCCTCCCCAACTATTGGGATTACAGATGTGCGCCACTGTGCCTAGCTCTTCACTTTCTTTTTTAGTTTTATTAATTTGTATTCTTTTCTCTGTGTCTTTTCTTTAATTTAGCTAAAATTTTGTCAGTCTTGTTGATTCACCAAAAAAAATAGAAGGAAAAAACTCTTTGTTTCATTGATTCTTTGTATTGTTTTTGTTATTATTACTATTTTATTGATTTCAGCTCAGAATTTGGTATTTTTTCCCTCTCTCCTCCTTTGGAGTATTACTTCTGTGTTTTTTCCAGAGTTTTCAAATGTGTCACTAAGTTGCTAATATGAGATCTCTGCAATTTATTTATGTAGGCACTTGGTACTGTGAACTTGCCTCTTAGAGCTTCTTTCATTGTGTCCCATAAGTTTGGATATGTTGTGTTTTTATTTTATTTCAATTATTAATTTTTTAATTTCTTACTTGATTTATGTCTTGACTCAATTTTCATGGAGGAATGAGTTTTCCAGTTTCCATGAGTTAGTACACTTTTTCTTCTTCTCTTGTTGCTAGCCAACTTTAATCCATCTTGGTCATACAAGATGCAGGGTGTTATTTCAATCATTTTATACATGTTGAGGCTAGCTTTGTGTCCTAATATGTTATCAGCTTTGAAGAAAATTCCATGAGCTTATGGGGAAATTTCCATGAGCTTTTGTGTTCTGGTGGGGTGTTCTGTTGATGTCTGTTAGGACCCCATTTCACTTATGATGTTATTAAACTCCAGAATTTCTCTGTTTACTTTTTGTCTGAATGACCCATCTATTAGCAAGAGAGGAGTATTTCAGTTACCCACTAACACTATGGTAAGGTCAATATGTGATTGTACCTGTAATAATGATACATTTATGTTTTTGAGTGCCCTTGTGTTTGGTGCATAAATGTTTAGAATTGGTTTCTCTAGGAGGCATAGTGTCTTGGTTGTTCATATTTGTGGTTTTGCTCTGGGTTATAGATATGTGGAGTTAAGATATTTGTTGTGATTTCTGGTGTAGCTATCTGGTCTCTGTTGTTTGCTGCTATTGCTAAGTCTGGTGCCTAAGTAAATGTCATGGCTGTAGGTTCCCTGATAGAGAGCATTTCTGTGTATCTGGGTGTTACAAAGGAATAGAGTTGGGCTAGAAGGAAAGGCTGAAGGGGCTTCAGAAAGAATTATGTGGATCCTGGCTTTGGACCAAGAAGTAGAGTCCAAAAGCTGAGTGTGGTAGAAGGGCTTCTGACAATAGGCTGCAGCAAGACTAGGAGTGAGTCTGAAGAGCTAAGAGTACAAGATAGAAAGGATAATAAAGGTCACCTACCAGAATCCCTGCTAGTGTGTCACTGGGACATCCTGGTACAGAGTGGTTCTACATAGGTTGTGTGCTGCAAAGGAATGGAGCTGGGTAGAAGGAAGGCTAGAAAGACCATCAGTAAAGAGCTACAATTACCCTGGTTCTGAACCAAAAGACTCCAAAAGGTGGAGTCTCAGGGAATAAAGAAGGGCTTGGGAAAGGGGCTTCTCTACGCCTGTGTAATTACATTCCTTAAAACTCTTTTGTAATGAAAGAAGAGTTTGTGAAATTGTCTTCATTTATCATATTCCTTCAAATAAAATTTTTAGACACTTCAAAGTGCCCCATCTTAAAGGCACAACCTCATTCATATAAAGGTAATACCATATTTTAATTTTAAAATGAAATATCCTGACAAAGAATCAAACTAGTGAGTTATTGGTAGCTACAGTGTTAACTCCTTTATGTGGCTCTTTGTGGTACTAGGAGTAAACCCAGAGACCTGTACATACTGGGCAAGAATTCTACCACCAGGCTACAATGTCAGTCCCATTGTGTATAACCGTACACACACACACACACACACACACACACACACACACACACACACACA
>OU015746.1:49580189-49591534 GCA_907169655.1 Acomys percivali | reverse complement strand
AGAGAGAGAGAGAGAGAGAGAGAGAGAGAGAGAGAGAGAGAGAGAGAAGAGGAGAGAGGAGAGAAGAGAAGAGAGAGGAGAGAGCACTCCAGATAATACTGAATAAACACACACTCCAAATTGGCCAAATATTGACCCAATCTATAGATTTTTTGCTGCTCATTATTTTTTTTTACCACACATATACTCTCATTCACATCATCTTCCAACCTAATATATGGTCATATTCAGTAAAGTTAAAAATGGAAACTGCAAAATGTTGATGGACTTTTTCCCTGACACCATTGTACTTTGTAAAAGTTTATCTCTTTCAGGACTAGAAAAATGACTCAGCTGCATTCCACTGTTCTTCCTGAAGACCTTGGTTCAGTTTCCCAGACCCATCTGTAACTACAGTCCCAAGGGATTTAATGCCCGTTTCTGTAGATACACATGTGGTACACAGACATACATGAAGGCAAAGCACTTATACACATAAGATAAGTAAAAACTATTTTTTATTTTTAGGAGTTTATCTATGACATTAGGCAGAGGGAAGAACCAATCAGCAAGGACAAAAATGGCATGAGTTCCTACCATGATTCGCAGATGGACTGTTTCTTTTTTAATTATTTTATTTTTTACATATACATTTATATTATTGCACGTATATACAATAGATTACGTATAGCAAGAAGAACTATGACACCATCAGGAATTATATAAATGTTACATTCTTAGTGTTTTGGCTATTTGTACTCAACAGCCTTAAAAAAACAGCTTTTCTATCTTGGTGCATCTAAATTTCTGAATGTAAATCAATCTCTATCACATATTGTCATTATCAACTTAGAACACCTATCTAGACCTAAAAACATCTTAACCCATAAGCAATTAATCTTCATTGTAAAACTAAGCTACCTGGTCTTCGACTCCCTCAGAGACTTGTGAAGGAATAAACTTAATTATCTGAGTATCCCAGGAGTGCAGGTTAGTAGCTTTCCAAATAAAAAGATGATAGAGACAATTTTCTACCTGAATAATCACCCAAAACTCTCTATAATGTTGGAGCATCTTCTTAAATCATGGTCATGTTGATTGCTAGTCTACTTTTATCACAAGAATATACAGCTTAGGTGCAACAGATAGATATGACTCTGTAGAAAGATAAGGTCTTCAAAAACCCCAGAGACATGCAGAATATGGTGTTTTAAAATATTTTTATTACTTTAAAGATTCATTGACAATGAGACAACTTAACTCGTGGCAACACCCAGCCTACCTCAAAGAGGATGATGAGCATCTAACAACCTCCTTATGGAGATGGCTTCAAATATGGCAAACTAGCCACTGGGCAAAAGGACTGCATTTCTACCACAGACAGAATTCTGCCTTTAAAAAGGGCAAGCTTAGATGCAGGCAAAGTCGATGGCCAAACTCTGCCAAGACAGGGTAAGCAAGTCCTCAATAGTTCCTGCCTCAAAAATATGTCTGTCAGATTTACTGGGTAAAAACATTTTTAAAAGATTAATTCATTCCATAACATATGTAATGGCAATAGCTTTAGATCTGAATATGCTACATGTGCTGGAGAGTATGTGTGTGTGTGTGTGTGTGTGGTGTGTGTGTGTGTGTGTGTGTGTGTGTGTGTGTGCGCGCGCGTGCGTGCGTGCGTACATGCAGAGGCCAGAGGTTGAACTACCTTCCTTGATTCTCTCCATGCTGGGGGGGGGGGGGGGGCATGGTCCTGGGAATTTGATTTGGAAAGAAGTGTCTTTCACTCAACTTAATGAAAAACAAATTCACTTACTCATTCTTTTTTTGTTGTTGTTGTTCACGTTCCATCCCAACTGTAGCCCCCTCCTTTGTCTCCTCCCAGTCCCACTCTCCCTCCCTCATTCCCCTTCCGCCCTCCCCTAGGCCTTAGAAATAGGGAGTCTTCTTTCCCTATCATCTGACCCCAGCCTATCAAGTCTGGACTACCTGCATCCTCTTCCTCTGTGTCCTGGCAAGACCAACCCGCCACAGGGAAGTGATCAATGAGTGGGCAAAAGAGTCCATGTCAGAGGCCCCTCACTCATCCTTAAATCCTATCATGCCATGCTAATTACTAGAACAATTGTGTTTTTATATAGAATAAATAATTTGTTATCTCAACAGACTTTCTGAAAAATCATACTGCAGAGCGCAGTGAGGTATAAACAAGTGGTTGTTCAGCATAAAGAGCTCCAACATGGATCATAGTAGTGTCTAGGCTTGGAAGTAGACAGAGAGGAAAGGACAAAGGCAGACACAGTAATGAAGTTCTTGCATATAGAAAAAAGAGGAATTCAAAATGGAGTTCTACATGGGCTAAGTGTAGAAAATCTATCATGTCACACGTGTAGGCGTCAGACCATAGAAACAATGCATGCCATGCAAAGAGCAGAGGTCTGGCCTTGGGTTAATTGTTCTCAAAATGCTGTCTCAAACCACCAGCAGCAGCATTCAAGGATCCAATAAATCAAATTCTAACTCCTCGCCTGCTTCCATCTAAATCAGACACACTCGGGCAGGTCTCAGCAACCAATGTTTTAACAGTATCTTTGGGAGCTTCTGCTTCAATGCAGTGGAATGTTCAACTCTGGCCAGGTATCTTAGGAAGTTCAAATTTTGGAAGTCCCCATATTTTTCTGGTTTTAATGCTGCTTTGCTGTTGCTACTTTTAAATTTTAATTTCTAATGTATTTTACTGGTTCCTTTTGGTTTTCACATCATGGACCTCAGCCCCAATCATCCCCCAGTTCTTCCACATTTCTCTCAACTTTTGCTACCTCCTACCCATAATAAAATAACAAACAAACAAACCGTATCACCCTGGAAGCTGCAGTGTGTCACAGTGTGTCACACAGTGCACCCTTTTGCCCAAATAGCTTTACTTGCGAATGTTCATTGCATTGGTCTGGTTCAGGGCCTCTGGCTTCTGCTATACCATCAATACTGGATTCTCGGTGGGACTCCTTTCAGATATCCAGATGTGGCCCT
Source organism: Acomys percivali (assembly GCA_907169655.1). NCBI lineage: Eukaryota > Metazoa > Chordata > Mammalia > Rodentia > Muridae > Acomys > Acomys percivali. The sequence goes on along the minus strand of OU015746.1, from coordinate 49,588,531 downwards.
GAGCCAGAGATCCTGCAGCTGTGGTTCTGCAGGACCAGCCTCCCCTGTGCTCCAGTGGTACATAGGTTGAGCTACCCCCATATCCCCATGGTGTACGTCCCTTTGGCTTCAGCGTTGTCTGTTTTAGGTAAATATTTGGTCAATTCAAAGACTATACTCATATCAGAAATTATTTTCTTCCACTGGTGCTACATGCTACTTTCTCCTTCCAAACAACATAAAACAACAGAAGGATAGAGCCTAGTGTTATGATATTCCTTGAGTACTCACTGGGCCTCTCCAAACCCCAGAACTCCAGTCTTCTTAAGTGACATCCATGACATATTCTGGTCTTTGAAGGTGTCTGCAGCTGCTACCATGACCTTTAGGACTACAGTTCCCTTCTTCTGCTTCCTGGTCTCAGCATTTCTAGTCCACAGATCTATGTGCACTTCTGTGATCCCTCTGTCAGTCAGGGCACATGCACTTCTCAACCCTTAACCTTTCACAGTGTAGCTTTAACAATAACAACAACAACAAATCCATGTCATTTGTCATCGAGAAAATGAAAAGTTAAAACCCGTTAGAATGATTCAGACTAAAAAGATATCATAACAAGTGGTTATGGTGTAAAGATGAACTGAAAATGCTTATGCATTGGTGGTTGAAATGTAAAGCTGTCACTTTCAAATATTATCCAGCCTTTCTATTGATGCGTGTTCACAGAAGAAAAATGAAAACATCTCTCTATGCAACGATTCAAAAATAGAAAGATGTCACCTCAAAATTTTCCAAGGCCCAAAGATCAGATGGAGCATTCACAACAGGGCAGTAGACCTGAGATAATTTTTAATGGATTTCTTCTTATGATGATGACAAAACACAATCTAAGTATCAGATCCCAGAGGCTCAGTCAGAAGGCTGCAAACAGGTGCAGATGGAAGCTTACCCTTACTTTGCAAACAGCTGCTTCTGCTAGCTCTCGGCCAGCTGGCAGAAAGAAAAACAGATTTAACTCAAAATCAAGTTCATGAGTTTAGAAACACCCTATCAAATACAATGCCTAAAGACTGTACAACCTGGGATATGTCAGAGAAGTCACAGACCCTACCATACAATAAAGGAGAAACCTTGAGATGTAATAATAGTAAAAAGGCACTTTAGTCAGATCCTCAGAATAATACTTTCTTAATGAAAATGTTATGTTTAAAAATGTCTATGAATATGGAAAAGCTATAGTCAGAGTACATCCATATGATTAAGGAAATGAAGACAATTTAACAATTACTTTGAATACTAGACTAAAAGGAATCATGATGATATGTTAAAATAAATGGGGCCTGATTCTAGCCAGGGAACCAAGTAGGCTAACTGCAGATCTCCACCTCTCTTTCACTAAGACCAAATCTAAAACTAAAGGGGATAGAGGAAGAAGAAAACCAGATCGAAGGCACAGAAAATATTTTCAACAAAAATCATAGAAGAAAATTTCTCGAACCTAAAGAAGGAGATGGATGCCTATCAAGGTACAAAAAGCACACAGAACATGAATGGACTAGAACAGAAATGAAAGTCCCTTCAGCATATGATAATCAAAACACAAAACATGTAGAACAAAGCAAGAGTATTAAAAGCTAAAGGGGGAAAAGAGCAGGTAACATACAAAAGCAGAGCTATTCCAATAACACTTGACTTCTCAATTGAGACTATAAAATTCAGGAACAGGACAGACCTCCTATAAATCCTAAGAGACTACAGAAGCCAGCCCAGACTACTACACCCAGCAAAACTTTCAATCATCATAGATGGAGAAAATAAGATAATGCAAGATAAAACCAAATTTAAGCAATATCTATCTACAAATCCAGCCCCACAGAGAGCCCCGAGAGGAAAACTCCAATCTAAGGAGGATAATCACACACAAGAAAATACAAGGAATAAACAATCCCATAGCAGAAAATCAAAAGAAAGGAAATACACACACACCAACAACAACAACAGTGAAGAAAAAAGAATCAAAGCTATCTCTCACCACCAATGGACTCACTTCCCCAATAAAAAGCCCCAGACTAACAGAATACATGTGAAAAAAGGATAACTCCATCTTTCTGATACACCCAAGAAATACATCTTAATATCAAGGATAGACATCTCTTTAGGGTAAAAGTATAGAAAAAGTATTCCAAGCTAATGGACCTAAGAAACAAGCCAGAGTAGTCATTTTAATATCTGATAAAATAGACTCCAAACCAAAACTAGTAAGAAGAGATAGTAAAGGACACTGAATACTCATCAAAGAAAAACTCCACCAAGAGGACAGTGTAAGTCTTAACATCTATGCTCTAAACACAAGGGCACCCAAGTTCTTAAGAGAAACACTACTACAGATGAAATCAAAATTTGAGCTGCATATACTTGTAGTGGGAGACTACAATATGCCACTCTCACCAATGAACAGTCATCCAGACAAAATCTAAAGAGAGAGATTCTGGAACTACCTGACATTGTAACAAAATGGCCTTAACAAACATTTATAGAACATTTCACCCAAACACAAAGGAATATATGTAAATGTTTTTGTTTGATCCCAAGTATGGGATGTGAAACTGCCTTGTGTGAGGGTGCGTGATGTTTTTCCATTAGAAAGAAAACTGCCTCATGCAGGGCATGGTCTTTGTCAGTTGATAAACAACCTGTATGGACTATAGAAGAGTATAAATAACTCAAATAACAAAGATCAATCACTTTTGCATCACTTCACATCGTTTGGCTGCTCATTGCCCCCACTTTGAGATTCTCCTGGAGAGAAATGCTCCAGAGAACGCTTCAGTGTTCCTGCTGCTGTGGTTGTGGTTGCTTTTGCTGAATTGCTGGTTTGCTGTTTAATGGTCTTCTGGAATCCTGGTGATGAAGATTGGAATTGCCTCAATGAACGAGTCTAAAAAGGTCTACCTGTCCTCTCCCTATTAACATTCTTTCTCTCCTATATAGGGTAATAGGTTGGAAGCGAGGTGGAGGCATCAAAGAACACCAAATAAAGTAGATTTAATAAGATCAAAGCCTATAGGTGGCACACGACATGGGGTACAGTTCTAAACAGAATTCTCAAAAGAGAAAACTCAAATGTCTAAGAAACACTTGAAATGTTTAACATCCTTAGCCATGAGTGAAATGCAAATCAAAACTACTTTGAAATTTCATCTCAGACCTATCCGAGTACCTAAGATCAATAAAAGTGGGAACTCATGCTATCAAGGATATGGAGTAAGGGGAACATTCATCCATTGCTGATCAGAGTGCAAACTTGTAAAGCCACTATGAAAATCAGTGTGGTGGTTCCTGAGGAAGATGAGACTTGATCTACCTCAAGATATAGCTATATCTACCTAGGGCACAAACCCAAAGGATGCTTCATCCTACCACATAGATAACTGCTCAACCTTGTCCAGTGTTGCTCTACTCATAATAGCCAGAAACTGAAAACAACCTAGATGAACCTCAACAGAAGAATGGATATGGAAAATATAGTACATTTACACAACTATTACTTAGCTGTTTTAAAAAATGACATCATGAAATTCACATGGTAAATAGATAGAACTAGAAAACATTATCCCAAGTAAAGTAATCCAGACCCAGAAAGATAAATATGGTATGTCTTTGGCTTTATGTGGATATTGACTCTTAAGCCGATGATAATCAAGCTATAATGGGTAGAGCCTCAGACGTTATTTATGGAGTAAGGTACTATCAGGGACAGATATATTTCAATAGAAAGACAAATAAAATAGATAGTTATGGTTGGGTACCTGGGGCTGGAATGGGAAGATCAAGTGGGGATGGGTAGAGGAAGAAGTAAGAGGAATGGAATATAGGTAGAGACAGCTAAAATTAACGTAGGCTTTGATATTTTAAACCTAATTTATTTGAGGTTCTTTAAGGCCTTTACTTCCCTTTCAACCCACCTATCCTAGATAGGAGAGAAGGAAGGTCACTAGGGACAGGAGCAGTAGACCTTTTTAGACTCTATTCCTTGGGAAGAGTCCACTCTTCATCATCAGGATTCCGTAAGACCCATTAAACAGAAATCAGAAATTCAACAAAAGCAACCACAACCACAGCAGCCAGAACCTTGAAGAGTTCTCTGGAGCATTTCTCTCTAGGAGCATCTCAAATGGAGGAATGAATCACCAAGAAATGTGAAGCAATACAAAAGCCAAGCCTCTGGTTTGGGGGCATCTCTACATCTTCTCAGAGCTCATACCAGGATGTTTATCAACTGGTAAAGATTATACCCCAGAAAGAGGCAGTTCCCTTTCTTGCAGGCAAACATCTCATGCCCTCTCACAAGTCTATTTCATATCCTACACTTGGGATCAAAACAAAAACCTGTTTCCATCCTCTGCAAAGTAGGGGTAATTGTGGATAGTATGAAATCCTGATACCACAGAAATTTCCTAAAATACATATATATATGAAGACCTTCTAAATGAAATTAAAAAATAATGAGAGAGATAGAGCCCTAACTGGCCTTCTCTTGTCACTAAATGGAGCTTTCAGTATCAGGATTGCATTATATCTAATTGAAGTAATGGCCAAAGATGGCCAATGGGAATCCTCAAACAACCTAGGCTGCTGCCAAGACTACAGGTTGCTCTCCACAAACTGATCCAAGTTCCCATTGCCAAAGACAACACCTGCACAACTCATTGAACATGGAGAAATTGAGCTGGTGCTTATATTAAAAGCATCTCCCCCTATATTCCAGCATCTTTGGTATAGGAAGATACTTTGCATGCCATCAAAAGAGAAAAATAAACACCTAAGCAAGCCATAAAACTTTTGAGCTACGATGGTGTCCTACATGCAAGTTATGTTAGTGCATTGGTGGCATGAAGCCTGTGGGAGTAACCAACCAATATCTGATTTGACTTAAGGCCCACTCTGTAAGTTTGAATCCATACCCAACACTTCTTGGGTGACCAAAGCCCTGAGATTAGATAGTCTAGTGACTTAGGAAAAAACAAATTCTACAGTTTTGAGGGAATAAAAAAGGTAGCAAAAAATTATTTCTAATGAAATTCTGCTATACTTGTTGCCTTGCTTAATGAACAACAAAGAGACTTTCTCCTGCAGCAAATGGGAACAAATACAGAGACCTACAGCCAGATATTACTCAGAGTGAGACATCTTAGAACACTCAGCCCTTAAAAGATGGTCTCCATCAAATCCTTCCCTTTGGGGCTCAGGAAGCAGAAATAAGTATAAGAAACAGTCAGAGGGGTTGAATGATACCAATAAAACAAGGTCCTCTAAATCAACATGGCCTAAGCACATATGAACTCACAGACACTGAAGCAGCAGTCACAGGCCTGAACAGGTCTGCAAAATGTCCGTGGGTATATATTTTGACTTCCAGTTTAGTTTCTTTTGTGAGATTCCTGAGTGTGCAGACAAATGGGTCTCTATTTCTTGTACCTTCCTTTGGGCTCTTTTCCTTCTGTTTGTTTTTCCAATACATTGTGTTGGTTTTGTTTTATATTATTATATTTTACTTTATTTTACTATCATCCCTTAGAAGCTTGATTGTTTACTAATGAGAGACAGAAAGAGAAGGAATCTGGATGACATGGGAGGAGGTGAGGTAGTAGAAGGAGTAGGATGAGGGGAAACTGTAATTAGTATATATGATGTGAAAATCCATTTTTAATAGAAGGACATTTTTAAAAATAATCTCTTAACTTAAAAAGCCCAGAGTCAATTGGTTTCAGTGCAAAACTCAAGAAATAAAACTTATATTTCTTAAATGTCTTAATTTGAGTTCCTATTACTGTGAAGAGACACCATGACTAAAGAAACTTGGTTGGGGGCGGGGTTCTTACACCTCCATATATTGTCACTGTAGGAACTCATGACAGGCTCTCAAACAAGGCAAGAACTTTGAAGCAGGAGTTGATGCAGTGTCCATGGAGGGGTGCTGCTTACTGGCTTGCTCTCAATGGCTTGCTCAGTCTGCTCTCTTTATAGAACCAAGGTCCACCATCCCAGCAATGGCATCACCCATAATGAGCTGGTCCCTCCCTATCAATCACTAATATAGAAAATACCCTACACTTGCCTACAGCCCAATTTTATGGAGGCATTTTCTTAAATGAGGTTCCTTCCTCTCAGATGACTTTAACTTATGTCAAGCTGGCATGAAACTGTTCAACATAGACATCATAAAATATAAAATAAGAGAAAATTTCCAATTTCCTTTTACAAAGTCAGCATTACTCTGATACCAGAACCAGACAAAGATATAAAGAAAAACAGAAATTATAAGTCAGTCTCTCCGATGAACATGGGTGTTAAAAATTCAATATAATACTGGTAAACCTTGGCTGGTGCCATAGTTTGAGGAGGACCCCAGAGCCCAGACATGCCTGTAGTTTTCCAGGACCCTCTGGATCCTTCTATTTCCTCATTCTCCCAGGCTTCTCACACCTAAAGTCTCAATAGGATTTTCTCCCCTCTGACCCACTTTCCTGGTAGGTAAAGTTTTTCATGGGGGCATACCCCTTGGACTAGTGTCTCGATATAAGTGAGTATATACCATTTGACTCTTTTTGCTTCTGGGTGAACTCACTCATTATGATAATTTCTAGTTCAATCCATTTGTCCACAAATTTTGGGAATTCCTTGTTTTTAATAGCTGAGTAGTATTCCATAGTGTAAATATACCACAGTTTCTTTATCCATTCTTCTACTGAGGGACACGTAGGTTGTTTCCATGGCACCAGCCAAGGAAAATATAAGCAGTAAACTTCGAACCCCTACCCAGTCTAGCTGATGGACAGGACATTTTCCACCGTTAAGTGGAGAAGGGGATCTGACTTTCACACAAACTCTGGTGCCCTATATCGGACCATGTCCCTTGGATGGGGAGGCCTGGTGGCACTCAGAGGAAAGATAATAAGTCACCAAGAAGAGACTCGATACCCTAGGAGCATATACAGGGGGAGGAGGTCCCCCTCAGTCACAGACATAGGGGAAGGGAGTAGAGGGGGAAGCGGGAGGGAGGAAAGAAAGGGAGGATACAAGGGATGGGCTAACAATTGAGATGTAATATGAATAAATTAATAAAAAAAAGTCAAAAAAAATACTGGTAAACCTAATTCAAAAACACTTCAAAAAGATTATCCACAATAATCAAGTTAGTTTCATCTCAGAGATGTAGATATAGATCAATGTATGTAAATCAATGGACATAATATGTTCCATAAGCCATATACTAAAAGAAAAGGCATGATCTTTTCATTAGATAAATAAAATGTCTTTGACAAAATCCTAATCTCTTCATGATAAAAGTCCTGGAAAGAATAGAGATACATTGATTCTGTAGATTGCTTTGTATCTAAAAAAAAAAAAAAAAAAAAAAAAAGAATAGAGATACAGGGAACGTATCTCAATATACAGTCAGATCAACATACAATCAGATCACAGTCAGCAGCTTTATAAACTGAGAAAAACTCAGACTTTTCAATAACATCAGGAACAAAACAAGCTTGTCCGCTCCCTCTATGCCCATCCAATATGGAATCTGAAATCTTAGCTATAGAAATAAAAACTGAAGAAGATCAAGGAAATACAAATAGGAAGGGAATGAGTCAAGATAATCTTCTTTGATGGTGATATGCTTATTCATAAAAGATACTAAAGCCTCCACTAGAAATGTCCTACAGATGAAAAATACTTTGAGAAAATTAGCAAGATACAAACACAAAATTACTATCCTGTCCATGTACAAACAACAAACACACAAATAAAGAAATCAAGAAAAAATACCATTCACAAGAGCTTCAGAAGAATGAAATATCTTGGCATAAGTCTAATCAAGGAACTTAAAGACTGGTATGATGAAAACTTTAAATCACTAAAGAAAGAGGGAGAGAGGGACACTAAGGATGCTACCAGAAGATGAAAGGACCTCACTTGCTCATAGGTTTGTAGGATTATCATTGTGAAAATGGTGATCTGACTAAAAGCAATGTAGAAATACAATGCAATCCCTATCAAAATTTCAATGTATTTCACAAAAAATGAGAAAATAATCTTAAATTCCATATAAAATCATACCCCAAAACCAAAAATATCTGAAATAATCCTGAACAAAAAAATTGTTGAAATTATTACCATCCCAAAGTTCAAGTTACATTGTAGTGTTATGGTACTAAAAACAGCATAGTACTAGAACAAAAACATACTAATTGATCAATTGCATGGAATTGAAGACATGGATAGAAAAATGGATATAAATTTATTGGCCTATTCATAATTTCTTGTGCTTAATTTTTTCTTTGACTATGCAAAAATAAAACAAA
>OU015746.1:49566679-49580179 GCA_907169655.1 Acomys percivali | reverse complement strand
CTGATGATTAATAAATAGGATTTCAGGAAGTTAAAATATTTCCATGCAGCAAAGAACATCATAATTTAAATGAAGAGGTAGACCATAGAACTGGAGAAAAGGTTTACCGCAGACCCTATTGCTGAAGACACCACATATTTGAATCATATAACATAGAGAATGCACATGCTACTTACATGGAAGTAAGTTGGTTGGCTTTCATAATGCTGGAAGGTGCCATGCATGCTACTGGAGGGAAAAAAGTGATCATCAGTATTATCCATCTATGAATACTGCAAACTACAATAGCTGTCCTTACCAGGCTTTCCTGGTAAGACATGTCTGTAATGGAAGTTTTTGTCTCTTTAAAACAAAAGTTATGATTTTGTTTTAATCCTAAGTGTGAGAGATAGAGCTTCTTTTAGTTTGTCCACAGCTATAAGTGTCTTATGCAGGCTCAGACTCAGAGAATGGCCGGGTCTTTGCCAGCGGACAACAGCTTTGTTTGGCTTGAAGATGGACATGGTCTTTGGCAACTGAGATAGTTGAACTCTGAAGACTGTCAATACAAGAGGATAAATATCAGAGCCCAGAGAGAGTGAATGCTTCAAGAAAATGCTTCAAGGAGACGTTCTTGGGAGGAGGAAGGCTGATGCTGGTTTGTCCTGCTGCTGCATTTGCTTTTTGCTGATTTGCTGGTTAGCTAGTCTGCTGGATATCCTGATGACTGACATTGGTGTTGCCCCCAAAGAACCCGACAACCCTACTCAGCAGGAACTAAGTACATAGAGGTCTATGTGCCCTGTCCCTTCTAACATTCTTTCTCTCCTACCTAGTGTTAGAGTGTTGGAAGGTATTAGGAGGGGTAAGGGGAAGGGGAAAGGAGGGAGAGGTGTAAGAAACAGTTGATTAAAAAGTATGCCTACACTTGTCCACAGATATAAGGTGGCCTGAATATCATCAGTGTCCAGCCTGGCTTGGTCCTGGAAACTTGAAGAGGGAATGAATAAGGGACAGAAACACACCACACATGCAGAAAAGCTGTAATCAAGTGGGCTGTGCTTGCCCTGATGGGGAGGGAGGCACCAACTATGTCACAACCCAGAACCTCACCATATTTGTCATGCACAAAGCGATGAGAATTTAGTCTTTGTGGGCAGTCTAAAGCTATTCATTAAGGTGAGTCATCTAAGGCTAAGAGAGAACAAATAGGATTATAAAGCTGTGTTCACTCACATTATGAACAGGTAAAGTTGTGTCAATGCTATCGCAGTTCAAGTCAAGTGAGAAATGGTGTCTTCTGAGGCTTCTGAGATTTTTCTAGAAAGCTATAGGCAATGACAAATCAGTGACCAATTCATAATATTCTTTTTAAGACAGTGATATGTTTTTGCACAATCTAAGACTTACTGGGCAATTTTTTGAAAATGAAGTTGGCTCTTTGGTGTGTGCAGACAAAGATTGGAGTATGCATTCCATCATCAAATTGTTATTTTTCAGCTTTAAAAGTTGGTGGATGTCATGAGTTGGTGGATCAAAAGTTGGTGGATCCCTTCAATTTGCGCTGCACTTGGATAAAATTATAAGTGGAGTGTTTAAAAATCCTCCAAAATTTGTACCAATTCACATACTACATTTCTCAGGCTGTGATAGATCACCCTCATCTTTGCATCCCATTAAAACTCTTCTTTGAAACTCATCTTGTAGAAAGAATTAACCTCAAGATGATGTATTATGTGGGTGGGGCCAGTCTATTTAAGTCAGTACTGAATGTATAACTTTTGGATGAGCAGACTAATTGTCATACAACTCATTTGATGGAGCTCAGAAGATCTGCATCTGGTTTGGTCCAACTTTAGCTCATTTGATTTTCCATCATTATAAGACAACATCTGTGCATTTGAAACAACCCACCAAATGTCACTATAGATCCTGCTTCCCAGTGGATGTAGTGTTCCTTGTAATCAGAGTTGGTGCTTTAATGGTCACAACAAAACATCAATTTTATCAAGCATTACATAAATCTATTCTTTGGCACCTCTTTTAGCTTTTATTAAGACTAATGTAAAAAAAAAGGGTGATGTGACGTCTACCAAATACAGGGAAGAGGGGACCATTCTGCTATATTTTGGCCAGGTCTGCTCTGCCATTTAGTTTCTCATATCTTGGCTACACAGTACTTGTGACAGTATCTTAAGAATGAAGAATCCAGAATTCACAAGGAAATTAAAGATATGTTCTTCAAAATACTTTTTATTGAACACTACTTTTTCAATTTTAAAAATAAAAGTTTTAAACAATATAATTTGAACATGGTAATGCACATGGAAGTGTAGACTTTGATGTAAGTATGCATTGGTAAGATGTAATTGTTTTATTTGATCATAGTCTGCTTGGTAATATTTTTATTCATTTTTTGCTTTACACAGATCTTGACATAGGAAAGGAGGAAGTTTAGACATTGGATTACACTAGCATTTATGAGCAAGAAATCCATTGATAAGGCCTTGCTCATGCAACTTTTGGAAAAAAGAGATATATACATTTGAAAACTATTAAAATAAAGATAGTCTCTACTCATAAAAATATTATCTTCTTTACTAATTATTTAGAATTTAATTGTCATGAGTTGACTATTTTGAGTTTTAGCCTAGATTTGGAATGATTTTATTCAAAATATTTACAGCTATATTAGTATATCATTTATTGAACACAAAGACATAAACTCTCAACAGGCATGCATTTCAGTCCCTCCTAAAGGCACAATGAAGAAGAAGAACTTGACTGTTCTTTGCTCTAGATCTAAATATGTAAACCACTGAAGTTTTGCAGTTTGAAAACACTCATTGTCTCTTCTGGTACACACTTCATTTTCCTCTGCTTGAAATACTTTCATAGCCTAATTTAAAGAAAAAAAAGGACCTATGTTTTTATATGAAGAATTGACTGGCTCTGGTTGGAGAATTTTTTCATTTTTCATTGAGTTATTTTCAGGACATATAATACTAATGGTCAGCACTGCATTGGAATGATGGCAAGAAGACTTAGGATCTCTCAGTATTCCTCATGTACAACAGCAGGTGTATGCCCACACATGGCTCTCAGCACACAAGGCAGGAGACCATTGTCTAGAAGCTGAATCCCTAGAAATGTGCCCAAGTTTTCCTCATTTCTTGGTGAACTCCTTTCAGTAAGAAACAACAACTGTTTAGCATTGTTTCGATGTACAAAACCACCATGAAACCTCACTAAGTCGATGTTTATTCAGGGATCTGAATTCTAAGGTATCTCCTGAACAGACTTATTTTTAAACTCTTTGAACTTTTGAGTGAAGTTATCAGAAAAATGTGGTGGTGGTGAGTATCTGCAAGTTTATAACACCCAATGTTACGGATCTGAGTCAATCAGTGCTCTAGAAATAGGTCTAAAGACTTGCACTACATAGCTAGCTAGTTTTCCAAACTACCAACTAATAAGCTCCGTTACATGGAATAATAAATTTGAGTTATGAATGCAACCCAGAGTTTAACAATTAGGACACTCATGTCCCAGGTGTCTAAAAACTCTCCTTGTCTACACTAAGGCGGGAACTCCTCTCTGGACTTTGCTGTTCCTGGTGTGGAACGGGTGCTACTACTCTGGCCTAGAGGTGAAATGCCAGACATCCCTATGTCATTGACCAGAACTAGTCACTCAGCTCTATTCTATCACAAATGGCCGGGAAGTACAGACTTCCTATAAGCAAGCAAGGCAGAGATCTGGAGATATTCTTTGAATTAGGCGTATGGCTTTACTGAAATAAATAAAGGAATAAGCATGAAGGCATCATAGGGTGAAGTGTGAGATTTCCAGGCCTATGGAATTATGAAGAGATGAACATGTAAGAAAGTCAAGCTGGGATAGGGAGGCTTAGCAAGTAAGACAACTTGCTAGCAAGCATGAGGACGTAAGTTCAGATCCCCGCATCCACATAAAAGCTGGACACAACTGCAGACTCCTGTAATCTCCACACTCAGAGAAAGGGCAGAGACAGGAGGATCTCCAAAGCTCCCTGCTCAGCCCACACAGCCCCAAACTGGAAAGTCTAAGATCACCAAGTCACCCTTTCTCAAGGAAATAAGGCCATGAGTGATGCTACAGCAAGACATTATATCTGCTTCCGGCCTCTTCACCGCAAATGTATAAGCATCTGTGCCCATATACCTGTGCATACACACATCATATATAAAGCATGTGCACACATAAAAATACAGTAATATAAAATAAAAGGGCCAAACAAATTGTACTTATAGTCTTACTACTTATAAGCTGTGGAAAAAGTGTTTGCTGTGTGGTTAAGTCTATACAAGGTAGCTCAGTGTCTGTGACACAAGACAAACTCAAAAAAGCAGTGGTGGAATAAGGAGTACAAGAACATTGAATTATCAAAAAGGAACAGAAACATAGAAAGCTTAACTACTGTTCTAATCAAAATGGTACTTTTTTCCTGGAAAAAATATGAAGTTTGTGCAAAGCCACAGAAAACTACCAATCATTTACTTCCCTGGACTTAAAAAATGAGGTTCCTCAGACTCACACACACAAGGCAGCAGAGCCCAACATATTGGACAACAATGGGCAGCTGTCCTAAAGTTTGGATGTTAATCACATGCAAATGGCCCACCCATCCTGAAGATGCTTCTGTCCCCTTGGATGGAAGCCAAAACCAAGCATTCTCCTATCCATGGTCCTTCCCAGGATTTAGATGCTAGTCTCTGCTCATGGATTTAGTTCTAGCACTAAGTTGATTTATATCACTGAGACTTTGTTTACTCTTCAACATTGTCAGTTATCTCATTTTATAAATGAAGGAACAAAGAGGAAACTTTGTTGAAAGTCCAACCTCATACTATGATTTTATGGTGACAGCAGGAATGGGAGAATGGAAAGCAGTGTTTGTAAGGTTCATTTGAGAACACTGAGCAAGAGAGGTGTGGACTTTCCCCATCAGATGCATAGGAAGATATGGAAGGTCCTCACATGCAGGGTTACAGGCATGTCCTAGACACAGAATTACATGTGTAATCAGATGCACAGATCAGGCTGTCTGAAGTGTCCTTTTAAAACTTTTAAAGGAGTGGGAACACGAATCTACAGTGAATTTGAAGGCAGTTCCAATCTAGACAGACTGCTCCCTCTGCTGGCTGCAGCATGTCCTAATATTAATGTTCACCAAGTCCACTACAACGCAGGCACCAGGCTAAGAGCTGGGATCAGGGCATGTATGCGCTTGGTTAGCAACTCCTGGGATGATAGTGAGGGTTTCAAAAGCAAAGGACAAAGGAGCAAGTGGCCTTGGGCCAGACAAGAAAGCCCTAGTGACAGAGCTTAAGGCACTTCCTCAAAAATAGGTCCAGAAAAGAGGCATATGATATCGGCAGAGTTAACTCAAAGTATCTCATCCTTCCTTTTAAAGTGTATTTATTTATTTATTCACTTTACATCCCTATTGCTGCACCCTTCCTCCTCACCTCTGGGTCCCACCCTCTTAGCACAGTAGGCAACATGTCAGTCTCACATCTGAGTCTCCTCCATCTTTTTACCAAGTATTTTATAATCAAATCATCTTCAGCAAATACTACAACAGATATCTTCAAATCAGAGTGAGTGGGAACTCAGACTGAGCTTCTTCTCAGCCTTGCAGACATTGTTTATTTGGAATGAATTCCCGTTTCACATGGAAATAATGATCCTAGCTGAGAACTGTAACAATGTCCAAGTGAATGGAGGTGGGGGTGTTTTGTGGCTGTATAGAAGGCTTCTATCATTTGAATGAATTTTTCACCAAAAGTGAAAGCACATGTACAAGTCATATACATATACCTTATGGGTATGACACATATATCACATATATATATATTATACATATATATATCCACATATACAATCATATAACTACACCTATACCACAGACAGACAGGCATAAGTCTCTTATCCATATATAATATATTATATTATATATTAATATAGGGTTAATACATACAACAGCACACATGTACACATATAATATCTATGACTCTGTTATATACTTACATGTAGTCACACATATACCATACATAGATACATCCCATACATGTGCCATATACACACACAAACTCATTCATACTTCTTATGCTCTCCTCTCATACTAACTTTTCACACATCTTACACAGTCACAGTTACCATGTATAGAAACATCATCACATATACTTGCACACTCATGAGTACACCATACACACAAAAGCCAAAATCAGCTTTTTTATTTTCTAAAGATAAATGTAGCATGCTTAAATAAAAAATAAGAAGTTAGAGGCTATAGATCAGAGATAGAGAGCTTGCCTAGTATGTGGAAGGCCCTGGGTTCAATTCTCAACATTACTAAAAATAAACTCATGGTTACACTTAATATTCTATGCTCAGCCCTAAATTGGTCATCTTTATCACATACACCCGTCATAGCTCAAAAAATAGAGAGAGAAGGGAGAAGACGTGAGGAGAATGAGGAGAAGTGCTGCGGAGTGCTGCCTTCTGACCATGGCATGGCCACTGCACTCATGAACTCACTGCCACCATGGTTACCTGCACAAAACAAGTACAAGGACATGCCAAAAAATCAGTTAACACGCCAACAGGTAGCATTCACTGAACTTGGTAGATTACAAATCAATCAATAAGTAAATAAATTTTAAAAATAAGAGAGAATATGAAGAGAAAAGAAAACCACTGGAGTTCCTGAGGGAATGGGAGAGAGAAGCCTGACTGCATGTGACGAAGAAATGTTGTTTACATGCATCAAATTGTCAGTAAACAACAGATACTCTATTTTTAAAAAGAAAGAAAAGTTCAGGGAGACACTGCTGGGCTGTTTTAATACGTAATCAGAAGAGTTAATACAAAGAATAGAAAATGGAAGAATGGGGAGATTTTAGCCAGGCACAGTAATACAGGTCTGTAATTCTAACACTTGAAAAGCTAAGGTAAGTGACTATGGTTAAAGAGAAGCCTGGATAACACAGTGGGATCCAGGTCACTGGGGGTTACATGTGTGACCCTGTTTGATAAGCAAATTCTAAATAACACAGGATTGTTTTCATTTTTAATGTATTATAATTTGTTCACATTATAACCTTATGGTTAGCCCCTGGCCCCTATCTTCCTTATTCCACTCTATTCCCCTCCCCTACACCTGACTGTGGTTGACGGAGCCCTCCTCCCCTCCTCCCCCGCCCTTCTGACCACAGCCTATCAGGTCTCATCCATATAGCCTGCTTCCCCTTCTTCTGTGTGCCCACAGGGCCTCCCCACCAACAGGAAGTGATCAAATCCTGGACACCAGAGTTCATGTCAGAGGCAGTCCCCGGAGCCAACCTTGGAGAATGAGCTGTTCGTTGGCTAGATCTAAGCAGGGGATCTAGATTTTCTGCATACTGTGTCTTTGGTTGGTGCATCAGTTTGTGCAAGGCTCCCTGGCTCCATGTCCACCAGCCTTGATGGTCTCGCTGTGGGAATCCTGGCACCTCTAGGTCCTTTCTCTCCACCCCCCCCCACTCTTCCATACAAGTCTCAGCACTCTGCCCAGAGTCTAGCTGTGAGTACAGAATCTGCCCAGATCCCCCACTGGGTGCAGTCTCTCAGAGGACATCTATGTTGGGCTAATAGCCATGTCTTTTTGGATCTGGTTTACCTCACTCAGGATGATCATCCATTTGCCTGCAAATTTCAAGACATCCTTGTTTTTAATAGTGGAATAGTAAAGTATTCCATTGTGTAAATGTGCCAGTTTCTTTATCCATTCTTTGGTTGAGGGACATATAGGTTGTTTCCAGATTCTTGCTGTTACGAGTAAGCTGATGTGAACATAATTGAGCAAGTGTCCTTATTGTATGGTAGAGCATTTTTCGGTTATATGCCCAGGAATGGTATAGCTGGGTCTTGAGGTAGCATTATTCCCAATTTTCTAAGAAGGCACTAGATTGATTTCCAAAGTGGAGTACAAGTTTGCACTCCCACCAGCAATGGAAGAGTGTTCCCCTTTCTCCACATCCTCACCAGTATGTCTCTCACTTAAGGTTTTGATCTTAGCCATTCTGATAGGTGTAAAATGGAATCTCAGAGTTGTTTTGGTTTGCATTTCCATGATAACCAAGGACATTGAGCATTTCTTTAAGTGTTTCTTGGCCATTTGATATTTATTTCCTGAGAATTCTGTTTAGCTTTGCACTGCATTGTTAATTGTATAATTTGGTTATACATTTTGGTTTGGTGGTGTTTAATTTCTTGAGTTCTTTATATGCTTTGGGTATTAGCCCTTTGTTGGATGTAGAGTTGGTGAAGATCTTTTCCCATTCTGTAGGCTGTCATTTTGTTCTGATGACAGTGTCCTTTGCCTTACAGAAGCTTTTCAGTTTCATGAGGTCCCATTTATTAATTGATGATCTTAGAGCCTGAAGAAAACAGGAAGTTTTCTTCTGTACCAATGAGTTCAAGGCTCTTCCCCACATTTTCTTCTAACAGATTTAGTGTGTCTGGTTTTATGTTGAGGTATTTAATCCACTTGGACCTTAGTTTTGTGCATGATGATAAATATGAATCTATTTGCATTCTTCTACATGAAGACCAGCATTATTTGTTGAAAGTGCTATCTTCTTTCCATTGTATGGTTTTGGCTTCTTTGTGAAAAAAAATCAAGTGTCTATAGGTGTGTGGGTTTATTTCTAGGATTTTGACTCAATTCCATTGATCAAGCAGCCTATTTCTATGCCAGTACCATGTCATTTTTATTACTGTTGCTCTATAGTACAGCTTGAGATCAAGTATGGAGATTCCTCCAGAAGATCTTTTATTGTGCAGGATTGTTTCAGCTATTCTGAGATCTTTTGTTTTCCATGTGTAATTGAGAATTGATCTTTCAGGGCCTGTAAATAATTATGTAGGTATTCTGATATGGATTGCATTGAATCTGTAAATTGCTGTTTGTAAGGTGGCCATTTTTACTGTGTTGATCTTTCTGATGCTTGAGCATGGGAGATCTTTCCATCTTCTAATATCTTCTTCAATGTCTTTCTTCAGAAACACAAGTCTTTCACTTGCTTGGTTAGAGTTACACCAAGATACTTTATACTATTTGTGGCTATTGTGAAGGTGCAGTTTCCCTAATTTCTTTCTTAGACCACTTGTCATTTGTATACAAGAAGGCTACTAATTTTTTTTATAATCTTGTGTCTGGCCACTTTGCTGAAGGTGTTTATCATCTGTAGGAGTTCTCAGGTGGAATTTTGGGGCTCACTTATGTATATTATCATATCATCTATGAATAGAGATAATTTGACTTCTTCCTTTCACATGTGGATCCCCTTGAAGTCCTTTAGTTATATTATTGCTCCAGCTAGAATTTCAAGTACAATATTGAAGAGATAAGGAGAGAGTGGGCAGCCTTGTCTAGTCCCTGATTTTAATGGAATTGGTTTGAGTTTTTCTCCACTGAATTTGATGTTGTCTATTGACTTGCTGTATATAGCCTTCTATCCCTGAGTCCCTGATCTCCCCAAGACTTTAAAGAGCTATTGCCTTCTATCCCTGAGTCCCTGATCTCCCCAAGACTTTAAAGAGATATTGGATTTTGTCAAATGCTTTTTCAGCACCTAAGGAGCTGATCAATGTGGGGTTTTTTCTTACAATTTGTTAGATGATGGGTTATATTGATGGATATCTGTATATTGAACCATCCCTGCATGCCTAGAATGAAGCCTACTTGGTCACGGTGAATGATGATTTTGTTTTGCTCTTGAACTTGGTTTGTAAGTATTTCATTGAATATTTTTGCATCAATGTTAATAAGAGAGATTGGTCTGAAATTCTCTTTCTCTGTTGGATATTTGTATGTTTTAGGTATCAAGGTGACTATAGCCTAATAGAATGAGTTTGATAGTGTTCCTTCCATTTCTATTTTGTGGAATAGTTTGAAAAATATTAGTATTAGCCTTCTTTGAAGTCTGGTAGAATTCTGTGCTGAAATCATCTGGCCCTGGGCTTTTTTTGTTGAGGAGACTTTTAATGACTGTTTCTATTTCCTTAGGAGATATAAGAGTATTTAATTTGTTTGCCTGATCTTGATTCAATTTTGGTAAGTCAAATCTATCAAAGAAATAGTCCATTTCATCTATAGTTTCAATTTTTGTGATATATAGGCTTTTGAAATTAGATCTAATTATTCTTTGAATTTCCTTAGTGTCTGCCATTATGTTTCCCTTCTCATTCCCTTCTCATTTTGTTATTTGGATAGTATCTCTCTACCTTTTAGTTTGGCTAAAGGTTTTTCTATCTTGCTGATTTTCTCACCAGCTCTTGGTTTTGTTGATTCTTTAAATGGTTCTCTTTGTTTCTAATTGATTTCAGCACTGAGATTGATTATTTCCAGCCATCTACTCTTCTTGGCTGTGTCTTCCAGGTATGCCATTAAGTCGCTTGTGTGAGATGTTTCCAATCTCTTTATGAAGGCAATTAGTACTACGAACTTTCCTCTTAGAACTGCTTTCATTGTGTCCCATAAGCTTGGGTATGTTGTACCTTCATTTTCATTGAATTTAGGAAGTCTCTGAATTCTTTATTTCTTGCCTGACCCAGTTGTCATTGAGTACAGAGTTGTTCAGTTTCCATGTGTGTATAGACTTTTTGTTATTTCTGTTGTTGTTCAGGTCCAGCTTTAGCTTATGGTGGTCTGATAGGATACAGGGTATTAGTTCAATCTTCTTGTATCTGTTGAGCTTGTTTTGTGGCCTATTATATGGTCAATTTTTGGAGAAGGTTCCATGAGGTGCTGAGAAGAAGGTATAATCTTTTGTGTTTGGGTGAAATTTTCTGTAGATATCTGTTAGGTCCATTTGACTCATGACATCTGTTAGTGTAATTATTTCTTGATTTAGCTTCTGTTTTGTTGACCTATCCTTTGGTGAGAGGTGGGTGTTGAAGTCTCACTATTAATGTGAGGGATCACTGTGTGGTTTAAGCTTTATTGTTTCTTTTACAAATGTTGGTGTCCTTGTATTTGGGGTATAGATGTTCAGAACTGCGATGTCATCTTGGTTGAATTTTCTTTTGATGAGCGTGAAGTGTCCTTCTTTGTCTCTTTTGATTAATTTTGGTTGAAAGTCTACTTTATTACATATTAGAATGACTACTCCAGCTTGAACATAGGATATTTTTTAAAGAGCCAAAAAAAAGAACAGAAGTAATAAAGGTCAAGATCACAGAAATTGAGTAAGTCAGTTACTTTGGGAAAACTCAGAGATCCAACTATCTCTTAAGTTGTATCTACCTCTTGCTTCCTGTCCACCTTACTATAGATGGGAGTGAGTTAACTGCGGGTGAATATCCCCTCTATACATGCACTTTCTGACCTGATAAAGACAGTGTACTAACCTAGAAGCACTTTAGTAGGCTGGGCAATCTACAGACTAGAATTCACATAATGACCATGGAAGGGCCTCCATAAATGCCAAGCAAGATCAAATCACAAAATCTCTTTTGATTTATGGTTCACCTCCTTTGCATACTTGAGGCTCAGACCTACTCATTCCTTTTTCACTAGCAAGTCCTCCATAGGCCTGTCCCAGAAGAGACATCCACTTGAAGCAAATGAGGTTATCTTTAGTTTCTTCTCCTCCACTGAAATGGAATTGATGGTGATAAACTCAATACAAATGAAGATGAGCATGAGAAACAGAGGGAGCTCATTGAGAAAGATCAAGAAGAATGTGTCCTGGATATAGGACCCATAGAGAAATTTCTATAGCAGCATATTGAGATTCTCACATATATTGTGTTGGAAGTAGTTGACTGCTACATGATGACTTTATCAACTGTAGGCAGCATTGTCAAGAAGTCTTCTTTTTTGTCCCTAAGGAAAAAACAGAATATGTCCCTGCTTACTTCCCTAGCTAGATACTCTTAGAGCCAGTCCACTCACCCATCCAGCTTCAGGTCACTCTAGGTTTCCTGGAACTGTTTGAATCCCAACCTGTGTTCTAGTCCTGCCTCCTAAGTGCTTTGAGAACCCATACTGTTCAGAATACCAACAAACTGGGAGACTGATTTGTACACTGAAAGGCATTGAAAAGGTACCATAACAGGTGTATGTACTCTGGGGGGAAAATGTTAAGTTTGTGAATGCCTGGAGACTGCCTGCTTTCATACTTTTAGCTCTCTGCCACATCAAATGTAAATTTTCAATACCAGACATAGATCAGCATAACTTCTGGTGTGCTTTGTTTATATAATGATTGTCAATTGAAGGCCAGTGGGCTGAAACACAAATTATTTCACATTCTCCCTCAATTAAATGTTTAATGGTCTGCAAACAAGTTCTTAGGAAGATGCCATTTAAAGAAACTCTATGGTCCTTTCCTAATGTGACTCATTACACTCTTTGCTGATTTGCTTTTCACAAAGGCTGTTTAGAAGCCAGGGGTAGGTATAGTGATATATAATCCCCAGTATGCCACCCCATACCCAAATATACACAAACAATGTGCACTCAGACCATACTCCTTGCCTATGTCCTCAAAGTACAATGCCTCTTAGTAACTTTTCTCCATCTGTGACCATATAGTCTGTGGCTCCAAACCACTAAGTTATCCCTATGGGGATTCAACAAAAGCCATAAGGCAACACTAGCAGCAACTGGACGGTTTTCAATACTGTTCCAGTTTTTCTCATGGGTAGAGGATAAGTAAAGTACATGTGAAAACCTCTCCATACACACAAACAAAAGAGTGATTGTATTTGTATTTTTTAGAGACTTGTCTAGCCTCAAGGGATGCATCAACATCCGTCCCTGAACATGAATCATCCTGGGAAAATGTCCATCCTACAGAAAGCCATCATGCAAAGCAATCCCTATCAAAATTCCAGTACAATTCTTCACAGAAGTTGAAAAAATCATCTTAAATTTCATAAGGAAACACAAAATCATCAGGATAGCTGAATGATTAAATAACTGCTGGAGAGATCTTAATTCCTGGTGTTAATTATAACACAGAGCAATATCAACAACATAGTAGCTCTGCGAAACAAAATCATTGCACACACAGGATTGGTTTACAAAGAGGTCAAAAGCACCCATTTGAGAAAATACAGAATGTAGCAAGTGTAGCAAGCAACTTGATACGTACATATAGAAGAATGAAACTGGATCCATATCCATTATCCTGAACAAAACAATTCTAAATGAGTCAAGAGCCACAATGTATGCTGAATCTGATGGAGGATACGTTATGGAATACACTTGAACTTATAAGCCACAAAGGGCTTTCTGAACAGGGAATAGCATGGACCATGTAGAATTAAAACGCTGCCATAGAAGCCAGGTGCACTGGAGCACACCTTTATCCCAGCCCTCGGGGAGGCAGAGGCAGGCAGATTTCTGTGAGTTCAAGGCCAGCCTGGTCTACAAAGTGAGTCCAGGACAACCAGGGCTGCACAGAGAAACCCTGTCTCAAAAAGCAA
>OU015746.1:49529604-49546642 GCA_907169655.1 Acomys percivali | reverse complement strand
CCTCCATCCCCTGTAAGCCCTTACCTCCATCCTCTGTAAGCCCTTACCTCCATCCCTCTATGGGTATCCTAGATTTCCTTCACTAACTCAACTATGCCCAGCCCAGCCAGCTCACAGCTCTCGGATATACATGTGTGGTTTCTTCTCTATGCAGACACCACACTTGCTTCCAACTGCACCCACCCCCAGAACAGGACCACCTCTCTCTAGGGACAGGCATTAGGCTCAAACCAGCAATGCCACTTACCCCTGAGACTCACCTAAGGAACATGAACCTCTGCCTTCTGGACCTCACTTCTGGCAGGGATCCAAGTCTCACACTGCCAATTCCACCAGCACTCATTGCCTGTGGAAAAGTACTGAGCTCCTCTCACAGACTCCTGAAGATTGGCTGCGAGAATCCTCTTTCTCTACAGAGACTGTGACAGCACACACAAGACCTACATAAAATCAAGCCAGGAAAAAAATCGCAGAAGAAGGGGAAATGGGTACACAGTTCCATCTCTTACCAAGAAGCTACTTGCAATTCATTTCTGCTGGAGAGGGAACATCAGTTTTCTTCATTGGTGTCACACTGTGTATATCATGCAAACTCCAGGGCAAGCGTTTTGCTCAAGAATAGCTGACCAATGCAAAATGCACTCCATGGCCTTGCGTGCTTTGTTTTTGTTGTTTTGAGAGAACATGAAGTTAGGTGGGAGGGGAGGGAAGGCGTATCAGGGAGGGGAAAGAAAATGATAAAAATATATTGTATGTAAAAAGTTTTAATTAAATAAACAAAAAAAAATTTCAATGCTGAAAAAAGATATTGAAGATACCAGAAGTTGGAAAGACAATGAAGGGTTGATAGCATTAATAGTATGAAAATTATTAGCCTACAGAAGCAAACTACTTATATTCAACAAATTCCCCATTGGATTTCCAAAATAATTATTTACAGAATTTGTGGGGGGAAAAAATCTTAAATTTCATATGGAGCTGCAAAAACAATCCTGAACAACAAACGAAAGGCTGGAGGTATGATCTCAGATTTCAAGCTATACCAGGGCTATAATAATGACAACAGCTTAGTGGTAGCATTAAAAGAAGCTCACAGCTCAATGGGAAGTAACCGAGGACCCATATATGAACTCCTACTCTTCAAGCCATTTGATTGTTTACAAAGAAGTCAACAAGACAAGCTGGAAAAAGCAAAGCATCTTCAACACATGGTGCTGGTCAAACTGGATAGCTAATGTGGAAGAACGAACCCTGATCCTTCTCTCTAACCACACATAAAATCAACTCCAAATGGATCAAGGACCTCAAGCTAAGCTCGGATATCCTAACTCTGATAGAGAAGAAAATATAGTCCATAACAGATCTCATTAGCATAGGAAAGGTCTTTCTGAGCAGGGCCTTTACAGCACAGACATTAAGAACAATTAATAAATGAAAGTTAAAAAGTTTCTATACAGCAAAAGATGGCATTAATTGAATAAAGAGACCAAAGAATGGGGAAAAATTACCATCTATACACTTGATAGAGGGTTAATGTCTAGAATATATAAAGAACTGAACTGAAAATCGATATCAGAGCGTCACTAAGGGGCTATGGGGAGGAGCTGTTAAGGGAGGAGAGAAAATACACTGCTGTAAAGGGTTAAGTGGAAAAGTGGAACAGGAAGGGTTCCACTGGGGTGGAGAGTGAACTGGGGTGAGAGTGAAATGTAAGGTAGAGGAGAAAATATGGGAAGGGAAAAATAACACTAAAGACCTTACAAAAGAGACACATGGAAACCTACAAAGTTGAAGTTAACACACACACACACACACACACACACACACACAATAAGGCAGAACTACCTTACAACAGAGCTTCATATCTTTATGTCAGGAATGAGTTATCTTTTGGAGTTGCTGGCCAGTGAGGCTCCATAGACCCCCAAACATTACAGGGCATTGCCAATCCATCCAGAACTTGGTGGTTAAGATCCTATTGCTGAAAACACCAACAGTTTGAGTCATAGAACATAGAGAAATAGAGCTGGTACACACCTGGAGGCTTCATTCTTACTGCCTAGTTTTCATAGTTCTCCAAGGCTAACAGGAGAAAAGTAGTCTTCAATAGTATCCAGCTATTAGCCCCTGGATTTACAATTAGGACTAGTCTGGCAAGACATGCCCACCACTACAACAGCAGCACAAACATCATGGGAGTAACCAGCCATTTTATGGTTGGGTTTAAGTCCCACTCCCCAGGATGAAACCCATACCTGGATCACTAATAGGCTAAGAACCTATGCTAGGCAGGTCATAGTACCTATAAGAAAACTTAGTACTGGGGCTGGGGAGATGGCTCAGTGGTTAAGAGCACTGACTGCTCTTCCAGAGGTCCTGAGTTCAATTCCCAGCAACCACATGGTGGCTCACAACCATCTATACTGGGATCTGATGCCTTCCTTCTGGCCTGCAGGTGTACATGCAGGCAGAACACTGTATACATAATAAATAAACAAGTTTTAAAAAAGAAAGAAAGCAGTAATTTATGCTGCTAAGTTGACTGTATAAAACTGGCATTATTATAACCATAGATGAATGCATGTATCTCTCAAACTCATCTGAGAAGCTTCTACTTATAGCAGATGATTATTAATACAGTAATTAATACCCACAACTGGCCAAAGTGCAGAGAATAAAAGGCTGCATATAACTCTTAGTCCTAAAAGGGACAGAGATTATATAAATATCACATGTTTCCCTCAGAAGGCTCAAGGATCATTATGGAAAGAGGGGAGGAAAGACCGTAGGAGCTAGAGGTGATGGATGACTACACTCTTCTGGGCACAGCTAGGCAGCTATGTTTATTAACTCACAGTGGTTTTGACAGTATGCACAAAACATGTGTGCAAGCCCAAGCCAGACCCACACACAGCATGGAAAGAGGGGTTGGCCCCAAATCCCTCCCCTAGCCAGCCAACTACTGCCAAGTTTTAGCTGCTGGGAGAGAGAAAGACAAGTCTTCTCTAAGAGTGTAGCCTCTAGTGTGTCACCCACTCTCCAGTGGAAGACCACACATCCAAGGAGGTATGGTGTTGGGCAGGAAAGAGGGGGCAGATCTGAGGCTAGCTAGGGTGAAAACGAACAAAACGCATTAATATGAAATTCTCAAAGAACTGACTTCTTAAATGTAAAAACAATTGTTTAACATATAAAAGTCCGTAAATTGTCCAAACAAGAGACTCTCCTAAACTGGCCATACTCGGGTCCCTCACTTCCTTTTACTCCTTCAGTGGGTGAGTTTTGTTTCTTTTTTCTCTCTTTCTTTCTTTTTTAAGGCACTGTTTCCCTGCATAGCCCTGGTTGTCCTGAAATCCGCCTGCCTCTGCTTCCCAAATACTGGAATTAAAGGTGTGCACCACCACACCCGATACAGTCTTTTAAGTTGTCTCCTGATTCCATCACAGGGTTTACATGTGCCAACGAGTAAAGACTGCCTGCTTTCTGCATGTGATGTCAACTGTGCGTGTTTTAAAAGAACAAAGGGGACACCCAACTTGCCTCCTGCTCCCATTCTGAGGGAAATGCTGGGAGAGGGACTCAGAAGAGCACACCGGGTGGCCAGGTTGGCTGTTGGACTACGGCAAAGTGACAGGGCCAAGGGTGAGGTGCTTCTGGGTGGGTATGGTTGCCATCACGGTACGTCCAGCTGCACAGCTAGCCTGGCCAAACAGGTCCGGTTCAAACAGGCTCCTGCTGACCCAGTGCTCAGAGGCCAGAGTAGGAAAGACGCAGAACTGACCCTTCCTGCCCCGATAGCCGGCCCTGCCCCTCCCTCCCTTTCCACCTCCCTCTATTCCCCACTCACTCCCTCAGGCCCCCGCTCCTCACCAGCAGCGCCAGACCCCGCGCGCACATGGCGAGGGCACCCAGAGGCAGCATTCAGGGACAGCTCACCAGCCAGCCCTCACCTTGCTCTGCTGAGAGGCACAACGCTGCTGGGTCCCGCCTCCGGCATTACGTGGTTCCGGCCGGCTGAATTTGCTCTCGAGAGTCCCAGGCGTCGGCGCGGTGGCCATATTTGTTGAGGGCACCGGGCTTCTGCTGCCAGTGGGACAGAAAGCCGGGATCTCAGCCAGCGGAGGCGGGCCAAGGGCTGGGTCTCACAGAGTCCTGAATGCTGATACTTATTTGGGCTTCAGGTTTGAATATTCTAAACAAAATAACAACTGGAGAGCCATTAGGCTCCAAAAGCCACTCGGAAGCACTTTTAGTTGCACCATCCTGGCCTTTCCATAGGAGACTGAATAGGGCAGGAAACAACTTAGCTCCAGAGGCTGGGCATGTTTAGCCAAGATATTTATTTACCCAGGAAAAAAAGTTTGAGAAAGCAAAACTAATTTTAAATATTAGGCTTCAGTTGTCGTTTTTGTTTCGTGTTGGTTTTTGTTTTTCCCTTGTCCCAAGCGCTCCTTGAAGGATAGAAGTAACTGCTAACCCGACATGCTACCAAAATCATCTTTGAGACAGGAACAATATCTCGATCAGTGCTTACTGGGGCCAGCGCTAGTCCAAATATACTACACACTAATTTTATTCTGTCCTAAACTGAAAGGTAGATAGATGTGTTTTGCTGCCAAAGCACAGACAAGTTAGTTAAACCCTGGTGAATGCCTCCAGCAACGCCTCAAACTCCTGCCAGGTTTATCAAGCACAAATCTCTGAAGGGCTTTGGAATTTCAGGTGTCTAGGTTGGGCAGCTGAACGGGGCCTGGGTATTGGCGAGTTAGAAACAGATTCCTTAACAAACTTCATTAACACAGCACACAGTCCTCTCTTCCATCCGGTACAGCTGGCCCATTACTCTTCCTTCCCCCGCAATAAGTTTATGGTGATGTAGGCAAACGGTCAGGCCATATGAAAGCCCAACAAAAGATAGCACCAATATGAAGTATTAAGTTTTTCTGACTAAAATGTTGCCACCAGCCTCCCTCCTCCTCAGTTGTCCTCCCACCGTCCATTACCCATCGCTCCACCTTCCCCCTCCAAATAGTAAATAAGTAAATAAAAAAACTCCAAAGAAATCTGACATTCAAAATCTATAAGAAAGTAGGTAGCTACCAGACTCATTTACAAATTCAACACTTCCAAACATGCTTCTGTTTGGAATTTGGAGGAGAGAAATGGCTTTAAGAAGTACCTTGTAACTTGAACCTTCAGACAACCCGTTACTGTTACTTGGCGCTCAAATAAGAAGCTCCTTCATTTAAAAGTTGAGGGCGCAGCACAGGAAACAGCTCTTCAAAAGTAAAGGCAGTGTCTCAAATTTTGACTAGAAAGCATAGTAAGAGGTTGAAAAAACAGCAAAAAGCAAAAGTTGGATACTTAGTAAAGAGAAATTTTAGGTCCATAATTATGAAAACTAAAAGGAAAAATCTAAATATACTTTTAAAAAGTAAAGAAAATTTTAATTTTTATAGAAAAGGACCTACTTGGGTGCTCAGTGCAGTGAGTATTAAGAAACTTACCAAACCAGAGTGGTCTAGAGAAGGTTAGTGTGGCCACAAGAGAACAACAGACAAATGTGGAAAGCAGTCCATATTTAAACAAACAATTAAAAAAAAAAAAAAAAACTGACCAAAAGGCAAATGAAATCATTGTGAAATTTCAGAACACTGAAGATAAAAGAAAATTTCCAAAGTCTGCAGAGAGGAAAGTATTTTGTCACAGGCAAGAACTATAACTAATAAAAAGGCCGCAGGATTGGCTGCCAGGAAATTAAAATTCGAATTGAAGAAAAGTAGCAACCCCTCCCAGTGAGTACCTTTACTCCCCTGTACTGTGAGGCAGTGATTAGGGTGAGAGAGCTGGAAGTTTGCAAACACAGGAAACTGAGTGAGGACAAGTACCAAGAGTAACTTCTACCTATGGTAATTAACTGAAAATACAAGTTCCCTTAAAGTGTGGGGTGCTTCATGATAAAGCCAAGTCCCCCCACTATTCCTTCCAAGTCCCTTTCCCCAGCCCCATATTTGCAAATTTTAATAGCATCCATGTTTCTTTGCTAGTAACTTTACAAAGCAAAATTTACAGCAAGGAATTAGAGACCAAAGTCTTTCAGATACAAATCGAACCAAATGCTGGGAGAAGCTATGAACACTGGGAACATTATAAAACACAAGACTGAAAGAAACTAAATCCACAAGCCTAATATGGTTTGGGAGTTTAGAATATTTAGAGCTACAGTGGGTTCCTAAGTCAAAGACTGAGTTCTGAAATATCTAGGACAAAAGGGAAACAGTTTATTTTCAAGGCCAATGAGAGTTATTTTGTTCCATCTTGTGAACAAAGGGAATGAATGGGGCTACAGGCAGCTGTGCATTTAACAAAGGCAGAAGGAAGCTGACCCTGAGTCTAATCTGCTCCCGTTACTTTGCACTCCTTTCTTCTGTGGGACAGCCTCTGCTGCACCTATTTGTACTTTTCCTGTCTTAAGTCTATATCCTTTGCTTCCTCTTTAATTTATAAATGTTGGCATTCTTGTGCTTTTTGTTTTGGGGGCCAGAATTTCCTGTGTAACTCTGGCAGTTCTGGAACTCTGTCTACCAGGCAGGCCTCAAACTCAGATCCACCTGTCAATGCTTCTGAATGCTGATATTCAAAGTATAGACTACCACCACCAGGCATTTTTTTTCTTAATATTGAACATTAGAGATCTAACGAAATTGAATAGCAGCTAACAGAAACCCCAGTTCTAACCTACAATATCAAATTTACCCCTACCCAAAATGAGGGAAACCCCTCTAATTCAGTGGTTCTTAACCTAATTACCTTTGTTGTTATTTAACTGTAATTTTGCTGCTATGAATCATAATGTAAATGTTTTATGAAAGTCTTGGGTGATCTCTATGAAAGGGCAGTTCAACATCTAAAGGGATCTCAGGCCATGTATTGAGAAGCACCATTGTAATTCATTTGCACAATCAGCCAGCTAATAAGGTATTAAAAGATCCTTTAATATTATGCTGTTGTGCTGGATTCAAACACACCAAGGCCCATCTAGAGATTTTAGATGAAGCTCTCAAGGCACATCTTTTATGATTTTAAATCTTGTGTTTTGTTTGCATGTCTGTCTGTCTGTGCACGTGTGTGTGTGTGTGTGTGTGTGTGTGTGTGTGTGTGTGTGTGTGTGTACCCATGAAGGTCAAAAGAGGATTTCAGCTCCTCTGGAATTAGAGGTACGGATGGTTGTGAGCCACCATGTGGGTGTTGGGACCTGAATACAAATTCTCTGTAAGAATAATGAATGCTCTTAACTGATGAGCCATCTTCCCAGCCACTCCAGACATATCTTAAAGTAGATGGGCAGTGCAGAGGGTGAGGCTCCCAGCTAGAGTGTCTGCTAAGTGTGAGAACTGTACTATGGATAAATAAGTAGAACTCACAGAAAGGTGGGGCAAGCCTTAGTTCCAGCATTCAGAAGATGGAGACAGGATCTCCACAGCCAACTAGATAGACTGGTTAGTCATCAAGCAAGCCCTGGGTTCAAGTGACAGTCCCTGTCTCGATGTATAATGTACAGATAACTATGAAGGCACCCAACTTCAATCTCGAGTCTCTCCTGACTGGCTCCCAAATAAACACACGTGCCCACACACCGCAGACACGCAATAAATTCACAAATAACTCCAGATTAAGTTGCTACCTTCCCACCTCTTAAAATGTTGCTGCCTCTCATTGACAAGATGCAAATGTGTAGTGATTGTAGACAGCAAAACCTGTCAAAAATACTCTAAAACAAAGCTACTTCTAAACTTTATCTAATGTTGGTCAAAATCTTTTCGATTACATTTAAAACAATGAACTGCCTACTTCTTTGTATTGACAATGACATTCATCAACAGTCTGTTCTGTGTCTTTTCTTAGAATGACTGAGGGGGAAATCCAATTAAAACCATGCACCATGCTTTTACAAAGGATATGGGTTTAAATGCCCCAATTGCTTGTTGCTTCTAAGAACCTACTTACAGTGAAGATTCTTCTCTCACTAATGAGGGAGGTGCAGCTCTGACCCTAGTATTTTATTACCAGTATCTATATTAACCCTTAAGAAAAATTCTGCCATAATCTAGGAAATCCTTTTAAATAATTTTTAAATTAAACTATTATTATTATGTACATGAGATGGAGAAACCAACAGGATGTAGTACACAATGGTTTATTTAATGTAGGAAGCCAACTGTGTTTAACACTCCACTGCTATTGTACAACTGCAGACTACTCCAGGACCTTGCTGATCCATACCCAAAAGTCCACGCCACCTCCAGTAGAGTCTGTGTGACAATGCTGTTCCATGGGCCTGAGGCGACGACCCCAAAAGAGAGAGTTTCCTGGAAAAGGCCATGGTGTTCTTTCCCTTGGAGTGTTGATATCGACCTGCTTCCTGGTATTCCTTACTTGCTCTATTATTCTTCTCACGCATAATCAAGGCAACAAGGTGACCAGGGATATGGTGCCAGGAGGAGAATTGGACAAAGCACCAGCCTAGAAACTGCAGAGACGCCTCCTCCAAATGTGCCTAATTTATTATTAGTCATCCTGAAAGTTCTTAAGGATAATAAAACAAAGGAGAACTTTTTCAATGAATTACAGCAAGAGGAGGTGGTTGAAAAATCACTTCAAGGGCCGGGCGTGGTGGCGCACGCCTATAATTCCAGCACTCGGGAGGCAGAGGCAGGTGGATCGCTGTGAGTTCAAGGCCAGCCTGGTCTACAAAGCGAGTCCAGGACAGCCAAGGCTACACAGAGAAACCCTGTCTCGAAAAAAACAAAAAAAACAAACAAAAAAAAAAACCAAAATCCAAAAAAAGAAAAATCACTTCAATTAAATGAAGGGCCTTTACCAAAGGCAGAGCCCATGTGAGGAAAAAGTATCTCGTACAAGAGTGAAAGTAAAAGCAGAATCTTAATTGCAACAATGCAAAACTCCATATAGCGTGGCCTATGTATTGAAGGGCAGTCTCTGGTATCTTCCTAGATATAGAGGACCCTATAGATTGGCTGCTACACCTCATCCACCTCTCCCCTATAAGGAGTGTGTGAAGGAGGGCATGGATGGGTAGCCATCAATGGGAACAAGGTGTCAGACATTGACTAACAGCAAAAAGTTAATTTTACTGAGGACTGTCTCCGGCCCCTGGCTCAACCCGAGAATGTATTATCTGCCTTTGGGAAGTTAATGTCTTAGAAACAATGATGTTATTACTATGCACTTTTTACTGTGTATTCTATACGCCTGACTGCTTCGCTGACCCCCTTGAATCTACTCCATGGAAAATGTAACCACAACACACTGTTTCAAAATGTGTATAAAAACCTAGACTGCTTGCCTGCAAAACACACTCAGATTCAAACTGCCTCTGTGTTTGTCTCTGTTTGTCACCGTCGAATCCTTGCCAACCAAGTCTTCAAGGACCCTCATCCCAGGGACCACCATACCCACTGGGGTGGTCTGTGGCACAAAAGGTCCTGACCCATTCCTAGCCTGTCTCATGAATTTATTAAAGTATATAAATTCTCCCAGTTATAAAAGCCATGATGCATATTAAAAACCAGAGTTCTCTTTTATAAACATAGGCATGGTTGGTAGTAAAGGGGTCAATAAGATCTAATAAAAATATGTGAAAAGTGATTGTATCATTCCAGTTTGCAATGTATAAAATGAGAAAGAAGTATGTGCAAATTTTAGTGTTAAAAACTACAAATTGGTTTTAACAGTTTATTATGATTATTATTTTAAAAATGTGAATCCATTAAACCATGTAGAAATAAGTCTGCACAAACAAAACATACTTTAAACACGTATAAGCAGATAGACTGCAGGAGATCTGAATTGTTCAGGCATCTTTATTATGCTATGGCAGCCAGGTAATCCCTCACTTCAGTTGGGGTGAGCCTCCTGAAGCCAGCTTCGTTGCAGATCCCAACTTCTATGTTATCTTCTGTCATTTGCCCTTCAAAGCTTTCCTAATTAAGGAGAGAAGGAAAATGGTCAACTTCATAAGTCATCCATTAGAAAAACCATGTCGATCTAGTTGGCGGGTGGTGGGCTAACCTTTAGGGTTAGGATGGCCGTATGAATGGCATCTTCCAGCTCCAGGTCTTCATTATATCTAAAGGAAAAAAATTAAAACAATAATGCTATGGCACTGTTTAGATTCTTTATAGCTATTTTAAGTAAAACGATAGTAAAAACATGAAATCTTTCAAAAAAAATCTAACCCTCTTAAAAATGCTCAGCTGTAAAAGCATTTCCAAATCATCTCAATGAGACAGCTGTCCCCAAATAACGAAGTAATACTTGCCACTGAACTTCTAACACTATGAAAAAAATAATAATTCATTGTACATTTTAGCAATATTACAATACAATAAAAGTCAGGCTGTTGCTAAAATTATGTTATTTTAAGTTATAACATGGCATGTCCCTTTCATTAATAGGCAAAAGTTAAAGTGCTTTATCATCAAGATTGATTTGATTGAAAGTCCAAGATCTTTAATAATGTCAATATAAATATCCTGTAAAACATGTACAGAGGAACATCACCTGTCACATCTGTCTAAAATACCAGAGACTTGTGGAGGACAGTGGCCACCGAGAACCCAGGGTTTAACTGTGAATCCTCAAGAGCAGCTTGCTGTGCTCAGCAGCAACAACACACTTTACACAGCACTCCATTCTTTCTTTAGCACACAATACATCATGTGATCTGCTCAATATCAATGACTGGTCTCACAATTTTTGTTTTGTTTGAAATAGGTTCTTATTTTGCAGCACAGCCTGGACCAGACCCCACTCTGTAACCCAGGCAGGCCTTAACTTAAAGTAATTCTCCTGCCGTAGCCTTCCAATTGCCAGGGTTACAGCATGGGCCTCCACATTCAACTACCTCCATTTTTAATTCTTATAAGTCATTGTTAAACACTTTTACTCTAAATATAATTTTTTAAAAATGTCATTGTGGAAATAAACTAAAAAGAAAATAAACATTTAAGAAACAACCAACGAGTGGGCATGCTGGTCACCTCAGGAAGCAGACATAGGTGGATCTACGTGAGTTAGAAGCCAACCTGGCCTACATGACAAGTTTATGAAGTGCCAGGGCCACATAGAACAATTCTGTCTCAACCATCTCCATGACTCTAAATAAAGTTTTGTTTTGTTTTGTTTGTTTTTCGAGACAGGGTTTCACAGTGCAGCCTTGGCTGTTCTGAACTCACTTTGTAAAGCAGGCTGGTGTCCAATTTACAGTAATCTGCCTGTCTCTGCCTCCCGGATGCTGGAATTAAAGGCGTGCACCACCACACCCAGCTAAATATTTTTTAAAAATAAAACAAGGATAAACAATATCCTCAGAGAATGAATAATATTACCACTAAATACATCAGAGACTAGGAAAACATGAGATTAGGATGTCTTCTCTTTTATCTCTAAATAGACTCAAATACAGAAAGACACAATGAATTTGTTAGATCCATGAGATTACTCATTCAAAGAAGTCTGAAACCCGTAAGACCAGTCTGCCCAGGAACGCAATCCTGGGAAGCCTACCTCTTCTCAAGGAAAGTTTTCCCGTTCACGTAGTTCTTTCCCATTGCTGTGGCCTTCCAGGCAAAGTAAGCTCCCTAATCAGGAGGGACAAACACATTTTAAAACACTGTCACTATATTGCTCTGATATCTGTGTTTAACTGTAACCGTCTTTAGCGTCTGAAGTCATGGCTATTGAAGCTGAACGGTAATTCCACAGAATAGGTTTGTTTAAAGGCTGAAGAAAGAATGACCAAGAGTCATGAGGAAAGTTCGAGGTTAATTTCAACTGTGGTGACGGTTTACTCTGGTATTTATATATGTACGCACACACATATACACATATTAAACCTCATCAACAGATAACAATGGGTGCAACTATTGAAAAAATAAGGCGTACTTTAAAAAAGATCATTTTAAATGAATGGGCTAAATGGATCTAAAAGTGTCTTACATTTTCCTGAAAACTAGTGATCACTCATCATCTTTACTGAATAGAGATGGCTTTCATTGAAGGTATCAGAATCTTTAAATGTTTTAATGAGGTCATAAAAATTTGGGAACAGTGATAGTTTCTTAATATTTAACATCAAAAATTAGTTCAAAATCAATGTGCAAAGAATGTAAGTCGCTTTGGGCAGCTCTCCCCGACACTACCTCAGTGACATCACAGCTTTGCCTCATTGGGCACACACACACATATACACATAATTAAAGGTAAAAAAAAAATAAATGAAATTTAAAAACAAGTAGAAAAAAAGAAAATGCTGCTAAATGTTAAAGTTTCATGGTTTTACCTTTAATTACATATATAAAAAGCAATTCTAATAAAATTTTCAAATATATGTAATGATACTTACAGATGGATCTGACTGAAATAAATATGGTCGCCCCTCATTCCATCCACAAATAAGTAGAGAAACACCAAATGGACGAACACCACTGTAGAAAGAAAATAAAAGGATCTAGAATAAAGTAAGAGGTTATATTCACTCACAAGTAGATTCCCAAGTAAACGGAGTTAGACTTCTTAACTTTAACTTCTAAATGAACCAATATAAAATGAATTCTCTTTAACACCACTAGGAACAGCAGCAGATCCAAACCAAATGATGCTTAGCTCCCAAAAGTTCAGCAGAAATTAACTCTTAGTATAATCTAACCACAAAATTGCACCTTCAAGAGGTGGAACATGACAGAAAACGTCAGGTCATCGACTCTGTCCCGAGGAAGGGCTAATGCTTGTTTCTCAAAAGGGGTTTGGTCTCATAGATAGAAGTGGGTTAGTTTCTATGGAACAGGCCACCACCCACTCTCTCACTTTTTCTTACTGTGTGACCTCTGGCCATGCAATGCTAGCTGGCAGAAAAAAAGTTATCAAAACATGCACAACCTTGGACCCAGAGCTCTGAACTAATTAAAACCTGGCTCAGATATTTTGTTAGAACAACACAAAGCAGACTAAGACACAGACCATAAATAATGGTGTTACTATCTAAGCATAAAGAGTATGTCCTAACGAACTTAATAAATGCCTCTTTCCCACTAGGCTTACATATTGGCCTTACATATTACCTTTATACTAGCTCATTCACAGTGTAATTTAAGAATATAGGGGTGGTGTGCGGTGGAGCGGAAATGGCTCGAGGGTTAAAAACACTGGCTGCTCTCCTGAGGTCTTGAGTTCAAGTCCTAGCACCCACATGGTGGCTCACAACCATCTCTAACTGCAGTCTCATATAATTGTCATGGAATCCGATGTCTTCTTATGGTATGCATGAAATGCATGAACAAATAAATCTTTAAAAGAAAGAAAGAAAGAAAGAAAAAGTAATAATCCAGGCATGGTGGCGCGTGTCTTTAATCCCAGGCAGAGGCAGGCTGGCTAACTGCTGCTGAGTTCAAGGCCAGCCTGGTCTACAAAGTACAAAGCAAATCCAGGACAGCTAAGGCTACACAGAGAAACCCTGTCTCAAAAATTAAAAAAAAAAAAGAATAAAAGTGTTATTGTGGTCTTTAGGTACTCACAATCACTTTGGGTTGAAAAGCTAAGTTATAAAGGCACTAAGGCAAAAACATCAGCAAAGACCCTTTTAAAAATCAAGACACTGAGCTCTGCTGCTGGGTAAGAGCACATTCTCCTCTCCTTTTCTTCCTTTTGAGGCAGTGCCTAACTGTGAAACCCAAATTTGCCTTGAACTTGTAATCTCCCTCCCTCAGTGTTCCGAGTTCTCGGTTTACAGCTATGCACCACCACATACAACCACATTTCACCTTAAGAAACTATTTCAAGTCAAGACCAGAAAAAATGGTTATCATAGTGATTTTCTTCATTTGTTCAGCAAACACAGAAAGGACTTCTACATATCTGCTTTCTTATACAATATTTTTTCTTCTTCTTCTTCAAATTCATGATACATTTCTAAAAGTAATGAAAGCGACTTACCCTGACTGGGTGTACTCACTCTGACTGGGTGTACTCACTCTGACTGGGTGTACTCACCCTGACTGGGTGTACTCACTCTGACTGGGTGTACTCACCCTGACTGGGTGTACTCACTCTGACTGGGTGTACTCACTCTGACTGGGTGTACTCACCCTGACTGGGTATACTCACCCTGACTGGGTGTACTCCTGCATCACAGACGCTACCCTCTGCACCAGCTGCGCTGTGGGGATGGGCTCTTGGTAAACAAGATAGTACTGCTGAGCAAGTTTCCGAGCTCTGTGCACAAGCACTCTATGGCAATAAAGACAGACAATTAAGGCTATGACACTCCATTTTCTTCTAAAAGAACACGCTACACAAGCTTAGCACACATCTCTCTTTAGCAGCTATCAGCTCAGTTAGTCTCATTCTTCACACCTGATTCCAGTGCATTTAGATCTATCAGAGAATTACAATACGAGACAAAAGAAAGAGATGCAGGGACTAGAAGACAGTTAGTAATAGATTTAGGGAGCTGGAGAGGTGGCTGAAGAGCACTGGCTGCTCTTCCTGAGGACCCAGTAACCACATGGTCACTGACAACCCTCTTGACTCCAAATTCAGAGGATCCAATGCCCTGTTCTGGCCACGGGAGGCACTGTACCACTGCATGCATGTGGTACAGATATGCAGTCAAAACACCCACACACCGTATTAAGGTAACAGATTTAATTTACAAAACAAGAGTTTCATGTCTCCCTCTGTGACTTCTTCCAAATTGTCCCTTTATCTTGAGGGCATTCTATTTATACTTCACTGCAGACATCCCAAAAACAGATGCATATGAATACACACATAATTCAGGGCATTTCTGTCAGCCTGTGTCTTTTCTGTAGTCTACCTTCAACTCTGCTTACAATTCAGAATAGCCTTCCAACACTGAAAAAAACAATTAAGAAACTACTTTTTACATAAGACATGAAATTGTACTATTGTGAAGTTTAATCTTGGTTGCCAACATGACTACAAATGTAATTAATAGGGATCTAAGATCACATAGGGGATTTTGTTGTTGTTGTTTTGATTTGTTTCTCGAGACAGGGTTTCTCTGTGTAGCTGTGGCTGTCCTGGACTCACTTTGTAGATTAGGCTGTCCTTGAACTCAACAGTGATTTGCCTGCTTCTGCCTCCCAAGTGCTGGGGTTAAAGGCACCAGGTCTGGTTCCACAGGGGTTTTTTTAAATCAAGATTTGAAGCAGAAAGACCCATCCTAAATTTGGGCTACACTTTCTGGTGGCAAGCCAGATAAAAAAGGTCAAAAAAAGGAAACTGCTTCTAGGCTCCTTGCGTCACTCTAGTGTCTATCCTGTTGCTGCCGCCAGTATTTACACAACTTCTTCAGGACTCCAGTGCAGACTGAAGACCAGCAGCCTCCAGGAACCTTTCAGGACTCCAGCATAGACTGCTCAGACACCCAGCCTTGTGCACCGAACAACTACTGTATTCTCGGCTTATCTGCCATCATACAACCAATGATGGATGGTCCAGACCACAACCTGTAAGTTAGTCTAATAAATCATACACACACACACATACACACACACACACACACACACACACACGTGCATACATATATTATCAGTTCTGTTCCTTTAGAGCCTTAATATAACTATATAGTAATCAAATATATCAAGACAGAAAGGAGTTATCTTTACCCGTCATATACGACTTAGCTGAAACATGCGCACTATCACTCTGATGCTCACACCCTTCTGTTCTTAGTTTATCAGCAACAGTCCACTGCAGTGTCCATTCTACAAAGTGCTATAGAATTTTTCCAAGGCAGGAAAGCAAATCATGCTCTGATAACCCTGTTGGCTTATAATTCAAAGTGAAACTCTATCTTGTTTTATAAACTTAAAGTGATTGTTTTAAATTGTATATGACAAAAAGAAAGCTGTCAATCTCTCTCAACTTACTGATACCCCAATGTAAGCAGTGTTACTCTCTCTTTTCCAGTGGAATACAAAGGGAGCAACTCTGCAAGCCTTTGAAACCTAGCTGGCCATTCGGAAGCCTTCAGTAGCCGTAGAGACATGTATCCCTTTGACAAGAACAAAATGATGTTAGGTCTACATGGTCTATGCTTTCTGTTGTTGCCTGAATCACCTTTCTATTTTATTATAGCATGAATGCATCTGACCATTTTTAAGGTGTATCAGAGCACCAAAGTCCTTCCTACCGATTCCTTGGATAGAGGACATGGGAAGAGAAGCAGGTAATTTATCCCCTCTTTACACCAGGGTATCACAAGAGCAGCCTCCATAAGGAGCCCTTACAGACAAACTAAACCTAGCTGTCTTCAGGCTGCCATGACTAAACCAAACAACCATAAGGAAGGATTAAGACGAGATGAGGAGAAACACGGTAACTACGGTGTAATACCTGTAATCTGGGCCCATGCCACTGTACACCAAACCGATATGCTTGGTGATTGGCTCCACTTTGTGCACACTCCTTTCGTCATACAGGATGGACTTCTGTTTTTTCTCAGTTGCTAATACCACACCATTTGCAGCTTAAAAGGAAAAAAAGGCAAATATTATACTGCGTTCTTTATTAGCTTTCTACTTACAGATACACTAAGCTCAAACTTGTTGCTTTCTCTAGATTATAAAACCCTTTTCTGATTTGTGGACAAATGGATGACACTAGAAATGATCATACTAAGTGAGTTAACCCAGACACAGAAAGAATCACATGGCTTATACTCACTTATCATTGGGCACTAGCCCAAGAGGCATGTCCCAAGAAAGTCTTTACTTACCAGGAGATTGGGATAGATGGAGGACATCACACTGGGAGTCTTGGTAAGAGAAATATAGAAGATGGGGAAATAGAAGGACCCAGAGGATCTTAGAAACCTACAAGAAGAACCTCATAACAGGTGGATCAGGTTCCAGGGGGGTTTGTTCAAACTACTGCACTAACCAAGGACATTACAAGTAGTAGACATTGAACCTCCACTTGGATCTACCAAATG
>OU015746.1:49485319-49520734 GCA_907169655.1 Acomys percivali | reverse complement strand
TGTGTGTGTGTGTGTGTGTGTGTGTGTGTGTGTGTGTGTGTGTGTGTTATAAAAAATAATGAAATTATCAAGAATGAAGCAAATTTTTTTAAACTTCTTTTTAATAAATGAAACTGCCCAGTATGACATACTCTGTTTAGATTTAGGTATATAGAGTGTTAATTTGGTAAAAACTTAAGCCTATAAATATTCTGGCCCTGATAAAATATAATCCACTTGGTTTTAGGATCCTTGTTTGAGATTTCCTTAGGGAAACGTGTTACTTCTGTAGACAAACTTGACTTGTCAGTTGTGTTTAAGGTTCCTGACTCTGAGCAGGAAAAGCAAACTACGTCCCAGGGTGAGGAGCTCTGTCACTTTCCCCCTTGCTTTCCCTTCTTTATTTTCCCTATCTTTCTACCCTGTCTCAAAAACATGGCTTTATTTCTGGCTCTTTAATTTAGGGAAGATGATGAGGAAGCCTGAGTAAGGCAAATGCAGGTTATGGGCGTGGGGGTGGGAGGTAGGAGGGGGTGGGAGGTAGGAAGGATTCACATTTTCAACAAACCACACAACTAAGCTGAGCTTCTGCACTGGGAGGAGCTGATGGAGGGAGTGTGAAACCATGGCAATGAGTAAGCCTATCTAGGGCTGAGGCTGAGGGAAGAGGAAATTCTGCAGGCAGCCTGGGGCAGGGAGCTCAGTGAGAGGGTAGCAGCCTGTGCTGCTGCGGTGTAAAGAGAAGGGCTTTTCTGGAGTAATCAGTGTTCAGGTCCTGCTAGGAAGTGCATTAAACAGGATTTTAAAAGCACCTAGTGGAGAGACAGCAGTTAAGAGCACTTATTGCTCTTCCAGAGGACCTGAGTTGGGTGCTGAACCCACATCAGAGCTCACAGTTGCTTGTAACTCCAGTTCCAGGAGGACCCAGTCTCTGTCCCCCAAGGTCACAGGCACTCGTGTGCATACATCCTCTCCCTTTCTCTCCCACACCACACATAATCAAAAATATGCATTTTAAAAAAGAACCTAGTGATTGTAGCAAATGGAATTAATTCGTGACATTGACAAAAGCAATTTCATTTCAGTGTTGGTGGCAGATGACAGATTGGAGTGGGCTGAAGAATAAATGCTTGCTCAGTTGGTAGAGGCAGGATTCCTAGAGAGAACTTCTCTAAAAGAGTTCTCTCTGCCACAGAATGAAGAAATGAGATACAATTTAGAGGGCAGGGAGAGTAGAGAAAGAGATGGGAGGTGGGTGGAGGTGGAGAGAGATACTAACGTGTTTGTTATTGATGGGAATTATCCTCTGAAAGCGAAGCATAAATACAAAGACAGTGACTGAGCAAGAGGAAGGGCATGTGTGTGTCCACAGAGCTCAACATGTATCCTGACTGGTGGGGGTTTTCCTGTAAACACAGGAAACGTAGATACAGTGATGATCATTGGGAGCCAGAGGCAGAGATAGGTGGAAAGACAGAGGAACAGTCCCCCATCCTTTCTAGCCCAGTGAAGGGGCCACCTGCTTGCTTTGCTGACATAAGACCTGAAGGTCAGATGAGAAGATCTAGGCCAATGCCCAGAAGCTGGAAGGAATGTTTTTCTTCTGAGAAGTCTGACTCACTCCCATCCTTTGCATGAACATGTCTAAGAGCTCTGGTCTCTGAATTTGCCCTCACTGCAGGCCCATGTATAATTAATTTTTCTTCTTCTTCCCTTCCCCCTTCCCTGCTATTATATTTAGATAAAGCAAGTAATTCTATTGATGAACTGTATTGTAATTGGATTGATGACTTAATGGCCAGTGTCAAATGTTATATGTTCTACCAAAGACTTAAATTGTTACTTTTATTAATATGGTATGACCATCCAAGGGTCCAAGGGTGTATTTTAATTTAGCATAGAATATGGTTTACAGGAGATAAAAATTATCAATAGAGAAGAGAAATTTCTAAAGTTTTGAAAAAATAGTATTTCTAGTAAATTTTCTCATCTAAAACTATTTTTACTAATATGTCACGATGTAATATCTTAAATCAATTTATCAATAAGCATATTACTTACATTGAGGCAAATCACTTTTCTTCATTATGCAGATGTTATTCCCTGAATACCTATTATATGTCAAGCTTTTTGCATATATTGTAAATAATCCTTAAAATAACACCTATGGGGAAGACAGTAAAAATCATGGTGCAGCTAATTCAGGCACAATGCTAAGCGTTTTCCATGGATTATTTACTGTTTGTACAGCATGAAATAATATTTTGGCATTTTCTATGATATTTCTTTATATCTTTTGTCTTTCCTATGGTTCCAAAATCAAAGCATTTTCTTTTCTTTTTTTTTTTAATTGAAAAATAAAATCATTCATATTACATTTCAATTGCTATCCTATCCCGTGCATCCTCCCATTCCCCCCTCCCTCCTGCTTTCACCCCATTCCCCTTCCCTATGACTGTGACTGATGGGGACCTCCTTCCCTTGAAAATGATGTTAGGGTATCAAGTTTCTACTAGATAGTCTGCTCTCCTTCCTCCGAGTGCCATCGGGCCTCCCCATCAAGGGGACATGGCCAAATAAGGGGCACCAGAGTTCGTGTGAAAGTCAGTCCCTACTCTCCACTTAACTGTGGAGGATATTCTGTCCCTTAGCTAGGGTTGGGTAGGGGTTTGATGATGACTGCACATATTGTCCGTGTCATATATCGAGCAGAACCCCTGGGCCCAGATCTGCCCATCATAGTATTCTTCTTGTAGGTTTCTAGGACCCTCTGGATCCATCTATTTCCCTATCTCCTATATTTCTCCCACCTTAGGGTGTCCTCACCACTATCCCATTTTCCTGGTAAGTAAAGACTTACCCCTTGGCCTAGTGTCCAGATATAAGTGAGTATATACTACTTGAGTCTCTCTGCTTCTGGGTTAGCTCACTCATTATGATCATTTCTAGTTCAATCCATTTGTCCAAAAATTTCAGGAATTCCTTGTTTTTAATAGCTGAGTAGTATTCCATAGTGTAAATGTACCACAGTTTCTTTATCCATTCTTCTACTGAGGGACATTTAGGCTGTTTCCATGTTCTGGCTATTATGAATAAGGCTGCTATGAACATGGTTGAGAACATGTCCCTGTTGTAAGCTGGAGCATCTTCTGGGTATATTCCAAGGAGTGGAATAGCTGGGTCTTGAGGAAGCCGTATTCCCTGAGATAGCGCCAGATAGCTTTCCAAAGTGGCTGCACTAGACTACATTCCCACCAACAATGAAGGAGTGTTCCTCTTTCTCCACATCCTCGCCAGCATGTGGTGTCACTTGAATTTTTGATCTTGGCCATTCTGATGGGAGTAAGATGGAATCTCAGAGTTGTTTTGATGTGCATTTCTCTGATGACTAAAGACGTTGAGCATTTCTTTAAGTGTTTCTCAGCCATTTGATATTCCTCTATTGAGAATTCTCTGTTTAATTCTGAGCCCCATTTCTCAATTGGATCATTCGGTTTGGTGGTGTTTAATTTCATGAGTTCTTTATATATTTTGGATTTTAGACCTTTGTCAGATGTAGGGTTTGTGAAGATCTTTTCCCAGTCTGTAGGCTGTCGCTTTGTTCTGCAGACAGTGTCTCCTGCCTTACAGAAGCTTCTCAGCCTCATGAGATCCCATTTATTAATTGTTGACATTAAGGCCTGGGCTGTTGGTGTTCTGTTCAGGAAGTTTTCTCTTGTGCCAATGTGTTCCAAGTTCTTCTCCAATTTCTCTTCTAACGGATTTAGTGTCTCTGGTTTTAGGTTGAGGTCTTTAATCCACTTGGACTTGAGTTTTGTACATGATGACAAGTATGGGTCCAATTGCAATTTTCTACATGTAGACATCCAGTTAGACCAGCACCATTTGTTGACGATGCCATCCTTTTTCCATTGAATAGATTTGGCTTCTTTGTCAAAAATCAAGTGACCATATGTGTGTGGATTCATTTCTGGGTCTTTGATTCGATTCCATTGATCCACCGGCCTATTGCTGTGCCAGTACCATGCCGTTTTAATTACTGTTGCTCTGTAGTACAGCTTGAGATCAGGAATGGAGATTCTTCCAGAGGATCATTTATTGTATAGGGTTATTTTTTGCTATTCTGGCTTTTTTTTGTTTTTCCATATGAAGTTGAGAATTGATCTTTCAATGTCTTTAAAATATTGTGTAGGTATTTTTATAGGGATTGCATTGAATCTGTAAATTTCTTTTGGTAAGATGGCCATTTTTACTATGTTAATTCTCACAATCCATGAACAAGGGACATCCTTCCATCTTCTGATGTCATTTTCAATCTCTTTCTTCAGAGATTTAAAGTTTTTTTCAAACAAGTCCTTCACTTGCTTGGTTAGATTTACTCCTAGATATTTTATATTGTTTGTGGCTATCGTGAAGGGTGTAGCTTTCTTAATTTCTTCCTCTGCATGTTTGTCATTTGTATATAGGAAGGCTTCTGACTTTTTTGAGTTAATTTTGTATCCAGCCAATTTGCTGAAGGTGTTTATCAGCTGTAGGAGTTCTCTGGTGGATTTTTGGGGGTCACTTTTGTACACTATCATATCATCAGCAAATAGGGATAGTTTGACTTTCTCCTTTCTTATTTGGATACCCTTGATCTTTTTTTTTTTTTTTTTTTTTTTTTTTTTTTTTTTTTTTTTTTTTTTTGTCTTATTGCTCTGGTTAGAACTTCAAGAACTATATTGAATATGGAGAGAGTGGGCAGCCTTGTTTGGTCCCAGATTTTAGAGGAATTTCCTTGAGTATCTCTCCATTTAATTTGATGTTGGCTATTGGCTTGCTGTATATAGCCTTTATTATGTTTAGATATGTGCCTTGTATTGCCGAGCATTTTATTTTCTAAGGAAATGGAAAGCAGGGAAATATTTTTTCCTCAAAGTTTAGCTTTTCAGTATGCCACATACAAGGAACCCTGAGAGTCAGGGCATAGAGGACCTGTGGGGAGGGAGGGGCATGAGAGAGGAGGCTGAGGGGTGAAAAACAACTAAAATTAATTATAAAAGATATGGAACTTCAACAGCGTCAAATAATTGTCTTAGGAGAAGAAGGTTTTGGAAAACTGGACTAACCATAAATTTGCTCACTAGCTGGTCCTCTCTGTCTCGAAGAATAGGTAAAAGAGGCCTTTGGGCCAGAGGATGGAGATGCTGTCCTATGAGGGATACCGTTAGATGAATAGAAGTAAACTAAGAAAGTTTCCAGGCTGACCATCCACTTCTGTCATTCTCTGTCCTTAGAAGAGGCTTGTGTTGGCTTGAATAAGATGTTCCCATAATCTTGAGCAT
Organism: Acomys percivali; assembly: GCA_907169655.1. Lineage (NCBI taxonomy): Eukaryota > Metazoa > Chordata > Mammalia > Rodentia > Muridae > Acomys > Acomys percivali. The sequence continues at coordinate 49,515,431 of OU015746.1, read as the reverse complement.
TTAAATACTTGGTCCCCAGTTGGTGGCACTATTCGGGAGGTTTAGGAGGCTGGAGGAAATACGTGACTAGAAGTGAACTTTGAGAGTTAAAAGACTTGGGCTATTTCCAATTCACTATCCTGTCTCCATGCTTGCAATTCCAAATGAGGGGTGTCAGCTTGTTCTCCGGCCAACACGTTTGCTGTCTGCTTCCACACTTCCCCACTATGACAGAGTATTATCTCTCTAAGCCAAGTCAATCCCTCTGCAAGTTGCTTTGGTCGTGGTGTTTCCTCACAGCAAGAGAAAGCCGACTGACATAGGGCTAGTGCCCCTCTCGGTTGATATACAGAAGCTGAGAGTAGGCAGATGGCAGCTTCCTGGGTGCCAGTGATATGAGAGAGACTAGGCTTCCCTTGTGGTGCTGTTAGCTTCACAAATAAAATAATTGAAGCATGGACTCAAACAGAAGCTCAAAATCCGTTTCATTTATATTTAAAGGAAAAACCCTAGAGCAGGCAAGCTGTAAACTTCAACTGCTGCCCAGAGGAGAGTGGAAAAGGCAAAAGGTCATACCATTGAAGCAGAGATGAAAGTTGTTTAACACACAAGACAGGGCAGACAAGCAGCCACATGGTGGTAAGGAAACTTGAGGAAGAGAAAGGAAGCCCAAAATATTGGTGTGTGTGTGGGGGGGGGGGGGGGAATCCCCCAAGTGTTAAGGAAAGACAGAAAGGAAAATTACTTAATTTGGAAAGGCCAGCTGACTTGCAACATTTACATGCCTGTGGCCTCTACACTAAGTTCTGTATCTGAGCAGGGCTCCTGGGAAAGAAAAATATAATATCTCTCAAAATATCCTGTCTCTTTAGCATGGTTTAAAATGAGCCCATCTGGCTAAAGGTGGCCCATTATCCAAGTGACTGAAGCAGCCCAACTTGAATGCAAGGTCTCTACCCAGCTCAGAGATTTTTGACCAGAGTCTTCTCTATTCTAGTCTATTAGATTCTACTCAAAGCCTATATCTACCCAGTAGGAAGATGCTCCAAAGAATAAGATGGAAGAAGAAAAAATAAGGAGGAGGAGGAGGAGAAATAAGAAGAAAGAAGAAGAGGAAGAGGAGGAAGAGGAGGAGGAAGAGGAGGAGGAGGAGGAGGAGGAGGAGGAAGAAGAAGAAGAAGAAGAAGAAGAAGAAGAAGAAGAAGAAGAAGAAGAAGAAGAAGAAGAAGAAGAAGAAGAAGACGGCAAAGCCATTCTGGGTGAATGCTACTTGACTCTGTGTCTGCTGCAGATGGATTATTCAAGGCTCCCAGTAGAAATGAAGCCACTGTCGGAGGTTGACCTGTGGGCAGAAGTAGAACCATCAGTGGGTTCAGATTTGGGCCTAGGCTAACTAGATGTTCTACATCTTGCACATAGGTCCCATCCCTGCTTTGGAGGTGAAGAGTAGAGATGAAGTCTTTCTGGTGATCAGCTTCAATCCCAAAGTGACTTAGGTATCCTGAGCCACACATTGTCTGAACAACTGGTTTCACTCCAGAAATTATTGTAGCCCAGGAAACGTGGAAGAAGACAAAGTATATGCATATCTGCCCTGCTGAATTTTGCTTTTGCCAATAAAATGTGAGTTGTTTGGGGGCAGAGTGGTTCTCTTTTTATGCTCTTTGCAGAGTCTGTACAATGGAACCCAAAGTCAGGATGAAAACAGTTCAAAATGGCTCCTAGATGACTAGGAGGGGAAGAGAGAACAAGGTGAACATAGATTAATATCTGAAAGGAATCAGCAGAAGAAAGACTGGGCTTCAGTCAACCAAAAGAGCATGCTCAAAACATTCCAAGTTAAAGGCAGGGCATGGAGACACAAGCCTTTAAACTCTGGTACTGCGAAGGGAGAGGCTCTCTGTGAGTGCAAGGCCAGCCCAGTCTACATATCAAGTTTCAGAACATCCAGGACTACATAGAGAGACAATTATCTCAAAGAAACTCAACAACAACAACAACCACAATTCAAGTTAAGTTTGGAAGAGGGGGATTACTACAGAAATGGCCTACAAAAGATCTTGCAAAGCCTGCCTCTTTTCTATTAAAGCCATACCACAAGTCAAGTTTGGAACATCCTTATGCTCCTTTGTATTGCTCCTTCAATGAGCTATCCCCCTCCCTCAATCATTTCTACCTATGTTAGAAAGCCTGTATGAAAACCTTAAATGAAAGGGGTAGGGCAGGAAAGGCTTCCAGGATAGCTGGATGTACAGAAGTAATCAGCAATTCACCTGTGTTTGGGGTGGCGGGTGGCAGCTCAGGGGCTCAAACTCAGACCTTCATTTATCCTAGACAGATACTCTACCAGTGAGCAATATCCACAGCCCTGTTTCTACTGTTTGTTTTATGACAGAGTCCCACTGATTTGTCCAGGCTAGCCTTGCACTCTCTCTGTAACAAAGGCATTCCTTTCTTTTGTAATCCTCTTGATTCTCCCTCCAATGTGTTAGAATTACAGGTCTTTGTCCCCAAGCCCAACTCTAGTTGTATTCTTTCTAATATACTTTAAGATAGAAAAATGTATATTCATCAGTTCTGTAAACCACTCTAGCAAATTAATAAATCTGAGACTGAGATAGTGGTAATACAGAAAAATTTGTGGAATCTTTGAGTTTAACAGACCATTTCTCAGCTCTTGGTGAGGTTGGTTTGAGTGCTAGGTTCCCAGAAAACTCAACAGCCACCAAAGCTTCCCCAAGCCAATGGCTTTCCAATTTTTGTTTCCCAAGTTCAGAGAAAGAAATTCACAGAGAAGGAAAATTTTAGAAAGAAGTATATTTTTTTATAGAGAGCTATGGAGAAAGAAAGAGGGTTCCTGGAGAAGGGTACCATCAAAGTGCTAGTCTGGGGTCTTTTTGTGTAGCAGAGACTGGGGCATGTTGAGGGAATGACATGGCCAGCCCATTTGGCCCAGCCATAAGGTGTGTAGGTCCATTCCTTATCTTTCAGTTGGGTCTTCATCTAACAAGAATCAAAGTACCATGACTCTCTTTGGCTTTCCTGGCCTCCTGTAAGGACATTCTCAGGATTGCTGCTTTCGAATACCAGGTTAGTTCTACCTAACCAACTTCCATTGTTCTTATAAATGGGGACCCTGATCTATAGGTAATTGGAGTGCCAAGGCAAAACCAATGTTCTCTCCTCCAAGACAGTAAGAGCAGTTAATTCTAAAGCCAGCTATGAGTGATCCAGGCCTGGGAACATAGATTCAGTTGCCTCAAATACTGGGTCCCAATATGTTGACATGACATTTTTATGGTCATAGAACAAAGAAAGTCATAATCAGGACACTTTTCAAATACATTGGTGGAATTGTCAGGTAGCCCAGTTATATCAAAGCAGCAAAATCTCAGCTGTGGGTTTCAGATACTATCTTGACTTCCTTAGCCTTTGCCTCGGTAGAAAGCAGGGGTCTGTACATTCCAAAAGGATTTACCTAATAGTTATGAGGGCTCTGGGTCAAATACAGAGGCAGAAAATCAATGGCTCTTAAGGGAGCTAAAGATAGCCTAAGACAAATCAGCTTTCCAACCTTTAATATCCCAACTCTCCAGAACTATTGACCTTTCAGTCAGTCAATTAGCCTTGTAGAATGTTTGATGTAGCTTCAGTTCCTCCCCACCCCCAGGAACTTTGGTCAGTAGAATTATGTAAGAACCTACGGTGTCTGGCTGTCTTCTGAAGTGAATTAAAGGATAGATTTGTGGAACTAAGCCAGTAGGATACGATGCTGTCTCCAGGTAGTGTCATCATGGCATCATCATGATCGGATCACCACCATCACCACCACCACCACCACCACCACCATCATCATCATTATATCACAGCATCATCATTCCATCATCATCATACTATCATCATTATAGCATTATCATCACAGCATCAGTATTACAGGAGAAGCATCATCACAGCACCGTCACCACAGCAACAGCAGCATCACACCATCATCATCATCACCATCATCATTACAGCAGCAGCAGCAGCAGCACAGGATCATCACCACACCATCATCATCATGGCAGCATTAGCATCACACCATTATCATCACTGCATCATCATCATCATTACAGCAGCAGCAGCAGCAGCAGCAGCAGCAGCAAAACATCACCACCTTTCATGTTAGAAGCCCCAAGAGAGGTTCCCTATCATGTTGGAAGTGATACACAACCTGTGGCTATAAAGTGGACTCTGGGTTGTTAGCATTTGTTCTGTATCAATTCCATTACAAATATAAATAAATTGACTATAAATAATTTTATATTTTGGTAATGGAGTTTTGTATATTTGTTAATTTTTAATCTCAAAATATTGTATTTTAAGTAGTACTTCCTGTTTTTTATTATTTATTGCTGTGTAGTTTATTTTCTAACTTAGATGAGCCTGGCTTCATTTTTTTTTCTCACACTCTTTGAAGACTCCTAGGAAGTCTTGGCAAATGCACATGAAGTACTTCAGAGGTTGTCTCTGGTTAGAGATACAGGCCCTGGAGGTTTCTTTTGAGATGGGCAGTAGATGAAGTTCTGGTAATAGAAAATATGCCCCAGAATGATGAAGTGGGAACTAGAAACATAGGATAATGATGCAGAACCCGATAGCACTGCAAGGCCATGAACTACATTTATAGCTATAAAAACAAGGCAAAATAAAACCTGCCCTTTGGACAGGGTAGTAGCTCAATTGATAGAATACTTGGTTATCATACATGAAGTCCTGGGTTTGATCCCCATGATTACATACACTTACACAAACACACATGCACAAACACACACATGCACAAGCATACACACAGATCCTCCACACACATAGATACACACACATGTTCATATACACAAGCATACACAAACACATGTACTCACACATATAAATATACAAGAACACATAAATATACACACAAACACACATACATGCACATGCATATATATACAGAGACATTTACACATAAACTGACAGACACACATACGGATAGATGTTTACATGTAAATTTGTACATGCATATACATGCACACACATAATCCACATGAACACAGATATATGTACATACACAGACATACCTACATATATACACTCATACATACACACACTCACAAATACTCATGTACATAAACATATACATGCACACACACAACACATGCATACATACAAATATGCACATGTACCAATATATACACATGATGCACACATAAATGCACAAACATACACAGGCACACATACATGTGCACGTGCATGTGTGTATGCGCGTGCGCGTGCACACACACACACACACACACACACACACACACACACACACACTTTCTGGGGAAACCTAATGCATGCTCCTGTTGGCTGTGACAGTTCCTCAGACTAACCTTATTTCTGATGCTCCTGAATCTGTGACTCATGCTCTGATTGGAGTCATGTGTTTTGAGACCTTCCATGTCAAGGGGTGTGTGGTAAATGAGTTGTCCTCTACCTTAGCCGACTGCCTCTCCAAATTCTCTGAAACAGTTCTGCCTGGCTTATCCACAGTAACCTTGTTTTCTTACTGACATTCTCAGGACCACATGGCTAGCTTAGTCAGAACAGCCTGAGATTCTTACTTACGCTGCCTATTCAGGAAAAGGTCCCCAACAACGAACAGGCCAAGGGAAGGTGTTAGGTCCCACTTCCTTGAAGGCCAAGTATCTACCCAAGGCACAGGGGCAGTGGCAGGCTCACTTCCTTGAGGGTTAGATGGGTGTTTACTAAAGGCAGTTGGAATCACTCGGTCTAATATTGCCTTTCGTTCTCATTTATTGGTCTATTACAACCTTTTTATATCTGAATAGATTCTTAGTTATTTATTTATAGCTTTAATATTTTATTGTATTATCATGTTTTCACATTTTTATGCACTGGGAGCTGTTCCATACTGTCTTTTATTTTGGAGAAAATATCATGTCACATGTCCTTCTAAGCCTTACTATTAATCATTAATTAATCTGGAATGCTAGCCACCAAAACATGCATGCATTCACTCATCCACTTCTTTATTTATTTGCAAACTTTTGTAAAACTGTTAATTCCCATTATGAGTCATGTTCTATGACTAGTGTAGGAACATTTTCGCAGAGGCTGTTGCCTAGCACAAAACTGAAATTGTCACACATAAAAATATCCATTGTTAGAAATTGTAATGAGCGGTATGAAGGGAAATGAATTACATTTAATAAGAAAAAGAATAGAAAACCCATGACAAAAAAAAAGTTCTTTACAAAAAATGTGATATAAGCTGAGACTTGAAAGTGGGCCAAAGTTCAAAGTTTAGACAGGGTCTGTATTAATTCTCCCAAAGTACAACCTTAGGCCATAGACATTTAATATTTTCAGATTGAGTTATCCTAATATAAAGTTTGGTTTTAAACAGGATCTGGGATAGTTAACTTTCTCCTTTTTATTCATTCTTTGGAATTTTGTACAATGTGATTTGATCATATGCACCTCCTCTCCCAACTCTCTCAGGTACAACTGCCCTGCCCCACCCACCCAGCCTCCTGCCCTCTTTTCTTAAAAGCTGTTAAAACTACATTAAAAGAACAATAGGTTTCTCTATTGTGAACTTGACTGGTTTAAAATCACTTAGGAGACTGGCATACCTCTGTGTGTGTGTGTGTGTGTGTGTGTGTGTGTGTGTGTGTGTGTGTGTTTGTGCGTGCGCGCGTGTATGTGTGCCTGTGTATGCTTGTGCGTTTATGTGTGCATCATGTGCATGTATTAGTACATGTGCATATTTGTACACCTGGGGGCGGGCACGGTTCTGGAGAGGGTTAACAGTATAGCAGACCCACCCTGAATATGAAAGATGGCATCCATGTGCAGGAGGCTCAGACAGAATACAAGGGGGAAGGTGGAAGCCTGCCGAGCTCCACACTCTCTTGCCTGCTTTCCAGCTGATCATGAAGTGAATAGCTTCTCTGACCAAGCACGTGGGGCTAGGTGAACATGCATGAAACCACAAGTCAGGATACGTCCTTCCTACTTTACAGCTGTTGTGTGTCGGGCATTTTGATTGCAGAGATAATAAGCAGTTACTATTTTCGTTGCAAACGATCCTCCGGGAAATGTCCTATATTGATTGAGAAAAGTAATTCTAGTCACTGAACTATGGTCTTCAAACATACCTGTGGCAAAGTACAAGGGTTTATTTTTATACACATCAAAGTGCCTGTATCCTCTGCCATGTGCTTACAGATACTAGTATATCCTGGTCATATAGATGCCAGAGAAAAATAACATTGGAGGAGAACATGGCATTGGAGGCCTGAGAGGCAGCCATGTTACTTCTGCCTATATTCCAGTGTCTAGAACAAGTCACGTGACCCAGAAAGCATGGAAGAACCCAGAAAATGTAGTTATTTTCAGGTATAAGAGAAAAAAGAAATGGGTCAAAACAGCATCGTCTTTGCTGAATTTTTGATAGTTATAACAATTCATAGGGAGTATTGAGAAATACTACTATAAAAAGAGTTGAAACGACTAATGGGCTCATTTTGGAATATGTTGTTTCACAGATTAGAAAAATATTTTCTTTAATGTGGAACATTTTCCATCTTTCTATGATGTTTACAAGGCCTACAAACCCTGTTGCTTTTCACCAGCTAGGGTTTCCTCAGGGCTTGTTCAAAAGATCAAGTCTTTATCAAGATCGTAAGTTCAACTACTGCTTTTAGAATGACAGTGAATTGGCCCTGTTTGTTATCAATTGTATGATGTCCTATGACCTCATTAAATAGTCCTGCCATATCTGCAGCTGAGCCAGAAGCAAGAAGGGCAGAAAATAGGAGCAATTGATTGCAAGCAAACATCGAGTTTTTTCCCAGGTATAAATTGGAGACCTGTTAATGATGTCAGTAAAGAACAATGGCTTTATATATTGATTCATTCTTTTTTTTTAAATTTCACTTGGCATAAGCTTTGATCTCCAAAATTGATAACCAGAGAGGCATCTTAAGACCTGGTGGCACCATGGCCAGGGAAGCCAGGAAAGCCTGTAGTGCAGGGTTTGAATGGTTTTGTTTTTTGTTTTTTTTTGTTTTTTAACCAGGAATAGAGAAGAAAGAAGGACAGGATTCCGTTAGCAACATGATGGGGAAGTAAACTGCTTTTTTTTGAGACCCTCTTTCAATTTGGCTCCTTGACTTGGTTCATTGAGGCTGGTACAGGTTGTGACTCCCAAGTTGGATTAGCACTCCTGCCTTAATGCCTCAAGTGATTGGCTTATAGACAGATGTCAGCATATCCTGCTTCAATTCAGTGTGCACAAGACTTAGACATTTACTTCTAATAAGTGGAATGTGACAAATGCAACAGCAAGTGATTATGTAGCCAATCCCATGATGCACTGTGACTTTCTCCTACAGGTATTTTGTGACTGTCTCTTCACATGGCACACTGTGACTTTTTGCTCATTCTCCCTAACAGATCATTCTGGAGAGAGCTGGGTGCCACGCCATGGGGAGACTCAAGGAGGCTTAGGGGAAGGTGGGGAGTAAACGGTTTCTAGGCTCTTGTATAGTTGTTTCCTCTGAACTGAAACCTCTCCATGAGGAAGAAGAGGCTTGAGGTACTTAAGAGGTAAACTAAAGGTCACATATCTGGGAAATCAGAAACTTGGAAGAATTCTCCAGCCCCCTTCCCAGATTTATAGAAGGAATAAACAACTTGCTCAGAATTGGGTGGTGGTAGAACACAGACCGTCCAGCTGAGTGACAGAGAGGAGAGACTTCACGGACATGTTGAGCTGCAGGAAGCTTTGCAGAGAGCTCTGGGGTGGCAGCTTCTGCAGTCCTCACGTGTGTGGGGTGGAATTATTATTATTGTGTGTGTGTGTGTGTGATAAAACTGCTCCTTTGAATTATCCTTTCTTCTGTAATCACCCCTTATCTACAACACTGTTAGTAACCAAAGAAAAGCTATTGCTTGACCAAGTTGGATGTTGGCAAACCCATTACTTCAGTCGGCCATGGGAGGACTGCAATGAGTAGACATGTGTGTCGCATCTTCTCAGGAACTGTCTCTGATGCAACCCTTCCAACAGAAGTGAGAGTGAACATCTCTGGATGCAGCTCAAACAGTTCCAACCAATGCTTCACACATCTGGCCACCATCTCAGCTGATGCTTGTGGAGAGCTTGTAAGCTACAGTCTCACAGGTAAACACTCCCAGATTTCTGACTTACCAATAATATTGGGTAATAAATATTTATTATTTTAATACCTTAAGTTTTGAATAATTTATAGTGCATGGCTACCACACCAATTAAGAAGTATCTTGGTAAAGAAACAAAAGGAACATGGGTCTGAACTCATGAGTCAGTATAGAGCCTAGGAGGATGGGTATAAGAAGTTGTTTTTCTGCTGGAAGCTGACAGGAGACATACCATAGCTGAATTTATGCTAAGAGTCACAGTGTTTGTTTGTTTCTTTTGCAGAACATCTCAGTTTCTTAGGCTATACCTTTTTCTCCAACCCAAAGATGAGTAAATTCTCAGTGCTGATGATATGCTAAGCGCCTGTTCAAAGATCAACACTTTTGTAATCATGTTATGAGTATAAAGCTACTTAATATTCACTACCACCTTACAAAGCATGGAACCAAATGCAGAGAAGTGAAATCATTTCTTCTGATCAAAGAGCTGATAAAGGAGGATTTCAAGTCCCAGGGCCACATTCAACCCCAGATCTGTGTTTCCATGGAGGCAGCTCTATGAGAATGGCAGTGTACTAATTAATTATTGTTGGTAGGTAGGAACGAAAAACCTCTCCATTCCTACTCACCCCTTTGGCTTCTCATTCAGTGTCACGAATGTCATTTAACCAGCTCTGTCTCCACAATTCCTAGAGTTGTCCTTCCCTCTTACATTGAATCTGCCAACAGAGCTTGCAGATAAATGCATTGCCTTTATCTTCTCCTTGGATGAGGGGAGGGAAAAATGGAAGAAACTGTTCAGTGTCTAACGACTCCTAGAGGAATATGAACTAAAGTATTTTCAGCGCAGATTGGGCACATAACAGACCAAAGAAATGATTCAGTCCAAATCTATCTTGGTGAACCAATGAGATTCTTTGGTTACTTATAGGTTCATGGATGAATTAATGGCAGCTGCATCATGGAAAATCCTGCTCAGCAAGGATGACTCATCAAAGCTGCATTCACAGGTCTCCCTGCCTAACTCAACAGCACCTCCATTCAAGCATCTTCTTCTCCCCCAGAAATTGTTTACTGCTTATTATCTTGGGTGGGCCTTTGTGACTTTGTAACTTTCTGTGTTTTTTGAGTCTTGTAAGTTTCCCAAGCTTTCTGAGTTCCTTAAGTTTCCTTAGCTTCTTGAGTTACAAGTATCTCTCCTGTCTACCTAGAAGAGAATATTCAATCCAGAGTAAATATTTACACAACAGCATCAAAATAAATCTCTCTGCCATAGACTTTTCATTTTATGTTCTCTAACTCAAAATGTCTTAGGAGTTGTAAAGGAAGATAGATAATAAATAGTAATCTCAGAAAATAGCATAGAAACCTAGGAGTAGCCATGAGGAGTAGCCCTACTATATTTTTATAGTAGGGTTTTAAATGTATCTTTCTATATTTGGGGGGATTATAATTACATCATTTCCTTCCTCTATTTCTTCTCTCCAAAGCCTCCATGTACCACCCCCATTGTTCTTGTTCAAATTCATGATCTTTTTCTTTAGTTATATATACATATGTGTGTGTGTGTGTGTGTGTGTGTATTCCTTAATACACAAATATAACCTGCCCAGTCTGTGTAATGTTTCTTGTATACAAGATTGATCATTTAGTAGCACATAACCAATTGGAGTGCTTTTGTCCACTCTCAGCTTTCTGTAGCTCTTTGTATAGAAATGAGATGCCCCTGGTCTTTTCCCTGTCCATACCATGTCAATTAGTATCCTTCTTTTAGCTCATGTTTAGACAGCCATATTGATGAGACTTCATGATGTAACTTCTGACATTTCTAGGAGACACAATCTCACAGAAAATCTCTTTCTGACCCTGTATAGTAGGGTCTTTTATGAAAGGCTGTAAAAAGTACAGCAAATGTTTTCACGAGGCCTGTGCCCAAGACACAACTGTCTGAAGGTTATTCCAAGCTCTTAGAGGGAGCATTCAATATCGTTAGTTACTTTGCTTTTGCAAATTTTGATAGAGGAATATGAATTTTTAACCAACATTGGAAGGAACTAGTCCTGAGTTAAGAGATCTGTTTATGCCTCCTGAGGTTCTATGCTAAAAGGAAAGACATTTTAAACACTATATCTGTTTTTCCTTTTTAAAATTACAATGACATAAATAACTATAGCACAAATTCTATGATACATAACAGTATGTATTTACCTTAGAGACCAATAAAGTATATTGCATATACTCACTTTTGTCTTTAATTTAAAATAGGAGCAATTAAATAGTATAAATCATCTTTTGGCTCTTTTTATAAGAGAAATTCCAGATGTCTATGAAGTCAGAAAATTTTCTATAAAATTAGCCTAAACAAATTCCCTCTGTCACACAGTCTCTCAGGACCTTCCAATGAGGGGTGGTAGCGGTCCCAAAATTTCCCCTGTTTCTCTAAGCAAAGGTTACACGCAAGAGGAAGTAGACTGAACCCAAGTTGAGAAAAGGCCAAGGAAAAGGGCAGAGTCAGGAAAACAGACAAACTGGAAAAAGGCTTCCAAGGTTCAGCTTTCAGCTGGGACTCAGGTGTACTTCTTTTGTTTAAGAAGCAACAGCAAACAGACTTGGCAGAAATGTCATGTGATTCACAGGCTTTGTTAGTGCCAAGCAACATCTCCATAGCAACAGAAGGGACAGTCTGATTCCATCTCCTGACTTCTCTCTGACTAGTTAAGTGAGCATAGTATATAAGTAAACGTCTTAACTACTAAATGGAGGCAAATTTACAAATGCACTTCAACCAGAGCCTACTGCTTAATCAGCGCTCCATGGAAATACAATTTTTCTTTCTTTTATAAAAATGTTTTTTTATTAATTCTGTGCAAATTTAATACAATGCATTTTTATCTTATTTACACCTCTCCAATTCTTCCCAGTTCCAACAAGCCCTTCCCTGCTCACTTAACTTTGCATTCTCTTTCTTTCTTTTGCTTTTTAAACCATTGGCTTAGTTAAAGAATCACATATATGGTGTCTTCAGAAAGCAGATCTTACTCTCAAGTGCTGGAGGACAAGCGAAAGCGTTTGCAGCAGCCTACAATGTGTGGAGATCTATGAAACCTCACTGGCCAATGACTGAAAAAGAGGTAACCCATTTTTGGCATCAGGCTTTCAATTTCTTTTTACTGTGATGTCTAGTAAGGGCAGTGTCACCTATTATAAATAGACACCAATTGTCTTATCTTTCTTTATCTTCACTGAGATACAGGAAGAAAATAAAATCTCCAAATAAATAATATATAGGCTCTTTCTTGCAGACCAAGTAAAATGAGCACACACTAATAAATCCTAAAGCAAACTACTCTTTGTTACATATAAGGATATTAAAACGGAGATTAAAACAAAAGGAAACAAGGCTTTGCTGTGCAGCTTTGGCTGCCTGGAACCATGATGGTCTGACATTCATAGATGTCTCTGTCTCTGTCTCTGTCTCTCTGTCTCTCTCTCTCTCTCTCTCTCTGTGTCTGTCTCTCTCTCAGTTTCTGTCTCTTTCTCTGTCTCTCTCTCTCTCTCTCTCTCTCTCTCTCTCTCTCTCTCTCTGTGTGTGTGTGTGTGTGTGTGTGTGTGTGTGTGTGTGTGAGATGATTTTTTATAACTGTATATGAAGTGTCTTGCTCCCTGGATGGTGTCATTATTTGGAGGGATTGTGGAAACTTTGGGAAGTAAGGTCTAGCTGGAGAAAGTGAGACCTATGTGACATGCCTGAGCATCTTATTTGCTGTCAGCTTCCTGTTCACAGCATGCTTCAAGACATGATGGTCTGTTCTGTCTTACCATGAACCCAGAATCAAGAGAGCCAAGGTTTATGGATGGAAATTTCTGAAAGACAGCTAAAATAATTGTATCTTCCATTTGTTATTCTCTCAGGTACTTGGCTATGAAAAACTAACACAATTTCCATATCTTGAACGAGTCTGTCAGAATTTTTGACAAAAGAAAGTACCAGAATCTCATGACTTTAAGTAAGGCGGAGACCCTTAATCCATCCTCCCCACACACTGTTCCAAAGTCATGACAAAAGCAAGGCATAAATACTAGCATAATGATTTGCCAGGTTGTAACTTTCTCTCAGTTAACAAAGATCTAGGGGCTGGAGAGATGGTTCAGAGGTTAAGAGCACTGGTTGCTCTTCCAAAGGTCCTCAGTTCAATTCCCAGCAACCACATGGTGGCTCACAGCCATCTATGGTGAGATCTGGTATCCTTTTCTGGTGTGCAGGCGTACACTGTATATATAATAAATAAATAAATATTTTTTAAAAACCAAAGATCTAATGAAGACTTACATCTGCCAAATACCTTATGAACAGCATTAGAAAGTGAACTGTTAGCTGTGGGCTCTACCTCCAAATCACAGACCTATAAATTGTAAATGAAAAAAATGCTAAAATTGTGTTTAGAAATAAGGATAGACCATGGCAAGAAAAAGCTAGTATAGGCAGTTCCGTACAGTAGACAAGGAATGTTTCTAGGAGGTACCTTAATCAGAGGCTTGGAAACAATTACCAATGTATCAGGCAGACCTCAAGGTGTGAGTATGAGAAATAGCTATTTTAGGAAAGACAGATAAAGGCGTTAAGCAAGGCTATGGAAAGTTACCACTGGGAGCATATAAAGGGCAGGATATTAGAATGTTTCATCTTGTGTGAAAGAATGTGAACTATGTTTTACAAGACCAAAGAAGATACTTTAGAGAATTATAATCATATTTCCAGCATTGGGAGTATGGAGATAAGTTTGGAAGTTTAGGCTGTAATGAAGGAGATTGATACATCGATTTTTTTAAACTGCCTGATAGATGAACAAGGTTTTAATTAAGTTATGATTACCAGGAATTGAAAAGAAAGGAAAAATGCATAGTATTTTATAGACACAGTGTGTGTGTGTGTGTGTGTGTGTATGTGTGTTGCTAGTTATTAAAATAACTTTGACTCCATCAGGAGTTATCTGGAAAGAAGGAACTTCAGTTGAGAAAATGCCCCTAGCAGACTGACTGGCTTGTGGGCAAGCCTGTGGAGTGTTTTCTTGGTTAGTATCTAATGTGAGAGACCTCAGCCCTACTGTGGGTGACGCCACCACAGGGTAGGTGGTCTTGGATTATATAGAAAAGCAATCTGGGCAAGCAATGGGGAACAAAGCACTAAAGACATCCATTCCTCCATGGTCGCTGCTTCTGTTCCCTCTCTAGTTTCTGCTTGGGTTCTGGCCTTGAGTTCCCTCAATGATAGACTGTGATCAGGCTGTGTAAGCCAAAGTGCTCCTTCTTCCACAAGTTGCTTTCAGTCCTAGTGTGTTATCACAACAATTAAAGCAAACTAGGCCATATTTGTATTATGTGGAGAGAAATAGGAGTATAGATATAAGGTGAGTGGGATGAAAACAAATAACTGAGTCAAAGGTGGAGATTTATATGGACTACATCTAATAATGAATTATTAAAATGATTTATTTGCTTAATTACATCTGAGGTCTAAAAAGAAACAAAAAGAAAAAGCAGAAGCAGAAGGAAGAGAAGAGGAGGAGGAGAAGGAATTGAAGGTAGAGAAAGAACAAAAAGAATAAATAGGAGGAAGAAAACAAAGGATTTGCTTAGTGCTTTTTATTGAATATAGACTATAAGGAATCAAAGTTCTACCTGCAGCAACAGATTTTCATCTGACTCAACCCATTGTTTTGATGCTCATTATTACATAGTCTAGAGGTACAATATATCCCATTTTGATGGCACATGTGTATAAAGTGAAGACAATTAGAGCACCCATGTCTATATGAATATTAAAGAACCACAGAGCAAAAAGTAGAAGGCTGTGGTTCCTTATGGAAAATTAAAGATTTGTATTTAAAGCTATTTAAGGTCATGCAAACAGTAAAGTCTATATTTTCATGTGCATCTCCCCGCAGGATTCTACTCCTTTCTCAACTACTCTGTGAATCTTCATCAGGTCTGTATAAAACACAGGGCTGTCTATCAGGACCGTAATCAGTGCTAAGTCTTGGAGCAAGAAGAAGGACAAAATAAAATCTTGACTCTCTGTTCTCTATCTCAAACCTGATTGTTTAGATGGGGCTGTAAGCAAATGCCAGAAAGGCTTACTGGGGTGTTATAGGGTTATATCTGTTAGGTATTGTCTATTATAGATCTTACAACCAAACACTATATCTCTTTGAATCCATAAAAGTGAGATGCAAGCACAGTAATGTTCTAGAAAGCCATTCAGTGTGCTCTGCTGAGCTTTCCACTCACATTCTCTCATTGGCCAGACTCAGGGTTCAGTTTTCAACTTTGATCTGACTTCTTTACTCCTACTAGTATCTGGTCTCAAATTTAGTTTTTGGACAGTGGTTTATATTGCTGCTTATCAATTCCCTCTCTTTTAGTTTCCCACATCCTGAGAAACACTTGCTGAAAATACAACACTCTATTCAAAGAGACTCATTTATCCTGGTAGATATAGGAGACTAGAACATACACTGGAACTCCAATCTCCAACTATGAGTGGCCTTTGTATAGGATGTAAGGTGGTGTTGAAGCAAACCAAACAAAACAGAGGTCTTACCTCAAATGGAATTTTGTTCTAGAACCACATTTGAGTTACCATAAGTTGAGTGAGTCAAGGTTTTATTGTTGTTGTTGTTGTTCATATTCTCTTCATGTGAGCACTCTAGAACTCGAATTAACTTTTCAATTGTCATTTGGACTTGTATGACATGCCTACTTAAATATTTACAAGTGGTGACCTATGAAGATCATTCTGTTTTTATTTGGATGCTGACATCCGCCTTTTTGCAGAATGCCAGAATCTTGGCTCCTTTGACGTCACTGGTAAAAGAATCTAGGTGTAGTTCATTTTGGGGATTATATCATCAATGTACAGACCACCAGTTAGCGGCATTTCCAGCTCACCGTTGTGGTAGCCCAAGGGAAAGTCATGACCCAAACCACCCCTGACAATTGCAAGCCTGGTCTTCAATTCTAAGCTCATATGAATCTTAAAACTATCAACTTCTCAGTCCCTTTCTGTTATTTTTATTGATTTTGGAATTCCAAAATCTATAACCTGCCCTTCAAACCAAAAAGCCAACTCCTCAGATTGATGTTCCCATATAAATATGTTGAGGACCAAATTGTTTTTCCCAGAATTTCTTTCTAGGGTAATTTTTAATTTACTAGTATAATTCATACATTGAGAGAAAGAATTAAACTATTTATATAATATTTGGTCATTAAGAAAAGGCCAAATATTTAGGGTTTTTTTAAATCTCAGAGATCAAATAGTTTTCATTGCTTTCCATTTTTCATTTTCCTTTCTTACTTAGTTGTGAACTGTGTATCTGAATAGATGTGGAAAGCTATGGGCTGGATTCCATGAAATATAAACGTAAGTATCAGTAACTTTTAGTAGTAAGTAGGGCATAGTACAGCTGAGTAGTTTTAACACACTCATTAAAGTATAATTATGAATAAGTAACCCAAATCTCAATACCTTTCAACATTTTAAAATAACTAATGTCGACACAAAACCACACCCCTCACATCAAACAGGATGAGATAGTTTATTTTGGAGACAAATATTAGTGGTGATGACATAGGAACAAAGATTAGGTTACTCTAATCTACATCTACCAAAGTGGTAACAATTTGATGACACTTTCCTAGAAACAAAGAACAAGGAAAGCAATTGCCATACCACTTCAGGTAGATTCTGTGTGACAAGTTCCACAGAGTGAGGTGTGAACTTCAAAGAAAGGAATTCTCCTGGAACCAGTTGTGGAACTCTTGGCGGGAGAAAAAATATTGAGCTGTAATTCTCATGGCAATTCTGTTCCTTTTCCTGTTTACAAGATGTTCCTGATAGCCTAGGCTGAGATTTTTAGTGAGAAACTTGGATAAGAAACCATCCCTTGAGATGGAGTCACTAGCCATGACCTTATCTCTGGAAGAACCAGCTCTTTACTTTACAAATCATTTACAAAATAGAGTTATGATTGAAACTTTTCCCAACAATAACATTTCATATGGATATATGTGTGTAATTGAAAGTGGACTTTGGTATATGGTTAAGGGAACCCTAAAAAGACTTAAAATTGTTTAAAATCACACTTTGAAGATTCACAGTAATACAGGTTAGATATTACTGACCATAAGAATCTTTAACCTGCTCTTGGAATTATGCCATTCACCTTGGATAATTTTGTACTTTCCTGTGCCAAATGATAATGATGTTCCTTCTTCTACTATGATTGCTTCACTGCACACATCTGCTGTGTTCTATTCATGACACATCACTAAACACATCTTCTAAGAGTTGAAATACTTGTATCATTCTGTATAAAAATCCTTGTTTGAGAGCTGCAAAATACACTCAGAATTCAAACTGCCTCTGTGTTTGCTTTCTGTTTGTCATAGCCTAATCTTTACCCACCTATTCCAAGACCCTCATCCCAGGGACCCCCACACCCAGCTGGGGTGGTCCATGGCAAGCTATGAAACAAGACACTATTAAAACACAATGGGAGAAATATTGAGTAGTTGGGTAGCAGTAAAATAGAGAAACCTCTCTATAGGCCTCAAGTGCTAGCTGGGAATATCCTTAGCCTTTGGCAGGTGGAATCTAGGTGTTTGTTTATTCTTTCAAAAAGATTTACCTGGGCTAGAGAGATGATTCATGAAAATCTTTTGCTGCTTGTTCAGGAGGATCTGAGTTCAATTCCTAGTATCCATGCCAAGTGACTCACACGCACCTGTAAATTCAGCTCCAAAGGATCCTGCACCCTCTTCTGGACTTTGAGAGCATCTGCACATACACAGGATTCACACATGTGCACGCACGCGCGCACACACACACACAGAGACACACACAAACACACACACAGTTAATAAAATATAAATATTTTTTTGAAACAAGGATGATCACAAAGATCTAAGCTCACACATAGGGAAGGGCAATAGATGGCTGTTAAGAGGGCTAAAGATAGTGCAAGCTGACTTGGATCTGGACCTGTAACATCCTAAACATTACACGGAATGTTCTGATTAGCTAATTACTCTAGTGGGAAGTTCAATGGAAGGTGTGTATAGCTTCTTTCTAAGAACTTCTGTTCATAATAAAAACTGATATAAGTGAAGTCAATTCTTTTTGTCCACAGCATTTTCTAGAAAGTTCTCTTTATTCTTTGTTAATAGAACATAAAACAATGAATAAAAATACATGTTTTCCTTTTATCAAGGTTAAAATTGGTGTTTACTTGGTGAAGGGCTTGCCCTAAAGATATCTGAAAGAATAAATCCCTAAAAACCTTTGATTTGCGTCAAACCACATTTCACAAGACTGGAGTTATTGTAAAACAATCCTGTAAAAAGATGACAAAATCAGTTTTTAATCAGCTACATACTTTTACAAAGTAATTAAAACTATCCATACATTAAATCTGTAATTGATCTTCATAGCAATTTACTCACAAGGACAATTTTCTATTGATAAAATTCTCCCACAATAGAAAGTGAAGTTGTCCCATGAATTATGAAGATCCTGCTCCTTGTACAGCTTCTTAATTGTAGCTGGTAGGGCTGCTGCTTAGAATGTTTCTAATGCACTTGCTCCTGAATTATTAATGTGTCTCCAGCCTCAGTGCATTTGCCACTTGAGCCTCTGCCTTCAGTGTCAAACCTTCTGTATTGCAGCAGGCTGGATCCAGAGGCATGACTAGCAAGATTCCAATGTATCATCATCATCATCATCATCATCATCATCATCATCATCATCATCACTATTGTACACTCAAAAATACTATATGAAACTTCTTCTGTTCAAACTCCTCTGGTCTCTGAATGAAAAATAGAAACAAAAGAGAGAGGACATGGCTCCTTCTAGGTATGGTGGAGAGACAGGGACAATCTGGGCAAGTCCAGTGTGAACACGACCTTGAGCTGGGCCATATGAGGAGATGGGGAAGGGGGGAGACACAGGAAACAAGGAGGGTAAAGGGTGAACCAGAATGTGGAAGGGCTGGATATCCAAAATGGCTGGGTTCTATAGGGAAGGACATTTGGGAGAAGGGCAGTCCAGCCGTTGGGCTGGAGAAGTTTACAGTAGAAGATGGGATATGCCAGCCATACCCTGTAAGAGGTAGAGACTGAAGGATGCTGGGAGAAACTAGTGCCCTGGTCCACTTTAATATGTTAAGTAGGCACCTTAGTTAGACATTTGTCCCAGGTTTGAGACAGTACCTCAGGTGAAATCTGGGAGAAAAAAAAAATCTGATTTTTTTAAATTCCTTTAAAGACATTAGAAAAGACTTGGCTCAAAACAAAGAGGGTTTTAGAGCTTGGAATTGAATATGACCATTAGGTTGTGCCCACCTGATCATGGGATAGACTCCAAAAAAGCTTGCTTAAGATAAAACAAAGCTAGTCAGCCAACATAAATAGAAAGGCTCACTGCCCTGCAACCTTCCCACTATCTGCTGGTCCACCTCCATCTTTTCTGTTGCTAGGAAGTATATCCAACAGAAGTTGGTAACCTGGGCATAGTCATAAGGGCATCATGTGAATGTGTCACAGAACATCTTGTGCAGGTGCCAGGCCATCTGATGCTAATGTGCACCAGAGAACCAGGCACAGAATACCCGTGGCTCAGGTATTTACACACCACTTTCCCCTAGGGGCCTGCACTACCCAGTCAGGAGAGTTCACTATGTGAGGCTGAGGACTAATCACCATCACCTCCTCCTTTATACCTAGGAAACTAGAGGAGCTGGTCCAATCCCCAGGGTAAAGGGTGTTCTGTGGTCTCTAGGGATTTTCTGTCCAGTGCAGTGTATGATTTTTGCCAGATTTGTGAACATAGTGAGCTGGCCAGAAAGCTGTGGGATAGTGAGGGAATTCCGGGTTAATTGAACCTGCCCATTCAATGTGTCCCAGATTAGTTCAACTCTGACTTCAAAAAGGATGAAAGTGGAAGTCATTTTTTTAGGAGCGCCATCTCTCTATATTTTTAGTATACTTGTTTGTGCTGTGGACAATGACTTGCAAAACTAAATAAAGTCTGAAGCTCTGGAATCCTAAAATAGTTCCTTTCCTATTCTCAGCACAAGTTATGCAAAGGACATATTTATTTTAGACTTGAATGTCCAAAAATGAGTGATAGCCACCGCACTACAATGGTGACTTCACTGAAAGAACTCTATTTTCTTACTTTAATTTTACCTACTTTTTCCTCCACTAAAATGATTTTCTTGGATCTTGCAATGAGGACTCAAACAAGTGGTTATGAAAATAATAATGACTAAAATCAAATTAATCTTTTGAAGTATATCTTAAATAATGCATTCTCTTCTATAAACCCTTCACTTTCTTCATGTCCCTAGAAGGAATTTTCTGAGTGACTTTGAAGCTGTCTGTGAAATGTCTCCACAGCATGAGCCCTCCTTTTTTGCCTGAGTGCAGTTGCATGCCTTCACCACATCCTTCTCTTAATCTTCTGCCTCCTGTGATCATTATCCAAACCAGAAATGTAAAGTTACTAATGAATATAAGGCTCATCAAAGTAAAAAAAATGACACTCACAGGTTATCTTTGAAAATATAGAAAATCCACAATCTGAATTATGTTTTGATTTTGACTTCAAGCCACATTGATAACGTTTTGTGTCCTGTGAGGCACCTTATCCAGTCCTTTTCAAGTGTTAGTTACATCAATGAACCATTGCCACACTGGTACTGTTGAACAAACTGCTAACACTGTCCGTGCTAGGCAGCAACCGAACGTGTGCCCTTCTGTGAGTTGTTCCGGATGTGCCTAGCTCAGTATCAGGCCAAGTGGCGGATTCAAGTTCCCATTAGTTATCATTCTTCAAGAAATAGTAAGCCAAGTGTGGCATAACGAGCACGGTGGCAATGTACCCATTCAATGCATTTTTATGACATCTGCTACATAGTGACCAAAAACATAGGCCAAATCCATGTGTGGCAACAGCAATTAGATACATGCCAGGTGCAGCCAGTAACTGACAAACTGGGACAATAAATCAGCCAACCACATTAGAACTTTTCCTTATATAGACAAATTTCAACAGGATACACATAAAAATAAGTAGATAATAAATTTAATTAACATGATAGTTTAAATATTGTGGCATTTCAAGCAATGTTTTAATAAATTCTCTCTGATCCTCCACCCTGCACATTCTTGGTCCCCCTCCTGTGACCTCCCTTATCCTAGTCTTTTTGTTTGTGTCCCATGGTACCTTTCACTCACTGTATGTCCCTCCTCGTTACTTGTTTTCACTCTCTTGATCTCCTTTCCAGTTTTGGGGCCTTTACTCTCACTTCTATGTATACCATATTATATGTATACAGTAACATATAGCATTGTAAAGGGATTTTACAGGCTAGAATCTGCATATGAGCAAGAACATGCAGTTTTATTTATGAGTGTGGGTTGCCTCATGAAATATACTTCAAAGGTGCATCCAGATTTCTTTCTGAAATCTTAAGAAATGAATGAAATTTCATTGTATACATGGAATGCACCATATCTGAATTATCTACCTACCCATCTGTTGACAGACATGTAGGGCATCTTGCCATCAGAAACAGTAAATACAGATGTGCAGGTACATCTACAGTAGGACACAAAGTCCTTTAGTTGCAGGCCCTAAAGTTGTATAGCTGGATCATATGTAATTTCTATTTTTAACCTTCCTATCCCCAGCTTTTAGGAACTTTATTTTCCTTCCACCCTACCCCCCACCCCCACCCCACCTCCCTTTGCTCAGATGTCTTTAAGGAGCTCAGAACTTGGTGTTGGCTCTGACCCTTTCAGTGGCATATGCTGTGGAAGCTGCTGACCAGTCCTCAGTGGCTGTCTGGACACTCCAGCCTTCAATAGGGAACATGTGATGGTCACAAAGCACACCTCAGACCAGTCAGCCATCTTTAGCTGAGCAGCAGTGAACTCAGGAGCCGATGCAGTCTATTCATCCTGGAAATTCCTCCTGCCTTCTCAGCAGCAGCCTGCTTTTCCTTCTCAATCCAATCCAAATTTCTGTAGAAGGCGAGATTAGGCATAACCTTTCATGGGTGCTCATGAGAAATAGTGCCATACATGTGGAGACCTTTCTGGGCCAGCATCCACTACATCAGAGCCATTGAGTGAGCTCCCGTATTGTTGCGTGGTATGGTAACACCCTTGTAGCACAGAAAAGAGTCTGTTACACAACAGTGGTGGACAGGTTGACACAAGATGCCTCTGTGATGGTCAGCCCTGAGATCAGCCCTGGGATCTAGAAACCATGACTCCCTGAAGGCTGCCTGGATCTGGTTAGTGAAGGTCGCAGCAGTTGAAGTGGCTCCAACGGCAGCAGCAAACTTCAGCATGGCTCGCTGGTCAATGGTACCTGGAGGAGACGAAGCTGACGCCAGCAGCGTTGTCAATGGCAACAATAGCCGAGGTGCAAGCAACATCTCCCAGGCCCTCTTCCGATTATGATGTAGGAAACACCAGTTTCCCTTTTGTAGATGTATTGCTCCATCCAGAAGTCTAGGTTGGTCCCCCAAGTGAGTTTTCCTGCAACAAGGAATTTGAGGACATCCTCCTCCTGCATCTGCAGGACATCAAGGGCTCCGGACATTGTGTAAGCTTCCCTTTACGTTACGATGGGTATCAAGAACAACACCGTATGGACCCGTCCTGGAACAACATAGAAAGTTCTATTTTGAATCTTTTCATGAGCTCCCATAATGGCAATAGCACATAATTTTGTAAGGAACTTTTAAGTATGTTAATTAAAATTATAAATTCGTTTCAGAGTCTTCCTTAAGAAATAGAGAAAACCATATGATCTCACCAGCTAAAAGAGAAAAGATGTCACATCAAAGACTCCATTCTAATTGAAAAACATCAGGACAGTATCCAAGTACTTCTAACTTACCCAGGGCTTTGAAACTTGAGGTGGCAAACTTTCTCATGTGCAAACACATTCACATGGACTTATGAAATGCTCTATGATACTTATCTTCAGCTCCATTGACAACCGAGTACCCACATGCATAATCATTCCTCTCAACTTTTATGTGGATTGGATACTTTTTCATTTAATTTTTTTAAAAAATTGTTTAGAATATTTTAATATTTAACAGTTTACTTAATACTTTATAAATGATACAATAGCATTAATATGGCTTTAGTGAAGTCATAAATTAAGATAAAATGTTCATTCCACTTAATCATGTTTTTGTTATGACTGCTTACCTTAAATCCTTATCTTGTTCAAAATTAGTTTTCTTTTTTTAAAAAAATTGTTAAATACTATTACATATGCATTATATTATTACACACATATATACAATAAACTACCTACAGCAAGAAGAAACACAAAACAATCATGAATTATATATATATATGTGTGTGTATGTGCGTGTGTGTGTGTGTGTGTGCGTGTGTCTGTGTGTATGTGTGTGTGTGTATAAAATGTTACATTCATAGTGTTTTGGTATTTTTGTTTGGCAGGCTTAAAGAAAACATCTTTCCTATCTTGGTGAGTCTAAAATGCTGAGTGTAAATCAATATCTATCATATCTCATCATTATCAACTTAAATATCTATCTAGACCTAAAAATATCTTAACCCCTAAACAACTAAGCTTAATTGCAAAACTAAATTATTTTGACTTCAACCCCATCAGAGACTTGAGAAGGAATAAAATTGATTACTTGTGTATACAGGACGTGCAGGTTAGCAGCTTCCCAAATGAGAAGATGGCAGAGACAGTTTGCTGTCTGAACAGTCACCCAAAATTCTCCATAATATTGAAGCATCATCTTCCGCCTTCTGGCCCAATATATCTGACAGACACATTTGTGAGGCAGAAACTATTGAGGACTTGCTTACCCTGTTTTGGCAGAGTTTGGCCATCGACTCTGCCTGCATCTAAGTTTGCCCATTTTTAGGCAGAATTCTGTCTGTGGTAGAAACAAGGACATATTGTCCAGTGGCTTCTTTGCTACATTTGAAGCCATATCCATCAGGAGGTTCTGTGATGCTCATTATCTTCCCTGAGGAAGGCTGAGTGTTTCCAGGACTTAGCCTATCTTGTTGTAAATCTATCTTTGAAATAATAAAAAAAAAAATCCTTAAATGCTATATCCTGTAAGTCTCTGAAGACCTTATCTAACTATTTTAGCTTATCTTTCTATAGAATCATATCTATCTGTTACACCTAGGATGTCTATTCTTGTGATAAAAAAATAGACTAGCACTTGCTATGACTATGATTTGATGAACTAACAATTAACTTGTATAACTTACTTATCCTAAACAGCCTACAATAGCACTTTCAAACTATTAGAAGTAAACCTTGTATTATAATTGAGTTATATGGGTACAATACCTCATATTAAAGTAGAAATATATATATATTGTGTAAAGAATAATCTTAAACTTGAGTTCTATACCAATGTATCTAAAATTAAACTTATTCTACATTTATATACCAAATTCTATACCAGTGAATTAAAAATAACTTTTTAACAATTAAGGCATTACGTTGCAGAGTAGATTCATTAATCTACTTTTGGCCCTATCATCCCTTTATATTTTTATATTCCCCTTCTTTCTTTTCAACCCCTATCTCCAAACCTAAGAATGAAGATAAAGGAAAGGAGAGACATCCCTGAGTCCAATTTTCTTTTCTCTCTGAATAAGACCAATAATAACCAACAATGAAAAGAAACATCTATCACTCAAAAATGCAACCCAAAACCTACCCAATCTCTCATTAAGGGAAATAGGGCATCATTCTCTTAAGTTTCTTCTGACTGAGAAATTCCAGGCTTAATTAGAGTCCTGTGTAGAACAGTCTAAAATGCTGGACCAATTGGGATTGGAAGCTTTCTTTGAAGCTGTCCTGGGAGTTGTCCTGGTCTAATAAGGCACAGCAACTGAAGCACTTGAAGCTGGAACATGAAGGATACAGGATGTCAGTGTCCAGCATCCTGAGGGAAGTGAATCCTGTCAGGTCTGATCCAGCATCAGTGTCCAGTTCTTTTGTTCTGAAAACATATAATTTCTCACAAACATTATACAGTTCTAAAATTATAAATGTATAAGGTATGTGTGATGCACAGAACAATTAAGACTTGGTCTCTGCTCTTTGTATGCACAGAAAAAGACATCTGTAAATCTTCATTCATACCACACATAGAATGGCATCTAATAATAAGTCACAGGGATTCTGTAGCCAACCAGAAGCATTGTCTATGCATAGACATTCGTGTCTCAGCCAGTCTCAGAGTTATTCCCATGTAGTGGGATCAGCAATATAAGTTACCTGCTTGTTCTGCAGTTTGAATTCTTCACATCCTGATTGTATCTCCCTCTCTCATCCCCTCCCGATCCCCCTTCCTTTTCTGCCCTAGTCTTCAGAACGGGGAGCCCACCTCCCCTAACATCTGACCTCTCTCTATCAAGACTCACTACCTAGCAAGGCCACCCTGCCAAGGGGAAGTGAGCAAAGTTGGGGGGCCAGAATCTATGTCAGAAGTAGTCCCTACACCCCATAGGTAGGACCCACAAGGAGACAGTGCTGCCTATCTACTACATCTGAGAAGAAGGTCTAGGTCCACATCATCTATGGTCCTTGGTTAGTGCATCAGTCTCTATGTTGTAGTGTGGTTAACCTGTATTATATGGCTAGTATCCACTTATGAGTGAGTATATACCATGAGTGTCTTTCTGGGTCTGGGTTACCATACTCAGGACAATATTTTCTAGTTCCATCCATTTGTCTGCAAACTTCAAGATTTCCTTATTTTTTTATTTATTTTTGGGTTTTTTTTTTTTTGAGACAAGGTTTCCCTGTGTAGCCGTGGCTGTCTTAGAGTTGCTTTGTAGACCAGGCTGGCTGAAAACTCACAATGATCTGCCTGCCTCTGCCTCCCAAGCGCTGGAATTAAAGATTTCCTTATTTTTAAAAGCTAATTAGTGTTCCATTGTGTAAATGTACCATAGTGTCTTTATCCATTATTCAGTTGAGGGACATCTATGTTATTTCTAAATTCTGGCTATTGCAAATGAAGCTGCTATGAGTGTAGTTGAGCAAAAGTCCTTGTTGTATGGTGGAACATCTCTCAAGGATGGTCCCAGGAGCGATATGGATAGGTCTTGAGGTAGAATTATTCCCAATTTCCTGAGAAAGTACCAGATTGGCTTCCAAAGTGGTTGTACAAGTTTGTACTCCCACTAGCAATGGAGGAGTGTTACCCTTTCTCCACATCCTCGCCAGCATGTGTTGTCATTTGAATTTTTTATCTTAGCAGTTCTGATAGGTGTAAGATCGAATCTCAGAGTCATTTTGAACTGCATTTCCCTGATAACTAAGGATGTTAAGCATTTCTTTAAGTGTTTCTCTTTAGTTTTGTACCCCATTTTTTAATTGGGTTATTTGGTTTGGTGGTGTTTAATTTCTTGAGTTCTTTATATATTTTGGATATTAGCCCTTTGTCATTTGTAGGGTTGGTGATGATCTTTTCCCAGTCTGTAGGCTGTTGTTTTGTTCTGTTGACAATGTCCTTTACTGTAGAGAAGCTTTTCAGTTTCATAAGGTCCCATTTATTAATTGTGCATCTTAGAGGCTGAGCTGTTGGTGGTTTGTTCAGGAAGTTGTCTCCTATGCCAATGAGTTCAAGGCTCTTCTCCACTTTTTCTTCTAACAGATTTAGTGTGTCTGGTTTTATGTTGAGGTCTTTAATCCATTTGGGCTTCAGTTTTGGGCAGAGTGATAGATATGGGTCTATTTTCATTTTTCTACATGTAGCCATCCAGTTCAACCAGCATCATTTACTGAAGATGCTATCTTTCTTCCATTGTAAGAATATGGCTTCTTTGTCAAAAATAAAGTGTCCATAGGTGTGTGGATTTATTTCTGGGTCTTCAGTTAGATTCCTTTGATTAACCAGCCTATTTCTATGCCAGTACCATGCTTTATTTATTACTGTTGCTCTATAGTACAGCTTGAGATCCAGGATGGAGATTCCTCCAAAAGATCTTTTACTGTACAGGATTGTTTTAGCTATTCTGGTTTTTTTCCCATGAGGTTAAGATTGATCTTTCAAGCTGGGCTTGGTGCCACATGTCTTTAATCCCAGCCCTTGGGAGGCAGAGTCAGGCAGGTGCTATGAGTTCAAGGTTAGCCTGGTCTACAAAGTGAGTCCAGGACAGCCAAGACAACACAGAGAAACCATGTCTTGAAAAAAAGAAGAAAGTTGAGCTTTCAACGTCAGGAAAGAATTGTGTGGGTATTTTGATAGGGATTGCATTGAATCTGTAGATTGCTTTTGGTAAGATGGCTATTTTTACTATGTTAGTTCTCCCAATCCAAGAGCATGGGAATTCTGTCTGTCTTCTGAAATCCTCTTCAAATTCTTTTTTGAGAGATTCCAAGTTTTTTTTTTTATACAAGTCTTTCACTTTCTTGGTTAGAGTTACACCAAGATACGTTTTTATTATTTGTGGCTATTGTGAAGGGTGTAGTTTCCCTAACTTCTTTCTCTGCCTGCTTGCTGTTTGTATTCAGGAGGGCTACTGATTTTTTTGGGTTCATGTTGTATCCAGCCACTTTGCTGGAGGTGCTTATCAGCTGTAGAAGTTCCCTGATAGAATTTTTGGGGTGACTTATGTATACCATAATATCACCGATGAATAGTGATAATTTGACTTCTTCCTTTCCAATTTGTTATCCCCTGGATCTCCTTTAGTTGCCTTATTGCTCTAGCTAGGACTTCAAGTATTATATTTCAAGATGGCAGGGCTCTGTTTATCTGCTCCATGTTCCAGATGGGCTAAGCCAGTAAATAGTGTGGGGGGGGGGGGCTGCAAGAGTTCCAAGCCTGAAGTGCACGCATGCTCCCCAGACCTTCTTGAGATGGCATCAAATGTGAGTTGTGGCTCACGCCAGACTCAGCTCTGTCTATCTGCTCCGTGTCCCAGATGGTAGGCAGCTAGGGAGCATGAGGGGGATCTGAGCTCAAAGCTGCTGGGGTGCTCCATAGGCCTTCTCATGATGGCAGGGCTCTGCTTATCTGTTCCGTGCCCCAGATGTGCTATGCCAGTTAACAGCTGGCAAGCGGAGAGATATTCAAGCTTCAAGCTGCTCAAGGAATGGCAACTAATGTGCAGTGTGGCCCTCGCAGGTCTTTGCTCTGCCTGTCTGCTCTCTGACCTAGACAAGCCAGGCCAATAAGCTGTAGGTGGGCAGAATGAAATTAGAATTCAAAGCTCCTCACAGGATGGCAGCTACTGTGGAGTGTGGAGGGCACTTGAACTCAGCTCTGCCTGTCTGCTCTGTGTCACACATGGACCAGGCTGGTAAGCTGCCTGGGGGGCTGAGAGAGATTGGAGCCCAAAGCTGCTTACATGCTCCACAGGCCTTTTCAAGATGGCAGGGCTCTGCCTATCTGCTCTGTGACCCAAATGGGCTAGGCTTGTAAGCAGCTGCTCACAGGATGGAAGCTAGTGTGGATTGTGGTCAGGGTTGGATTCAGCTCTGCCTGTATGCTCAAGTAAGCAGCAGATGTGCAGAGAGAGCTCAAATCTACACTTGTGTCTCATAGTCTTTCTCAAGACAGCAGCTATGGAGGTTATCCCCTGGGACTTTTCTGTGGGTTACCCAGGGATGGCCTGGCTACACCTGGGTGGCCAGGGGTCGGACCCACCTGTACTCTACACAATTCCTTCTCACCTGGGAATCAGCAGCACTGGTGGTTTTGTAGCTCTCACTTTGGTCACACAGCTCACTGTGTAGTCCTGGTTGTCCTGCTAATCAGAAGTGGTGTGTGATTGGTGCTGCCATCTTGGATCCCAAGATCTGCATCCAAAATGAGTTTTCATGTTTAAAAGAATCAAATATATGTGAGTGTGTGTGTTATCTCTCTCACACACACACACACACACACACACACATTCTCATTATTTAGTATAATTTGGATAAAGCAAAAAAGAATCTGGTTTTTAAGTTTTAATTTCATTTAATCTAACTAGGTATGTGTAAATATTTGAGGTAACTCTTCTTATCCAAATTATACAGAAGATGTCAATCTTCAGTAATAACAACATTCATATATTCATGATGATGATGATGATGATGATGATTTGTGTGTGTGTACGCGTACATGTACACACATGCGCACATGTCATTTTTATTTTTTCAGTTTTTTGAGACACAGTTTCTCTGTGTAATAGACCTGGCTGGAACTCTCTTTGTAGACCAGGCTGGCCTCGACCTTTCAGAGATCAACCTGCTTCTACCTTCTGAGTGCTGGGATTAAAGGGGTGCAGCACCACCATCCCAGCTGATATTTTATATCTTAAGAGCTGATGTTTTCTGATTAAATTAATATCTAATATGTTCTATAGTACAATGAGCTGAAATTAAAAAGTTAAACAATATTTTTTTTTTGGTCAGGAAAATGACAATATCATAATGATTCCATTAAAAATCCCATTTCTAACTATTTAAATATAAGTAAGAGAGTTCATAGAGTACAAATAACTACAGTACAGTGGAAACACAGAGTCAATCTAGTATTTTAAAAAATAGGATTAAACTCCAACAGAAGCTCAAGCACAATCCCATTAGAGACTGAGAGAAAAACCAACAAAGCAGACAAGCTGTGAATCTTGCCAACTGCCAAGACAGGTGAATAGATAGATAGATAGATAGATAGATAGATAGATAGATAGATAGACAGACAGAGACAGAGAGACAGAGAGAGATGAGAAAGAGATAGAGAGTTGAGAGGAGAGAGAGAGAGACAGAGAGAGAGAAAGAGAGAAAGAGAGAGAGACAGACAGACAGACAGACAGACAGACAGACAGACAGACAGACAGA
>OU015746.1:49466247-49480700 GCA_907169655.1 Acomys percivali | reverse complement strand
CATCCTTTTATCATGAGGTGATGTCTATTACAGTAAGGTATATTTCTTGAATGGAGTAGAATGATGGATCCTGTTTTCTAATCCAATCTTTGTCTTTTTACTAAGAAATTGAGACCATTGATATTGAGAGTTATCAAAGAGCAGTGGGCTTTGTTTGGTTGGTTTGGATTGGTTTCTTTAATTTCTGCTATTTTGTTGGTATGGTGTGGGGTCCACCCACTTTGATTTACTGCTCCAAAATTATTCCATGGGTTTTCTTAAATGTGTTTATACTCTCTAGACTGAATTTGTTCTTTATCACCTTCTATAGAACTGGTTTAGTAGGTAGAAATTGCTTTTATCATGGGATGCTTTTCTCTGTCCATCTATTATGACTGATAGTTTTGCTAGGTACAGTAATCAGGGCTGACATCAGTGATCTTTTAGTTTGTAAAACATTTATGCAGGTCCTTTTGGCTTTCAGGGTCTTGACTGAGAAGCCAGGTGCTATTCTAATGGGGCTGATTTTATCTGTTGTTTTGTTCCTTATATATTAGTTTCCTCCTTGTAGCTTTTGAAGCCTTTCTTTGTTCTGTACATTTAATGTTTTGATTATCATATGTTATGGGAACTCCTTTTCAGGTCATGTCTTTTTAGTATGCCCTTTGTCCCTTAATATGCTTCTCTTTCTTCAGATTGAGAAACATTTCTCCTATGTTTTGTTAAAAAATATTTTCTTTACCTTTGACCTTGGTTTCTTCTCCCTCCTCTATTTATTTCTATATTTAATTTTTAATAATTTCCAAGATTCAGTAAATATTTTGGGCCTAGATTTTTAAAGATTTAACATTTTATTTGATTGGGGTATTGATTTCTTCTACCTTATCTTCAACACCTGAGAGTCTCTCTTCCATTGTTGGTCAGACTTACCTCTAAAGTTTTGTTTGACATCCTAAATTTTTTTGTTGTTGTTTGGTTAGTATTTGGTTTTTTGAGACAGGGTTTCTATGTGCAGCCTTGGCTGTCCTAGACTAGCTTTATAGACCAAGCTGCCTCAAAAACACAGATATCTGTCTGGCTCTGCCTCCCCAAGTGCTGGGATTATAGGCATGCACCACTGTACCTGACAACATCCTAATTTTTTTAATGTACAGTTTTATTTAAGTTAGGGTTTTTTTTTAAATGCCTTTTAAATGAATTTTTGTAAATTCTGTTTTCAAGTCTTGAGTATTTTTGTTATTTTATTCAACTGTTTGTGTTTTCATGTACTCTATTAAGAGATTTATTCATATCCCTTTTAAGGTCCTTGAACATATTCATAATTGCTATTTTGAAATATTATTGAAGTTGAAGTCTTATGCTTCAATTGCCTTGAATTTTTCAGGGCCTATTGTAGTAGGGTTATTGGCTTCTGGTGGATGCATATTGCCTTGTCTGTTTATGGTTTTTGGGTGGTTATAAGTACCTGGAATTATGAAGCTTGAGGTATTTCTTGACATCAATATCCTGTCTTGCCTTTGTTGGTAGGGCAAATGTTCCATTCTTTGGTTATTATTCCCTTTTCTAGATCCTAAGCAAGTGTGGAAGCTATGAGGTCCATCCATAGTAGAGAGTGCCTTTGCTAGATGGCGGGTAACAGAAATGAAGAGAGATGGGCTAGATTTTTATCAAATACATATATATATATATATATATATATATATATATATATATACATATATATATAGTTGTATGTAGTTACACATTACTTTTAAGTTACTTTTAAGTGATAAGTCATCCCCCACCTCCTTTCTTGCTCTCTTTCTCTCCCTTTTTCCCAGAAAATATCTAGGAGAATCAGGGTGCACAACAGGCAAAGTCCACAGGAAGTGGCGGTGTGGTGGGAAATGGGGCTCCAGAAGGCAGGCTGAAGCAGGACAAAAAATGCTGGAGAGTCAGGCATGAAAGACTGAGGGAACTCTGAGTTTGCACCAAGATTGGATGTGGGATGAGAAAGGAGGTTTCTGTAAATAAGTTGCTATAGGACCAAGAATATTCTGGAAAGAGTATAATCAAGGGCAGATAGGATAGTGAAACGTGACTACTTAAGTGCCAGCCCATTAGGGACATTCGGGTCCCTGGTAGAAAGTGTTTCTGCAGGTTAGCTGTGGTAGCTGACACACGCGAACGGAGGCTGGCTAGAACAGAAAGCTGGCACTGTCAGCAGGAAAGAGCCAAGCTGAGTCTACAACAAGAAGCAGAGGCCATAGGGAACGGCGCCAGCCTGGCAAGACAGGTCCCCGCAGGCAGGCTGTTACATGACTGACAGTAAGTTGGGAGAGATAGGAGTAAAGGTACAGGGGACCCTGGGGCCTGTGTACAAAGTGTTTCTGTAGACCAGATAACTAACACAAAGTACAGGAGGGGGGCTAGACAAGACGGACACAAGGTCAGTGGGAAAGAGCTCGGCTGGGTCCCACGCCAGGAGACAGACTCTTACTCAGTTTTCAAAAATTGGAAAATCCTCCCTTCTTTTCTAACTACCTGCCAGAAGAAACCGTTACCCGCCCTTTACTTCATCCATTACTTCAAACCCCACTCTAACATGCTTAGAATGCCATGTGATCTCTGTAGTCCCAGTTCCATTAAAATCCTGACATAAATTTCCTTGTTGGTGAGATTATGCACACTTTCTTTTATATTTAATAGGAATAAATTGAACTTAATCAATAATTATCCTTAATACCCTTCTGGGGTACTTCACATTCCTGGCTGGTAAAAACATCTCAGTTTCCCTGGAGAGAATTCCTCAGTTTCCAATGTTTCCAGGGATCACCGATTTCTCCATTTCTAGGAAAGAAAACATGACCTGCACTTAAGTAGTTATTGCATTCCTCTTGACATGTGAACTACTTCTGGATGTGTAAGCATGCCAGATAGTCAGGACTAATCAATACCATGAAAATACTATAAATAAATGAGCATTTTGTTAGGGTTTTCTTTCCTTTCTTTCTTTCTTTCTTTCTTTTTTTTTTTTTTTTTTTTTTTTTGGTTTTTTGAGACAGTGTCTCCCTATGTAGCCTTGGCTGTCCTGGACTCGCTTTGTAGACCAGGCTGGCCTCGAACACACAGCGATCCACCTGCCTCTGCCTCCCGAGTGCTGGGATTAAAGGCATGTGCCACCACGCCCGTTTTTTTTTTTTTTTTTTTTTTTTGTAAGTTTTTTGAGGATTGGAACAAAACAGTTCTATACTAGTAGCACAATAAACAAGTAAAATTGTGGTATGTTCATGGGATGGAACATTATGTAACAAAACCATATGTTAAAATAACAATGGATCTCACAAGCATAATTTTAGATGAAAGACGGAACATGTCCCAAAAGGCACACTATGTGAGTCTATTTCCATACAGCAGACACCGTCAGAGAGGAGGAAACATCGTGACTGAGAAAAAGGCTCCCTTCTTTGAGCTGGATGGTGCTTCACGAATGTTCTCACATGAGGGAATTCACTGAGGTGGATGTTAATTGTGTAAGAACACTTTCACTGTGTGTCATGCTTCAACAGGAAATGTTCACTACGAAGGCTAGGAGAGTGTCAGGACCACTGACGTTGCCCATAGTCCCTACTGTCCAGGAGGCTGACACAGGAAGATTATTTAAGGCCAAGAGTCTATGACTAGCCTAGGAAGAGCAGTGACTCACCCTCTCAGGAAGACAGAGGGAGAAGGAGATTAACAGGGAGAAAGAGAGCAGAAAAAATGGGGTGGGGAAGAAGGTAAGAAGTGAAAGGTGATTTGATACATGATCTTTACTTATCAACATGGAAAACTAAAAAATTTATAATATGTATGCCAAGAGACTATTTATAAAAATACTCAAATACTCAAAACCAAATGATGAAGAGAAAACTATTTGGAAGAAGTAAGATGCAAAAACACATAAGAACTAAGATACTGGCTGATCTGTCTTCAAGAGCAGTAATCACTTTGAAGGTTTAGGGAAGGACTTCTTTTCAAGTGCTGTGTTCATTGGTGTATGCATGTTGTATATACGTGAGTGTGCATGCCATGACATGTATGTGGGACTCAGAAGACAACTGAGTTGATTTTAACCCTTCAACTTTATTTGGGTCCCAGGAATCAAACCCAGGTCATAATAGTTGCAAAGCAGGAGCTTTACCTGGTGAGCCACCTCACTGGCCCGGATTTCTCTTTGAGATAAAACACTTAGACTTAAGTAGGAAAAAGAGAATTCAGTAGGACAGAAACTTTACTCAGAGTACCTTTGTTGAAGATTCTGGTATCTTTCCTTATAAATCTCATAAAATCATTTGAATAAGACTATTCAAATATTCAAGTTTTATACTATAAAGCCAGCACATTTAAGTGTGTTAAAATTATCAAAAATTCTGCCAGGCCTGGTGGCACGCTCCTTTAATCCCAGTACTCTAAGAGTCAGAGGCAGGCAGATCTCTGTGAGTTCAAGGCCAGCCTGGTCTATAAACCAAGTCCGGGACAGCCAAGGCTACACAGAGAAGCCCTGTCTTCAAATAACACCAACACCAACACCAACACCAACAACAAATTCTATTAAAATCTTATTCACAATATAAACCTTAACTTTTACAATGTAGAGTAATCTCCTCCACAGAGTCATAGTTTGCCTATGATTGGAGAATACAGTTTTTCAGAAGCTCTAGCCCCTCTTGGAAGGTGGGAGTGCATCCTGGCCCAAGGTTGGAGATTTGGTACTACATAGATGGGCTGAGGCACTGGATGTGGGACCTATGTAGACATGAGGATAGATGAGCTTGCAGGCAAGATAGGATCAGGCAGACCTGACCCAAAACTCCAGGCTTGGGTTAGGATACACTTTCTGCTTGCTAGCTCAGACCCTTGTGATCAGTGATTTCATCCCTCCATGCTACACCAATTTCCAGGATCAGCCCTACTCAGCACATCTTGATTTGAGACCTAAGTCTCAGGGTATGTCATTTGATGATATGCCCCATCCTGCCACCCTCATTTCCTGTCTGCTATGAACTGTGCGACCTTTGGCAGATACTCCGACCCACCGTGATGTCCTGCCTGACTGTGGTTCCAAAATGAAAGGAGGCACGGGCTACGGACTGGACCTCTGAGACAAAATAAATCTTCCTCACTGACATTGTTCTGTCAAGTATCAAACTAGGAAATAAAATTGATGGTAGGAGTGGAATAGTTGCTATTATTAAGACTATGCAGTTCTTAAGTTTTGGGAATTAGTTTGCAGAAGGAGTTTAGACAAGTGACTCAGAGAAAACCTAAAATGCCCTAATCAAATGCCTGATTCTGCTTTGGTGCTTAGAGGTTCAGAATGCTAATAGAAATGGGGACAGTTTTGTGCTCACAAGGTATTAGGTGAGAATGAGAACTCTACAGGGAATTTGACTAGAGGCCAGCCATGTTACATTTTAGCAATGAATGTTTGTAACTTTTCCTTGTCTTTAGCCTTCATATGTAGCTGGTTTTTAAACTGACTGCCTAGATAATGTGATGAAGGAAATTTCAAAACTGCATAGTGTTTAAGCTATAGCATTATTTTTGTGCCATTTGCTTCAAACTAGATTTATAGTAAGAATCAGGAGTAAAAGCAGAGGTAAACAATTTAAAAGGCATGTAATTTGACCCAAAAAAGATCTCATTCAAAGGTCTGGAGAAAGTGAGGGCTACTTTCTTGCTTGTTAATTTTGATGTTGCCTGTATGGTACCGGAATTGAGCTCAATGTCTGGCATATGTACACGGCTCTAATCTCCTCAGAGATCACATTATTTAGCTGGAAATGTAGCTCCGTGGCTGAGCACTATCTGTCGTGATTGAGGCTCTAGGTCCAATCCCAGTACTGAAGAAAAAAAAAGGAATAAGAATAAGAGGAGGGGGAGGGAGAAGGATGAGGAGGAAGGACAAAAAGAAAGGTGCTCTACCCAGGTGTGGAGGTACCTATCCTCATTATCCTGCTCCTAAGGCAGTATAATTTCCCTAAGTTC
The DNA here is from genome assembly GCA_907169655.1 of Acomys percivali. Classification (NCBI taxonomy): domain Eukaryota; kingdom Metazoa; phylum Chordata; class Mammalia; order Rodentia; family Muridae; genus Acomys; species Acomys percivali. Next base: position 49,474,712 of record OU015746.1, on the reverse strand, counting down.
TAGGCCAGCCTGGCCTGCAAAATGAGATCCTGCCACAATAAATAACAACAGAATAATACCTTGAGGGCTTCTCAGAAATTGCTCAAAGTCAGCCATCATGACAGGCTCAAGAGTGTAAATGTTTTGATTTATTTAAAATACTTTGCCTTTAAAAGACAGATTCAGGTCACCTTGCCCCTACAGAGCTATGTAGATAAGTGTTTCCCTGCTGTCAATCAATAAAATGCTCAGAGGTCATTAAAAAAGTGTTCTGAGAAAATTAAAATACTGCTCATGCTGAAGACAGACCTTAACATCATGTAAAATGCAAGATTTGTGGAACACGCAAGTTTCTATCTGAATTTCTTTTTTTTCCTTTTTAAAAATTTAAATATTTTATTATTTTTTTTACATATACACTTACTACACATATATAAAATAAAATAAACACAACAGGAAGAACAATCAGGAATTATACTAATGTTACATGCATAGTGTTTGGAATATTTGTATTTTAAACCCTTGAAGAAAACAATGAAGGCCCAGGAGGCCAGACAATATGTCACATGGTCAGATTCCTACATGGTGAGGCCAATGACCCCAGGAAGTGAAAGGTACCAGGAGTATGTGTTGGAGGTTAGTCTAGTGATATGTATTCTGATGCTAATTGCTGGCTCGCAAGATCTGGTTGCTGCCCTCATGAGCACATTCTCACAGACCCCAAATATTGCTGGGTAAACAAGGCAGGCATGGTAAACGTTGGAGGGCTTTGGGAGAGAAGGACAGGTGTCCAAGGAGGAAGGAAGAAAGGAGCATTAATGGGTTAATGTGGAGAGGAGACATGGCTGGATCGGTGTGGATGGAGAAAAGTGGCCAAGAATAAACAAGTATTTATGGAATTGTGGATGGACAGTAGCCCAGATGGAAATGATTAAAGCAGATGGCATGGGATAGAGGCTGGGAGACAATGGCAGGTAGCTTAGGAGGTAATAGCTGCCATGCCCCAGGTGAAATAAGGCTTCTCTAAATCTATCAGGTGTCTGTGTCTTTATTGATACCGAAAGCGGGTTAAAAACACCGCCGCAATAATCATAACCCTAATAATAAACACTAAATAGACCTTACCATTAAAGTAACAACAACAGATATGGAACACTGGCCAAGGAAAGCTGCAAGAAGTGAGCAGAACTCACGCAGAGGAGAGGTTTTATGAAGCCCTAGCCACAGGTGAGATGGCAGGGGCAGGCCTACCCACACTGGAGCTCCGTCAGGCCACCGGTTCTCAACCGACAGCAGACCTGGAGCCTCAGAATTTCATGTCTGTCTGGTGGGCTTTTGGTCTTGCTCTGGTTCCATCTGCTCTTCCTATGTCCCAAGTCCTCCCTTTTGGAGTGGGAATGTTCATTTTATGCCACTGTATCTTGGGAACACAAAACATGATGTTGACTTTACAAGAACTCAGCCAAGTTGTCCATGAACTTTGGAGGAAATTTAGGACATGAGCTTTTGAGCAATGCTCAAATAAGGGAATAAGGGAAGCCAGGTGCAGGCCTTTAATCCTAGCACTCGGGAGGCAGAGGCAGGAGGATATCTCTGGCCTCTGTGAGACCAGTCTGGTCTCCAAAGAGGGTTCTAGGACAGCCAGGTCTGTTCCACAGAAAAACCCTGCCTTAAATAAAAATAAAAAATAAAAATAAAAAGACTGAAGGAACTCTTGAAGGTGAACTAGATGCATTTTACATTATAAATTTGCATGCACCTTTTAGATCCAGGTTTATAATGAAATGTCTCCATTAAGGTTTCTTGTACTGAAGACTTTACCTGTGGCTGGTAGCACTATTTGGGAGAGTGTGGAAGGAAACCAGCCCCAGAGCTGTGTAAAGCAGTATGTCAGAGCATGCCCCCAGGGAGAAGTCTTCTCATGGCATAAACAGACTTTCACAGGGAAAGCATTCCTGCAGCTGTGTAAAAGAGTTGGCAGCACCAACTTCATAGTCACTTCTCTGGGACTTCCAGCAGACAGTGGTGTGTCTCGAGGTTAGAAAGGTGTGACTACAAAGACAATTATTATAATTTATAAACTGCATAGCTGATAACAAAGTTTGTAGTTGAAAAGCATCATACCCACTAGACTGAAGAAGCATTTGTATAGGTAAATTTGGGAGCAGAGCAGGTGTTAGCAAGCTGAATTGCTCTCTATATATGAAAGTATGAAAAATAACCTTGGCTTCTGTAGCAGTATTGATGTAAAAAAATAAGAAACAGTAAAAGCACAGAACCAGCAAAGAAAAAACTCTCTAGGGACGAGGTAATCAAAACATGTTTAACAGTCAATAGTCAAATGTCAGGTTCATGGCTGACATCAGTGTCACACCATGCCATATCCTGGCCTTGGAAACATCCTGCCTAAAATTTAGAAATTTCTTTGTGAATACTTTTTTATTTCTAAAAATTGTTTCTGTATATGGGAAAACAGCATTTGTTCTATCCAGCTAGCTCTGAAGTTGGAATTGCCCCCAAACAAAATGGCAAGGGAGTTCCCCAAAGGGACTGTCTGAAGACAGATTCCAAAGGAAGGAACAGTGGCTCCAGGGATGGTCAGTCCAAACAGCAGATCAAGGAAACACAGTCAGGAGCTGAAGGGACTTTGAGCAGGCATTGGTAGAGGCATATCACGGTATGTCTATAAAGGGGAGGCTGCGAGTGATGATGACGCTCATATGAGGGGTTGAGAAATCTGATGAACAATTCGCTTTTCAGTGTTTTGGCGATGACCCAAACAATTTTTTCATTTTCCACAGGCCATCTTAGGTTCAGGCCTGTAAAGAAAAGCATGCTGTCAGTCCAGATAGTATGTTGCTCTGCTGTACTCTGTTACTCAGTCAGGACAAAGGAGAAACAAAGGTAACTGGGGATAAAACATCACATCTAGGTGAGAGAAGCATGGAAGAATGGCAAAACAGAAGGATCCAGAGGGTCCTAGAAACCTACAAGAAGAATATTATGATGGGCAGATCTGGGCCCAGGGGTCCTGCTCAAACTATGGCACCAGTCAAAGACAATATGTGCAGTAAATTTCAAACCCCTACCCAGATCTAGCCAATGGACAGGACATTCTCCACAGTTGAGTAGAGAGTGGGGACTGACTTTCACACGAACTCTGGTGCCTCATATTTGACCATGTCCCCTGGATGGGGAGACCTGCTGGAACTCAGAAGAAGGATAGCAGCTACCAAGAAGAGACTTGATACCTTATGAGCATATACAGGGGGAGGAGGTCCCCCTCAGTCACAGTGACAGGGGAGGGGAGTAAGGGGAAAATGGGAGGGAGGGAGGAATGGGAGGATACAAGGGATGAGATAACCATTGAGATGTAATATGAATAAATTAATTTAAAAATCACATCTCCACAGTAGATTACAAAACATGCAAGCCCAGAATTTTACTGCAAGACTGAAGCTCAACAGGCCACATAGGTCACTGAAAGGAAGTGTATGGTACCATGTGGCCTAAGGAAGGGGCATATATTTAATTCCCCTCAAAGCTTAGGCCAGCAGAAACAGTTACTTCTCTTGCTAAAAGAGGGCTTTCTTCCTTGAAGGATTCAGAAAGGCACATGTGAGACAAGTGTCTTAAAGATGGAACCAATCTTCTGTAAAATGTGTTCCTATCTTTTTTTATCATCTCCATTTTGATGAATCAGGACAAACACTAGCCGTTCCTGTCTAATTTCCAGTGTAGAGGAAGACAGGTTCCACACAAAAGGGCCATGGGACACTGCTCACGTATGTCAATTGAGATCTGAGGTTTGCAGTTCAGATGTAGGAAGAAAGAACAAAAGGCTTATTCTATAATACAGGACAGGTGAGGGATAGAAAACATTTGTGCCTATTAATATAGTGTCACACAGGAGTATAAAATGTTTTCTTGTCACTGCTTCAGAGGTTTGACTTGTAGCCTATATATAAAACTCATTTTTTTAAATGTTCATAGCTAAGTCAGCAAATCCATGTTTCACTTTAAAACTTGATATTACTACTTGCATTTTTCAATCATGTCATTCTAGCTGTGGAAGCCAGTATTAGGTTGGGATATACTGAAGTTGACTAAAACAGAAAATGTCTCCTCTGTGATTAACATGCAATATATTGATATATAGTAATTCTAAACATTTGACTCTTTAAATTTTTCCTTATAAATAATAGCAATATAAAATGATTCATCATATAAATGATTCATATTCTTGGTGTATTTAGGATTTGAATTCTGAAAGTACAGTTGCAAACTCTTTTAATGTATTCTTTTGTATATTCTGTCTCATTTCACTTTAATGACTTTATGTTACTTTTGGTCTCTCCCCACAGCCCACCACGAGACAGGGTTTCTTAGTGTAGCCTTGGCTGTCCTAGATTTGCTGTGTTGACCAGGCTGGCATTGAACTCACAGAGATCAGCCTGCCTCTGCCTCCTGAAGTGCTGGTCTTACAGGTGTGCACCACCCCTGCTGGTTACTTTTAGTCTTTTATTATATACTTTTATGCTTATATAAATTATTTGTGTGTGGCTTAATTTGTTGTATTTATTCATTTGTTTGTTCATTTTGTTTTGTTTCTTGAGAAAGAGTTTCTCTGTGTAGCTTTGGTTGTCCTGGACTCAATTAGTAGACCAGGCTAACCTTGAACTCACAGAGATCAGCCTGCCTCTGCTCCCTGGGTGCTGGGATCAGAGGTGTGTGCCACAGGGTCCTGTGGGAAAGATTAAGCTTTGTCACTGGTGGAAACAGTCTTGATGGGCTTTACCCTTGGGGCACTCCATGAATACCTTGTGACAGACTGAGTGGAGCCATCCTGGGCCTGGAATTCAGGAAGCAGACCTGGGAACTCCATCTGGGCTATTGTTTTCCTAGTTGACCCTCAACCGGAGAAGGAGACCGCCCTTCCCACATGACTCAGGGGGGAGGAGAAAACAACAGATTCAACCCGGGCTTGAGCTTGTGGGGGACAGCGAACAGGCTGGACTATCACGCGGCCAGAGAGACACCTAAGGACTCATCCCATGGAACGGATACTGGAAGGTTCACTCTTTTGTCCCTTTAACCTTTTTTCCTTCTTGTGTAAGCTAATTGGGTTATATAATAAAGTTTAATTGTTAAAAAACCGAGCCAACAGGGTCCAGCACTGTATTTGTTCTTAAGACTGAGGAAAAGTTGTTGTTAGAATTTAACTCATTTTTAAAAATGGAATAACTTTTTATTCAAGTTTCATTTACTATTTTAACTTATTTTTTTCTTTTAAATATATTTTAATTAAATTTGTCTTGCCCACAAGAAGTGTAGGGATAAGAGCAGAGATTGAGAGAATGGCAAACTAGTAACTAGACAGGCAAACTTTGTCATTATTAATGATACTCTGGTATGCTTACAGACAGAAGCTTAGCATAACTGTCTTCTGAGAGGCTTCATCCAGCAGCTGATGAAAAAAGATGCAGGCATCCATAATCAAACAATAGGAGGAGCTTGGGGAGTTTTGTGGAAGAGTAGGAGGAAGGATAGAGGGACCGGGAGGGGTCAAGAACTCCACAAGACCCGAAGAATCAACTAGTCTGGACTCATGGGGCTCACAGAGACTGAACCACCAACCAGAGAGTATGCATGGGCTGGACCAAGACCCCCTACACATATGTATCAGATATGCAGTTTGGTCATTGGGCACTCTAACAAAGGGAATAGGGGCAGTCCCTGACTGTTGCCTGCTTTTGGATCCCTCTCTCCATGCTCTCTCCATGCTGGGCTGCCTTGTTGCCCTCAGTGAGAGAGGGTATGCTTAGTCCTGATGTGACTTGATGTGCTAGGGTGGGTTGGTACCCATAGGGATGCCTCCTGTTCTCTGAGAAGAAGGGGATGGGAGAAAGGAGAAGGGGCATGTGAGAGTGGAATTGGGAGCGAGGAGGGAAGGGCCACAATCAGGCTAAAAAGTGGTTAAATAAATAAATGGGAAAATATAATCACATTGTTTCTTCACATCCTTTTCCTCCCTCTAACCCCTCCCATACCCTGTCCTTCAGACTTTTCCCATTCTCCTCCCTCTCCTTCTCAAATTGGTGGATGTGGTTTTGTTATTATTGTTATATATGTATATGTGTTGTGTACATATGCACAAACACATAAAAGCAACCTGCTGAATCTCTTTCTGTTGTTTGTGTGTTTATGATTTCTGGGCTAATCGATTTGTATGGGATAACAATCTAGGTCGCCCATTTCTGGAAGAGGCTAATTCTTCCTCTCTCAGCAGTCACCAATCGCTTGTAGCTCTTTGCCTAGGAAGTGGAACCCCATGAAATTTCCCTCTTCCATGTTAGCATGTAGTAGCCTTCATAGACTGGATTTCCCTACTCTGTTCTGCTGTGTGAACTCTGTTCCCTTAGAACTTTGTTTACTCACCTGGGAAGATGCCTGTGTCTGCCCAAGGAATACCACAGGCAAGATGTTTCCTCCCCCTCCGCAACAATGCATCTTAGCTCACTCCAAGCCATTAAGCAAACAGCCCCATTCTGCCATGAGAGCTTCTGTATTCTGTGTACACTCAGTGCTAGTGATCAGAAACACACTTTGCCTTTTTATCATGTGCTTTTATCATGTGCCTGTGCTTTGAGCTCTGAGCTATCCAGAATAAAAGCTTCACAGAATGTCAGTCATGGCAATCTTGAGTAACATGGCCTTGAGTCCCCTGGTTCTATCAAACCTCTTATTCAGCTTCAACCCCTCAGCAATGGTGGAACTTCATAGCAGGTCTATTGACATTGTCATTTCTTTAAGGCCTTGCTTAGGCAATCATTTCTAGGTGATACAATCTCATAGTAGACTTTCTGGTCCTCTGGCCTTACAGTCTCTCCATCCCCTCTTCTGTGATGTTCCCTAAAACTTAGGAGTAGGAGTTGTGTTGTATACGTGGAGACTGGGTTCACTGTGGTCCATTGGTCTCTGCACTGTGTCCAGTTGTGGGTTTCTCTAATAATCTCCATTTTCTAGAAGAGAAGCTTCCTTGAGGAGCGGTCATAGCTATATATCTCTGTGAGTATATGGAGAGATTTTTAGAATGTAGTTAGTGAGTATGATAGTCTAGTAAAATGGCAGCAGCAGAGTCGCTTCTAAAAATCCATGCTCTCACTAGCCCCCGCAGTTGGCTAGGTTTCTATTACCAGATGCCACTTTTTCCTGTTGAGTGAACCTTCTATCCAATTAGACAGCTATTGGACATATGAGTTACCACCAATATATGAATGCCCCTGTTCCACCTTAGGGACAACTTGCCATTTTTGTTCATAAGTATCATAGCTGGATGGAATTATTGTTTTTTTCCATTGGCACAATGGAATAGTGCTCTCTGACACAATGGAAGCCAAACAGCAGCAAGAAGGGATTTAAGTTAATTCTACCCTAAATCATCTGAATCCTGTGTCCTACATGTGTGGTATCTTCAGCAACAGGTACTTTATTTCCTTCGTATCTAAGAATCAACCAATGGACATAGCAGTAGCTTGTATTGCTTTGGGAGTTCCTTGAACTACATTAACCAACAACTCAGATGTTTCTCATGCTTGGTCCTGGGGGTTTTATTAGATTATCTATAGTCCTTGTATGGAGTGTTATCATTCCAAGTAGTATAACCATGTTTAAGATGTGTGTGTGTGTGTGTGTGTGTGTGTGTGTGTGTGTGTGTGTGTGTGTGTGTGTGTGGTGTTGTATTTAATTTTAGTTAAATATAAGATGATTCCTTGAGGTATTGTCAAACAGCCTTCATGTTATTTGTCACCCTTTCCTTAGTCTTCTATACGACCTCTCTCCTCCGTCCCCAGTGGGCGACTCATTCTCATCCTCCTCCCTCTTCATATTACCTGTATCTTGCTATTCCTCTTTCAAGTCCATCCCAACCTCAGGGTCACTTTGTACTTTCCTGATTTCTTCAGCTATTCCTGCTGTATTCTCACATTTGAAGGTTTGAAGCTAAGAATTGCAGATAAGAGAGAACATTTGGTATGTTTCTTTCTAGGGCTATGTTACTTCACTCCACACAATCTATTCTAGTTCCATAAATGTCCTTGCAGATTTCATTTTTCTGAGAAGGTTAATAGTATTTCATTGTGTATGTGTACCTCATTTTCATCATCTGTTCATCTGTTTAAGACCATTTAGGTTGTTTCTATTTCCTATATATTGTAAATAAGGCAGCAATGAAAGCTGCTGAGCAAGTATCTGTGGGTCTGCAGTATAGGATGTCGATTCCTTTAGGCATTTGCCAAGCAGTAATACAGCTGGGTCATATGGTAGGCTTATTTCTAGCTTTGGGGGACTCTCCCTGTTGATTTCCAGAGCAGTTGTACCAGTTTGCATTCTAGCAAAAAGATCCTGAGCCACACTATGACACCCAACCTCAGATTCCACTGTGTGTGTGTGTGTGTGTGTGTGTGTGTGTGTGTGTGTGTGTGTGT
>OU015746.1:49449109-49462141 GCA_907169655.1 Acomys percivali | reverse complement strand
AGAGAGAGAGAGAGAGAGAGAGAGAGAGAGAGAGAGAGAGAGAGAGACTTGGAGCATATTTTAAGACTTCAACAACCAGTATAATATAGTTAAGTGGCACTGTATCTGTGTATTCAAAAGGCCACCCTACCATCTTATCAACCCAGTAGTTTCAGGATGGTGAGGACCATGGTAAGACCAGTGGATTCCATAAGCAAAGGGCCACTGTCACAATTCTGTGGCTATGAAGTGAGTCCCTTGGTCAGAAATAGTGCAGTGTGGAATACCATGGTTGTAGGTAAGGTGTTCTAAGAATCCATGTATAGTAGTTTTGACACCAAGGAATTGTGCTATGTGGAGGGCTCTGTGTTGGTCTCGGCTGCTGGCAGATCTGGCATGCAGCTACAGCTGTAACCAGGTCAGTTTTTGTGAGTGGTAGTCCATACTGCCAATTCTGTGCATAGTTTTTATCTTCGGTACCATGACCACATTGTTCATGGGCCCTTTGGGCAAATGACAGGGATGCATGGGGAAAGAGGCATCTAATGGGGTATCTTACCCACTTGATTGTTGGACTCCTCCTCTCTGAACTCACTTTTTGTTGAACAATTAAATGGTACACAAGGATCTTCACATCCTTTGTCTGTACTACTTCCTCAAATGACTTTCTCACTTTCTGAACAGTTTTCCAATCACGCTCTTCCTGAGTTCCTGCCTATCCACCCAGCTGACTGGCTCCTCATCGGTAAACAACTGCACTTCTAGCTATTTCTCCTTCCAAAGCAAAATGTACATTTCTGTGTATTTCTTTTTTTAATTAATTTATTCATATTACATCTCAATGGTTATCCCCTCCCTTGTATCCTCCCATTCTCCCCTCCCTCCCATTTTCCCCTTATTCCCCTCCCCTATGACTGTTCCTGAGGGGGATTTCCTCCCCCTGTATGTGCTCATAGGGTATCAAGTCTCTTCTCTGTAACCTGCTGTCCTTCCTCTGAGTGTTCTTAAAGATCTTCCCACTGTGGAGGTTTCCCTTCCTCAATGTCTTTCAAGGCTCTCCCAGAAAGGGACTTTAATGTTGCATCTGGCACCTTACATGGTGTCTATATAGCATTCAGAACTGTTAGTAAACCAGGCCCTAGTCTTCTCTTCCTCAGTCACCTGATCATAGAGCATACCCCATTAGTCATTCTTGGGAGCAGAAGGTATTTTAGCAGCATTAGAAACTATAGACATGTGAGCAATTTGAATCTGAGGAGCCTCAGTCACACATATCCCTCTTCCATTTTAGAGGGGATTGCTACTGTGCAAGTCCATCTCTATAGCTTGAAGGGTCAGATAACACATAGCTTATTATGAGCATCTCAGGTCACATCATAGCTTGGTGGCAAATTGTCCAATATTCTACACCACTGAAATCCTAGAAATTTCACCAAAGAAGGTGGCCCTGGAATTTTGGTTGCAGTTTATTTCCCATCTTCTGATACATATATATGTGTGTTTGTGTATATATGTATATATATATACATGTGTGCATATGTGTGTGTATGTGTGTGTGTGTGTGTGTGTGTGTGTGTGTGTGAGAGAGAGAGAGAGAGAGAGAGAGAGAGAGAGAGAGAGAGAGAGAGAGAGAGAGAGAGAGAGACTAACAAGCCCAAAGTGATTACTACTTGCTCACTTGGTCTGGTCAGCATAATGCCATCAACCCACTGGACCAGTGTGATATTTTGTAGAAGAGACAGATGATCAAAATTTCTTCAAATTAAATTATGATACAGGGTTGGAGAGTTAGTAGGTCCTTAAGGTAAGACTATAAAGGTAGACCACTGGGTAGGCCAGCTGAAAGAAAATTGTTTCTGGTGGTCCTTATGGGCAGATATAAAAAGGGGGAAGGGATTTGGTAGATCAATGGCAATTTGCTCAACTAATGATACTACATCTGATACAGTAGCTGAAATAAAAATCACTGCTTGGTTAAAACTTCAACAGTCAACTGTCATTCTCCATGATGCATCCATCGTCTGCATGGGCCAAACAGGAGAGTTAAACAAAATGAAGATGTGCTGCGAACCACCACCCCTGCATCTCTCAAATTCTTGATGGTGGCATTGGTTTTTGTAATTCTTCTGTGGATGCAATATTGTTTTAGGGGTCACCATTTTTCATGGAGAGACAACCCCAATGGCTGTCATTTGGCTTTTCATCCATAAGATCCCTCACGCCACAAATAAGAATGAATATGGAGAGTCTGAAAACCTCTAACTTCGATTCCAATGACATATTCTAGAACTGGAGAAATAGTGACAAGATGATTCCTAGGCCCATTGGTCCCACCATATGTCAGAATTCAGCAAAAACTCCATTAATCACCTGGCCTCCATTAGCCCTATTAGCTGGAGGGCTGCAACGCTTTTTGTGGTCAGAACCAGTATCCAATAGTTACCATTGTAAAAGGCCAGAGGCCCCTCTGCTAAGTGATAGGAGAAAAGCTAACAGTAAAATTGTGGGGTATTTTTAGCAAGATCCTTCCTCAGGAGTATCTGGCCTTCCTTTCATTCAAGTGGAAATCTGGGTCTGCAAACCGGCTTGTGTCTAGAAATTGGTTCACACAAGACTCATTTTTAAAAATTATTTATTTATTCACTTTACATCCCGGTTATAGCTCCATCTCTCCTCATCTCTCAGTCCCACCCTCTCCCTCCCTATTACTCAGAAAAGGGGAGTCCCATGTCCAATCTACCCCACCTCATCAAGTTGCATCAAGAGTGAATGTATTCTCTTCCCCTGTGGCCTAGCAAAGCAGTCCCGCCTGGGAGAAGTGATCAAAAAGCTGGCAACAGAGTCCATGTCAGAGAAAGCCCACACTACCCTTACTAGAGGACCTGCATGAAGCTGCCCATCTGCCACATCTTTGTAGGGGGCCTAGTTCCAGTCCAAGCATGGTTCTTGCTTGGGTGATGCTTCAATCTCAGCAAGCTCCTCTGGGCCCTAGTTAGTTGGCTCTGTTAGTTTTCTTGTGGAGCTTCTTTCTCCTCCAGCTCATTTTTTTCCCTTCACCCCACTTTTTCACCAGACTCCCTACACACCACTGTGAGTCTCAGCATCTGTTTCTAACTGCTGCTGGGTGGAGCCCCTTAGAGAACAACTCTGCTAGGCTCCTGTCTGCAAGCATAACAGAGAATCATTAATAGTGTCAGGGATTGCCTTTCTCCCATGGGGTGGGTCTTGGGTTGGGCCAGGCATTGGTCATTCCCTCAATCTCTGCTCTATCTGGTCTGTCTTTATCCCTGCATATCTTGTCCACAGGGTGAGTTTTTAGTCAAAGTTTTTGTGGATGGGTTGGTCTTCCCCTCTCTACTAGGAGACTTGTCTGGTTAGAGGGTGTCCTCTTCAGCCTCTATGGCCCCTGCTACTAGGAGTCTCTGCTAGAGTCCCCTAATATCCTCCCAGGAACCTACCCTGACTTAGATATGCAGCTTGTCACAGAGTTGCTCCAGCTCACAGTTTCTCTTTTCTCTACAGGCCCTCTGTCCTCCTGCCTTCCGCCCTCACCCCGCTTTCCCCAGGTCTGATTTCCACCCTCATATCTCTCTGTGTTCCTTCACATGCCCTGTTCCCTCTCTTCAACCACTACCTCTGTCTATTCTATTTCTACTTCTGGATAAGATTTAAGCATCCTCCCTTGGATCCTCCTCGTAACTTATATTATTTGGGTCTGTGTATTGTAGTATCCTACACATTTATCCTGTACTATATGGCTTAAACATACTTATAAGTGAGTGTATACCATGTGTGTCTTTCTGGGTTTGGGTTAGTTCACTTAGGATGATTGGTTCTAGTTCCATCCATTTGCCTGAAAATTTTATGATTTCTTCATTTTTAATAGCTGAGCAGTATTTCATTGTGTAAATGTGCCAGTTTCTTTATCCTTTCTTTGGTTGAGGGACATCTAAATCATTTCCAGATTCTAGCTATTACCAATAAAGCTGCTGTGAACATGGTTGAGCAAGTGTCCTTGTTGCATGGTGGAGCATCTTACGGATATATAGCCAGGAGTGGTATAGCTGGGCCTTCTTGCTACCGTCCAATGTAGCCTTTCTTTCATTTGTTTGAGATTATTTTCTCTTTTCTGCTTATACAGATCATACAAAAATATAGCAGACTTCTTATCTATCTCACAACTGGAAATAACATGATTTATTAACTATTACCAAAACTGTACAAGCTGTACTAACCTAAAAGTCATTTTTTCCATCCTGCCTATTATGGGTCAGGCCATTGTAGACACTGCTTTGCCTGCACTGCCCTTTAGGATAACTATGTTCACCTTGCCTTTGGCAATTCAGTGCTGCCACCTGGCCCTTGCTACTCCTTGGCCCAATTAAACACATTGCATTTAATTCTTCCAACTGAGAAGCAATGTCTCTGACCCTAAGGTCTGGCACAAGGAAAAGAGCAATGACAAAGCTCTTCAAATGTGCTGGTGCCGCTCTCAACATTTTGTGACTTACAGCATCAGTGAAGGATATGTCTTCTGGGCCCTCTGTGGAGGAGTAGGCTTTACACAGCACACCACTCTCAGATTACAATTTCCCTGAGCTTTAAAATCCCTTCAGCACTAACCCAAGGTATATTAGGTATGTCCAGTTCCTTTTTGTAGGCCATCTTATGACAAATGGTCCAGCAAACCAATCAAACAGACTTCTGACACTTAAAAAAACAACTGTGCAAGCATCCATATTAAACCTAGAATCTCTACTCCAGTGGGCCTATATCAATCAAGTCAGCCTGGTTCAATCTTTTTCACTATTATCCTGAATCTTTAAAATCCATTCCAACACATACTTCCCAGGTTTCTGCTTGAAGGAATCAGTAAACTCATTATGGGTACAGCACTTTTCATGGACCACACTTTCATTCCCCAACTCCAGGAGCCTGCTTAGTCTTAATTCTGGTAATAGGCCTAGAGACAACTGTTGTTGAGCACTGAGGGACAGATGAATTGCTCTTCCTGGGATCTTCTTCAGGGTGTCACTGTTGGTTCTATAGACAATGAATAATTAATTCCCTCATGCAAAAATGAACAGGGAAATATTGCAGTGGGTGGGACTGGCGATGCATTCTCTATAAAAGGTGGAGAAGCTGTTCTTCGGATAAAATAAATTCATTAGAATCCAAAGCTTCCAAGTCTTCAACCTCTTTAGGATCTTCCATAGATCTTCATCCCAAGTTTCAGGATCCCACTTCTTGCCAATCAATGCCTTTACTTTAACCATGGACACTCTCCAAGGTTGGGACTTGAATTTTGTATGTCACCGTTGTTATGAGAGCTTGGGTTTGATTTTCAGTAACTTGAGCTTTATGGCTGCTGGAGAGAAGATTTTCTTCCAGGGCACACTTAGAAAGCTTTAGTCTGTTTATGTGAGTCTGGAATCAGTTAAGTTTTTCACTGAATGCATACTTTCCCTTTGTCAGTTTATCCAGAGCATCTAAAACAACCACTCAATATCACCATTTTCCTTATTTTTCTACATTAAATCCCTTGTTCTTCCCAGTAGGCTCTTCAGATATTTTAAAATTGAAAACAGATTCACATAATGCATCCTGACCACACTTTCCCCACTCTCCACTTCTCCCAGCCCCCCCTACTTCTCCTTTCTCCCAGATCCACATCCCCCTCCATTTCCCTTCAGAAAAGAACAGTCCTCCAAGAGACAACAAACACACATGACAAAAACAAGATATAACAAGACAGGCAAAAGCTCTCAGATTGAGGCTGACCAAGGTAACCCAATAGGAAGAAAAGAGTCCCAAAATCAGGCAAAAGAGCTGGAGACACACCTGCTCCCACTGTTAGGAGTACCACAAAAACACCAAACTAATAGCTATTACATATACACAGAGGACCTGGTGCAAACCCATGCAGCACCTGTGCTTGCCTTTTCAGTCTCTGTGAGCCCATGTGAGCTGTGCTTAGTTGATTCAGTTGAGCTGGTGTCCCCCATCCTCTTTGACACCTTCAATCTTCCCCCCCACTTCTGTGGGGTTCTCTAAACTCCGAGTGGAGAAACCCAATGGAGACCTCCAATTATGACTCTCGCTCTATATAATGTTTGGCTGTGGTACCCAAAAGACAATCTATTCTACCAAAAGGACACTTGCTGAACTATGTTTAGTACCTTTATTCATAATAGCCAGAAACTGGAAACAACCTAGATGTCTCTCAGCTGAAGAATGAATAAAGAAAATGCTCCAATAATATAATGGAGTATTACTCAGCTTAAAAAAAAATTAACATCATGAAATTTATAGGCAGATGAATGCAACTAGGAAAAAAAATCCCAAGTAAGGTAGGCCAGAAAGATAAATATGGTGTGTATTCACTTGTAGGTGGATATTAGCTGTTAAGTAGATGATAATCAAGGTTAGGTAAAAAGGAAGTCTGGTGGGGGGGCACATGGCTCTCCTTGGGAAGGAGAAATAGAATAAATTTTGTGGGTGAACTTGGGGTAGGGACTGGAGAGGGAGGAATCAGGTAGGGGGAGAAATGGAGGGAAAGAGTATGGGGTGAAAGAACTGAAATTGGGGGACATTTGGGTGGCAGTGTGGAAACCTAATGCAGGGATAATTTCACGGAATCTATAAGGACAACCCTAGTGAGGATTCCTAGTAATGGAGGTTAGGCAGTCTGAACTGACCATCTTTTGTACCCAAGCAAGGCTTTCAGTGGTAGGATTGGGTTGCATCAGTTGACTTGTTGGCTGAGGAGGTCCAGTTGGGGGCTCCCTAAACAACAGAGGCTGATACTAAGGCAGAAGGCCACTCTCTGAAAGCTGACAGTGGAGCCCCCCCATAGAGGAGAACATTGACGTAGCTCATTGAATATAGAGAAATCAGCCTGGTGCCTGCATGGAGCCTTCACTCCTACATTCTAGTCTCTTTGGCACAGAAAAGCACTCTACAGGCTACAGATACGAACCCAGCCACAAAACCCTTGACCTACAATCTGTCCTCCTTTCAGATATTTCTAACCATGGGCTTTAAGTGTTCTCCGTTCTACCAAGGAGTCTTCAATAACTGTAGGTATCTAAACATTGCCAGCCTTGTTCCAGGTGCTTGAAAGGTTCATGCTTGAAATTCTGTTTTTCTAGGATCGCATCCAGTACCACAATCTGTATTAGAGTTCTCTAAAGTAGCAGAACAGGCTTCTAAGTTGTGATTTGGGTAGTCTAAAGTAGCTGCCTCACTACAGAAAGGTCAATAACCTCATATTTATTGAATCCATTAGACTGGATATCTCAGAAGACACTATCTGGTGCTTTAGTCTCAGGAAATTCCTGGAGAGCTGACAGCTTTAAGTCTACATTGGAATCCTAAAAAAAAAGTAAGTTCTAACACCAGTGAAGGGATACCTCAGCTTGCTAATGAGAGTGAGAGCAAGCAGACAAAAAGCAAAAGCTTCCTTCTTCTATGTCCCTTCATGTACACTACCACCAGAATGTGCGGTTCAGATTTAAGGTGGGTCTTCCCAATACAAATGGTCCAATCAAGAAAATACCACATAGCCATTCCCAGATGCTTGGGTTTTAGTTGATTCCAGGTGTGATCAAGTTGACAACTAAGATTAGTCACCATATCTAGATTAAGAGAGAGGAGTTCTGGGGCTTTCTTTAGGTCAACTAGGACACAGATGTGTCAAGGTGAAGAGATGAGGTCAAATGTGCTAAGAATTTGTCACTCAATGTTTATTCTCCCTTACTTGAGGTTGGATGCTAGATTCCAGAGGTTGGTACATGTATGATAGCCCACGAATATACTTCTTGGCCCTTTCCATAAAAGCTGCACTCATTAGACGACTGCCCAAGTACCGCATCTCTTTGTATTTCCAATAATACCCTTGGCCTTTCGCTCCAGTTCTCCAGCTGTCTTTGCCTTCAAAATCTTTCAGGTTGTGATCTTGCCAGTCAAGAGTTCAGTCAAGAGTGTAAGTTTTTTTTTCCACTTGAATCTTCTCTGGATTTTGGTGGGCTTTAGCTAATGAATGGAATAGACAGAGTACTAGATTTCAGACCAGGCCTCAGAAACACCCCTTTTCTTTTTTATCTCCCCCCATTTCTTTCTTCCTACCCCTCTTCCTTAACCATTGCACAAGTCTTGTACAAGCGAATCTGACCTCTGTGCATTCACACACGCAGCTGCCTTATGATGTCCAAAAGATACTATTTCCTTGTGGTCAACTACCACTTCTGACCCTGACGTTCTTTCAGCCCCTTCATTTTGATGATCAGTTTACTGGCTGTGAACTCTGAGAGCTGCAATAATAATAGCACAACATGAGAGTAACAGTGAACATCGTGGGAGTAACTGAAAACATTTTGATTGGATTCAAGTCCTGATAGGCAGGAAAAAAGTCAGACCTGACATCATTATTGGGTCCAGAACCTATGGGTAGGCAGGTCTCAGGACCTAAAGAAGAACCTACTATTATTGTGTTGCTAAATAGAGTGTTAAACTGACTCCTAATGACTTATTAGTATACCCATAGATGAAATTGTCTCTCAACTATCATCAGAGTATCTTACATTTGTAATAAAGGGTGATTAATACAGAGATCCACAGTTGGCCAAGTGCATAGAATAAGAGAATGGAATGTTCACCCCTAAATGGAATATACATAGCACACCCTTCCTTATATGTTTTTATGTTTATATATGTTTATATAACATATGTTATATGTTTTCTCAAAAACACCCTTAGCCTTTATTTAGCTGTGTTTTCGTTTTGTGAGGACTCTTTTTTGTGGGTGATACATTGTTGGTGAACATTCTTGGTTTATAATTGAGTGATAGTTTTGTGGGTTTTTTCTTTTTATTAAATATTTTTATGAGAAAATGAAGGCAAATTAGCCAGTTGACATCTGTCCTGGATGGTTTTGTGTGTCAACTTGACACAAGCTATAGTCATCAGAGAGGAAGGAGCATTAACATCCAGCACTAGGCATTTTCTCAACTAGTGATGAGTGGGGCCAAGCCCTTGGTGATGGGGCCATACCTGGGCTGGTGGTCCTGGGCTCTGTAAGAAAGCAGACTGAACAAGCCATTAGGAGCAAGTTAGTAAGCAGCAGCCCTTCATGGCCTTTGCATCAGCTCCTGCCTCCAAGTTTCAGCCCTGCTTGAGTTCTGCTCTGACTTCCTCAATAATGGATTATGATCTGGAAGTATAAGACAAATAAACCCCTTGCTTTCCAACTTGCTTTTTGGTCATAGAGTTTCATTAAGAGCAGTAGAAACCCTGACTGAGATAATATTCTAATCTGAAATTACCATTATTAGCATATCTTAGTATTCTAAAATTATTGCAAAGTTAAACATATTATTTTGTGATATAGTAAAAGAAATTCTTATTTCATTTAGTGGCATTAAAACTCTTTATGCTCTTCATATCCTTAATCAGTACTCCTAAAAGCTGGAACAGACCACTATTTGACTCATCATGCATCTTAAATCTTTCTCACAAGTTTTATACCTGACCTTGTTTTGTCTTTGTACCAGTTAGAATGAATTCTTCACAACAATTGTATTTTACTCCTTCATATTATATTCTTTGTACAGTGTCTTTTGGATTTTTAATGAACTTCTCTTTGCAAACTCATATTTTCAGAGGTCTTTCTAGCTTCCCCAGTGAGTGTGGTTGTTCCTATCACACTGACAAGACACCCTTAACAATAGGGTAGTAATCATACCATATTGTTCTTACATTTAATATAAGCACAAATATTTAACAAGTTTACACTGCCTATCATGAGTTAGAAGCTAAATAATAAATTATTTTGTTAATAATAAAATAAGCACATACACAGGAAGTAAGACAGCCAGTAATACAAAAAGGCAAGCATACAGAATTGAAAGGAATAAATAAAGGTTCCTCAGGTCACAGCAAATATAATTGCTTAGACTGATTATTCAGGAAATCACCACAAAAGTTTCCTAAGACTAAAAAATTGTATTAAGTCAAGCCCAAGATAAAAGATATTTGTTTTTAATCCAAGCTGTCAATGAACAAGCCTATCAATTCTGTTTTTGTTGTTTTTAATAAGGTCTATCTGTTTTTATTATTTGTCTATGACTATTGCCTGCATGTGTGCATGTGAACAACATCAGTGTGTGGTGCCATCAAAGGACAGAAGGGGGCATCGTTCCCCTGAGGCATCATGCCAAGGCTGGAGAAAGAACAGCCTAGAGCTGTAGAAATGTCCTATCCTGTGTCCCCCTTTTCTTTTCTCTCTCTCTCTCTCTCTCTCTCACACACACACACACACACACCCCAAGGATACTGACCCAGGCCATGCTCTCTTTGCTCCTTCTGCATTCTCACTGGCTCTGTTGCTTGCCCATGTGACTCTCCTTCAGCCACTGGATCTGATTCTGGTGAGTATAATTTTTTGCTTTCTTTATTGTTTTCTCTTCTTTTCTTTCTTTCTTTATTGTTTTCTTTTTTCTTTTCTTTTTTTTTTTCTTTTTTTTTTTTTGGATTTCAAGACAGGGTTTCTCTCTGTAGCCCGGGATGTCCAAAAACTTGATCTGTAGAACATGTTCATAGAGATCCTCCTGCCTTTGCTTCCCAAGTTCTGGGATTAAAGACATGTGCCACCACCACCTGGGCAGAATATATACTTCTTACTTCATGACAATGATTTAATTACTTCTATATCTGTATGTCATTATGTCCATGCTAAAATAATACAAATCCTAGGTACATTTTAAAAGAAAGTGAAATTGAAAGGTTGATGAGATAGGTCCGTGCTTGCCAGCAAGCCTGGTGGTCTGAATTTGATCACTGGAATACCTACACAGAAGGAGAGAACTCACTCTCCTAAGTTGTCCTCTGACCTCCACACGTATACTATGGCATATGAGCACCCACAATAAATAAACAAATAAATAAGTGCAATTTTTAAAAGATAAAGCAAAATTCATAATCAGAATCAATAGCTTTTGTAGTATCACCAAAAGAGAAGAAATCATTGGGTAAATTATTTTTAAAATCTGTGTAGTATCTATGTAATATACACAAACTTCAACATCTTACAAAATAAATAAGACAAATATGCTCAGAATTATACTATGTTTTAATGGTCTTTAATAAAAAAATGGTGCTGGAATAATTTGACACATATAAACAAACAAGTGAACAAAATTAAAACAAATCATGGCCTATACCTCAAAACTAGGAAGTAACAATAAATCAAAAAGAACCACAGGCCTAATTATAAATATAAACCTAACAACCATGCCAAGCTAAACTCTTATAACCTTGGTTTGTTAAAAAAAAAAAAAAAGTTCTAAGATGCGATGGCAAAGACATGATCTGTGAAAGTTAGTGGACTCCATCAAGTGTAACATTCTCATGGAAGGAGCGACTAAAAGATTTTAAAGATAAGGCACATACAAGGGGAACTATTCAGAAATTACATGTTTTACAAAGAGTTTGTATATAGAACAAACAACTCCTCAAAATAAAGTGTATAAAAGCAAACACATCATTGGAAATGGGAAGATGTCTTGAAAAGAAGTATCACTGAAAATGATAGTTGGAAAATAGACACAAAATTAGACAACACATCACAGTCGTTGGGAACAGCAAGAGAGTGCTGCACACCTCTGACGCAGGCAACACTTGAATCGGACTGAAATCTGAGGGCCTCTCTGCTCTCTGTCTACACTCCCTCGCTCTTCATTCCTACTAATCTAACTCAACTAACACTAAAATCTCCTCCCTGCTCCCCACCCTTCCTCTCCCCAATCCCAACCTGGATCTTGATCACATACAGCCTTTGTGTATTGTCAGCTTGACACTTTCCCTGTCCCATGTGCTGCGCTTGCTTGTTTAATTAGAAGTTCTCATGCTCTCAACTCTAATATCTATCAAGTAAGAGACTGTATTCCTCAAGTTTTCTCCTGATAAATCATCGCTGTTGAATTTAAAAACCACTGAATTAACAACTCCACGAGGAGAGACACCTGTGTTCTTTGCCAGCCTAGACTGGCCCTTGACCTAAAACCACTCTAAGACTTTCTAAGGAGCCCACTGTCAGTCATTACCCATGTGCGGGTTTTCCCCTCCTTCAAAATTAAAAATATCCATTCTATTATTGCAAAGGGACAGGCATGCAACTTGCTCTGTTGCCCAAGGTTGGGCAGGCTTGCCTCTGAGCTATTGTTCTAACCCTTAAGTTAAGAGTCTAGGTCAGATGTTTTTCTGTTTCTTGGCATCTTGGCTCACACAGACTGTGATGTAGCAGGGAAACTTGTATTCAAAGTAAAGAGATAGTACAAATTGGAATATACTGTCAAGAGTGACAGTTGGCCACCTAAATGAGAATACTCAGGGCCATTTTTTTTTTTGTTTGGGTCTTCCTTTTCTGGAGTTAAAGAGAAGGAGGAATTTTGTTGCTAAGGGTATTTTGGGTAGTTTTCCTTTGATTCACAGTCTTGAACACTATGAACAGCCCTTCCTATAATACGTTTTATTTTAGTCATATGTATGAGCTATACATAAACATAAGATGGTAAGCCGAAGATTCTCTCTAAAAGTTCTCGTAAAGGACACAGGTTGTCTTATTGTGCATACAACTCCAAACCAGTAGAGATTGGATTAGCCCCTACCTTGTTATAAACAAAGTATGATTGAATAAAAATATCTGTGTTTGATGGTCATTAAAGAGAGGAGAAAAGCATTCCACTGTTTGATGGGAGGTGTGCATGCAGCTGGGTACAGCTGTGATTTTTAGGTTGCTAGGCACATTGCTCAGAGAGGTTTGTGGGCATAGGTGAAGCCAAGTAATTGCTAAGCCAGTTCTTATGCTAGCCTGCCCCATAACATGTCTCCTTGTTGTAAGCAAGATTCCCAGATATGATTCATCCTAAAGAGAGAGCTACACTCTCAGAAGTGTCAGAAGCTACACAATGAGTGCTGCTTCAACAGTTCTTCTTCTTCTTCTTCTTCTTCTTCTTCTTCTTCTTCTTCTTCTTCTTCTTCTTCTTCTTCTTCTTC
>OU015746.1:49402462-49449099 GCA_907169655.1 Acomys percivali | reverse complement strand
TCTTCTTCTTCTTCTTCTTCTTCTTCTTCTTCTTCTTCTTCTTCTTCCTTTAGTTACATGGCATGTGCTTCTGACATCATACTATCATACTGAAGGCTGCTTCCAAAGATGACCTCTGACCAGTCATGATTCTCTCAGCTTTGCAGTTAAGTCACTGAAAGATGGGGCCTACAGAAAGTGCTTTACACAAACTTGGTTATTTATTCTATCTGTTAAGCTGTCATGCCTATGAATCACAAGAATGATCAATATGGAAAATTATCCCTAAAGGTGCAAAACTAGCATTTACATCTTGGTGGTAACTAGCTGCTGTCTAATTGGACTTAGTGCCTGGTCAACAGGAGGGAAATCATAGCCAACCTCCCATGGCTAGTGAGGTCATAGATCTTAGAGGAAGACCTCATTCCTAAACCAGTATAATTCTTATGTACATTCTAAATATCTGCTCTTATATGCACAGACAAGTATAGCTCTCACCAGTCATCAAAAGAGATTCTTTTCCAGAGTCCATTCTAGAAGTCACACCTAGTCAAAAGACACAGAACATCTTGACCGTGGGTTGCTCAGCCTCAGCTGATGTATCTGCAACACAAGCTCTGCATCTAAGGCTCAGGAAACCTCAAGGAAGTTGGTGCAGAAAGATGCACCAGGAGGACCAAGAAGTCTGTGAGAAGATTGTGCCTTCTAGACATGACCAGGATGCTACACACAGGAAATCTCAACAATGTGGCTGCTTAAATAAGACATGAAAAATGATAGCACCAGTTGACAAGCTAACATAAGTAGAGAACAGTGTGCAGGCCTAGATAAGAGCTACAGGCAACTAGAGACTACTGAAAAGAGGGAGAATTAGTCCTCTCCAGGGATGAGCCCTAAATGAGTATTCAGTCTCAAGTGGTCAACTCTAAAAAGTACACACACAAGTGTCACTAAACAGACTTAGTGAGTCACTGTGTGTGTGTGTGTGTGTGTGTGTGTGTGTGTGTGTGTGTGTGTGTATTGAAGAAATTTAAAGGGTATGGAGGGAGTGTGAATGAAAGGGATTGGAGGGAAGAGGGCTGAATATTATATTTTAACTAACGACAAAAATCCAAAAGTTACAAAACGTGTGAAAATATGGTTTCATTTGCCTTTGGTAGAAGAAGGAATAGAAAGAAGAAAGGGCCTAGAGAAAAATAAAGCATTCTTCAAGATTGTTATGCCAACCACACCCTGAGAAATGTGACTTGTCAGGTCATCCTGATGACACAACAGAAGGAAACTCTCTTTGAGCCAAATTGACACTGCAACACTGAAAATAAGATTAAGAACTTAGCCACTAGCTGAGGTGAGTAAGTAGTCTTTGTGGCAGTTTGTTGGGACTGTGCATACTTAGAAACCTTCAATACTATTTTATACAGCAGACTTTTGTTGTTTTACTTATATTTCTTTCAGATCTTTGGTTGGTGTTATAGTTTGGTTGATTCTGGTCTTTATTGTTGCAGCTCAATGAAGTCTACTCTTGGGTTTTTTTTTCTTCATACAGAAGTTTCATATAGACTCATGTGTAAAATCTGGTGAAATGTGTGCTCAGAGTTCTGTGTGGCTTCTTAGACATGGCTTGAAAACAGCTACCTTGAATTTGTCTGGTGGTAAGACCAGACTCCTGTCAGACAAAGGGAGGTGCCTATTAGGAAAGGTATGCCACTGGAGTGATGAGGGAGGGAGGCGCTCCCAAGGGATGAGGAGGATGGTGGTAAGGGCAGCCTCACTTGGACCAGGTTTCCTCTTCTGGAAAGTTCCTACCTCGAGCGTGTAATCGATGACAAAAGGTGGGTCAATGAAAAGAGTATCACTGAGAAGCCGCCCACCTTGTCCTTATAAGTAGGTTGGAGATGTGTGTAATCAGGTCTTCAATAAAAGATTCTAGGTCTAGAGCTATTGCCAGGGAAAGGGGAGAAACACCAGATTGCTTCTAAGGATGTGGAGAATGGCTTTCCTAGGGGATGCTGGGCGGGAAAAGGGAAGAAATGAATAAGCATGTGAAGAGCACAGAATCATTGATTACGGTGATAATGTACTCAGAACCTTTGCACTTCATGTGAACATTTGCAAGCCCAAATTGGACCAAAGCACTCATGGCAATCAGTGACCACTTTCTTTTGCATCTTGGTTGGCTGGTCAAAGAAAGGTTTGAATTCTTCCTGCTTCCAGTTTTACTATTTTGACAATGAGCACAGTTTAATACCAAACCTGTTTGGAAAGCTAAGCTTGACAACAATAGATACCTGGGGCGATCTTCAACCTTTGTATGTGTGGTAACAATACTGTTTTGGGTACTTGCTGTGAAAATACTGGAGGATGCTAGGAAATGTGTCTATGAGATGGATAAGAAAGGTGCTTAAAATTGAGGTAAGAACACCTGACACAGTGTACCTACCTAGACGGTTTGTCCTTTCTGAACACACCATTTGCATATACACAAAGGGACTGATGAGCTGTGGCTGGTGCAGGATAAGCCCGGTATGCATTCTGGGTGTTTGAAGGATGGGGTCAGTGATAACAAGAATCAATATATATATTTACTATGGGGGCGAGGAGGAGGGTGTGGGTGCGTGAGGCTGCAGGGCGGAGCAGAACTACAGGGAGCAAGCCTGGCTCCTGGTTGGTTCTCAAGTCTGGTTCCCACAGAGGAGCAGGCAGGAGGGAGGGGATGCGGGAGGGAGGATAAAGCAATAAAGTGTGCTGCGTTGCCACGCACCGGGAGCTCTTGCTTGAGCCGCAACACCAAGCGCCTCTGACCCAGAAGGCCCCCTCCTGGCTCGCACAGGTTCACCAGCCAAGAGCGGCTCCAGCCGTGGCGGTGGCTCTGACAGCAACTGGCTCAAGATACTGGGCGGCCAGAGCAAGGCAAAAGACGCAGATCGCCCAGGGCTCGCAAACCAGGTCCTCAATGCCTGGCACCTATGCAAGCCACGTGCGACCCCCGGTTCTAACCTGCATGCCGACCAGAGCATGATCTGTGCCCAGCCGGAGGCTGCCAAGGTAAGCAGACGCCACGCTCAGATCACCGGCTACCTCCCTCCCTTTCTGGGGCGGCTTCCTTATCCCTGTGAAGCCCCTGCAGCGCCCTCCCTCCCAAGAGCCGGGATCCACCCTTCTACCCACCCTCTCTATTCTCCCGCGAGGTTCAATTGTTGGCTTGCAGCGGGTCGCCGCCTAGGCCGGCTGGCAGCCCAAAGCTTGGGTACAGCAGGCTGACCGGGCCCTCCTGAGGGCCCCGGAGAGAAACAAAGAAGCCCCCAAATGGGTTCGCAGCGCCTCCTCCGCCCCTGGGCGCCCTCCCAGTGGCTAGGAGATGCCAGGGGAGGGGGCGGAGAGACCTACGTAATCCCCCTTCCCAGCCCACACCCACTCCTTGTGAACCAAGGCTTTCAGACAATTGTATCCCATGGTCTCCGCTCGACTCTCTATGTGCTCACTCTAGGACTCCTGCAGCCGGTGGCCAGGTGCAGTCCCCTGGGTGGTGCCTGGCAGGGAAGATGTTCGGTGTGGGTGTTCCCCAGGCGACTCCCTATCGCTGGCTGCCTGTGCCTCTCCGCTGGGCCTGCCACCTGAGTTTCAGCGGGAGCAGCTGGTCATTTCACCCACCCTACTCCTACCTGCACATCGCCTGGAAGAGGGGTGGGGGAGGGGCGTAGGGGGTAGGCAAGGGGGCGCCGGGAAAACCGCATCCGTCCCATTTTTGGCTGGAAACCCGACACATTCTCCATACTTTACTAAGCCATGACAATGCAGCAAAATCCTAGAGCTCAAAGTGGCCCTCCATCTTCCACGCCAGGGCTTCCTGACAGCCCTGCAGCCTCTATTCTCCAGTCACTGGACTAATTTTGGGAGTGGATGTGTGGTCTGTTCATCTTGTGCACAGAGACTGGGCAGGGTAACTTCTTTGCCAAATTCAGCGCATGGGGGTTGGGGGGAGCTGGCAGGGACACAGGCTGCAGAGATGCCCCAGCTTGCTGTGGTTCCGGGCACAGCTAGTCTCAGTCTGCATTGAGCTGACAGCAGATAGCATGCGGGATTTTCCTAGCTACTGAAGATATTTTTTGACGTTGCTGTAGTTTCGGGCTTACTTCTGGGATCTGCAGTGGTGCGAGTCTCCCTTGTTTTCCTTCTTTCTTTGAAAAGATAACTATGCTGCGTTCAGCAGAAGTGGATACAGGAAGAACAGCATAGTTCCAAAAAGGGGTGGCTTCTCTTTTCCTGGAATTTAAAAGGCGGTTTAGTAGGGTAGGTGCCCTACCTGAAAGGCCCCCTTAAAAGACCCCAGCGGTGTTGTGTTCCGAGGCTTCTGAAAGCAGGTGGCCAGATCTGCGTTTCTCAACACTGGGACTCTCCCGCTCTGGCTATCACGGTAATTCACTCTAGCTTGGGGATTCATTTTGAAAATGTGTTTTCCACTAAGAAGGGATTACAATCCACATGCCTACCCTAATATGAATGTGTGTGTGTGTGTGTGTGTGTGTGTGTGTGTGTGTGTGTGTGTTTATAGAGACGAAGGTTGTAGCCGAATTTTGTTGCCTGATTCCTTTGCTTCCTCCTCTGGAATGTGGCACTGGCAAAATGAAGAACTATTTTAATTCCTAGACCAACAGGCAAATTGGGGTCTGGAGTATTTCTTTTAGTAAAACGTGTTCTGACAGATCCACACTAGGATCCCAGTCTTTGCAGAATGACATCTCCTTTTGTGGAGGATAAATTTTCATTAAGACACTTGCCTGAGTCTATTCAGATGGTGACATTATTGACGTGGTCCAGGAGGCCACATCCCAAGCCAGAACAGCTCACCATGCAGAAGCATCACGCAGAAAGACTGCAGCTGCTGTTATTTGTAGATACAGCATCATTCGACTCATTCCTTCACACGTTGGCTTTAAATATGAGCCCACCGAAGTGTGCCTTCCACCCCGAAGATATGACTACTAATGAAGAAATAGTTAAAGGGCGGTTGAAATCACTAGAAGAAATCGCTTAGTTTCATTCCTCAAGTGTAAATGAGTTTGCCCAGTAAATTCTACGGTCCCCTCTAGTTCCAGCACTCTCTGATGAAAAAAGTTAGCCAGTTTAGGAAAAACAAGTAATTATAGGCCAAATAACAAAAGCAAACCATGGGTTTATTACAGACCTTATTATTTTTCCCTAAAATTTCTAGCCCCAGGGTCTGCAATTCTCCCATAAATGAAATTAACTGACGACTTAAAACAGATCAATCTTAGTCCACTAGAGAAAGAGACTTAACAGGAGAGGGAGGCTGAGGAGCAGTGATGAATGTGGGATGCTGCTCTGTGTAACATATCCTCTTACTTTAAGATTTAATCGGTCATTACAAACTCCTGTTTAATAACTGAGAATTAACTTTTCCAACTACTGATTTCTGTTTGCTCCTCTCTAATGAAAGAGTGTAGACAGGTATTTTTGTCCTGTGCAGTAACCAGCAATAGCATCCGGTTGACTTTCTCTGTTAGGGTTTGGTATTGCTCATAACACATGCCACCATGTGCTGCTGTTAGGATGAATGGGGCAACAGTGGGTCTAACACAGGCAAAGTGTTTTGTTTACTTTGGTAATTATTAGAAGTTAGAAATGGTGAGCCATTTAATCACTGACTCTAGCTCAGCTGCACAGAACACCACATTTGAGCACTAATTTCCCTAAAAGTTACAACCAAAATAACATCCTGGGATAGCAGAACCTGCCAGGCATAGTTTACTGTTTCCCTACAGTTCATCCACAAGGCTAAGTTGGTCCTGACTATACTGCAGTTTTATGAGTTTGGAATGTGCTACATCCTCCTGTTTAGATGTCAGTCTGAAAGCTCAGACCAAGAGCTGTCAGACTCACCTCACATCTCTGCAGCAGCCAGCCCTTTGGCTGGTGCACGATGTGCAATGGGAAATGTTTACGGAATGGATTTCAGGTCAGGGAAGTGTTCTGTAATTGTATAGGCAGGAGGTAGGTGGGTATTTTCTGCTTCATGAGTCAGTTGGAAGAATCAGAGAGGTTACATAAGATGCTTAATGGAAATGGTAAGCAAGAACTGAAATCCAGGCCTTCCAGCAGATGCTTCTGAAGGAGGCTTTACTCCTCTCAAGAAAACAAACAAAACCATGTGGAAAGGGCATTAAAATGCTGAGGGGTTGGGTTATTTAGGATTGGGTTTTTTGGGTTTTTTTTTTTTTTTGGTCCATTTTGTCTATTTGAATAATCTATATTTGTCTGTTTTGACAAAACTTATCTGGTCAGCCACTGATTTGTTCTGTCTTAGCTTTGAAAGAAAATTGTTTGGCCCAAATACTCTGTCCTCTAACTTGTACTTAAACAGAAGACCAAGACACTACTGTCTCCTCTTCCTCAAGTCTAAGTTCTACTGTCTGGAGCTGGCAAGGATGGCAGACATGTCTAGGAAATGCTATGGACTGACCCATATTTGTGCAAGTCACATTTGAGCACCATACATTGTATTTCTGAAATGACCCAGCAGTTAGAGACAAGCATGTTTCCTGAGCCAGCTTACTTTGATGGAGTCTTCATGTAGGCAGATTCTGGGACAGACAGGTATGGCCTACAGAAATTGAGACTTCAGGGCAAATCACCTTAGGAAGCTCAGTGCTTTATACTTTTTCTGCTGCACTGCAGCTCTGAGTAGCTTCTTTCATGTCACTTGCTGTCTGTGATTTGCTTTCTTCTTTAAAAGTAGGAAGTTTAGCCAGACAATGCTACAGGTCACTTTGTGACCACAATTCTGTTTGTTTGGTTTGTTTATTCAGTTGAGCAAATTAGAGGGTGAAAAATAGTTATTTGATACTCAAATTAACATTTTAAATTTATGTGCATTGTACGATGTGTGTAGAGAAAGTTAAGGCCACTTATTAGCACATGCAGGCTTTCTCATAATCTTGTTGAGCCTTTTGTTAACTCTATTCTCTAAAGATATGGGACATCTTTCCTTGTTTTTGAAACTAAACATATTCCCTTAAAGAAAAGAGGGCCTTGGCATTTTGTGTTCCTAGAGCACAGCGTTGAAAGGATGTACAATTTCAATGATGTCTAGAATTTGAGGATTTGATAGTCAGAGCTTTGCTTTCATCACCATGGAGGGTGTTTTCTGAGTGAACTGTAGTCGTGTGTTCCTGAAATTCATCCATGACTTTCCTTTTTCTCTTTCTTGATTTTTCCACTGTGCCCCTCATATTCTACTCCAACCTAATCTCCTGAAACAAACGCCTCCCCCAGTTTTGAAAACACACATTAAGGTAACACTACCACCCATCCTGTGGGTGACACCAAGGGAGATGTCAGAGTCCCATGACTTCCACTTGTCTTAGCCGCCACTTCTGCTTTCTGAAGTTTACTTGTACACATTCCTTTTCCCAAATAGGCAACTGTACAGCGAGGAAACAGTTGGAGTCTTGAGGGGTGGGGTGCAATGCTGCAGAAGGTAGTCTGCTCTGAGGTGGGCAGACAGCAGGAGTCCTCAAGGACTTTGTAATATCTCTGTGTTTTTACAGACTTTCAACTCTACCTGAAATGTAAGTCCCAGACATTTGTGCCGTTAGAGTCTCTTTTAGATATTTTAGGAAACAGAAGAGCATACTGATGATTTTGTATAGCCTGTTCAATAATGCGCATCCACGCAGTTATTAGTTCATGGCTATTGTGTTCTATGGTTTGGGCACTGGTGGAGAAAATGACAAGTGTAAGATGATGAAAACGCCACAGTTATTGATGAAATACTGTAATGACTACTAGACTTCTGGGTCACTGAATTTCTACAGCAACAAGACATGTGCAATATGAGCACTGTGTGTCAAGAATTAGTACTTTTCTTGAGTTATTACCATGAAGTTGAATGCACAAAGGACAGAAAAAAAAGAAATATAGTGTGCAGATGGGCTCTGCTGGTGTTATCTATTTGCATGGGATATTTTTGGATGAATACAGTGGATGAAACTTAAGCCTGCGTCGAGGGGAGGGAGGGGTGAGCTGGAGGAGGACACACCATCTGCGCCCATGATGAGGAACACTATCGCGGAGACTTCAATTGGGGTCTCTTTTATGTATTTAGTCGAACAGATTTTTCATTTCACACTTTCTAGATATATTTGTATTGCACAGATGTCAGGGAAGTATCATGTGTGTGATAGGGGGGAAAAAAGATCAAAATTTACTTCTATGACCAAGGATTACAGTTCAATGACTTTATCCTCAAATCAATGCCTGTTTAAGTTGCAGGAACATTGTCTCCTTTTTCTTTGGGGTTTAAGCCAGAGAAATACATTATTAAAAGGCAGAGATTCGGGTTAAGAAGTAAAAAATATGGAGACGTAGAAGACCATGCTTTGAGTGGATGAAACCTGCCAGCAATTCATCGTCTGCCTCCCCCTGAGGCCTGCTGAAATGACTACGGATGCTGAGGGATGCGATAGCTTACTTATAGTTCTTGTCTAGGATGTATGAGGCCCTAGGTTCCATCTCATCACTGCACAGACCAGGCACGATGGCACAAAATCATGTAATCTTAGTGCTTGGAGGGGGGAGACAGACACTGGGGGAACAAAAGTCAGTTGTGGTTGCATAGGGAGTTCCAGGCCATCTTGGGGTACATGAGCACCTATCTCAAAATGGAAAAGGGAAACAAAACAAGAAAACGCCACAGGTTGTGACCGGTGCGTTATTCTTTGCTATATCCAGATTTCCTTTTACCCTTGTGAGCAGGAATTTCGGGAAAGAAGTTGTATCTGCAAAGACTGATCAGCACTTCAGTGCCATGGAGAGGTTGAAATGTTTTAGGCCCAGGGCCTAATTCAGGTTTACCTTGGGACCTCTTTGGCCCCCCCTTAAAAGCTGTCCCTAGCCTACCTCTGTGTTGTACCTGCCATCCTGCGCCTAATATGTAAATCCAGAATTAATATGCAGTTGTCTGACAGATGAAAACCTCTTGGGATGCACCAACTTAACAAAGCCCCGTTTTTCATCATTCAGAGGCCTAAGAACGTTGTCAGCACCTGAGGCCTATAGCTGAGATTCTCCCCTTTGACTGTACCCTGCCTCTGTGATGTTTCCACCAATGTATTTGAAAAAAGTCTTGATTTATGACTTTCTTTGTCCTGACAGTATAAAACGTTCATGAAACTATGTCCATGTTGGAAAAGCAATTGGGGGTTACCTAAATCTGTGTTCCTTGGCTATGCTCACTCATATTTGGCTTCAGATTAAACTCCTGCATCCTGTAAGGTGAGAGCTGTGTGTTGTATGGACAGCCGCTGTACCTAGTGTGCAGCTCTGAGGGACCTATCCGCTTCTCAGAGCAGAAGTCACCTGGATCGAAGCATGGCACCGCCCAGGACCCATTCAGTGCAAGCCACGTGCAGTTCTTGCCTCAGGTAGCTTGTTGGTGAGCTCTTGGGGGAGGGGGGCTCTCTCCGCCCTCCCTTGGATTGGCTGATGGTCCATTTGTTTATTCTGAGCTGGTTACTTAAGGATCCTACGTGATAGAGCCCTTCCTGGTTTTGATTTCTTTTCAACATTTAAGGTGTCTCGTTTGTTTGCTTGCTTGGGAAGCATTTTGGTCTACACATTTGGTATTTTTTGCTTGCTTGCTTTCAGACTTCCAAAGGCATTCTGGATTCCAACTGGCTTGTTTTCAACTGCTGTTTCATTTTAGACCTTTGAAGACAGTTTGTCTTCTGGTTTGTTCTGGTGTGGGTTGTCTTGGTAGTCTTTGCCTTTGGAGTGATTTATTACATTTTCCCGTTGACTCTTGATACTCTTCAAATACCTAATTTTGCCCCGTCTCCTATGGCTTCTTCTGCTTACGTCACACTTCAGCTTAGGAAACTGATGAGTTCCTGATCATAAAGAAACTAAAGATAAGAGGCATTGTTCCTTCCAATCCATCAGAGCTGTCTGTGCAAGGGCCTCGGGGAAACCCAACAACCCACTTCATCCAGGTCATTATTGGCCTGGAAACACACAAGGCTTAATAACCCAGTGTCTTTGAACACACTGACTTTTTATAAATGTGTAGGACAAGCCCAAGACACAGTGGAGGAGGATGGAGAGTGAAAGTGAGGAGGAAGTCATTGGTCAAAGCAGCAGGATCCAGTTCTGATCCAGGACACAAACCCCAGCTCCCGCTGAGAGGCATGCAAGTTTTATTTTCAGGAAGGAGGGGGAAAGGTGGGCAGGGGTAAGATTTCCAGAAAGGAGGAAGTGTCTGGCGACAAACTACCATCTGGTACCTCAGGCAGCGTTATGTGTGACTATTACAAACTTTTAACTCATAAGTGCCTGGGGGAAATGGGAGGCTTATCCACAGATAACGTGTCTTTAGTTGCTTTCCAGCCTATGTCCTCTGTAAAGATGGGCGCTTGGACAAGGGAGCTCTGCTCTTCCTTTTCCTGTAATGTTCTGAAGAAGAGGCTGGTTATTATAATTCTTAAGGTCAAAATAGAAAAATAGATAAAACTAGATATGTTTTTACTTTATGGGAAGGAAAAAATTTATTGCATGACTTTAAATGCACACACATATATATTTACAAATATGAATATTTTGGTAATATATTAAAAAGCCTGAGGAATGTATACTATGTCATAAACTTGAGTACTCAGAACCTCTTAAACCCTTGTAAAACAATATCTTAGAGTCTATCAATTATTTCTTAAAACCCAAAAGCATTTACTATTAATATAAAACAATAATCATTAGAGTCAGAAGATAAATATTTCATTAAGCTGTAAAATTTAAAGTGATATACATAGATTTTGATAAGGTTTTGCTTCCAAAAGAGGTTCTGAATGTGCCAATTAAAATTTTATTTCACCATTGAGTAGTAGTCTTGGGTAACATAAAAAATCATATTGTTTCTTTTCCAACTTCTCTTTTTTTTTTAGTTTTTATTATATTTTTGAATTTTATGTGCATTGGTGTTTTGCCTGCACACACCTCCTGTGAGAGTGTCAGATCTTGGGGTTGCAGGCAGTTATGAGCTACCATGTGGGTGTTGGGAATTGAACATGCGTCCTCTGGAAGAACAGTGGATGCTCTTAACCACTGAACCATCTCTCCAGCCCCTTCCAATTTTTCTTAATATTAAAATGTTAAATGTGAGGTTCTTATTAAGGCTAGACTGCACATAAAATAATGGATAAATGTGTTTACTAAAGATCTTTGTATTACACTAACTCTTCACAATGAGGTTTATGGAAAATATAAATAGTTTTCCCAATTAATATTAAAATATTGGAGTTTTAAATTTTTCTGTATGTATCATTGATTATATATGTATACAATGTCTACATATATTTGTTTTATATTATTAACTTAGTGCTATATTGGCTTGTAAGTAAGTGCTCATATAAGCTAAATTATCAATTTGGCTCAGTTTCTCTTGGCTCATTGTAAAATAAAAATTTAAGGGAAAAAGTTCCAACTTATACTGCCCCAGCACCCTAAGGGTGACCATCCACCCAGTATTCTAACTACTGGATACAGTTATGAACCTTGCCTTAGCTCTGATTCTATAACATGGTCTGTATTACTTGGGAATATAATGAATTTTACAAGAGGATTGTTTCTGCTCCACAGTGCAATTTTTCTATTGGGTAATTTGAGATACTAAACTCTTTGTTCCAGAGACCAAAAGTTGGCTTATCTCTGTGCCTTTGGATGTGTTTTGTATATATGGGCACATCTATCTATACCTATATACATATGTATATGTATTCATATATAAAGTATTTTACACTGCAAGGATTTTAAGGCTACTTTGAGCACCATTGTCTCTTTGAAAACAAACAAATGCATAAGCAAACTTTTCAAGGTTCCTTTTTTAATCAAGCCTATGTAAGATACATCTCTAAACTGCCCCCGCCCCATGGTCACTCTTTTAAAACCTGCTTCAAGGCTTACAGGGCCATTTAAAAATCTATAGATAATCTTAAAATCTTATGTTATTATAATATAATCTGGACAATTAGCTATCTCTGTATTTTTTATTTAAAATAGTATAGGTACAATTTTTGTTGAATGCTTTACATACTTATAACAAAGGTGGACAGGTAGCTCAAAAGGAATAAACTAAAAATAATGTCAAATTTTTTATCCTGCTTTAGATACCTCAGTTTGAAAAATCTAGCTTTTAAATTGACAAAAATTAACTTCAGATCTTCTAAAAGAAAATTTGGGTTACATATATTTTAATCCAATTTCTTACAACCAAAGAGAACAAACTTTTGTCTAGGCATTTTTATTACTATGCAGATACAACAAATCCAGCACTTTAAATGGCCCTATAGCATGCTTATGTGTAACAAAATGACTTTAACTCCATTTACCCTTCCTAGAATTGCCCAGGGATTTGGTAGAATCTTTCTATCCAAATTATACAAAAGATGTCAGTCCTTATTGGCAACAAGACTTATGATGTCTTCTACCTGAAGTGCTGTTTCTTGATTAAATTATTGTCTAAGGTGTCCTTTTGTACAGTTAGATGAGACTTACACCATTAATTCTAGTAAAAGGATAGAGACAGTACCACAAAGACTCCTTCTGGTCCACTTCTATTTCTGACCATTAAGGTGAAAAATAAGATTTGGTTATGACTACAAGGTCATAAAATTCTTATTTTTAACAGGTTTGATCTCTTGTTTCTAATATTGTTATTACTATTTGGTCCATTCAAAAGAAAATATTATTAAAAGAAGTTTTAGAAAAATAGTATATCATTATCTAATTTGTTCTATAATGAGATTTTCGACTTAACTGTTATAAAATAAATCTGGTGTAGTATCAGATTTGATATATTAATTTATTATTCATTAATTTATTATTTTATATAATATACAATGTATTGTAATTTATTATTAATACAGTAATAATATAATAAAACAGATCAAGCCAGTATCCACAAAGAGGAGCTATGATAATTTAAATATTGAAGATCAGTCTTTCCTAGATTTATGGCTAGCCACTCCACAAGAATTTATAACTATAAGTTACAAATAAACTTAGAAAAACTAAATTTAAAAGACAATAGATTTAATGAAATATTCTAAATATAAATGAGGTGGTTCATATGTTATAAATAACTATAAATATGGGGAGAATGTATAGTTAAGTTAGCTTTTTATTAAAAGTGTGTAGATTCAGGTTGTTTAAAATATATATTTCTTTCATCTGTTACCTCTAAACTAAAGAGTGTTCATGATTATTTTAAGTATAATAATCCTATTATATTTCACATGTAAATGTTATATCAGATAGAGTGGATGAGGAAAAACAAAAGACAGATCTGGATCATTATGCTAATAGTTTTAATATAATCCAGGTTTTTCCTTAATTGCTTTACCGGCTATTACCTTCCCCTAAGGACTGCTGTCGTCCCAGCTACTCAGCCTCGTCCATATCAGAGTCTAAGAATGAGCCTTCCTGCTACATGGGACATTATATTATAGTAGTTAAAAACAATATGTGCCCCCCAGCAAGGCACAGAATGTGATTGGTACTGCTGGGGTGGGAGGCTGTGTCTACAAAAGCTATTTTGTGCTGTGCTGCAAAGGCCCATTAACTGATAGAATGTCCGTGGTTTGAAGAGATTGGAAAGGTCTAGGCCCAAAGCATAATCCTTAAAAAAACCTAATCATATAAAGCGTTCTTTAGCCTTCCATATAGCTTTTCTTTGCTTGGTGTTGACGGGAAAAATGGGAAAACAGAGAGTGAACTTTACTTGGGTCAGGAGTCAATAGAGGAAGAGATGGGGCTGGGTGGGAGGGAAATATAACACAAAGGATGTCTGAAAATCCACAGGGAATCATATTATTATTTATTTATATGTGTATACATATGTGCATACATATGTAGTTTAAATAAAGTTATCACACTTGAGCTGACAATGCTCCTGGGAGATTTAACACACATGTCTACTCAGATCAGAAAAGGAGTCCATAACAGACCCCAGTACGGATACACCTAAATCCAACATGGTGAACCAATGTGTTTTATTGGGGTTACTTACAGGAATATAGGGGCAGTTGCGTCATCAAAGCCCACCACCACGTGGGTGATAGTTCACAAAAGCTGCAAAACCTGGGGCAAACTGCACAGCCTCAAGGCAAATACCCTTTCTAATGGTAGACTCCATTGAAGAAAACTGATTATCCCTTTGTCAGTGGGTGTCAGTTACAGTCAGCATCCTGCTTGGGGGTGGGAGGCCATGTCTACTTACCTCTCTCAATGCTGAGATCCCATCTGGCTTGAACTTGTGCAGGCCTTGTGTAATCTGTAACAGTATAGTGAGTTCATATTTTTTAAAAAAATTTTAGATTTATTTATTTATTATGTATACAGTGTTGTATCTGCATGTACACCTGCAGGCCAGAAGAGGGCATCAGATCACATTATAGATGGTTGTGAGCCACCACATGGTTGCTGGAAATTGAACTCAGGACCTCTGGAAGAGGAGTCAGTGCTCTTAACCTCTGAGCCATCTTTCCAGCCTGCGAGTTCATATTTTTATTAGATCTATTTTGTCTGGAAAACAATTTCACTGGAGTCAAGCATCACTTCTGGCAATTATGATCCTTCCATTTTCTCTTCCCATAGATGCCTGAATCATGAAGGATGTGGTTTGAGGAAAACATCTTATGTAGGACTGACTGCCCCAAAGTCCCTCAGTCTTTGCACATTGCCCAGTTGTGGATCTCTGTATTAATTCTGATGTAGTCAGGAAGCTTCTTTGATGTGAGCTGAGCGAGGGCGTGGTCAATGGGTAGAGCAGTGTGTCATTAAGAGTCATTTTGCTGCTATGTTCCTTTAACAGAGTAATAGCACTGGCTTTTCCTCTAGGCCTGTGACCTGTCTAGTCCCAGCTTCTTGGCTCCCTTAGCAGAGTTAGGTATGGGTTTTATCTCATGGGATGGGCCTTAATGTAATCAGAAGGTGGATGGTCACTCCATAATATGTGTGCCACTATTGAAATGGTGTAAAGCTTCTAGGTGGGCACCAGCTGAACTAATCCATGGTCAGTGATATAAGTGTTATTTTCAGCAGTAGGGGACTATCTCTTAAAGAAACAGCAAACATTTTCATTATTTTGTTTTAATGAAGTAAAATGTACTTTTGTTAAAAAACATATCTTTAAACCATGGTGTGACCTCTTTAGGGAAAATAGTGAAAGCAAAACTTTTATTTTCATCTTTTTCCCAAGAGAGGGAAAAAAATTAGTGTGTGTGTGTGTGTGTGTGTGTGTGTGTGTGTGTGTGTGTGTCTGTGGGTGTGTCTGTGTGTATGTGTGTTCTTATATTTTCTTTTTTGTTTTTGTTTTGAGACAGGGTTTCTCTGTGTGGCCTTGGCTGTCCTGTACTCTCTTTGTAGACCAGGCTGACCTTGAACAGAGATCTGCCGGTCCCTACCCCCCTGGGTGCTGGGATTACAGGTGTGTGCCACCATGCCCAGATTCTTATACTTTCTCAATGCATATAATAAATGTTATAGATGTTTCAAGCTTCTAAACATAAATTTGGCCAAGGGAGTCCTGGGTCACAAATCAAAATAAGAATCATTACACACATATATGCATGCATCTTTAGACCAATACTATATATATGCACAAAGACCAGAGGAAATGTTGGTTTGTACAAACTTTAGTGATTATTCAACAGGTGGGGGATATTTTTCTTTTTCCTAAATAATATTTTGACTGCAATTGTCATTTTGTTGCACAGATGTCTCCCCAAGATTGCATATTTATAAGTCCTCCTTTGCTGATCCTAGGTTAGCCTAAGGACAGCCTAAATTTACATTATTTGTTGCTTTAGTAGTTTTAAGATTTTTTTAAAAAAAGATTTTGAATATTATTCTGATGTATCTAGACTATTTGTTGTTGTTATTCCTCTTATCTGGACATGAATAACTCCTTCGAATTCACGTTTTCACCACAGGAAAACACTTCCCCAATATGTTTTAGCATGTCAACTCTGGACCTTTGTTATATTTATCTCAGGAATTTTATTGTATATTTTTCCTTTCTTCTTCTACCCTCCCCTCAATAAAAATTCTTCCTGAATTTAAAAATATTTTCATCTTAAAACTATTGTTGCCCAGTCTTCCTTTTAAGTAGATATAGTCATATGAGACACTGAAATCTGAAGAGATATATTTGGGAATCAGTAGGTGGTGCTTCTGAGATGCTCTTGGAGGGAGCTGACTCATCTAGCAAGCTGTGGAACCTCTTTACTCTTCCACCATATTAGATATAGAATCTTATTGTGGAAAATAGGATGCTAAGAGCCACTTTGTAATCCAGGGAAGACAGCCAAACATTAAAGATGATGGACCAAAGGCTAAAATATAGTCTGCATTCTAATAGCATTATGTGTCTGCCCTATCAGCTCAGATCTGTTCTAAAAGTGAAATAAATATAAGTACCTCTCTTCTCTAGGCAAACACTGGGCTTTTACTTGGTGCCTCGAAAACCTTCTCAGATAACAAACAAAGGTAAAGTTTTAAAGTAGTTGCTTTTTTCCTTTTTTGGTTGTTGCTGTTGTTGATAGGGTTGTTTGTTTATTTGTTTTGTTTTGTTTGAAATAGGGTTTCTCTGTGTAGCCTTTGCTGTCCTAGACTCACTTTGTAGACCAGGCTGGCCTCAAACTCACAGAGATCCACCTGCCTCTGCCTCTGTGAGTGCTGGGATTACAGGGATGTGGTCACCACACCCATGTAGTAGTTGCCTTTTTATGCATCATTTTTATTTTTGTCTTTCCTGTACCTCTAAGTTGATTTTCATTTCATTTTTTTTAATCTAGTTTAACACTTGTGTGTTTATGATATTTTTTTCAAGATACACAAGTATAATTTATAAGATTAAAAAATTGCTGGTAGACATTTCAAACTGCATTTTTTCTTTTTCTTTTATTAATTTATTCATATTACATCTCAATTGTTATCCCATTCCTTGTATCCTCCCATTCCTCCCTCCCTCCCATTTTTCCCTTACTCTCCTCCCCTATGACTGTGACTGAGGGGGACCTCCTTCCTTGTATGTGCTCATAGGATATCAAGTCTCTTCTTGGTAGCCTGCTATCCTTCCTCTGAGTGCCACCAGGCCTCCCCATCCAGGGGACATAGTCAGAAATGGGGCACCAGAGTTTGTGTGAAAGTCAGACCTCACTCTCCTCTCAACTGTGGAGAATGTCCTGTCCATTGGCTAGATCTGGGTAGGAGTTCAAAGTTTACTGCACGTATTGTCCTTGGTTGGTGCCATGTTTATCAAACTGCATTTTTTCTCAATCCTATTTGTACTCTTATTTGACTGTTAGTGATGACACTTCCTTTTTTCAGCTTTTACTTTGAACAGTAAATCCAGGCTGATGTTGAACAGGTGATCAGAGGTATATATTTCTAGACTTCTTGCCAGAACTAGAGAGCCCTGATATTAGTGAGAGGATGGGGTGAGCTGTCAAAAGGCAGCCACTCAGAGTTTTTCATTTAATTAATTTATTCAGATTACAACTCAAATGATATCCCATCACTTGTATCTTCCCATTCTTCTCTCCCTTCCACTTTCACCCTGTTCCCCTCCCCTAGGTCTAAGACCAAGGGGGACCTCCTCCCCCACTATATGGTCATAGGCTATCAAGTCTCATCTTGGTAGCCTGCTTATTCTTTCTTTGAGTGCCATCAGGCCTCCCCACCAAGGAGAGGTGGTCAAATATGGGGCACCAGAAGAGGTTTTCTATTCATCTAGCATAGTGGTTTGAGTGAGAATGAGCCCCATAGACTTATATGTTTGAATACGTGGTCCCCAGTGAGTGGAACTGTTTGGGAAGGATTAAGAAGTGTGGCCTTGTTGGAGGAGTCATTGAGAGTGGGCTTAGAGGTTTCAGAAGACTCTTGTGGTTCCCAGGGTGTTCTCTGCCTCCTGCTTGTGGCCTGGGATGTGAGCTCTCAGCAGCTGTCCCAGCCACCTGCTTCCCCATCTTCATTCTGCCGTCGTGAAGTCTAATTCTTTGGAACGGTAAGCCAAATTAAACTCTTTTTATTAGTTGCCTTGCCTCCCTCATGGTGCTTTATCACAGCAATAGAAAAGAAACTAATACAGCTATTAAGACATGTTTTAAGTTGGATCGTCACAAGGTTGTATGTGGCTCTATGGTCACAGGGGCAGGAGTTTTTGAAAGTGGTAATGAGAGGACGAATGACAGACATGTGAGACCCTCCCATTCTCCATTCTGAAGGGAGGTTGGGTCTAGTCTCAAAGCAGAGAGCATCCTTGCCTGGCACTCCTTCCTTCCCAAGAGGAGTTGGGATTAAGAGGCTATTGCAACTCCCACCAGGCATGGTAAGAAGACCATAGGAAGGAGAGCTGGGGAGAACCAGCAGGCTGTGTGGGCATGACAACCCACTTGGTAAGGAATGGCTTGTCTTGGCTGCTCATCTCAAACAGGTGCCTGCCACAGATGGCAGCTTCCACCTCAGTATTCTCCAAAAGTCACCCACTCAGCACACCAGAGGTTTGCTATCCAATGTTCCCACAAGGTGCTCATGGGTTTGCAAGATGCAGCTCAACATTTGAGGTGCCACTGGGAGCATTACAATCAAGGGATGTCCTCTTGCCCAGAATTTTCTTCATTTAGCACTGACTCCACTGAGATTACAAGGTGTCTCGTGTTAAAAATTTTCTTATCATCTCAAATTTGTGTCTGAAACCAAATTTATGACTTTACCTGGTAACTACATACTAATTCTTATATTTCTGAAAACTTGTGTCCAAGTAAACATGTTGGAGTTTGGCAGCCTCCACACAGAGGATAATAAATACCCATGAATTTGCTCCAGAATTGCACTTTCCAACCTTCCAATTCTCATGGATGTCATTCTTTGCTCAACGTTTAAAAGTTAACATCAGAATGTTACTGAACTTGGGGGTTACAACCTGTGCCCCAACCTGCCACACTTACATCATTCCTCTAAGAGTGTGCAATAAGCACAGTTGGTTTTTCTTTAGCTAAAGAGTCAAAATAATGAGCTTCCAGCATTGAGAGGTAATGCAAGAATATGCTGCTTTTTGTATAGCCAGGACTGTTGCTGTCCAGATTGGCATTAGGCTGGTGGTGCTGGGGCTACTGGAAAGCAGGGTGGAGGCATCACTTCCTTCTTGCTAAAAGTGCTGAATGGCACAAGCCAGTGATGATGACTAAATACCTCTTTACTGAAACACAAGCTCTGTGTCTGTTCCCACACTCACCGAAAATTAACCATGAAGCCCCTCAGGTGGTTCCTTCTGGGAGGCAGCGATGGAGGGCTATTTTGGGGGAAGTGCATTTATCATGGTCTTCAATATTTCTTGTCCTCGTGGCACCGTTACAAAATCCTACCTTTCCCAACTGTGTCTGTACTTGCTCGCATGGTGTATTTATCACTGCGAACGAGTTGTCATCTTCCTAATCTACATCTGTAATGTCTGCTTTTAGCTACATCGAACAACAAGGGCTGCGGTCTGCTCTCATAGGGAAAAAACATGCAGAAGCTTAGGCAACGTTCTTAGGGCAACATTTTTTATAAAATTGCATTAGAATGAAAATAGACTTATTTGGGAGAAAAATAATGTAAGAGTAAGAGTAGAGGAAAGGTTTCCAGAGCTGGGTAAGGTCGATTGAACAATGTGAGGTGGGCTTCCTTTCTGCAGGACTTCACAGTGGCACCCATCCACTCTGGGTAAGGCCACTACACACAGCTGCGCAGAGGGTCTGCCCTGTCCCCACAGCAGGCAAGTCTCATGTGAACACTGCCTCCAGGATGGATGTGGTGAGAGTGAGAGCCTAGGAATCAGGCAGATTTCCTGACAGGGAAACCCAGGGAGAGCGCCATAACTTGGTAAGAAAGATGGCGAATTTTCCACATGGTGCCTTCTCTTTACCCTCCTCTCCTGAGACAGAACCCTGGAGGCTTAAAACAGCCCTGTGTGCTCTTTCCTGCCAGTAGTGGACGCTACTGATTTACTGGCTCAACAAGCTCAAGTCAGTACCAGAACATGTTTATATTACATTACACATGGGCCAACCAACCATCCTATCCTGTTTCAAACTGAACACCCCGAAATTAGGTAGAGAAAGGACCTTAAAGGCCCCTTTAAAAAAACAGTTTTCAAGCAGAGGCCTTAGAGTTCTCTGTGTGCTTTGTGCTCTTGTGTCTGTCTGTCTGTCTGTCTGTCTGTCTGTCTGTCTGTCTGTCTGTCTGTGTTCTCTCACCCCTAATATAAGCTGTTCTTCACCAGCTGATTCTGCCTGCTGATGTCTGCTGTGTCTGAGGTTTCCCTGCCGCAGCTGCCCTGCTACCTGTTGCACCTAATTTGCCTTTTAATTCTTTAACTCACAGAGAAAATGAACCTAATTAAGACCCTAGACAGTAACAATGGGATCACAGAGCGGCTACCACAGCGTTTCAGGAGCTTTTGGCATGAAGCTATTTTTCCTTAAAGCATCTTTGAAGTGTGTTGTCTAATGAGGAAGACTGTGTCAAACCTCTATCTAATCTGCTGGAAATCTTGTGATTGTGGCATGGCTGGAGTTTGCCAGAGGTTAGCCACTGAAATGCTACCAGCTTGCCTCAGAGGTTCTCAGAGACCCTTTCACAAGTGGGTGAGACTCTGAGGGTTCACAGGGTAGGAATGTCTTTCCTGCATTGAGACTCCTGATTTTCTATTTTACTGGTGTCACTTTTTGGGGTAATACTTAGTATTTTAGAATTACTTTAATGAAGTATAATGTATAAAATATATTTATATAAATATAAAATTAATAGCATCATCTGGGTTTTTAAGTGATTTTCATTTTGTTTCTTCTGGTTTATTATATCGTTTTTACTCATAATATTTTCCCTTTTATAATGTCCTTTATTTCCTTTTGCCTTCAGTATTTCCATTTCTTTGATTTTCTTTCTTAGTTCAAATGTGCTGCATTTTATCTTACTGCTTTTATTTCATGATGAATGTTGAAACCTAGCCTGTGGAAAATGGAGATAGCATGGTACCTAAGTAGACTTGGGGGCAGATCACAAGCTTGACTATTGTTTTTACCTGTTCTGCCTAGTCTCAGGCAGGCTGCTCCGGTTTTCTCTGAGCCTCTGGTTCTTTAAGGTGGAGCTGGCGATGAGCTATTGTTGTAAGTCTCTCAAGAAAGATGTATGTAGATTCTAGCCTGGGTCCTGGATGAGAAGTGTTTGTTTGTAATGTCACTATTCCAGCAGTTTAAGGGTCCCCAGTAGTGTCTTCACAGGAAACCAATTCTATCAGCCTTAGCACTTCATTCACCTTTAGTTACCCTCAACCTGTGGCTTTTAAAGAAGCACAAACACCCCAATTCACCGTCTGTCTTGGGGTGGAGAAAGCTCAGTGACTGCACTGAGAGGTGGCACCTTTCACGCTTACTAATGATTGAAAGCGTGCATCTGCTGGCTGTATTGCCCTTTGCCTGGATCCCTGAATGTGGTCACTAGGAAACTGTGGTCCTAGGATTTCACAGAAGTCAACTGTCTAGCAGGTACTGCGTGTGAGGTACCTTGGCTCATAGTGAGAGGACCTGCCCTTGGGCTATGTCCGACCTTGAGAGCAGGTGGCTTCTCTTTTGTCCACCTTTCTTGAAATGAAGCCAAGAATGAGATGTTTCACTTGGACTCTGGTATCATATTTATCTAGAGATATGGATTGTGGAAAAATGATTTTTTTTTCCATTTTAAGGAAACCAATTGCGGGGTGGGGTGGATCATAGCAGCAGGAGTGTTCCCAGCATCTGGATGACACCAGACCCAGCATGACTGCATCCAGACTCACTGTAACATGAAATTCTTCCTTCTGGTACCCAGTCTCTCTCAATTTGGATGCAATTGATCTCAGCATTTTATCCTTCCTGAAAAATCTGAGCATTACGATAGACTAGACTCGGTGTTTATTCATTTCCTTGTATTCCAGATTTTCCACAGTGATAAAATTTCTCTTCGAAAATGCTGTTGGGGTCTGATTGAAAAGTGAGGTGCCTGCTTTTGTTTCTTCACATCTGGTCTAGAGACCGTGCCCCTCAAGTCTTTTGAGGGTGCTAATTAATACACAGACTCCAAACTCCAGAATGGGGCCCTACGTTCTATATTCTCTGGTACTAGGAAGACTCTGCACGTTAGCTTTGTCACCTAAATTAAGAATTATCTGAAGCCTGTTCATACACAGAAGCTAGGA
Organism: Acomys percivali; assembly: GCA_907169655.1. Lineage (NCBI taxonomy): Eukaryota > Metazoa > Chordata > Mammalia > Rodentia > Muridae > Acomys > Acomys percivali. Next base: position 49,426,832 of record OU015746.1, on the reverse strand, counting down.
CATTGACTCTTAGCCTGGGAGCCAACCTTACCCATTTGCCCACCTTGCCCCAGGCTGGCAGCTGCTGCTCCGAAGTCTACTCTGCCTTGCTCTGGTTCAGCGTGCTCATCACATAAAGCTACTCATATTCCTTGTCCAGGCTCCAGCGGACTCCAGGGTGACTCTCCACTCTTTCACATTACCTCCTCCCTGGTTTGCTTTTCTCGAACTTCCAGTGTCATTTATTGAGGTTTGTGTTTGTTTGTTTATTTGTTTTAGTTTGGTTTTTTTGTTTGTTTTGTTTTTTTGCCACTGAACTTTGACAACAGTTTTTGGATACTCTACCAGGCTAAACTATGGGGTCTTTACCATCTACTTGTTTGTTTTCTGCAAAGGTATACTCAGAAATCACAGCAGTCATGACTCGTCTTGCACTCTTGCCTACTCTGTGAAGCATGAGAAGGGTAGGTCACAGTGCATGGGATGGAGCCTAATGCCCATGCAGCTGATGGATGCTCCCCCAGGGCTAGAACACACTGCTACCATTGGGGGAATAGAAAACTGTCTTTGGGTGATGGCTCTCACCCAAGCAGAGGCTGTAGCTGTTACTGTAAGAATCCAGACCCAGCATGCCTATGCAGCTGCTGCCTTATTATCTATGAAATTTAACTAAAATCTTCCTGGCTGTAAATTCCAAACCCTCACTGGGAATGCTAAATTATTTACCTTTATTTGATTATCAGTTTGGAGTGAAATGAGACCATGTATTTTCACAGCTCAATGTCTGCACTGATCCAGATAGGTTTTGTTGCTATTGGGTTTTTTGTTTTTGTTTTTTTCTTTTTTTTGTTTGTTGTTGTTGTTGTTTTAAGACAGGGTCTCTCTGTGTGGTCCTGGACTTGCTTTGTAGACCAGGCTGGCTTTAAACTCACAGAGATCCACCTGCCTCTATCTCCCCAAGTGCTGGGCTTGTAGCTATTGCTTTTGTGCTCACAAGCATCGCTTTGACTGACAAAGACCATGGTCATTACTTCCCACCGAGGCCTCTGACCACTGTCCCATATGTGATAATATTGCTGTTTCTGGCAAGTTCCAGAGCCCCGTCTACAGTGCCAACTTCACTCAGCTTTCATTGTTTTCTCAGCTTCCTCCTAGACTATAACAGCTTCCCAGGCCTTCTCGGTTTCTGACAATCTTGACGGTTTTGAAGAGTACTGGTCAAGTACTAATGGAAGGTCCCTCCATTGGATTTTATGTTTTCTCCTAATTATATTGTACCTGCATATTTTCATGAGGAATTTCAGAGATCTCCTACATCATTCATTATATAAAATTCTATATGTGTATGACTTATTGCTAATGAGATTGGCCTTAGTCACTTACAGTTGCTGATACAGTTTTAGATCGGTATCTCTTCCCCCACCCCCGTGACTTTCTTCTTTCTGTTCAGCACTCTTTGGAAGGAACTTCCTACTCCGGACACACTCTTACCAAGTATATCGGCTTCTTTGAAGACATAAATAACATGGAGTTCTCTTTTATAAATTTGTCATCCTTTGTTTTTATAAGAATGGACTCATGGGTACTTATTTTATGTTTTTGAGTTATAACTCTTTACTTTATTACAAATTATTTAGCCATGGGTGCTCATTCAGCTGAGCCCTCCCATGTCTCTCTGATACTTTGCATCCCCGTGGTGTATATTTGTTTTTTAATGTTTTAATAGGTACTTCTTTCTTTTTGCTACAATATATCTAGGCTTCTCAAGGTAACTCATTAAGACTTGGCTCCTGGAATTAATGGTATTTTGTGGTTTCAAATCTCATGTATTCAACTTCATATAGGAATAATTATCAACCTTTTACTTTTTCTCTTCTGCTCTCAAAATACCTTCTCATTTCTAAGGACACATGATGAGATGGCTATATGAATTTAGAGATAATAGTCTGCTCGTGTTCATTTTAATTATTTCTTTTTTAAAAAATTGAATATGTGAGCTGCACTTAGATGGATTAAACATGTTTTTCCCAAAATAATTTACTAATTCTTTCAATAAGGTCCATTTTATACTTTAAAACATGTTTTAACTTTAATTGTGTGTGTGTATGTATGTGTGTGTGTGTGTCTGTGCAGTATATGAACTTGTGTGCAGGTACCCATGGAGGGCAGAGGCATGGGATCCCATTAGATTTAAGGCACAGGTGGTTATGACCCACCCAATGTGGGGGCAATAATTGGATTTGGGTCCTAGACAAGCACAGTATATGCTTTTAACTGCAGAGCTATCTCTCCAGCCCTGAATATTTAATGTAGTTTTTCTTTGCCTATTAGTATTAACATACTGATTGACTCGATTTTTGGCTGTATGGACTCAATTCTACTTGGCTTTTTAATTCAGCTGATAGAAGCACCAGTAAAGTGATGCTGTTCTTTTCTTGTCTTCCTTTTTATATCTTAACAAACAGTTTCTTAAGGTAGGAGTGACTTTTTACTAAAGATGTCTAAATAATATACTTACTTGAAAACTATGTCTACTCTAATTTATTGCCAAAAGAGAACTTTGCAGCACAAGTGCTACTAAAATTTGGCTGCTGTGCTTGCTTCGGCAGCACATATACCAAAACTGGAATGATACAGAGAAGGTTAGAATGGCCCCTGATTCAAGGATGATATGCAACTTAGGGAAGCATTCCATATTTTTGTTGATAATGGTGAGATATGATAGACATTGATTTACATTTAAAGTTTTAGATGCACCAAGATAGGAAAGATGTTTTTTCAAGGCTGCCAAATACAAATAGCCAAACCACTATGAAAGTAACATTTACATAATTCCTGATGTTTCATGGTTCTTCTTGTTGTAGGTAGTTTATTGCATATATGTGTAACAATATAAATGCATATGTAAAAATATAAAATAAAGTTTAAAAATAAAAATAAATAAAATATGGCTGCCAATAGCCAAGTACATGAAAGTTTTACAGTCAGCTCAAAACTGAATTTTCTGTGTTACTCCAGGATGGAACAAAAGAAAACAAAGCAAAAGTTGACTTGAACTTACAAGTCTATGTCCTTTGTGGAATAGTTCTTGCTGAACTATGCTGTGTTTTCACTCTTCTGTGTACTGTGGTGCTATAGGGAGCAGCTAGCTGGACAGGAGCTGTACCCGAATTCCCTTTGGGAAAGTGTGATAGATAAACTGTGTGGTCCTTTCCACCACATGCTGCCCTTGCAAAGAGTTCGTTTCAGACTTTGAGTTAGCAGAGAATTTCTTGAGGTGATTGTGTTTAGGTTCCTTTTAGAGTGTATGCAACACAACACCTCTCGACCTGTGTGTCATGACCCCTTTGGGTGTCACAGGGGTTGCATATCAGATATCCTGCACATCAGATATTTACATTAGGATTCATACCAGTAGAAAATTACAGTTATGAAGTTGTAAAGAAGATAAGCTTCTGGTTGGGGGTCACCACAACATGAGGTGTTCAAGGGTCGCCGCATTAGGAAGGTTGGGAGCCGCTGCTGTGACACGTGATGGCTCCCTCTTTGGGTTGGCTAACACAAGACTCAAAACTAATTACATGGCTCATTTTCAGCCCAGAGTTCATCTCTAAATGAGTTTACTATTATATTTTCCATTTGTACTTTAATTTCTTTTTCCATTAATTATTTGGGTTTAGATTTTTTTTTTGTCATGTGTTTGTTCTTCATGACACTCTAATGAACATCTGAGATAATCATTTAAAAGAAGAAGAGGCTATTTTTGACTCACAAATATGGAGATTTTAGTTCATGGTCTGTCAGACCATTTGTTTGGGGCCTGTAACAAGCTGGTGGGAATCCATGGAGGAGCAAGAACACTTACTCATTGCAAGTAGGAAGTGAAAGAGAAATGGAAATCTCACAGTTCTCTTGAAGCGTGTGCACATGACCTAAAACTTCCCACCCCATCCCAGTGGTGTCATTGGATGCCATGCCTCTATTCTGTGGGCCTCTGGGAAATATTCCAGATCTAAACTATAGCAGCCATTTTTTCTCTCTGTTGGCATTCAAGGCTTCCCTGTGCCATGTAGAGTGTTTGCCAACAACCCCAGTTTCTGCCCATTAATGCCACCACCCCACATTTCCTACACCCACATGTAGCTGTTTGAAATGTCACCAGACATTTTTATATGTTCCCTAGTGAATAAAACTGGTGGTATTTTCAGTACCAATGGATACATCTAAAAAACACTCCCACATGTAAGACTCAGAACACTGTAGAAAGGGGGTGAAAAGATTGAAAGAGCCAGAGGATCGGGGAGCTCGCAGTAAGATGTGTCTCCTAGTAATGTCATAAGCTACACCCATAAAGCCTGATTGACAAGACTGCTCAAGTGTGAGCTGGCACTTCTGCTTTCAGTATATAGTCCTTTGAAGAAGAGCTATGAGGTGGTTTTTCTTTTGTTATGGCTTATCAGATGAAATGAAGAAATTCAGAAACATGTAAGAAGTACTTTTCAGTGCTGACCTACGAAATTCCTCCAAGCTGAAGAATCAGATGTCCATACTTGCTTATACCTCTTTGGATCTTTGTGTAAAGGTCACAAAAAGTATTTAAGAAAACAATGACTTCCTTTGCCTTAATGTCATGTTTTTGTTGTTGTTCAAATGGTAACCCTTGTGACGGAGTGTCAAGACACAGGACACCAGGAGTAGTGTTTAATGGTACAGCACTCTCCTCGTGTGTGGAAGACTTTGGGTTTACCCCACGTTCTGACAGGAAAATAAAATAAAATAAAATGTATATGCCAAAAGAGTTTATGTTAAGAAAGAACTAACCACCAGCCATGGAAATCTTACCCCAAAGTTGAATTTTGTTAAATTTTACAATATTGGGGTTTTTTTTAGTCTTCTCTGCTAGACAGCAACCACAATTTTACTAAATTCCATATTCCTAAGCCTAACACAAGCCAGGTGCATGATGGGTACTTCATACATGTTTGGGACAGTTTGCATATAGTAAGAGTGGAAAGTTTTCCCCCACAAAATATAGCTATTGTACTCAGAGCACCTATTCCCACTTATGGAGAACTCTGGTGCTGTGCGGCATGCGCGGTTCTCTTTTAAATGGCCTATGGGATCGAGTTGCAGAAGAAGTGGGACTGAGCTGTGAGACAAGGGGAACTCCCACAGGAGTCTGCCAGAAAGATGGCCACAGACCTCACAGCACCTCAGAACGAAACTGTCCTCAACCTTCTTCCATTAGGCTTGGAAGTCTGGGCTGCTAGTTTTTGTCTTTGAGTATGATTCTCTTTGAAGGAGTGTAGACTTAAGACAGCATCTCTGTGTCACGGTTTATCCTGCAGAAGCGATCAGCACTGCCATCTGTCCATCTGTAGTGGTCCCCAGAAGAAGGTTTCCCCACAGCCAGGGTCCAGTGCACCACTTCTCCCCCAGTGCCTCCTGCCTGGCAACTCTTCCTTTCATTACAACCATTTGAGCTAGTTTGCATTTCCTTCATGCATAGAATTTGAGGAGCTTAAATCATTTTTTTTTTTTCAGATAAACAGTGTTAACGATCTAAATTTAGGTCTAAATCTGTTTACCTCAGATTTCTACAGAATATAAATTAAGTAAGGAGAAGGACTGAAGTGGGTGTCTGGAGACTGAGGTATTCTACCACTCTGCTGTCGATTTTGAATATGACCTTAATTGTTCAAGTCTCTTAACAATGAGCACGGAATTAAAGGGACTTTTGAAATAGAAGAGTCCCTTGGACATGAAGATCATGAGCCCAAAGGTCTAGGAGTAGCGCCTGGGACTCTGTATTTATAACTGGCTCTCAGGCGTTGTCTACAGCTCTCCCATCTGACGCCTCATACGACTTCAGCCTTAAAAAACAGTGAGTCTTAAAAATGCCAGTTCTTTTCGGCAAAGTAATTCCAGCTAACATATATGTGTCCGTATAGAAAGTTAAGGAAGTGGGAAGTTACCATTAGAACAACTGGTAGCAATGACTGTTAGTGAAATTGGTAGGTGAGGCTTAAATCGGAAGCTTGAAGTGTATGAAGAAAGAGGAAATAGTTTCTTGCTCTCAATCAGCACTCTCTATTGTTTATTATAAAAGGGCAGATAATAGGTTTGGAAGACGTATCACCTTAATGATTTGATCGAAGCTGTTTATACCAGTAACCAGGCATTACACAGCTCCTGCTGATGTACCGTGAAGTGCACAGCACTTCAACAGATTCTCCTTCAGAACCCACTTCAGTCTGACTGTGACATGATCTTACTGGACAAACACAAACTGAGGAACAGTTCATTAAATAATTTCATTTGAAATGTCTAGTCATGGAAGACAAGGAAAGACTGAGGAATTGCCAGAGTTGAAGTAGAGCAAGGAGGAAAAGCAAATACCATGAAATGGCCCTGAAAGAAAAATATACATCAATAAAATGTGGCGACAGTCTTTAGAATGCAGTGTAGTACAAGTACCTAGTTTTGACTGATGTACCATAGTAATCAGCATAAAATTAGATTTTATGGAGCTACATGGCATTCTATTCTAATTTGCCACTTTTTTTTAAGTAAAAAGGGCTCATAGGTATGTTCTTCAAAGCTTTTTTCCACTTGTTCCAAAGTTGCATTTTGTTTTGTTTTGTTTTGTGTTTTGAGTACAGATGTGCTCAAACAAATGAATTGTTTAAGTTGTACGTGGCATGCAATTTGCAAATAATGATTTTGCATTCAATTATTTTACTATAAAACCATTTATCTTCCTCAAATCTGAAGCTCATTAAACAATTGTGAACAATTGTAGTTGTCTTAACTATTCTTGTGGCATTCCTGAATCTAAAGGTTTTACAGTTAACAGAATGATAACCAACTTCTATTGAGTTTACTGCAGATCTGGCACTATGATGAATGCTTTAAATACCCTACCTCATAATTCTCCTCAATAACCCTATTATTACCACCACTTTATAGATGGAGAAATATTTAGAGATGTAAAATAGCTTGCTTAAGTTCACATAGTAATTTGTTTGTAGAGCCAAGACTTGAACCATTACTTAAGCTTTCAATGATGCTATTTACAGTGCAGCTTAATAATAATAGCAGTTGATTCACTCTCCCTGATATTATCGTAGAGTCAACATTTTTAAGGATTAGATCACAGTGACAAAGAGATTGGCCAGTGCTTTATGATCTTCAAATCAATGCGAACGAGCAAAGCAGGGTTCCAGACAAGATGAAAGTGTCAAGTGACCTCTAGAAGATTCCTTGCATAGAGCAATTAAGGATGAGAAGAGATGTGAGCTGTTTCTGACGGTCATAACAGATTACACCATTGGTCGCAGCACCCCTACACCAGTGGCTAAGTCAGCCAACAGGCTTTCCTTAGTGTAGAGTGCTTTCTAGGCAAAGTGGAGCATGGGCCACAGAGGACCCTCACCTGGCTAGGCCTCCAGCTAAACCTGGGATAACACAATGATACAGTGGTTGTGAAAGCAGAGAGAGCAAAAGGAAAACAAAATTCAGTTAATGTACTCTTTCCTGATTTCTTCTGTGTATATACTTAAGCCTCAAAGACAGCCCAAAGGCTTAGTGGGTTAAAAGGCCTGGAAAGGCTCAGTGGTCTGGACAACATGACTTGGAAATGAGTTATGTTTTCACCTCAGGATGGCTACATGCAGGAAGAAGAACATTTGTCTCATGGAAGTCTCAATTGATGTTTATAGTATTTAATGCTTATATTGTTTATTACTGCGTCTGGTTACAGAAAATATTTAGGAAAGCTTGTTCTTATAAAAACAATTGATCTATGCTGTCATATGTTATAAACATGAACAGACAATAAAGAATCTTAACTATAGATATTTGAAGAAAAGCAACAGGTCAAATAGATGAAGGAAAATGTGGGTCGCTTGGAAAGGATATGATAGAATTAATTTTTAAAATAAACACTGAAATATATTCCACTTAGAAATATCAAGAGTAGTTGAGGGAAAGATATTTTGTCAAAAAGACAATGTGTTACAAAAAAGGAAATCTAAACTATAATTGCTGAATGAACACTCTCATTATGAATTACATACTGTTGATTAGTGAATTAGAGATTTAGGAACTACCTTGAGGCACAGAATGCAGAGCAAGAATGTAAACAATTAGGAATTATGAAAGACAAGTGACTGGGAGAATAGTCTTTGCAGTATATGCCCATCTAAATCCACTCTAACTGGCTATGCTGGCTCGTTTGATGTCAATTTGACACAAGCAAGAGTTACTTTGGAAGAGGTAATCTCAGTTGAGGAAAATGTCCCCACAGAATTGTCTATGGGCAAGGCTGTGGCACCTTTCCCTAATTGACAATTGATGTGTGGAGACACAGCTCACTGTGGGCCTCCCCTGGCTTAGCTGAGCAAGCAGCACTCCTCCATGGCATCTGCGTCACTCCCTGCCTCCAGGTTTCTGTTCTGGTTGTAAAGTTGTTTTTGGTCATAGTGTCTTATCACAGGAACAGAAACGTTAACTAAGACTCCAGAGCAGATGTAAATTGGGTAATTTTTAATGATGTATAAAAGAACATTTATTTAGACTGAACCTTTGTTTGAGGTTTCTAGTGGGAAGATTTTTCCATGCCTATAAAAGATATTCAAACACCCAGGGGGACCTGCACAAGCTGTTGCACCAACCAAGGACAATGCATGCAGTGGGCTTAGGCCCTCTGTTCAGATGTAATCAGTGGACAGTTGAGGAAGGGGAAACAGCAAGCTATCCGGATGAGACCTGGTAGGCTGGGGTCATATGGGTGGGGGGGCCTTCTGTCAGGGGTCTAGGGGAGGGAATAGGGCAGAAGAGGGAGGGAGGGTGGGAATGGGAAGATATAAGTGAGGGGATAACAATTTAAATGTAATCTAAATAAATTATAATAAAATTTTAAAAGAAAAAAAGAAACACATGCACATATTCATGTTCTAAGAATGTTTTAATTTTGTAGGTACAGGAAAAAATTTTATAAATCTCTATATTACAGTGATATATAGAAACGACCAATAGCATCATTGGCCAGGTCAGTGAGCATGCTTGATGAGAAGCAAAAACTGACCAGGTTGTGAGCCTAAGTTGTTTTGAATAAATAGCCTAGCATTTGTACAGCAACAAGAAAATTACACTTTGTGACATTCTGAAACTTAGGAAATATTCTATAAATCCATTATTTCTGGAAAAAAGTCTTCAAAAATATAACCATATAGTCAAGTCCATGACAATGTAGAAGTAATAAAAAGAAAGATGGCACAGATATGAAACAGAGCATTGAAATAATAGTCATCCAGATAATTCAAAGTACTTTTTATTGAAAATAGATTCTTCTCTCATACAATAAAACCTGGCCACAGTTCCCCTCCCTATACTCCTTCCAGTTCCCCCACAGCCACCCTCACCCCAGATCCACTCCCCTCCACTTCTCTTCAGAAAGGAATAGGCCTCCAAGAGACAGCAACAAAATACAACAAAGCAAGATACAATAAGACAAGGCAAAAGCCCTCATATAAAGACTGGACAAGGCAACCCAAAAGGAAGAAAAGAGTCACAAGAACAGGCAAGAGATTCAGAGACACGCATACTTTTTAAAAATGCATACATTAGGAGGATAAATTAGCATCATACTAACAATCTGAAACTAAAGTTCCAATTGGTTAAAAACCACATATAGGAGAACACATCCAATTTTTGAGAACTTTATGCTATACCTTATTTTCTTTGTTATAGTATTCTTGTGTTGGGATTCTCCAGAGGTACGTAACCAATAAAATGTGTATATTATGTATAATATACACAGATATAATTGTAAGAGAGAATTTATTATACTGGCCTAACAATCAAAGGCTGAATGGTCCTATCACCGTGGCTAGAGGACCAAGGATAGGAAGCTGGAAGCCTCGGAAGAAGAGGAACAAATGATGGAATTCTAGGCAAAAGTTGAGAAGTCTAGAAATCCCTTGGAGAATCATGTGTTCAAATATGTGTTCAAAGGAAGAAGAATCTGGATTTTAATGCATCTGAGTGATGGCAGGAGCTAAGGTCACACTCACGTGGGGGGCAAGCTTGTGAGAAGACATGCGAGTCTCCTTCTGCCATGCACTCCACTTGTGCCCTTAACCTATCAAATGGTGCTACCCATGCTCAGAGTCAGACTTTCACTCACTTTGGAGGTGAAGAAACACACCATGGATATACCCAGACAACTCTCTGTGCAGTCAAAGGTGATAGAGGAGAGTAACCATCCCTGTACAAGTCTCAATGCACTTAAGATGCTAAGACTACTGTTCTTGCTTCATGGGTGAGCTGTTGTTAGATTTATTCTGACCTTAGTGTCTCTGTTTCTCTTAACTTCTTCCTAATAGCCTGATTAGCTTAGTCTCTATATTCCCTGTGGGATGCTTCTTTGAATATCTGGTAATTGTTGGCTGTCTGGTCATATACAAGAGTGAGATTTAGCCTATAATTTGGTGAGTCTTGCTTAATCAGAGCACCTAGGTGTTCCTCCTTGAACTGGACATTTTCTAGGCTTTGTCCTATGGACATGAGTTGTCACTAACAAAATTCTAAGAGTGGTAAGTTCAGTAATTAGCATGGCATGGCTTTGTGGTGCACCTTGCCCTTCCTCTATACCTGAGCCCTCTAAGAATAGACTTTCAATTTATTGTAGGGGTAAGGAAGAGGATACAAATGCCAATGTTCAATATGTACAAGTTTTTCTATGTTGGCTTTTCTTCTTTCCAGTTCTGGAACTTTCTGTGAATATATAATTGACTTCTTCTGTGACAGCTTCCCTTTTTGATTTATGCTTTTTACTTAAAAAAAAATAAGATCATCATTTTAAAATGTATGGATTGCTTCTTGCCCATTATACTATCTTGCTTTCCTGTTGTTATCAATTTAGGTTTTCAAAGTTCTCTGCTCCCTTCTTCTCATCAAGAAAAGAAGCAGAGATAAGAATACATGTTCTATCAAAGAACCTCCTTATGGAGATGGCTTTATATGTGGCAAACAAGCCACTGGGCAAAATGTCCTCATCATTACCACAGACAGAATTCTGCCTAAAAAAAGGCATGCTTGGATGCAGGCAGAGTCAATGGCCAACCTCTGCCAAGACAGGGTAAGCAAGTCCTCAAAAGTGCCTGCCTCACAAATCTGTCTGTAAGATATATTGGGCCAGAAGGCCGAAGAAGATGTTCCAACATAATAGAGAGTTTTGGGTGACTATTCTGATAGCTAGCAGTCTCTGTCATTTTTTTTTTCACTTTGGAAGCTGCTAACCTGCACTCCCTATATACTCAGGTAATCAAGTTTATTCCTTCCCAAGTCTCTGATAGAGTTGAAGACCAGGTAGCGTAGTTTTACAATGAGGCTTAGTTGTTTAGAGTTTAACAAGTTTTTAGGTCTAGAGAGATGTTTTAAGTTGATAATGACAAGATGTGATGGAGATTGATTTACATTCAGAATTTTAGACACACCAAGATAGGAAAGATGTTTTCTTTAAGGCTCTCAAATACAAATAACCAAAGCACTAAGACTGTAACATTCATATAATTTCCTGATTATGTCATGGTTCTTCTTGCTATAGGTAGTTTATTGTATATATGTGGAATAATATAAATGTATATGTAAAAAATAAAAAAATAAAGAGTTTCTCTGAAAAAATAAAAAAAAAAGAATACATGTTCTGCTTTAGCTTATCAAAGAACTTTGTGGCAACATTTGCATGGAAAATTTCCTCCTCTCTCCACTGATAATGAAAGTCACATTTAGATTTTGGCTGGAGTTGTATTCAAATGTCTGTATATGCTTGTGATTTTTAAGAGCATACATTATCTGTACAGAATGATGGGCATCATTATCACATGTCCACACACGTATACAATGTGCTTTGATCATCTCCAGCACGTCATGTTCTCTTTGACCCCTTCCTGCTAGTCTCCCTTCTGCTTTCAGCAATTTTTTAATCTAAATTCTGCCTATGAGCAAGTTGCAAATATTTTCTGTTCTGAGTCTTGCTTACTTCATTTAGTATAATTTTCACTTTTATCCCTTCAAATATCTACATTATTTTGAGAGAGTTAATAAATATAGACTTCACCTAAGCCTCCCCCCACACATACACATCTATCCAGTTTTTCCAGGATCATTTCTGGAGTGTCTGTCTTGAAAATGTCTTTGTGTGGGTCATGCAGATAAGGGGATCAAGTAACAGGGAAGTGAAAAGACATTGAGGAGGCCTTGAGAACAGACAGAATGTCTTCTTTGGGGGGTTCTATTGCTGTAGTAAGACAGCATGGCCAGAAACAACCAGGGACTGCACTGCCCACAGGGACCTAGGCCCTCCCACATTGATCATCAGTAAGATACACCGCAGGCCAGGCTGGTGGGGACAGTTTCTCAGTTGAAATTCTCCCTTCCAAGGTGACTCTTGCTTGTATCAAGTTGACAGAAAACAAGTCAGTGCACAGGTTTTTATCTAACTGCTCTTAGTTTATTCAGTTTTCCTGATCTTTCTCCTTCAAGATCAAGAGTATTAACATCATTTGTGCGTTTGTTAAAATCTGAATGAGTTCATATGAAACATACATAACTGGAATACAAATGTTTCATATTTAATATTTCATCAGTTCATAGTTACTTCTAAACACATGCCTGTCTTATTCCATTTTCTGCTGCAGGAGTGACTACCACAGACTAAGGAATTTATAGCAAAATAAGATATTTATTGTCACAGGTCTGGAGGTTGGGAAGTTCAAGACCAAAAAGAAGTACTGCTAAGGAATTTCTTGCTGCACCAAAACATGGCCTATTAGGTGTCATGTAGAAAGAGTGCACTGGGGAAAGGGCAGGAATGATTCAGCTTGCATGTGAAAGAACTAACTTTTATAACAAGACTCAATCCACAATATCTAATCTACCCCAAAGTGACACAACCCAATCACCTCTCTGAGGTCTTAGAGTTCCTGCTCCTAATTCTGCCATACTGACAATTAAATTCATCATGAGTTTTGAGAAACATTCAAGCCATAGAAATGCTTGCTTTTCAAAATTGAGGTGAGCGGGATGTTTAATTTCCATTCCATAATTGCTGCCTTTTGATCACTTCAAAGGATCCATTTCCCTTTGAATCTGTTATATTATTCCAATCCATCATCATATCTGAAAGTATTTCAGTCAATTATTGTGCTTGAAAATGATGGGTGATTACCCTTATTAAGATCAAGCTTTTAGCATGTGGGCCTGAGAGATACATTTATACAAGCACAGTAGTAGGTTGGGTTTTTAAATACACTTTTTACTTATACTATTTATGCTATGATGAAATCAAGACATAACTCCAGTCTCAGCTGAGAAGCATCTAAAGAGAAGAAAAGCATCAAAATTGAACATAATTCATTCTTCTGAATGTGATGTTTCCTTGTATTTGTCAGTTATATTTTTAGGACCTTCTAAAATGGCAAGAAAAGGGCCATGGCTCTTAGGACCTAGGGAGTCTGCCTTTGTTTTCAGACACTGTAGCAAATTCATGTGGTAAACATCACATTTGTTTGGCCAGCAAACCGATAGCTTAACCTTCAAAATAGTACATAGGTTTTGCTCTATCAAATGAAATGTGTCAGAATATTCTTAGAAATTCTGAAATCATAATCAAATGTAGACATCATCATGAAGATATAATGGATAGCTATCAAATGTAAAGTGTTCCAGAGGAATAAAATTATTTGAAGTAAACAGCAAAGAGGTTGTATTAAAAGAGCTATCCTCCAAAGTAACTGGAAGTGGCCAAAAAAGGAGATTTTGGACTTTTGAAATTTAAAAAGTCAAGATTTCATCAAAAATTTTATTTTTGATGGGGATGAAATATAACACAAAAAGAAGAAACTGAACTATGTGAGAAGCAATTTGAAATATAGGAAATTTGAGTTTATTAAAATGGTAACGTTATAGCATCAGGAAAATATTATAAATATCACTAAATAATAATAGGATAGTAAACATGGAGATTTACTTAAAATGCAATATGGTGGATTTATCAAGTGTTTATCTCTATATTAGTATTAAATCATAACTATTATAGAAAATCTCTTTTTCTATAATAATTACCTTCAAGATAATAAAAGCAGACTCACATTGATGTTGGGGCATAGAGGACACCTAGTTCACAGAGTTAACATGGCAGAATCCCCGATGTTCTTTGGCTGCCTGCTTTCAGTGCCTGATAAGCTTTAAGACCAGCACAGTCTCACCAGTGTAGCAATTAGTGAACTTATAAATGCATGTGAGACACACGCACTCAAAAAGATCAGAGGAAGGATAGCAGGCTACTGAGAAGAGACTTGATACCCTGTGAGCATATACAGGGGGAAGAGGGCCCCCTTAGTCACAGTCATAGGGGAGGGGAGTAAGGGGAAAATGGGAGGGAGGGAGGAATGGGAGGATACAAGGGATGGGATAACAATTGAGATGTAATACGAATAAATTAATGAAATATATTTTTAAAAAATTTTTAAATAAAAAATTAAAAAGATATTTTATTCATGGATGAAGCCACTTATATTGGCAAATAACTATATTCAACATGTGTCTTTGTTGTTGTTGTTCAAGTGTTTAAATCAATAAATCCAAAGTTAATCTTGTGATAGACATAGAGGAAGATTGACAGCTGTGGTTAAGTGTAGCCAGAGTTTTTGGCTACTTTATTGAGTTCTTTTCCCTACCTCCCTACACCACCCCTACCCCAACATGAGATAGGAGAAAAAGTAGGTTAGAGGAGAACATGGGTGTTGGTATTGTTAGACTACTTCCTGCTCATTAGAGGCACCAAGTTCCTTGGAGTGATTTTTATCTGCACCATCAGGGTATCTCCAACCAGCAACCATCACTCCAGCAAACAGCAGGCACAGGAGGAACAACAACATCTCTAGGCCATCTCAGGGCTCTAGCACTTATACCCTCTCAAGAGTCCCAGATTTCCAAATGTAAGCAATCCTTAGCTGGCAGAAATTACACCTCCGCTAGAGCACAAGGCAAATCATAGTTAGCTGCTATGGTCAATCTGAAGCAACCCCATATTTCACACCTGGGATTAAAACAAAAACATATTCACACAATATTTCTATGTTTAAAAAAACTCCAACATTATCACTACAGTTAAGTACTTAAGAACATTCAATTAGAGGGAAACAAATTACACCCATACGGGAAGAACCAATGATTGTAAAGGCCTTTTGAACCATAGCTTCTTAAATAAAATAAACACAAGAAACATATAAGAATCTAATACATGAAAGGCCATCATATAAAGAAGAAAATATTTCTTTTAACATATTAACATTCGGTGTGTCTTAGTTTCTTTTCCAGTTGCCTTGGTAAAATGCCCTGACAAAAGCAACTTAAGAGAGAAAGGTTTATTTGTGACTCACAGTTCAAGGGTGTAGTCCATCATGATGGGGAAGTTAACACAGCAGGAGCTTGAAGTAGCTAGTCACTTTACATCCTTAATCCGGAGTAGAAACAATGAATACATGCTGAACCTGGGGAAATTATGTACTCTAGAACTAGGTAAATAATCACAAGATGAGTTCTAGGACCCACTGGGCCCACTGTAAGTTGGACTCAGCTAAAATTCCATTGAGTACCTAACCTTCATAAGCTCCCACTTTAACTGGAGGCCCATAACACATCTGAGGTCTCCTGGAATCAATGTTAATTTAGAATTGCTGCCTATTGGTCCTGAAAGATCTGATTTTTATCATTTCCCTAATATACAGTACCAAGGTCCTTCCTTGCATAGACTCAGCATCCCGTTCCTACAAAAGGTTCTGGATCGGTAAGCTAGCTCAAGTGGAAGCTGGTTGAGAGCATGTAATTCTCTAAACAAGATAATCTTTTATTTATTTGCTCTAAATTTTTTCTGTGTATACAGATAAAATTAGGACTTAGTAGGCTGCCTATCTATTTTACTCTTGAAAGTGCTATGATTAGTTAGCCAGACTCTGCTCTCTATGGAAGTTGGGTCATAATGAGCATTCATTTGCCTGTGCTGTCTATTGTGGTAAGTACGCTCATGCTGCCTTTGATGATTCTGTGCTGCTACTTGGCCCTTGCTACTCTAGGATCCAATTAGACACATTGAATTTAATTCACCTACTCGAGCAGCTGCATCTCTCACCCTAAGTTCTGGTATACAAAGAAGAGCAATGGAAGAGTTCTTCAAATATGCTGGTGCCTCTCACCAGTCTGTGCATTAAAGTTTCAGTAAAAAGGGTATGCCTTCTGAGCCCTCCTACTGTGCAGGATTAACACAGCAAATCCACTTCAGCAGTAACTGATGAATAATGTAGATGATTAATATACATGAGTAATACACAGCTAATCTATCAAGGAAATAAATACACTGACTTCCTAATATTCTTTGAAGTTCTTACATTCATAATTTCATTAAAGCAAATGCATCATTTTTTTCTAAAATGCTTATGATTATTCTACATTTAGATATAGCAACAATATGTATGTATGTATGTATGCATGTATGTATGTATGCATGTATGTATGTATTAGCCACAAAAAAATCTGAATAACAAACTCATTGTATCAAGATCTAGATATAATTTCTTTTAATACTTGATGCCTTGCAAGCATTTTTCATATATGCATGTGATGTGTGCAATATGTAAGATGCATCTTCCCAAATATTTTTATTAATTCTTTTGGCATTTTATACGACACATTTTAAACTTACTCACTTCCCTCAACTCTTTTCCTTGCCATTCTCTCAACCTCCCTTCCCTTCCTTACCAACTTTGAGATGATGTATTTTCCCCATTGACTTCAGTGTGTGTTGCCCAGATAGTCTTGGGACTGGAGCCTGCTCTGGCATATGAGCAGCCTACCAGGGATAACATCATTAAAGAAAACTTACTCTCTCTCCCCGGTGGCTATCAAATGCTAGCTACTCCACAGCTAGCTCTGGGGTCGCTTGCCTACTTTCCTCATTCCTTGCTGAGATTTTTGCATGGCTGGAGCTTGCAAAAGTCTTGTGCGTGCTATCACAATCATTGTGAGTCCATCTGTCCATATGCCCTGTTGTGTCTGGAAAACAGTTTCCTTGTAATTACCCGCCATCTCCGGCTCTTACAGACTTTCCAACCCATCCTCTGCAAAGACTGATCCTGAGGGAAGGAGTGTTTGAAATTGAGCACTTTGACCAGTTGGAAGTCTATGTATAAATTGCCATCTAATGCAAGAAGAAGCTTCTCTGCTGAGAGCTGAGAGATATTCTGACTTATAACTAGGGAAATAAGTCATTAGGAGTCATTCTAGTAATAGTATTAGGTTCTCCCTGAGGGCCTATGACCTAGCCATAAGGTTCTTAGGCCCAGGTATAGTTACAGGTATGGGTTCCGTCTCATAGAATGGACCTCTGATCTGATCAGAAACAGATTGATTTCTCTCATAACATTTGTGCCACTATTGCACCTGTTGTAGCTTGCAAGATTGACATCTGGGTGAGTTGAGGCCCACCTTGTCTCCTCTGAAGCATAAAATACTGTATTTAAGAAACACTATCCAAATGGGTAGTCTTTGTTACAACTCTTTTCAATAGTGATATTAGCTTGTCTCTCTGAAGCTATTCCAAGCCTCTCACTGGGCTATCAGCGTTAATTTCCTTGTTGTTTTGATTTATCTATGGGATAGCACTAGCAACTCTGAAGAGAAACTGAGGCAGTTTACTCTATGATCTGTTAACTCTCTTGGGTTTGCAGGGTGCCCCACTGAGCTGCTGGTTCTCAAGAAACTCTAACCTAATCCCACGATTATTAGCTTCTAAGTCATTTACCATCACTTGTAGCTTTAATTGCTCTAACAAACAGTTCCTTTAAAAGTTTCTCAAAATACTTGATATAGGTGTCTCATCTAGTCCTCACTGACTGTCACACTTACCAAGAGGTTCTTAAAAAGACAGTAAACCAGCTAGGTAGTGGTGGACCACACCTTTAATCTCAGCACTCTGGAGGCAGATCTCTGTGAGTTCAAGGCCAGCCTGAGCTACAGAACAAGTTCCAGGACAGCTGGGACTACACAGAGAAACCCTGTCTCAAAAAACAAAGAAAGAAAGAAACAAACAACAACAACAACAACAAAAATGCAATGAACGCTGAAATCACCTACAAAGGTTTGTTAAAATACAGACTTCTGGGAATTGTTCTCCAGAGAGTCCAGTTCTCCATCTTGGAAAGACCAGAGATTTTGCTCTTTAACAAGTTTTCAGAAGGTGCTGGAGCTGCAGTTATAAGATCCAGACTTGGAGAGTCACCACTCTGAACATCCTTTCATTACGTGAATCTGATGTCCACACCACTGAGCATTTCTCCCTGTGCTAGTGATTCTGGCAGTAATGTACCCTTAGCTACATCTCTACAATAGAAGTATTAGTTTCATTTAGAATATTTCCTAAAATAGAACAAGGGTATGGGACTATCTAAAGGTTTTGATCCTTATTACCAAATTATCCATCAGAAAGTTTATATGAATTAGAGTTCTAATCAAGTGATGAAAAAGCCTACAGAATGGGGGTAAATTCTGTGCCAGCTATACATCTAACAGATGATTAGTGTCTGGAATGCACAAAAGAGTCAAAACAAATCACAAAGGGGGTAAAATCAATTTAGAAATGTGCTATGGAACTGAGCAGAGAGTTCTCTGAAGCAGGAATACAAATGGCTAAGATTTTTTTTAATGTTCACCATTCTTAGTCAACAGGAAAATATAAACTAAAATTACTTTGAGTTTCACCTGACCCCAATCAGAATGGCTAAGATCAAGAAAACAAAAGGCAACAGATGCTGGTGAGGCTGTGGGGAGTGCAAATTGCTGCAACCACTATGAAAGTCAGTTTGGGAGTTCCTCAAAAAATTAGAAATAGATCTATACTATGACCCAAGGGACTCTGTATCCTATTAGAAATACTGTTCACTAATGCTCATAGCTACTGTATTCACAATAGCTAGGAGATGAAAACAGCCTTGATGTCTATCACCTAATCATGGATAATGAAAATGTGATACTTATATACAACAGAATTTTATTCAGCTGTAAAGAAAGATGAAATTATTAAATTTATAGATAAATGAATGTATGTACAAAGAATCCTGAGTGAGGTAACCCAGACCCAAAAAGATAAAGGTTACATATACTTATTCAGATGTGGACTTAAGGTTTGTGTTTTTAACCTGGAGTACCTGTAAAATCCAGGAAACTAAAAATGAACCATTGGGGGGGGATAGGAGAGAAAGATCTTAAGGGAAGGGATAAGAGTAGAACATAGGTGATGTGAAGGGGAAAGGAGGAATAATAGGAAGAGAGGTTTACATGGGGAGAGGAATGGGAGCTTAGGGTGGTGAAGCGTGCATGTGAGGTATAACTACCCCTAAGGATGTTTGGAAAAGCCATATGGAAATGGCTATTAATTGGAGCTATGTTGTATGGTGTGTAATGGTCCTTTTAGAAAATCTAGTTGCCAAGCAAAAACCTCAGTGTCAGGTGTGAGATGGTTTGGTTCTAATAACTCAAGTTGCTGGTTAGAGATGTCCCTGAGATTCCCCCAACAGGTTATTGCCATTGCTCTTGGTTACTGAAAAGAACTTGATGGTAAGACTGTATTACTATGTAAATCACATACTTCAGTCACAAGACATGGAGAAACCAATTTTGTATTTACCAGGGATCTTCCTTTCTGCTTGGTAGATTTCATAGTTGAAAGGTGCCATGGAGGCTGATAGGGGAGAAAAATCATCAATATTTTTCTCATTTGTGAAGCCTGTTAGCTACAATAATGACCAGCATGGCAAGAATGCCCATGGGTACAATGGTGGCATGAATATTATTGGGCTAGCTAACTACTTTCTAGTTGGATTTAAGGGCCAGGCCACTGGGGGAAACACGCATGCCTTGTACTGTAAATATGATCAAGAACTCCTGTCTGTGCACCTCATAGGCCCTAATGGTAAGCTTAATATTATACTCTGCTAAATGAATATAATATCAAACTGTCCTATAAATTCATGCTTTCCTATGTGTAGACATCCAGTTAGACAAGCACCATTTGTTGAAGATGCTATCCTTTTTCCACTGAATAAATTTAGCTTCCTTGTCAAAAATCAAGTGTCCATATATGTATGGGTTTATTTCTGGGTCTTGAATTCGATTCCATTGATGAACCAGACTATTGCTGTGCCAGTACCATGTTGTTTTAATTACCATTGTTTCATAGTACAGCTTGAGATCAAGTATGGAGATTCCTCCAGAGAATATTTTATTATACAAGATTGTTTTAGCTATTATGAGTTTTTTATTTTTCCATATGAAATTGTGAATTGATCTTTCAATGTCTTTAAAAAGTGTGTAGGTATTTTGATCGGGATTATATTGAATCTGTAAATTGTTTTTGATAAGATGGCCATTTTTGCTGTGGTAATTCTCCCAATACATGAACAAAGGAGATGTTTTTGTCCTCTGATGTCATCTTCAATTTCCTTCTTCACAGATTGAAGTGTTTTCATACAAGTCTTTCACTTTCTTGGTTAGAGTTACACCAAGAGACTTTATATTACTTGTGGCTACCATGAAGAGTGTAGTTTCCCTAATTTCTTCCTCTGCACTATGGTCATTTGTATACAGGAGGGCTACTGACTTTGTGAGTTAATTTTGTATCCACCCACTTTGCTGAAAGTGTTTATCAGCTGCAGTAGTTCTCTGGTGGAATTTTGGGGGTCACTTATGTACACTATCATATCATCTGCAAATAGGGATAATTTGACTTCCTTCTTTCCCACTTGGATTCCTTTGAATCTCCATTTGTTGTCTTATTGCTCTAGCTAGATCTTCAAGAACTATATTGAAGAGATCTGGAGAGAGTGGGCAGCCTTGTCTAATCCATGATTTTAGTGAAATTCCCTGAGTTTCTCTCCATTTAATTTGATGTTGGCTATTGGCTTGCTGTATGTAGCCTTTATTATGTTTAGGTATGTGCCTTGTATCCCTGATCTCTCCAAAATTTTAAACATGAATGATGAATGGGTGTTAGATTTTGACAAATACTTTTTCAGCATCTAAGGAGATGATCATGTGGGTTTTTTCTTTCAGTGTGTTTATATGGTGGATTACATTGATGGATTTTCATATATTGAACCAACCCTGCATGCCTGGAATGAAGTCTACTTAGTCATGGTGAATGATATCTTTGATGTGTTCTTGAATTCAGTTTGCAAGTATTTTATTGAGTATTTTTGCATCAATGTTCATAAGAGAAATTGGTCTGAAATTCTCTTTCTTTGTTGGGTTGTTGTGAGGTTTAGGTATCAAAGTGACTGTGGCCTCATAGAATGAGTTTGGTAATGTTCCATCCATTTCTATTTTGTGGAGTAGCTTGAAGAGTATCAGTATTAGCTCTTCATTTAAGGTCTGGTAGAATTCTGTGCTGAAATCATCTGGCCCTGGGATTTTTTTGGTTGTGAGACTTTTAATGACTGCTTCTATTTCTGTAGGAGAAATAGGACTATTTAATCTGTTTATCTGATCTTGATTCAACTTTGGCAAGTGGAATGGAATCGATCAAGAAAATTGTCCATGAATGTCTACATGTAGAAAAATGCAAGTAGATCCATATTTATCACCATGCACAAAACTGAAATTCAAGTAGATTTAAGACCTCAACATAAAACCAGAGACACTGAATATGTTAGAAGAAAAAGTGGGGAAGAGCCTTGAACTCATTGGCACAGAACAGAACAACAGCCCAGGCTCTAAGGTCAACAATTAATAAATGGGACCTCATGAGGCTGAGAAGCTTCTGTAAGGCAGGAGACACTGTCAACAGAACTAAGCAACAGCCTACAGACTGGGAAAAGATCTTCACCAACCCTACATCTGACAAATTCTAATATAAAGAGCTCAAGAAATTAAACACCACCAAACCAAATAATCCAATTAAGAAATAGGGCTCAGAATTAAACAGAGAATTCTCAACAGAGGAATATCAAATGGCCAAGAAATACTTAAAGATATGCTCAATGTCCTTAGTCATCAGAGAAATGCAAATCAAAATCACTCTGAGATTCCATCTTACACTCATCAGAATGGCTAAGATCAAAAACTCAAGTGACAGCACATACTGGTGAGGATTGCTGGTGGGAGTGCAAACTTGTACAACCACTTTGGAAATCAATCTGGTGCTTTCTCAGAAAACTGGGAATAGGGATACCTCAAAACCCTGCTATTCCACTCCTTGGAATATACCCAAAAGATGCTCAACCACACAACAAGGACATTTGCTCAACAATGTTCATAACAGATGTCCTTAGTCGAAGAATCGATTAAAAAAACTAGTACATTTACACTATGGAATACTACTCAGCTATTAAAAACAAGGAAATCTTGAAATTTGCAGGCAAATGGATGGAACTAGAAATGATTATCCTAAGTGAGTTAACCCAGACCCAGAACGATACACATGGTACATACTTACTTATAATTGGACACTAGCCCAACAGGGATGTCCTCTGAGAGTCTTCATTTAGCGGAGGATTAGGATAGATGCTGGGACTCCCTATTGGGACTCGAGGGGAGAGAGGTATGGGAGAATGGGGAAATGGAAGACCCAGAGGCTCTTGGAACCCTACAAGAAGACCATCAAAGCTGGTGGATCTGGAACCACGGATGTCTGCTCAAACTACTCTACTAACCAAGCACAATGCATGCAGTAAACCTAGACCCCCGATTCAGATCTAACCAATGGACAACACATTCTCCACAGTTGTGTCGAGAGTAGGTACTGACTCAGACATGAACTATGTTGCCCCCTTTTTAACCACTTCCCCTTGGTGGGGAGGTCTTGTGGCACACAAAGGAAGGGGAAACAGGCTACCAGGAAGAGACCTGATAGGCTGTGATCATATGGTGCAGAAGGAGGTCTTCTTCTGTCACAGGCCTAGGAGAGGGGAATAATGTAAAAAAGAGAGGGGAAGTGATAAGATACAAGTGAGGAAATAACAAATTATTTAAATAAATTTTTTAAATTCATGCTTTTTTACCCACAGATTAGTTCAACTCCAAGACCTCCTCAGAGGTGTGCATGTGTGTGTGTGTATGTGTGTGTGTGTGTGTGTGTGTGTACAGTGGTTAAGGCAGCAACTCACAGCTCGCCTAAGTGGAAAGAATGTGTTAATTAAGGGGCTCAGTCACAAATGGTGCATCTATATATCCCACCCCCATGGCTCAGGGATCATTATGGAAAGAGGGTATAGAAAGATTCCAAGAGTCAAAGACTGGGAGGACGGGAGCCAGCAGTGTCTTCTGGACATGACAGGATCGCCACACTTATGAACTCATATTAGGTGTCATTGCCTATGGTTTTGTACATGGTCTATACAAAACGAAGCCAGTCAACACTCTAACATGAAAGGAAAGGACCTCATGAAATCTTATCCTTAACTGAGGTACTATTGACAGTTGATGATTTCTGAAGCATGGAGAATCAATATTCTTTAAGGATATGGCCATACTCCAGCAGATGGCCTCACAGCCATTAGTGTATGAGCAGCACAGATTGGACTAATTAAAAATAAATGACAGGATGTTGGGGATGAGGTGAAGATCAATCTAGAACACTGATTCTCAACTTGTAGGTCATGACCCCTTTTGGGGTTGAATGACCCTTTCACATGGGTTACCTAAGATCATCAGAAAGCACAGATATTTACATTAAAAATCATAACCATTAATAAATGGGACCTCATGAGGCTGAGAAGCTTCTGTAAGGCTAGAGACACTGTCAAGAGAACAAAGCAACAGCCTGCAGACTGGGAAAAGATCTTCACCAACCCTACATCTGACAAAGGTCTAATATCCAAAATACATAAAGAACTCAAGAAATTAAACACCACCAAACCAAATAACCCAATTGAGAAATGGGGCTTGGAACTAAACAGAGAATTCTCAACAGAAGAATATCAAATGGCTGAGAAACACTTAAAGAAATGCTCAACCTCCTTAGTCATCAGGGAAATGCAAATCAAAACAACTCTGAGATTCCATCTTACACCCATCAGAATGGCTAAGATCAAAAACTCAAGCGACACCACATGCTGGAGAGGATGTGGGGAGAGAGGAACACTCCTTCATTGCTGGTGGGAATGCAAACTAGTACAACCACTTTGGAAATCTATCTGGTGCTATCTCAGAAAACTGGGAATAGGGCTTCCTCAAGACCCAGCTATTCCACTCCTTGGAATATACCCAGAAGATGCACCAGTACACAACAAGAAAATTTGCTCAACCATGTTCATAGCAGCCTTATTCATAATAG
>OU015746.1:49381842-49402062 GCA_907169655.1 Acomys percivali | reverse complement strand
GCACCAGTACACAACAAGAAAATTTGCTCAACCATGTTCATAGCAGCCTTATTCATAATAGCCAGATCATGGAAACAGCCTAAATGTCCCTCAATAGAAGAATGGATAAAGAAACTGTGGTACATATACACTATGGAATACTACTCAGCTATTAAAAACAAGGAATTCCCGAAATTTGTGGACAAATGGATTGAGCTAGAGATGATCCTAATGAGTGAGTTAACCCAGAAGCAGAAAGACTCAAATGGTATATACTCACTTATATCTGCATACTAGCCCAAGGGGCATGTCCCACGAAAGCCTTCCCTTACCAGGAAACTGAGACAGAGGTGAGGACATCCTATTGGGACTCTAGATGAGAGAACCATGGGAGAATAGCAATGTAGAAGGATCCAGTGGGTCCTAGAAACCTACAAGTAGAACATTATGATAGGCAGATTTGGGTCAAGGGGTCCCGCTCAAACTAAGGCACTAGCCAAGGACAATACAGGCGGTAAAATTTAAACCTCTACCCTGATCTAGCCCATGGACAGGACAGTCTCCACAATTGAGTGGAGAGAGGGATTTGACTTTCTCATGTACTCTGGTGCCTCACATTTGACTATGTCCCCTGGCGGGGGAGACCTAGTGGCACTCAGAGGAAGGACAGCAGGTCACCAAGAAGAGACTTGATACCCTATGAGCATATACAGAGGGAGGTAATCCCTCTGAGGAACAGTCATAGGGGAGGGGAATAAGGGGAAAATGGGAGGGAGGGGAGAATGGGAGGATACAAGGGATGGGATAACCATAGAGATGTAACAAGAATAAATTAATTTTAAAAAAAAGAATAAAAAAAATAAAATTAAAAATTAAAAAAAAATAAAAGTCATAACCAGTAGCAAAATTGGAGATATGAAGTAGCAACAAAAAATGTTTATGGCTGGGAGTTACCACAACATGAGGAATTATTTTAAAGGTCACAACATTAGGAAGGTTGAGAACCATTGATCTAGGAGGAATGGAAGATGAATATGGTCAAAATACATTGAATGAAATTCTCAAAAATTAGTAAAAGTATTAGATTTTTCTGAGGCCTTTATCCTTGCTTCTAATTTTTGGGCACTCAGCCTGTGGCTATCTCCCGTGGCAGCTCAGGTGACCCCGTGAAGGAGACCTCAGCATTTTGCTCTGTCTATTCTTTTTATTTGGCTTCTATCTCCAATAAACACAAACCCATGCATTATTTATACAAGTAAAATGCAAAAAAAAATCCAAATAAATCACAGGTCTCAACTTTAGACCTGGAATTCCAAGATTTCCAGAAGAATAGTAGGAAATATACTTCAAGGTAACGTCTCACATAAGGACTTTCTGAATAGGACTCCAAACACCCAGGAAATAAAATCAATAATCAACAAATAGGACTTCTTGAAATCAAGTGTCTTACCATAGAGTTCCCATACATTTGAAAATACAGCATTTTATTATTTACTACAATTCTTGCCAATTGGTAATTGCGAACATTATACAGTACTCTACAGCATATTTTCTTAAGTAGTTCAGTTAATGGATTTTGCATTTATTCTCATCATATACTTTCTGTTGTGGTTGGTTCAATGTGGTTCAATGATCACTGACATTTTTCTATGGATTTCTACTTGTCATTTGTTAAATTTTAAGATATTCTTTGTAAGCCTTCAAAGAGATAGCTCAGTAAGTAAATGTGTTTGCTACCAAGTATTGACACACATTAATTCCCTTCAATTGAGTTCAATTCCTGGGACATACATGTTGGTAGGAGATAGCCAACTCCTGAAAGTTGTCTTGTGAGCTCTGTACATACATCATTGTAAGCACATGTTTGTGTATGCATGCACATGCACACATATTCACACACTAAATAGAGATGATAGATGATAGATAGATTCACAAGTAAATAATTATGATTTTAAAGACACTCTGTTTACAAAGAATACCAGTGTTTCCTATTTATACATGCACTAATGTATTTTTATGATTTTTTTGTCTTTGAAATGTGCTTATTTTTCATATGAAGAACCTTTTCTCATTCTGTGGTCAGAGCTCTGAATCCTACTCTGGCATTGGGTTTTAATCTTATAATTAGCAAACTGAAAGTTGTCCTCACCCTAACTGAGGTAGAACTATTATTCAAAGAGGAAACTTAAAAGTAGGAATGAAGTATTTTGGCTCACAGTTTGAGAGGACATAGTCTGCATTATGGGCATGGCATGGCAGTGGAGTAGAGTTGTCTGTGATAGTGGAGCAGGAGATGTTTGGCCAGCTACTTTACATTAGCAATCAGAAGACAGTCACCATGTGCTGGAACTAGCTGAGCTATTGCCTACAAATCCTGCCCACTGGGGCAACCCAGTTTCTTTAGGTACAACACAACCTCCCAAACAACCACATAATCTGACATCCGAGTGTTCAAACAAAAAAAGACTATAGGGAATATTTAGCATTCAAACCATAACAGAATTTCAGCTATCTCCTATATCTACAAGTTCTACTGTCTTTGAATCAATCAACCATGAATTTAAAATATTCAGAAAAGAAAAGAATATGTCCGCTGATTATTAATAGTTTTAATTATGATCATTTTCCGAACTAAACCATGTGGTAGCTATTCACATAGTATTTACGTTGTATTGGGTATTAAACCATTTAGAGATGTTATGCGCAGGAAGGATATACATAAGATGTCTGTAAACACTGTTCAATTTTACGGAGGTAACAACTATTTAAGGATTTTGATGATCCAATGGGTTCAGGTATCAGTACCCCCTCATATGCAGAGGGACAACTATAGCATGTTTTCCTTCCATATGTTTCCTGAATAATTCATCACTTCTGCATTGCCTTGGGAATTCCACTTTTATCAGTCCCAACATTTTATATGCATTTGTCTCAGGAATGTTTATGGCTGTTGTTCTACTGGTCTTTCAAATCCTATGGTGGAACCTCAGTGTTCACTGTCATCAGTTAAAATACCTTTAATGCGTCTCATTTTCTCTTCCTTCCTAATTCTTAAGTAGTTACAAAGATTCCTTCCAAATAAAATTGTTATTGGGCCTAGTTCCTTCAGAAAGGTCTATAAAGTTAGGGTTGATTGCATCTGAGAGACAGGATTGTTTGCCTGTGGAATTTAGTACTTCAACCATTTGGCCTCAGAGTTCAACCACAGCCATTCATTATTTATTATTTATTTTATAATTTATGTATGCCTAATTTGAATAAATGAAGACATTGAACTATCTAATAAGGCGTACACAAAAAATAACATTTTAAGACAGTGGTACACATTTCTTTTTTGTATGAGTTGAACTGAAGCTATCAAGGAGTATGCATAAGGGACACCCAGAGGCGTTTGGAATCAGGAGCATCCAGGTATTCTCTGGATGCCCAGTGCCTGTGCTGTGTGCCACCTGGCAAGGACAGACGTGCTGTTGCCTCCTCCCCTTGTCAGCGGCCAGGAGTCTAGGCACTACTGGGAGTTCACAGTCAGAGTAAAAGTGGACAAGACTTAGCCAAAGCCTGTTCTTCCCATAACTAAAAAGGCAGTGTTGGGTGCAGAGCTGTGCTGAAGTTGTATATTACCCTGAGCACTGTCTTGTGCTCTGCAGGTCCTTACAGCTTGAACTTATCTGTCCAGGAGTGCATTAGGAGTGAAGGGCTGTGCGTGAAAGTAGAAGCATGCTGTCTTTGGCTCTAGTCAGGGAATTTGCCCTTGTCTCTATTTATAACTGCTCGATGGCTTCAGAACCTTTGAACTTTTGGAGACATGCCAGAAGCTAGTCTGCCTTAGTGTCTGGTTTCAAGGACTTCTCAGTCAATTAATAAGAGAGAGAATAGGAAGAAATAAATTGTATTCTCAATTTTACTAACATAAACTTCATCAATGCATTTTTGGATTTTTTATAGTGTTACTGTACATATAATCTTCTTCTTTCTTATCTGTAACTTGTGTATTCACAACTGGAGATTCTAAAACTACATTGGTGGCCCATGAGCATGAAAATTCTAATTTTAACATTTTACATGCAAATTATGTTAAAGTATACATATATGCATAATGATGTTGGAAAATTAGGGAAAAATCAAATGAGAAGCAGGTTTCTTAGAGGGTGTGTGTGTGTGTGTGTGTGTGTGTGTGTGTGTGTGTGCACGAGTGCACATGTGTGCATGGTTACTGTCAAGGTTATAAAGAACGACCCAAACTGTAATGCTATAAAATATGTCAATTCCAGATTTCTTTGAGAACATTAGAGTGTTTTTAATATTTTCTCCTTATCTGAAAAGGACATAGCTATCTTACATAAAGATCTTTTTTTTTTCCCTGAGGCATTTTATCTAGAGATAGGCATCATGAACCTACTTTAATAATTTAATTTTTGTAATCATCTCCTGATTAGTCAATCATATCAGCAGTCATGGAATCATGCTATATGAGTTTAATATCAAGAAAAATAAAGCAAGAGTAATAATTCTTTTCTATTTATCATATGTCTGCAGGTATTGGGTTTCTGTGTCTCAAACCAGACTTATAAGGGGAGTTTCTTTCTAATTCCTTATTCATGCATCTAGGTCAGTTTTTCTAAACCTGTGGGTCACTACCTCCTTACGGGTCAAATAAGCCTTTAACAAAGGTCACCTAGGACCACCAGAAAATACAGATGCTTGCATTATGATTCATAACCATAGCAAAATTCTAGTCATGAGGTTTAATTTCATGGCTGGGGGTCACTACAACACTAGGAATGATACTAAAGGATCACAGCATTAGGAGGGTTGAGAACCAGTCTTCTAGATAATCAATCAGTCAACCAATGTTCATGAGCAGCCACCTGGTTCAAATAAGAGTGACTGGGTCACAAAGAGGCTCACAAACGCATAGTCAAAAAACCTTCCAGATTGATAAAAAAAGAAAAGTTAAAATAAACCTATAAAAACAACAAAAAAAAAACAACAAAAAAGGCAAAAAAAAAAAAAAAAAAAAAAAAAAAAAAAAAAGCCCCACAAGGAACGAACCAGAATGTGTCTGTTACATAACAGTACTAGCATCCAGATGTGCAGGATGAGTATGGATCAGGGAAGACTGACCCCGGCCAGCTCTCGTGCTATTGATATTTTAGAAAGGATAAGAGATAGTCACATTAGAAGTAAAAGTTTGGGACTGGAGAGATGGTTCAGTGAGAAGGTTGTTTGTCTAGAGGTCCTGGGTTCAATTCTCAGCATTCTCATTACAGCTCACAACTGTTTATAACTGTGGTCCCATGGGATAGGATGCCCTCTTCTGGGATGTAGGCATACATGCAGAGAAAACACCTATATACATTAAATTAATTAATTAATAATTTTAGGAAGAGAAGAGTAAAAGTTCCCTGCTATATTTTAGATATATGGTTTGTGTGTGTCCCTGGGAGGTTGGCTTGATGGTGTGGCAGACAGTGAGCCTGATGCAAAGCCATCAGCTCACCTGGACAATGGATCTAAGTGATTCAGATGGAGGCTTGGCTCTCACTCAAGGGTGGATATAGTAGAAGACCACCGATCCTTGGGATCTCTTCCTCTTGCATAAACCCCATTGCAATGCTATCTACCAGGAAGTCTCTCGGCGGCAATGCCCACACTGGTGTCATGCTCTCACACCTCCAGAACCATGAGTTAGGTAAGTTGTCTTTGTGCACTCTCCAGCCTCAGATTTTCCCTTGTAGAATAAAACAAACAAACAAAACCAAAACAGAATAAAAGCAGGCAAATACATCACCCTTTATTAGACGGCTGCTTTGCTTATTTTATACAACACAGTCTACGTTATACTCCCGATTACATTAGTTACTTGACAGGAGATATAATTGAGACCATTGTCCATCTAAAAAGCAATAAGAAACTAAAGAGAATGACTTGAAAAGTCATTCTGTTCCTCAGATAGAAAATAGTGATTTAATTCTTTTTTATATTAGTAAGGGGTGGGAGCTCTCAGAAGTCCTGGAGAGGATAGGAAATGTAAGGGAAACACAGGGTTTTGACTGACCTAGTGAGAGAGGTACTTAGGATGGGCTCCTGGCCTTGATGCCTTCTGCAGGAAGTGGTACAATACCAAAGGGCAGGAGGCAGGCAGGAGGCAGGCAGGAGGCAGGCAGGAGGCAGGCAGGAGGCAGGCAGGAGGCAGGCAGGAGACAATAGGGTCCTAAAAAAAAAATGTATGTTTCTTTCTTGTGGGATGGTTAATATGTCTACATGTGTACATTTTACTGTTGTTGACCTAAAACAATAAGAATTTATTAATATACAGTTCCAAGTTTAAAATTGTTTTTATCAAAGTATGTGAGGGTCATGCTTCCTCCATGGGCTATAGAAGAAAATCATATCTTTACGTTTGACATTTCCTGGCTTGTGGTAGCAAAAGTAAACACCTTTTCAGGACCTTATTCCTGTTTGCGTCTTGTCCACTCTCATGGGAACACAAGTCTCTGGGTGTGAGGTCCACTTGGAATTTATAATAATTTGGTGATGATTTAGGTCCTGCAGTTAATCAGCACTTGCAGAGACCTATTTCCAAATAAATTTACATTTTTTGGGGGCCCAGTGGATATGAATCTGGAGGTCACCATAATGAATGTGACAGAAAGTTTAGAAAGACGTCAGAGCATTACAGGGAAATCTCCAAGAAGAGGGAGTGAGTGCATGGGTGCATGGGAGAAGGCAGCTTGGGATAGATTTCAGAAAGCAAACGCTTGAGAAAATATACAAAGGAGTCCAGACTATAATGGAAAATCCTAACTCTTGGGAAATTTGCATTTTGAATATCTGTATTTTTTAAAATCATTTAGGACCTAGTTCAAATGTTATCCTTTCCCCTGCAATGACTATCAAAGGAGTTAAAGCGATCTCATCTTTTAAACAGTTTCAGAGGCAATTATGACTATGATCATTCTTTCCTCAGTTTGAGGATGAGACTGCGAAAGCTTGGGTAGGGTAAGTGATTTGCTAGTAAATGATGGTTGATTCTGACAACCCTGTGTACCCCTGAATACTACACATCACATGTCATTTTCCTACCCCTACAAAAAAAATTCTCTTCCTTTTTTGAGCCCCCATAACATGTAATCTGTAATTCTGTTTTGACTTTTGTAAATTTCTAACTAGTTTGCTTTTACAAAGTGTTTTTATATTCGTGGCTTGAAGATTGGATTCTAACACACCAATATGGTAGGATAAAATGTAAAAGCAGGGCATAGAGTTTAATCTCTTTGTCTTTATTAGTTACAGAATGATATACCAAGCTAATAAAGCCAAAATAATTACTTGGGGGAGATAAAGAAATGGTTGCCGGGAGGACTTTAATTTTTTCTATGATGTTGAAATTGTTTTTCTAGAAGAATGTGCTCATGCATTATTTGTGTTTAATATTAATGAGGAAAGAAATCCCATACTCCCCCTGGGTATATTATTAGGTAATTACCAGGAATCCTGTGCTGCTTGCTGTTGCACATGTGCCTGTGAAAGAGGACTTCAATTACCAGTTCTGTCCTCTTTCCACTGCATTTTGATGATTAATGAGATGGGGTCCAAAAATGAAGGAAATTCCAATCTGTAGGTAAAATACGGAAACTAGAGCAGGTTTTCTCTGAAGTGCTGTTGAGGGGCAGAGGAGGTGGAACATTTCTTTACCGTGTGAGCTGAGCTATGCACTGTAGTAGACGTGAACATGCTTTTGTTTTGATCCCAACTGTGGGAAGGGAAACAGACTTGTGAGAGAACAGGTGATGTTTATCCACTAGAAGATGAACCACCTCAGGTGGGTTTGTGGTTTTTGCCAGCTGAAAAACATCTTAGTACAGACTCTGAGAGAAGACATATATATGAGCCCAAAAGAGGAGGTGGGGCTTTTGGGGTCTTTGGTATTGTTTGGCTGTTCACCACTCCACTTCAAGATGCTCCTAGACAGAGAACACTTCAGAGATCCAGGTTCCAGCTGCTGCTCCAGGTTCCAGGAGCAACTTTGGTGGAATTGCTGGTCTGCTGAAATCCTGCCATCTACACCAGGGGAATCACTCCCAGGAACTGAGTCCCAAAAGATCTACTTCTCCTGTTTCCATTAAGCTCTTTTTCTCTCCTATCTAGGGTAGGTGGGTTGGAAGGGAGATATAAGCATTGAAGAACCCCAAATAAAGTAGGTTTGGGAAAGGTCAAAGCAAACTGCACACTGGTTGTTCACCAGCAAACCTCAGCCTAATGGAGCCAGTGGCATCCCCTTCCAAGGTTGAGATAATCAAGAATGTTTCTAGACATTGCCAGACTCCCCTGGAGGGTTCACCTCCACCCTTCTATTGAAAACCGCTAGTGTAGGGAATGCCAGAGGACGAGCTGAAGCACTGTAACTCCACAAGTTAACTACAGTGAAAGGTAATGGAATAATTAACACACTAGCAATTTTCTCTTATTCAGCATGACCACTGCTGTACATTTTTGGAGGAAATAAGATTTTATTGCTTTTAATCTTTGAATCCCACACCTTTACATTGCTTAATAGGATGGCTCCTTCCCACCCACAACTAGATTGGCCTCCCCACCTCATAAAGCTCTATCAACTTTGATTCTGGAGGATGGCTTAGAGCTATGGCATAGGGAAGAGAGAAGGCTGGTTTTATCTGTTGTCTTTAGGATCAGTGTGGTGGGACACAAGGCCACTCTAATAGACACTTGCCTTCTGATCCTGTAAGAATTAGGACTATTATTTGCAACAGAAACCCAAACATACTAACTTGAGCCAAAGAGGGTGTCATCACCCTAGGCTCCATCTGTGAGTGGGGCCTCCATGGAGTACACCTACCAGCCACCAAAGCGCCTAGATAAGAAAATACTTAGAGTTAGCAAGGCTGCATTTCAAAAATCCCCATCAGTCATCATGTTCTTGTGGTGAAAACATTCAAAATCCTCTTTTCTATTTTGTTAAACAATATACTCTACATTGTAATCATTCATAGTAACTCAGAGCACTGTACACAATAATTAATGTACTAAAAGATCAGATGGTGCCCCATAATCACTTATAATCATCATATGTGAATTTAAATTATCAAAAATAAGGTGCAGGGATGTGCTTGGTAGATAAATGCACTTGCCTTGCAAGTGAAGACTGGAGTTCCCATCACCAGCAGGAGTATCCACATAGACGTCCAGTTACAGCGGGGTGTGCCACTGGAATTGGAAGGCAAAGGCAGGCAGATCACAAGAACTTGCTGGCCAGTCAGCCTAGTGGAAACTAAGCTTCTGGTTCAGTGAAAGACCTTGTCTCAAGACCACAAAGTTGGAGAATATGGAGGAATTTACATGAGGCCTTACATGAGGTTGCACACAGAGATGCAACCATCCCCATACTTCATGTGTATGTACCACACCCACCCAAAATATCATATGGTCTCTTCCCACTCATAGAGTAACAAAGCTAAAAGACCTTATCAATGGTATTACATATATAATTTGTTCAAAGAGGAAGTGCTCAATGCATAAATTATGTAGACCTGGAGGATGAAGACAGAAAAGTGGAATGAATTTAGAAAAGGCCTATTATTAAGTACATACTATTGGCCAGTGAGAGGTGAGAGTAGCCAGCTGACTGTATAGCACGGGAGCCAGAGAAGGTTTATAGATGCTAGGAAATGAGTCTGTTGAAACAGGTAGGGAGCTGCACATACTGTGTACAAATGTACAGTAGACTAGCCAGCTAGGGGAAAGAGCCCTTGAATTGAGACAAAGCCAATGTAAGCTCACAAAAGATTAGCATGCCCAGCTTTCTTACTAGGAAGGAAGAGTACAACTGTATAGCCAAGAAACTCCACAACATCTCTGAGAGAAAGAAAATGTCATTTTCTTTCTTTGTTTTTTTTCAGAATGTTTTTTCAGAATGTTCTCACTTTAGAAAATGTCATTTTCAAAGTCACTAGTCAAATATTTAATATAGCCTTGTTGGGAAGAGAAACAAAGAAATCCAGAAAACTCTCAAGTCCATCTTCAGGCTCCTGAGGTAAGATTAAAGTTTAGGTTAAAGCCAAGGATATGCACATCTCAGCTGTCCCAGGCAAGGTGTGGTCCTGCCCACCACTAGCCCATCCTTGTCTGTGCTTCCGACTCATCCTGGAAGGTGGTCTGAAAAATTGTTAGAACTGTGTGCAACTTGTCTCTTAGACACAAGTCCCCACTCTGGCTGGTGCTCTTTTCTTCCCCAAGCATAAGATTCCCGGGGAAATTTCCATTCTACAGTGTCCTTTATTTCACCAGTCCGAGAGTTAGGCTGAGGGACACAAGTGTTTGTTTATAATATCTTTGTTTCTTACAGACTGGGTACATGGAGGTTCAGGTTTTACAATGATGTTACCCAGGAAAGCCAAGTGCCTCAGGAGAGGGGTATGAATGGGTCTAGAAAATGTCTATTTTTGGTGGCAGTTTCATTAAAAAATTATGTGGTTCTCTAGACAGAAAATAGAAATAAAGGAACCCAAGTTAACATGTAAGCCATGCTTAGCAGGGTAGATCAGCCAATTGCGTTTTCACCTTTGGGCTTTTTCCTCACTAACCTGAGCTTGTTCATTGAACATATACACATACTGTCAAACTAAGTTCATCTTTACCAATTCAGCTATTTGTTCCTGCACTCAAATAAAACACCTGTCATAAGATTTTTGTTGCTGAGATAAAACACCAAGACTAAAAGAAATGCGAGGAGGAAGTGGTTTATTTTATTTTATGGCTCTTAGGTCACACTGAATTCAGGGCAGGCACTCCAACAGAGCAGGAACCCAGAAGCAGGAACTCGTGAAGAGAAGGTGGAGGAATGCTGCTTCTGGCTTGCTGTTCTTGAGTTGCTCAGCCTGCTTTCTGTGGCACACGGGACCACTGGCCCAGACACGGTACCACCCACAACAGGCTGGGCCCTCCTACATCAATCACTAATTAAGAGAATGCTCCATAGGCTTGCCCACAGGCCAATCTGGTGGAGGCATTTTCTCAGTGGAGGTTCCTTCATCCAAAATGAGTCTAGTTTGTGTCAAGTTAACATAAAAGTGGCCGGTACAGCATGTTGTAATTAAGATAGAAGAAAACAAATAACTCAGGGGGATATAAGATCAGGGCTCAACCTTTTCTGTTCCATCTCCCTTTCCAAGATCTCAGAATCCTCTTAATTGGCATAGATCCCTACAGGGAACACATGTGACAATTAGAACTCTGCCCTAATTATCAGAGACTCTGAGGAATACTTGGTCTTGGAAATACCTTCTTTTCTGGTTTGGAGCATACGTCGTAATCCCTGGACAAGGCAATGAGGAGACTCGGGTATGGAGGAAAAGGGATGTTTCCTTAATTCATGATAAACAAGGTATAGCTGGAAGGACACAAACAAGCAGGCTATGTCACATCTCTGGGTGATTGAGTTTGCCTCCATCATATACTAGATAGTGCCTTTAAAAGCTCGGTGATCATGATTTCTAGATCCAAGTCTCTCTGAATAATGGCCTCATGGTATATCCGCAGAAGCTGCAGACATCCCACTTCTCAAAACTAGAGATGCTTCAATTCTTTATTTTATATGTCTGGGCTCTCTAGGGAGGGATGGAGGGAGGAAGGGAGGGAGGGATGGAGGGAGAAAGGGAGAGAGGGAGAGAGAGATGGGAGGAGGGAGGGAGGGAGAGAGAGTGCACACAAGCAAGCTAACTTAGCTATTAGATGTAAGTGACTACCATAGTAACAACCAAGCCAATGGGGAATTAATCTCCATGTTGACAAGGAGTCATTGTATCTAATGAAGAATGCAGTAAATATTGGGGCTGAGGGAGAGAGATCAAAAGAGATTCACCTCTAGAGGATGGATGGGGTGGACAGAGCAGAGGAGCCTTATGTCACAGGAATACAGAAATGTCATCATTTCTTATGTTTCATAAGGGACGAGTTAAAGGGTGTGCCAGATGGCTTTATGTCTATTTGACATAAGCTAAAGTCCTTTTTATAAAAGGGAACCTCAATTGAGGGAATGACACCATGAGATTGCTCCATGGCCAACACAATGGTACAGTTTCTTGATTGGTGATTCATGACTGATGTAGGAGAGCCAAGATCACTGTAGGCAGTGCCACCTCTGGGCTGGTGCTACAGGGTACTGCAATAAAGCAGGCTGATCAACCAAGGAAGCAGCACATCTCCAAGGCCTCTCCTTCAGTTTCCGTCTCCAGGTTCCCACCTTGAGTTCCTGCACTGACTTTCCTGGTGCTGCAGGCTGTGAGATGGAACAAACCCTTTCTCCCCACATTACTTTCAGCCATTGTGTTTTATCACATCAACAGAAACCCTAACTGAGGCAAAGGGGGTGTAAGAGAAGGCATGGCAGAAAAGATAACTTTTCTGTTCCCTGAAAAGGAAAGGTTAATTTACTTAGGAACAGTACATGGAAGTTTTGAAGATGGCTTTTTGGGACTGAGTGCCTATCATTGCCTACGGCTACATCTAAGCAGGGGTCTAGGTCCTCTTCAAGCATGGTGCCTGGTTACTGCTTCAGTCTCTGTAGGTCCCCCTGGGCCCAGATTTGTTGGTTCTGTGTTTTCCTTGTGGAACTCCTGTCCTCTTCAGGCCTTCTATTCCGGAACTCTTCCATAAGTCTCCCTAAGCTCTGTTGCAAAGTTTGGCTGTGAGTCTCAGCATCTGCTTCAATGCCCTGCTGGGTGGATCCTGGTCCCTTTCTTCAATAGCTTCCGGTGTCTGTTCTATTTGCCCTTCTGAATGAGCATTGAGCATCCTCCTAGGGTCCTTCTTGTTAAGTAGCTTCTTTATGTCTATGTATTGTAGTGTGGTTATCCTATATTATATGGCTAATATCTGCTTATAAGTGAGTGTATAACAAGAATACTTTTTCTTTTAAATTCTTTTTTACTTCTTTTTTACATATACATTAATATTTTTACACATATATAAAATAAACTACATACAGAAAGAAGAACCACAGAACATTCAGGAATTATATTCATGTTACTTTCATAGTGTTTTGGCTGTTTATATTTGTCAACCTTGAAGAAAACATTTTCCTATCTCAGTGAGTCTAAAATTCTGAATGTAACTCAATACCTATCATATCTCATCTCTATCAACTTAAAACATCTGTCTAGACCTAAAAACATCTTAAACCCTAAACGACTAAGCTTAATTGCGAAACTAAACTAGTTGGTCTTCAGTCTCATCAGAGACTTGAGAAGGAGTAAAATTAATTACTTGAATAAACAGGAAGTACAGGTTAGCAGTAACAAGGGTATCTTTCTGAGTCTGGGTTACCTCACTCAGGATGATCATTTCTAGTTTCACCCATTTGCCTGAAAATTTCAAGATTTCTTTGTTTTTAATAGCTGAGTAGTAGTCCATTGTGTAAATATACCAACCACAATATCTTTATCCATTCTTTGGTTGAGGGTCATCTAAGTTGTTTCCAGATTCTGGCTATTATGAATAAAGATGCTATGAAGATCTTTGAGCAAATGTCCTTATTGTATGGTGGAACATCTTTCAGGTATGTGCCCTAGCTCTCAAGATCCTTTTCCTTAGGAGCTAAAATGAGCTCAAAAGAACATATATTATTGCCCTTGTGACATTACACCCTCCTCAGGTTCTCTCCTTTGATAACTTTTTTGTTCATGAGAACAAAAGGGCTGTCCGCACACAATAACAAAGACATCCATAGGGAATTTGGTTTCATTTTTCAAAATACACAAATATTTTCTTCCAATCTACTTACTCATATATGAGAGAACAGTGTTTTTTTCTCTTGCTGTTTATAGATAATAATCAAAGTTAATTGATTTAGAACAGCGGGCATTTTTGCCAAGCTTCTAAAGGCAACTCACATGCAATACACTTAATCACCTGGCAGTCACCTCAGCTCAGTCCTAAGTGGTACATGCATATCACATCCCCTTCTCTAAGGCTCTAGGATCATTGCAGAAGAGTGGGTGGAAAAAGCCTGAAGTGATGAATGACAACAAAGAAAGTATCTTTCAGACACAATAGGTCAGCTCTCAGCAACTGTGCCAGCTGACCAAATCCAGCTCAGAGGAGGGAAGGAAATATGAAGTCCCACCCCTAGCCAAGAATCTATTGACAATGATGGCTGCAGGCTGATGGGTGGTTAGGTTTATTTAAGAGTCTGCCTCTGGTAAGCCAACGAGGTGGAGAGGGCAGTACTGCAAGGGGAGAGGTTGGGTTGCATCCTTAGAGTCCACTTCCTTGGATGAGATAAGCCCTTAAGAATCTGAAGGTTAAAAGTTACCTGGCTCATAGGGTTCTCCTTACATCTCCATGCCAAATTGCATGATCCCATTCCTTACCACTCAGTGCCCTTGCTTTAACTACTGACACTCTGGGCCTGGAAACTGGCTTTTCATGGTAATTAAGCCAATCTTATAGTGGGGGGTTTAAGTTCTATTTTTTGAAACTTGAGATCTCTGGCTGCTGGAGAGAAGATTCTCCTCCAGGGAACATTTAGAAACCTTTTGACTGTGTATGCGCATCCTGAGCCCGCACTTCAAATAATCCAATCAAGAAGATTCCTCATAGGCATGCTTGGGTTTTATTTGATTCCAGGTGCTTTGTCAAAGTTGGCAAGCAAGATTAGCCATGGTAACGCCTCAGAAAGGCATGTTCCCAGTTATTTAACTGCTTTTAATGGACCCAGCCTTCTAACAGTTCTAATACCTTAACGTGTCATCAGCAAGGAACAAAGGCTTTATTTTGAGGATCATTTAGATTTCGAACCCAAATATGATTTTTCATGTTACTTCTGTTTCTATACCGGCATAGTTTGTTAGATGAGCCTTTCTTTCTTTTTGCTCAAATTAACTTTCTTTTTTTAGTGTATGAATGTATAACACTCAGGACAAGATTAAGTTGTAAGAGAATTGATATTATTTTTCTCTAATGGAATTTTAATAAGGGTTGCAGGGGATATTCCTAGTCTTTTGAGAGTACACTATTGCCTTTGGGAAAAGACACTATCCAAGAGTCGCCACACCCCTGTCTGGTCCTCTCCTGCTGCCTTCTGGTTTGACTGTCCAAATATAGTTGCTCTACCTTAAGTAGACTCTAGTCAATCAAAGGTTGGGGCTAAGAGCCCCTGGGAAGCTGGATGTGCACCAGGAGGCCTGGTGTCTCAGAGAGCGGATGGCCCAGAGGAAATCGGCCAGTCTGGTAGCCAGGATAAAGGGACTACTGCAAGGGCACTGCAGGCCTTTGGAGTTGGGATCAGTGGACCTAGCTGACAACATGGGAAAGTGAATTCCCAGAGAAGCCAGGGGTGCCTAGCAGCCTGGCAAAAGGGAGCCCAGTCGGAGCTAGGCAGGCTTGGGTGGCTCAGGAGAGAGGAGATCCATGGGAGGCAAGAACATTTG
The DNA here is from genome assembly GCA_907169655.1 of Acomys percivali. Taxonomy (NCBI): domain Eukaryota; kingdom Metazoa; phylum Chordata; class Mammalia; order Rodentia; family Muridae; genus Acomys; species Acomys percivali. Next base: position 49,386,634 of record OU015746.1, on the reverse strand, counting down.
GGTTGGAAGGAGTAGACCTACATGGAAATCTAGGGAAAGGTAGGCCTTGGAAGTGCCGCAGGATGTGGGAAAGCTTGGTGGTGTGGAGAAGAGGAGTGCCTCAGGAGGCAGGTGGACATAATAGCTTAGGCAGATGGAGTTCACCCTGTCTCCACCACCACCAAGAGAAGAATTTTCACTTTAGTAAACCCTCTGGATATTCACTTATATGCATTAACATGCAAGGACTAGAACACTATAGTTGCAGGTTTGGAAGTTTCCTGAAATGATAGGCAAACGACTTTATGGTTCATAGACGAACACGTTATCCCATGTCAATACACATATTCTGAACTCCCAAGTGCCCTAGAAAATAAACAGAAGCCTCAAACCTTGAAAGACTCAGCACTGCTTCCTCTCGTACCTGGGACTAGATGACTCAGCTTATGAGAGAATGACGAGGCAATTTGTGGCTTATTTCTGGCTCCGTGTGTGGTGATGTTTTCAGAAGTTATTTTAGCAGTACACCAATATGATGTTGTACCTCACTGGAAATTTTGATGTGCTCCTCATTATCTAATGACACAAATCTTGGAGTCTTGATATCAGGAATAATATTAGATGAGTTGGTCCTTGGTCACATTTTCAACATCATATCCACAATCATCTCTCTTGTACTCCAGTTTCCAGCCAGGGTGATCCCTTGAGCACTTACTCTGCTACTTCTTGGCTGTTTGTCTTTAGACAAGTGATTAAATTATCCTGAGCCTTAATTTCATCTGTAATGACACAGCACCTACTTCAGAGAGGTTTATGTGCATTGAATGAGTCACAATGAACTTGGAACACAACACAATTTTTTTCCCATAGTAAATAACTCATAGAATTTAGAAGACACTGTGTGTCCCCTGAAGCAGGGTCTCCCCTTTCTTGGTAAGTTGCAAACTTACCAAGCTGTCTGCTTCCCTGTATGGTGCAGGCTCTTCTGAATACTGGCCACATTTTATCTTTGTCTGCACATAATGCTTAGCCACTGTTTATGTTGTAAGTTTCTGGGGCCCTGTTTTGTATTCTTTGCCCCTTTGAGCAGAGTTGTTATTTGAGTATCCCATACACATAGCAAAAAGTTACCTTGGTTTTAATGCCCTGCGCAATAGAGGAGGATTGAGTGTAGGGGTTTTGTTTGGTTCTGATTTGGTTTTATGACATTCAGGAATCCACTGCACCAAACAAGGTGCTCTGTAACATTAAACAAAATAACAAATGATAGTCTTCCACACAGGTTACTGTATGTGTGACAGCAGGCACTAAGCTCGATGCTCACTGTCACTGGCCCTTGAATTTAGAGTTTCTTTCTTTCTTTCTTTCTTTCTTTCTTTCTTTCTTTCTTTCTTTCTTTCTTTTTTCATTATTCTTTGTTTGGCTTTAAAAAGGTCTCTAAGCCAGGTTGTCTTTGAACTCCCTTTACAGATGAGGATGGCTTTGAACTTCTGATCCTCCTGCCTCCGTTACCTTCCCACTACTAGAATTAAAAGCATACACCACCATATCCAGTTTACACAGTGCCTGTGCTTGAACCCAGGGCTAAATCCCCAGCCCATATATGTGGGTTCTCTTGTACCTTGGCCTTACTTAAGAAAAGAAAACAATGGCTAAAGGTGTCTGGGGTGCCACAGTTCTCAGTGCACAGCCCGGAGGGGTGGGGCTTTGAACAGTGGCATTGGCCCTCCTTTGTTCTTTTCACTCTGATTTTCAAGTCTCAGAAGTGTGTTTTAAATGTTTCCTTCTAAGGGGAGGTGCTTAATGAAATGGAAAAGTCACTCTCCCCGAAAATACCTCCCTTCAGAAGTTGGAACCTGATTCAAATGTACAAAACCCCCAAAATAATGTGTAGAGAAAGAGTTTTGTAGAATACCAGCCACTTTTAGAAGTGTCAGGTCTCTCACATGGTCACCAAGACAAAAAGAAGACATTTTCTCTATAATTATTCATCTTTTTTTCTGCAATGAGGAAACATCAGAGCTATTGACATTGAGGGTGGGTGAAAGGGAGAGAGAGAAACAGACACACAGAGAGAAAGAGACAGAGAGGCGCTGGGAGAGAGATTCTTGTTCCACACAGGAAATTATAAATGGATAAGAGCCACCATAGGATAGTGGGGGTAGAGTGGCTGAGAGCTGGGCCCAAGGGCTCCACTTGAAATGGAACTAAGCTTTTAGGAGAGGCTGAAGCAACCGCACTGAAACTGATAGAGTGCTCTTACTTCAGTCTAAAAGCTGAGAGCTGATATGCTAACACTACTTTTGCTTGAGGTATATGGCATTTTAATGCCACTACATTGTATTTAAGAGCAAGGTGTGGTGATTGATATGAATCTTATTGGTATTTAAGCCTTTGTTTTTGTTACCCATAAAAAAGGAAGGCCAGGATTGGTCAAGGGACTGAATATATGCAAGATTTTCTCTCCTGAAATATCAAGTAACTCCAAATGCAAATTTCTGCCTTTGTTTTAAGAAACCAATGTGGTGGTTTAAGTGAGAAATGTTCCCCATAGGCTCAGGCTTCAGGACACATGATCCCCACTGAGGGCACTCTTTGGGGAGTTTTAAGAGACAGGACTTTGCTGAAGAATATCCAGCCTCAGCCTGTTCTGAGTTGACTGTCTTTGCTTCATGCTTGCAGCTAATGGTGCGCTCTCTCAGCTCCCTGCCTGCTCTCAGCTGCCAGCTGCCATGCTGCCCTGCTTTTATGCACTCTGAACTTCTGGAACCATAAAAGCCCAAATAAGCTCCTTCTCCTATAAGTTTCCCTGGTCATGGCATTTTATCATAGCAACTAAAAAGAAGTCATAAAGAGCCTGATCATGTTGTTATGTAGGAATGTGAAAGATTTTGGAGGTTTGGCTTAGGAAAGAATTTAGATGTTGAAAGCAGAGCTTCAAGTGCTATTTTAGTAGGAACCTGGAAGACAGTCGTGCTGAAGGCAACGTGGACAATGTAAGCCTAGCTCAAGAGATTTCAGAAAGGAACAATCTGAGCATCTTAGCTAGAGGCCATAGGGTAAGGGCTGCCTCTGCCCTTACCCTAATATCATACCTGAAACTAAATGTAAATAAAATAGACTTAGGAAATTTCAAGACTGCATAATGTTGAGTGTGTGGCATGTTTGTTGTTGATAATGTTTATCATTTCTCATTTAAACCAACACAATTTGGTTTCTCAAAATAAAAGCATAAGCTTTGCATTTGGATATATTTGGGCTCTCAGAAAGAAAAAAAAAAAAACACATGTCTATAAAACCCTTCAAACATTAACAAAAGAAGAGAAGGAAATACAAAATGTTCAGATTGGAGAGAAATTGAGCACAGGTGAGCTTGGTGTTTCAGGCAAGGGTTGTGCTCGAAGAGGGCCTATAACTGCTGAAGTAATGGTTGCCATTAAGAAGAGGCCTTCTTGGTGCTGCACATGTGATTCAAATTGCTTTCTAGTGACCCTCTAGGCCCTCTTTCACTAGTTTGAGGCTGAGTTAGATGGAGCCTTCACCTCTTGGCAGTACTCACATGCTTGAGCAGTGTCTGTTTCTCCTTTCCACTGTGGGATTTGGTCTGACTTGAGCTTGCATGGGCCTTGTACATACTATCACTGTTGCCTTGAGTTAATGTGCATAGCTTTATTGTAGTCAGGAAGACACTGTTTTCTTATATTCATTCACCACCTCAGACTCTTTGAGTATTTTCTCTCTCTTCCACACTGACCCATGAGCTATGGGAAGAAGGAGTTCAGTATAGATGCTTCATTTAGGATTGCACATTATGCAGAAATCTTATTCTCAGAACCTTGGTTATTTGTGGATCTCTGTATTAATGACTCAAATAGAAGCTTTTCTTATGAAGCTTGAGAAAGAAATTAATCTATAGGTATAACAATAAGTTATTAGGAATGAGTTTAATAACATGTTTATTTAGCAGAATAAGAGTGATAAGCTTTCCCCTAGGGCCTATGACCTGTCTAGCCACAGATTCTTGGCCCAACAATGGTGCCACATATGGATTTTATCTTGTGGAGTAGGACTTAAATGCATTCAGAAAACAGTTGGTTACTCCCGTGACACTCATGCCATGATTGAACCAGTAGGCATATCTTGCCATCTTAGTCATTATTGTATCTTTCAGGGCTCCCAGTTGGGTAACATTAAAAATTACTTTCCTACTCCAGTGAGCTAGATGGAAGCTATCCAGCATGGATGAAGCCTCCAGGACAGTACCAGCTTGATGTCTGTGTGTTCTGTGACTCAGGTGCTTTAGCATTAAGATCTTAGCATCAAGTCCTGGAGGATGACCAATGGCATCACAATTGCTTGTAATGCTTGGGGTCCATGGGACCTCACTGGCTAACAACTTCAAAAAAGAGAACCCATTCCTGGAACTGGGCATTTTATTTGTCAGCCCAGGACATCGTTGTTCTGTTATAGAATAGCTATATTTAAAGTGTACCCTTTCTCATAAAGAAGCTTCTACAGTAGTATGTTTCCATATTATTTTTAAAGATGCCTTTAGAATTAGGTACACCTGTATACCATCTCTACCCTGCCTTCTCATCTCTCACTCCAGTTTAACTCTTCCTACTCCACTAATATCCTTTAAGCTTTTATACCACCAATTTATATCTCCCTTATTTTACAATCTCACATCCCAGTTGCTAAATAATTTCTTGGGCTCTGTGGGTATTCCAAAGGAAACCCACATGTATTTGTGTATGTGTGTGTGAGTGTGTGTGTGTGTGTGTGTGTGTGTGTGTGTGTGTGTGTGTGTGTG
>OU015746.1:49360327-49373998 GCA_907169655.1 Acomys percivali | reverse complement strand
TTTTTTTTTTTTTTTTTTTTGCATGAAAAACTACTTTTATTTATTTCAGGTATGTGATTTCTGATTGCATGCCACTTTGTATCTAAATGTTTGAGTAACTACCTGTTTCCCAAAGATGTATACTGCTTTACATCTCAAACAGAAATATATGAGGGTTCCAATTCCTTTATACTTTTCCTGATCACCTATTATTTTTCCCCATGATTTTTATTATGTTTCTATTTTAACACATACATTTATATTATTGCGTGTGAATAAAACAGACTACATACAACAGGAAGAACTACAAGACAATCAGGAATTATATAAATGTTACATTCATAATGATTTGGCTATTTATAGTTGGCAAACTTGGAGTAAACATCTTTCCTATCTTGTTGGGTCTAAATTTCTGAATGAAAGTCAGTATCTATCATATCTCATGTCTTCTAGTTTAAAACATCTATCTTGATCTAAAAATATCTAACCCCTAACCAACTAAGCTTAATTGTAAGACTAAACTATCTGGTCTTCAACCCCATCAGAGATTTCAGAAGGAATAAAACTTAAATACCTGAGTAAACCGGAAGTGCAGGTTAGCAACTTCCAAAATAAAAAAGTGACTGAGACAGTTTACTGCCTGAACAATCACCCAACACTCTCTATAATGTTGGAGTATCATCTTCAACCTTTTAGCCCAATATATCTGACAGACATATTTGCAAGGCAGGAACTACTGAGGACTTGCTTACCCTGTCTTGGCAAAGTTCGGCTGTCAACTCTGCCTACATCTAAGCTTGCCCATTTTTAGGCAGAATTCTGTCTGTGACATTTTGCCTAGCAGCTTGTTTGCCACATTTGAAGCCATCTCCATAAGGAGGTTTTTTGATGCTCACTATCTTATTTGAGGTAGGCTGGGTGTTGCCAGGAGTTAACTTGTCTTGATGTCAAAGAATCTTTAGAATAATAACATCTTTTTAAAATATATTTTATTAATTTATTTGTATTACATCTCAATTATTATCCCATCCCTTGTATCCTCCTATTCCTCGCTCCCTCCCATTTTCCCCTTACTCCCTTCCCCTGTGACTGTGTATGAGGGGGACCTCTTCTCCCTGTAGATGCTCATAGGGTATCAAGTCTTTTCTTGGTAACCTGCTGTCCTTCCTTTGAGTGCCACTAGGCCTCCCCATCCAGGGGACATGGTCAAATATGGGGCACCAGAGTTCGTGTGAAAGTCAGTCCCCACTCTCCACTCAACTGTGGAGAATGTCCTGTCCATTGGCTAGATCTGGGTAGGGGTTCAAAGTTTACTGCATGTATTGTCCTTGGCTGGTGCCTGAGTTTGAACAGAACCCCTGGGCTCAGATCCACCTGTCATAATGTTCTTGTAGGTTTTTAGAACCATCTGGATCTTTCTATTTCCCCATTCTACCATGCTTCTCTCATTTAGAGTCCCAATAGGATGTCCTCCTCACTGTCCCACTTTCCTAGTAAGTGAAGACTTTCATGGGACATGGCCCTTACGCTAGTGTCCAGATATAAGTGAGTATATACCATTTGACTCTTTCTGTTTCTGGGTCAACTCACTCATTATGATCATTTCTAGTTCAATCCATTTGTCCAAAAATTTCAGGAATTCCTTGTTTTTAATAGCTGAGTAGTATTCCATAGTGTATATGTACCACAGTTTCTTTATCCATTCTTCTACTGAGGGACAATTAGGCTGTTTCCATGTTCTGGCTATTATGAATAAGGCTGCTATGAACATGGTAGAGCAAATGTTCTTGTTGTGTGCTGGAACATCTTCTGGGTATATTCCAAGGAGTGGAATAGCTGGGTCTTGAAGAAGCTTTATTCCCAGTTTTCTGAGCTAGAGCCAGATAGATTTCCAAAGTGGCTGTACTAGTTTGCATTCCCACCAGAAATGAAGGACTGTTCCTCTCTCTCCACATCCTCGCCAACATGTGGTATCGCTTGATTTTTTTGTCTTAACTATACTGATGGGTGTAAGATGGAATCTCAGAGTTGTTTTGATTTGCATTTCCCTGATGACTAAGGAGGTTGAGCATTTCTTTAAGTGTTTCTCAGCCATTTGATATTCCTCTGCTGAGAATTCTCTGTTTAGTTCCAAGCCCCATTTCTCAATTGGGTTATTTGGTTTGGTGGTGTTTAATTTCTTGAGTTCTTTATATATTTTGGATATTAGACCTTTGTTAGATGCAGGGTTGGTGAAGATCTTTTCCCAGTCTGTAGGCTGTTGCTTTGTTCTGTTGACAGTGTCTCCTGCCTTACAGAAGCTTCTCAGCCTCATGAGGTCCAATTTATTAATTGTTGACATTAAGGCCTGGGCTGTTGGTGTTCTGTTCGGGAAGTTGTCTCCTGTGCCAATGTGTTCCAGGATCTTCCCCACTTTTTCTTCTAACTGATTTAGTGTGTCTGGTTTTATGTTGAGGTAGTTGATTTACTTGGACTTGAGTTTTGTGCATGGTGACAAATATGGGTCTAATTACATTTTTCTACATGCAGGCATCCAGTTAGACCAGCACCATTTGTTGAAGATGCTATCCTTTTCCTCATCGAATAGATTTGGCTTCTTTGTCAAAAATCAAGTGACCATATGTCTGTGGATTCATTTCTGGGTCTTTGATTCGATTCCATTGATCCACTGGCCTATTGCTGTGCCAGTACCATGCTGTTTTAATTACTGTTGCTCTTTAGTACAGCTTGAGATCAGGTATAGAGATTCCTCCAGGGGATCTTTTTTTGTATAGGATTGTTTTTGCTATTCTGGGTTTTTTGTTTTTCTATATGACGTTGAGAATTGACCTTTCAATGTCTTTAAAATATTGTGTAGGTATTTTGATAGGGATTGCATTGAATCTGTAGATTGCTTTTGGTAGATAGCCATTTTTACTATGTTAATTCTCCCAATCCATGAACAAGGAACATCCTTCCATCTTCTGATGTCATTTTCAATCTCATTCTTCAGGGATTTAAAGTTTTTTTCCAAATAAGTCCTTCACTTGCTTGATTAGAATTACTCCTAGATATTTTATATTGCATGTGGCTATCGTGAAGGGTGTAGTTTTCCTAATTTCTTCCTCTGCATTTTTGTCATTTGTATATAGGATGTCTACTGAGTTTTTTGAGTTAATTTTGTATCCACCCATTTTGCTGAAAGTGTTTATCAGCTGTAGGAGTTCTTTGGTGGAATTTTGGGGGTCACTTATGTACACTATCATATAATCTGAAAATAAGGATAATTTGACTTCCTCCTTTCCCATTTGGATTCCCCTTTTTCTCCATCTGTTGTCTTATTGCTCGGGCTAGAACTTCAAGAACTATATTGAAGAAATATGGAGAAAGTGGGCAGCCTTGTCTGGTCCCCAATTTTAGAGGAATTTCTTTGAATATCTCTCCATTTAATTTGATGTTGCCTATTGGCTTACTGTATATAGCCTTTATTATATTTAGGTACGTGCCTTGTATTCCCGATCTCTCCAAAACTTTAAACATGAAGGGGTGTTGGATTTTGTCAAATGCTTTTTCTGCATCTAAGGAGATGATCATGTGGTTTTTTTTTTTCAGTTTGTTTATATTGTGGATTACATTGATGGATTTTCATACATTAAACCATACCTGCATGCCTGGAATGAAGCCGACCTGGTCATGGTGAATGATATCTGTGATGTGTTCTTATATTCATTTTGCGAGTATTTTATTGAGTATTTTTGCGTCAATGTTCATAAGAGAAATTGGTCTGAAGTTCTCTTTTTTGTTGAGTCTTTGTTGGGCTTAGGTATCAACATGACTGTGGCCTCATAGAATGAATTTGATAGAGTTCCATCCATTTCTACCTTTTGGAGTAGCTTGAAGAGTATCAGTATTAGCTCTTCTTTAAAGGTCTGGTGCAATTCTGCACTGAAACCATCTGGCCCTGGGCTTCTTTTGGTTGGGAGACTATCAATGATTGCTTCTATTTCTAAAGGAGAAATCGGACTATTTAATTTGTTTTCATTCTTGATTCAATCAAGAAAATTGTCCATTTCCCTTAGATTTTCTAATTTTGTGGCATATATTCCTTTAAAATAGCATCTTATGATTCTTTGTATTTCTTCAGTGTCTGTTGTTATGTCTACCTTTTCATTTCTGATTTTGTTGTTTTGGATAGTGTCTCTCTGCCTTTTTGTTAGTTTGGCTAATGGTTTGTCTATCTTGTGGATTTTCTCAAAGAACCAGCTCCTGGTTTTGCTCATTTTTTGAATTGTTCTCTTTGTTTCTAGTTTATTGATTTCAGCCTTGAGTTTGATTATTTCCAGATATCATCTACTCCTCTTGGATGCTTCTGCTTCTTTTTTTTCTAGGGCATATAGCTGTGTCATTAAATTGCTTATGTGGGATGTTTCCACTTTCTTCTTAAAGGCACTTAGTGCTATGAATTTTCCTCTTAGCACTGCCTTCAATGTGTCTCACAAATTTGGGTATGTTGTTCCTTCATTTTCATTGAATTGCGGGAAGTCTTCTATTTCTTTATTTCTTCCAAGACCCAGGTGTCATCAAGTAGAGAGTTGTTTATTTTCCATATGTGTGTAGGCTTTTTGTTATTTCTGTTGTTGTTGAAGTCCAGTCTTAGACCATGGTGATCTGATAAGATACATGGTATTATTTCAATCTTCTTGAGTCTGTTGAGGCTTGCTTTATGACCCATTATATGATCAATGTTGGAGAAGGTTCTATGAGGTGCTGAGAAGAAGGTATAATCCTTTGTGGTTGGGTGAAAAGTTATGTAGATATCTGCTAGATCCATTTGATTCATGACATTGGTTAATGTTGTTACTTCTCAGTTTAGTTTTTGTTTCAATGACCTATCCTTCAGTGAAAGTGGGGTGTTGAAGTCTCCCACTATTACTGTGTGAGGATCGATGTATGGTTTAAGCTTTGTTAATAGGTCTTTTACAAATGTGGGTGCCCTTGTATTAGGAGCATAGATGTTCAGAATTGTGATGTCATCATCCTTGACTTTACCTTTGATGAGTATAAAATGTCCTTCCTCATCTCTTTTGATTAGTTTTGGTGTAAAGTCTAATTTATTAGATATTAAAATGGCTGCCCCAGCTTGCTTCTTGTGTCCATTTGCTTAGAACACTTTTCCCAGCCTTTCACCCTGAGGTAATGTCTATCCTTGTGGCTAAGATGTGTTTCTTTGATGCAAAAGAATGTTGGGTCTTGCTTACACATCCATTCGATTAGTCTGTGTCTTTTTATTGGAGAATTGAGACCATTAATGTTGAGAGATATTAGTGACCAGTGACTGTTAAGTACCTTGATTTTGATGTTGGTTGCAGTAGAATACTTGTGTGGTTATGTTGTTGCAACAGTATAGTTATCTAACTCCCATATAGTTTCAGTTGTAGTTTGTCACTTTGGTTTGGAATTTTCCTTCTATTAACTTCTGTAAGGTCAGATTAGTGGTTAGGAACTGTTTGCATTTGTTTTTATCATGAAAAATCTTGTTTTCTCCATCAATAGTTATTGAAAGTTTTGCTGGGTAGAGTAGTCTTGCCTGGAACCTGTGGTCTCTTAGGGCTTGCAGGAACTCTGTCCAGGCCCTTCTGGCTTTTATGGTCTCTGTTGAGAAGTTGGGTGCAATTCTGATAAGTTTGCCATTAAATGTTAATTGGCCCTTTTCCCTTGCTGCTTTTAATATTTTTCTTTATTCTGTATATTTTGTGTCTTGGTTATTATATGGCAGGAGGATTTTCTTTTCTGGTCTATTCTATTCGCTGTTCTATAGGCCTCTTGTATGTTTATTTGAACCTCCTTCCTTAGATTGGGTAAATTTTCTTCTATGATTTCATTGAAGATATGTTCACGTCCTTGGAGCCGGGCATCTTCCCTTTCCTCAATTCCTTTTATCCTCAAATCTCATCTTTTCATGGTGTCCTTTATTTCTTGGATGTTTTGTGTCAGGAATTTTTCAGATTTAGCATTTTCTTTAATGGTTGTTTCAAGTTCTACCATAGAATCTTCTACTGCTGAGATTCGTTCCTCCATCTCTTGAATTCTGTTAGAGAAGCTTAAGTCTGTATTACTTGCATGCTTCTCTGAGTTCGCTTGTTCTTGTCTTTCTTCTGTCTGGGTTTTTATCATTGTTTCCATTTTCATCTTCAGATCTTGAACCATTTTATTGATTTCCTTAATGTGGTTGTTTGTCTTTTCCTAGATTTTTTCCAGTGCCCCTCTATAGGCCTCTTTAATGTCCTCAATTTGTTTCACTGCATCTTCCTGCATTTGCTTTCGGATCTTATTCGTTTCCTCTATTATCATCTTCATTACTGTGGATGGGAGGTTATTTTCTTATATTTCAATTGTGTTTGAGTTCTCAGGGTTGATTTCATTGGGATAGTTAGGATCTGGAGATGCCATATATTTTTGGGTTTTGTTGTTTATGGTTTTGCATTGACCTCTAGTCATCTTGCTGTCTCTGAAGTTGGGGTCTTGATCCACGCTCTCTGTTCTGCCTAGGCCAACAGACCCACAGAGCATCCAGAGAGGGAGACAGAGGGTGGGTACGTGTGACACGCCCACAGACACACCTGCTTGGCAGTGGGAAGCCTTAAAGATGTGGCTGGAGGTGTGACTGCAGCTGTCTGAGACCTTGTATGGGCCCTGGATCTCTCCGAGGGCTGGTGGGCCTGATCTATGCTCTCCATTCCCCCTGGGCCAGCATGGCCACAGGTAGTCAGAGAGGAAGACAGGGGATGCAGTTGATACAAACACCCTTGGCTCAGAGTTCTGGATCGTGCTCACGTTGCAGTGGTTTCCAGACCCTGAGGCTTTCTCAGGACTTGGAGGTCGTTCCAAGATCAGAACCACCTGTTTTCCTGTGTGTTTCCTGGGCTAATAGCCCCAGTCTGGAGTTTCACTGCCCACAGTTCAGTCTCAGATACCAATTTTCTGGTTATCACGGGCAGAGCCCTGTCCAGCTGTTGGACAGTGTGCACCCTTCTTCCAGGTTCCTGGATTAGATCACCTGGACGTGCCACTATAGCACTGTGTTCAGGGGGCAAGGGGAATGTCTGCAGCTGTTTGGTCCCCTGTGAGGGCACTGGGTTTCTCTGTGGACTGGTAGGCTCAGATCCACACTCTCTGTTTCCCCTGGGGCAACGGGCCCACGAATGGTCTGAGAGGAAGGCAGGGGGCACAGGTGAGGCCAACACCCTCGGCTCTGGCTTTAGGTTTTGCACTCACGTTCACCTGGACACTGGCCCCTGAGGCTTTCTCAGAACTAGCGGGTTTGTCATGCATCAGAACCACCCATTGTCCTGTGTTTTTCCTGGGCCAGTGGCTCCGGCCTGGAGATACATCGCCCACAGTTCAGTCTCAGATACAAAGCTCCCAGTTAATAATGGCAGGCACCTGTCCTACTGCTGGGAAGAGTGCACCCTTTCTCTAAATTCTTAGGACAGACCAGACATGCTGTGAACACAGCTTTAGCACTGCTGGCGAGTGTATCCCCAACTGTCTGGTCTCCTGTTGGGTTCTAGGACTCTTTGCGGACTGGTGAGCCTAGAAACACCTTCTCTGACCCCCTGGACTTAGTATAGCCCAGATCCGCCAGACACCGTGCCAATCAGACCTGCAGGTGGGGCACAACACCAATCACCTCAGTAGTTGGAGCCTTGCCTGCGTTCCTGGTTACCCTCTTGAGTGGCTGCATCCCTGGCGGCTGCCCTCCAGGGCGGTCCGTGGTCTCTGCTTGGGCTCTGACACTCTGTGGGCTCTCAGAAATACACTCTCTGTTCCCCCTGGACCTAGTATTGTCCAGATTTTCCGGGCACCACGCCAATCACCTCAGCAGGCAGGACCTTCCTTGCCTGTGTTCCGCGCTACCTGCTTGAGAGTCTGCAGCCACGGCTGCTGCTCTCCAGAGGGGTCCTTGCTCTCTGCGCAAGCTCTGGGTCTCTCTGTGGACCCCCAGAAACACATTCTCTGTTCCTCCTGGACCTGGTATTATCCAGATCTTCTGGGTACCACATCAATCACCTCAGTAGGCAGGGCCTTGCCTGCGTTCAGCTACCCACTTGAGTGTCTGCAGCCACAGTGGCTGCTCTCCAGGAGAGTCTGTGCTCTGCACGCGGGCTCTGGGTCTCTCTATGTACCTCCAGAAGCACGCTTTCTGTTCCCCCTGGACCTATTACTGTCCAGATCTTCTGGACACCTCGGTAATAGGTAATCACCTCAATAGGATGGGCCTTGCCTGTGTTCCCGGCTACCCGCTTGAGAGTCTGCAGCCCCGGCGGCTGCTTTCCAGGGGGTCCATGCTCTCTGTGTGGGCTCTGGGTCTCACTGTGGACCTCCCGAAGCATGCTCTCTGATCGCCCTGCACCTGATACTGTCCAGATATTCCAGACACTGTGCCAAACCCCTCTGCAGACAGGATCTTGCCTGCATTCCTGGCTACCTGCTTGAGCGGCTGCCACCACCGCAGTGGCTGCTCTCCAGTTTGTCTGTGTTCAGGGATGTGCAGGATTTCTGTAGTTTATTTCTGTCGAACAGTGGAATTCTCCTGCTGTGGTGGAGTGGGAAGCTTGGTGTTCCTGGTTGAGAAAATAGTCCAAATCTCTGGCTCAATTACTCTGGTTTCTAAACAAGGTCCACCCTGCTCACCGCCATCTTGGATCCCCCTAGAGTAATAACATCTTTCAATGCCATATTCTATAGGTCTCGGAGGCTTTTGAAGACCTTACTTAACTATTTTACCATGTATGTATGTATGTATGTATGTATGTATGTATGTATACACACACACACACACACACACACACACACACACACACATACATACTCATGTCTATCTGTTAGAGCTAGGATATATATTCTTGTGATAATATTCTTGTGATAAAATTAGACTAGTATTTGACATGACCATGATTTGCATCAATATACAAAATTCCACACAGGACTCCTATTAAGCCTAGAATTTCTCAACATTTAGAAAATGTACCACAAATGCTATCCATAGCTTGCTTAACCACTTTCCCCAATGTTTGGGGGGACCTTCAAAAGTATTATTTGCCCTAAATCAGCCTGAAGAAACATTAAGAGAACGACATCCCATTTCCTCTAAGAGGGGATGGGTAGGTTTCTGTTTGCTCTCTTGATCACAAATGCTTATTTTCATCAGGAGTTGATTATAAGTTATTATTGGTCTTATACAGAGAGAAAAGTAGGTTGGACTCAGGGGTATCTCTCTTTTCCCTAATCTTTCTTTTGTAGGTAAGGAGGTAGGAGCTGAAAAGAAAGAAAGGGGGATGTAGAAATATAGAGGGGGGACAGAACAAAAGGAAGACTATTGAATCTACTCCTCATCTCAACTTAATTGTTACTCACAAATAAGGTTATCTTTAATTCATTGGTAAGGTTCTTTTTTAGTTAATAAAAGTTCACCAAGAGATGCTATTTTAATTGTATTTGCTTCTAATGCCAGCTTAAAATTGATTAACTTCTTTGCTTTCCTACCAGATATACCTGGGAATAATATTTGAATAGAAATTCTCCATGCTTATTATTGTTCAGAATCAGGTATACTTGCAACTCAATGCAGGTGGGTGGGTTGGGGTGTGTCCTAGGTTGCTTGGAGTATCATCACAAGAGTATGTGCACAGCCCAAGCCAAGTAGAGTTATGAGTTGCTAAACTATTCCCTATTCTTGTCTAAATCAAATAAAACAAAAGTCTTCTTTTATACCATTTTAAATCTAGTCCATGGAGGATGGAGAGAACATTTGCTTCTCTTCCAAATGACCTGAATTCAGTTTCCAGAACCCATATCAGGTGCATTACAACCAGCTGCAATTCTGTATCCAAAGGACCAGATTTTTTTTTATGTCAATGGGTATCTAGACTTATGAGTGCCCACATATGCATTAACAACAACAACAACAGTAATAATAATAATAATAATAATAAATTTGAAAATCTATCCTATGAGTTCCTTGAAGACTTGGACATCTACTTTTTCATCATATTCTTCTGAATATTGTGAGGACACTCTTGTAATAGTGTTTTGGGGAAGATGACTCAGGAAATAAGACATGCAAACTGACCTAAGCCAGGAAGCAGTGTTGATACATACAAATTCAGCAGATGGCCATCTAAAGATTCATCCCCAAGCCAGTTAAGTATTTTATACCTTTATACCCTTGATTGTTCCCACCCCACAGCAATAAAAAGTGTCATGTATTTTGATTGGCTTTATTATGCTTAATTAATAGAGTTTGCTGAATTTCTCTATAAGTAGAAAGTTTTCCCTAAGCAGCAGAATTTTCCACAAGCCATTTATAATGCAAATAAGAGAAGAGAAATTTGGTTACAGAGGAACGATAGTGAGATACCATAGTGGTGTTAGTCGTGGTGGTGGTGGGGTCTGTCTGGCCTGTTGCAGGCATTTTCTATTAGCTTCTCAGGGCTCCCTGCTACAACAGGCTCCATGCTAGTATTCAAGGTGGTAGTCCTAAAACTACAGAATTCTGAGTTGAGAACTGTTCATAAACTTCATTTGAATTAATTTTCAAACTGTTAAAGTTGCAATAGAGTATTTTTCTGTGATCTCAGTTAAGGATGGAAGAACTTCAATGAGTCTAAGAACCAAAGATTATTACAAAGGAAGGACTGCTGGAAACATCCCAGGCAGAGGAAGAACCAACTGCATTTTAGCACCATAAGATTCCCTGTGAGAAGGGAGCATTATGATGGGAGAAAGCAGACAGCAGTGAAGCTGGTGGTAAGAGTGGGGCCAGATCTATTCTTTGTGTTTGTATGACGTGAGTCTCTGGCTGGTTTTGGAAATGTGAACCTAAAGAAGTGGGAAGACACTTGAGCAATGAAGTAACTTTCTTCCCAGTTTTGTTTTATTAAATCATTATGTCCATTATAGAGAATTTATCTGGAGCAAGGGTGAGAATGCAAACCAATGGGGCTGGCTTCTTGGAATTAGGTAAGGAAGAGGCTATATTGGAGGCAGCAGAAATGGTATGAAGCAGGTGAACTCTAGAAAATTAAAATGTAGCATTAGATGAGTTCAACAATTGGACAAAGACTATAGAGTAGGAGATATATAGCAACAGAAATTTCCATGCTCCTGACAAGAAGCATTGAGTGAATGGAAGAATTATAGCATTGTGTGAATGGAGGAACTATTCTCCAGTCTAGACTTCAGAAAATAACTGAATATGAGGACAAAGACTTGGCCAAGGTACTAGCAAAATGTCTAGTGTGGGGGTACTAGGCTTGAACTCCAAATGTGTGCTTTGGGATGTCACTACTATCTAGGAGTTGTCAGTGCTAGACAGTGTTGAAGGCTGTGCTGGATAGTTTTGTTTATTGCTCAACTTGATACAAGTAGAGTCATTTGAGAGGAGGGAAACTCAATTGAGTAAATGTTCTTACCAGATTGGCCTATGGGTAAGCTTATGGAGTACTTTTCTTGGTTAATGAATGATGTGGGAGGGCCCAGACCACTATGGGTTGTATGCCATGTGGGAGGTGCCACTTCTAGACTGATGGTCCTGGATGGTATAAAAAAGCAGGTTAAGCAAGCCATGTAGAGCAAGGCAATAAGTGGTATTCCTCCGTGGTCTCTGCTTCAGTTCCTGCCTTGGCTTCCCATAGTCAATAGGATGTGACCTAAGATATGTAAGCCAAATAAAACCTTTCCTTCCTCAGTTGCTTCTGGTCATGGTGTTTTATTACAGCAACAGAAAGGAAATTAAGACAAAGGCTATTGTTTGAACATTCCCTCAATCTCTGCTCTATCTGTTCTATCTTTATCCCTGCATGTCTTGTAGGCAGGGTAAGCTTTGGATTGAAGTTTTTGTGGGTGGATTAGTGTTCTCCTCCCTTAACTAGGAGTCCTGTCTAGTTAGAGGGTGTCCGCTTCAGTCTCCACGGCCCCTGCTTAGGAGTCTCAGCTATTGTCCCCCCCATATCCTCCCAGAGACCTATTAGGACTTAGGTCTCCAGATTGCAACAGAGATGTCCCCTCCTACTGTTTCTCTTTTCTCTGCAGGCCTTCTGTCCCAACCGCTGACACTATTAATGATACTCTACTATGTTTGCAGACTGGAACCTATCAGAGTTGTTTTCTGAGAGGCTCCACCCTGTTCAATAAATTGTATCTGTTTGGCTTTGAAGCCAATAACTGACACAAAGAGACTGAACCATAATTCAAAGCTGCAAGCACTTTGCTGGGCAGAATGCTACTAATCTAACAGTAAACTAAGATAAACTACTCTAATCCTAATAACCTACATATATCCCAAGTACTTGCCAATCTCATCCTTCTCAGGCAGATTCTCTCCCTCAACTCTCTCCTGTCAACTGTCCACAGTCAACTGTTAACCAGCAACTGTTAACTCTCAACTCCAAGCTCCTCCTCCTCTCCAGGAAGTCCTGCCTTCCACTTCCCATCCTCCTGCCCATCTGATTGGCTAAACAGTGCTTTATTGACAACTGCTACATCCACTGAAGGTATTCCTCCACACCACCCAGCAGAGGATTGAAACAGATGCTGAGACTCACAACCAAACATTGGGCGAAGCATAGGGAGTCTAATGGAAAAAGAGGGGAAGTATAAAAGGACTTACAAGAAGACCCAAAGTGCTAAATAACCAGGGCCCAGAGGGGCCTGTGAAGTCTGAAGCACCAACCAAGGACCATGCATGGACTGGACCTAGGTCCTCTACATAGATGTAGACAATGAGCAGCTCAGGCTTCATGTGGGCCCACTAACAAGGAGAGTAGGAGCTGTCTGTGGCATGGACTCTGCTGCCTGCTTTTTGGTCACTTCCCCTTGACAGGACTCTCTTGCCAGGTCACAGGGAAAGAAGACAAACTCAGTCCTGATGTGACTTGATGAGCTGTGGTGGATGGATAAAAGGGTTCCCCTTTTCTGAGGAGTAGGGGAGGGAGGAGGAGAATAGGAAGAGAGGAGGGAGGGGGCTATGACTGAGATATAAAGTGAATAAATAATAACAATTATTATTATAATAACAACAGCAACAACAACAAAGGCTGTATACATGAGGATGCAGTCCTAGTGTAAGTGTTTAAGGACCCAGAACTCTCTAGTCTCTACACTAGAAAAGATGATCTGGCGAGTGAAGAGGAGACTTCTAAGGGAGCAAGCAGGAAGATAGTGGCCATGATGGTATAAAGAACTAGATGAAGGGATTCCATGTGATGTTCATCATTACTGAAGACCCAGTGTCACCTGTTGTGATGTCAGGCACAGAGAAGGGCCTAGAACATAGCTGTTGGATTTTCTCAGACCTCAGTTAGGAACATAACAAATGCACCAAGAATGTAATCTTGTGATTTCTTTGCTGTGGCAGAAACTCCTCATCATCATCATCCCTGACTCCTCCTCTTCTCTTCTTCTTCCTCCTCCTCCTCCTCCATATTCTTTTCTTCTTCTTTTTCTTCCATTCCTCCTTTTCTTCTTAATATTTTTTGAGGTTGTAATACAATCACAACATTTCTCCCTTCCCTTTCCGCCCTCGAAACCCTACCATATATCTATCTCTCCTTGCTCTCTTTAAAATTCATGGCCTCTTTTTCCACTAATTGCTATTGCAAGCATGTGTGTGTGTGTGTGTGTGTGTGTGTGTGTGTGTGTGTGTGTGTGTGT
>OU015746.1:49337288-49356772 GCA_907169655.1 Acomys percivali | reverse complement strand
ACACACACACACACACACACACACACACACACACACACACACACACAAGACACCCATATAAGACAGACTCCACCACGTAGGTTTTAACAAGCTCCTAGTTCTTCTTTTTATTATTATCTTCTTACTTTCATCCTTATTCGTATCCGCGTTCTTATCCTTTCACAGCTTATATACCCCAACAAAATCTTTCAAATAGTACAAAAATCACAATGCATTTACATTTTATTTCTCTATAGATAAATGATTACAATGGATATATGTAAGAAAATCATGTTCCCCAATACCTTCACATGACCAACTGTTTACTTATTATGGGTGAGAAACAGACATGAATAACAAGTTATTCCCAAGAACCCACAAACATTTGTACATAAATAACTTGTTACACAAATAACGTATAAACAAGCAAGGTCATTTCTCAGCCAGCTTTTCTTTACTGGCAGGCTGCAATTTGCCGTCACAAAGAAGGAGTCAATTAGCTTAAGAAGTAATCTTATGAAGATCTTAAAGGAATCATAAATCTAAACTCCTATAAAAAATAATCATTTCTATTTTAAGTCCACTCATTAGTATGTTTTATTCAATCATACCAGGAAGTTGAGGGCAGAAAAATAGAATAAAGAAATCAATCATCATCTCAGTCACCAGCCCAGCTTGAAAGAGTCACATCAGCCAATGCTGCTATGGGCCTTTGTTATTGCTTTGCCAACCTCAAAAAGTCCCTAGCTTTACTAATAAGAGTGTACTTTCTATTAACTTCAATTGTCCCCTGAGATTTCCTACATCAGGGCCAATAGCAAAAACATCTTTACCTTACTTTGCTGAACAATTTATGTTTCCCCAAGACTTTCTATGTCAGAACCACTAGCAAAAACATCTTTACATAACCTTGTTGAACAATCTATTCTTCCAAATTCTTTCTAAAGGTAATGATCATTGTTAGCAATCTACATCTGCATGTTGTTTTCAGAGATGGTGGTTGAATCATTAATCTGCTCCAGCAACAATGCCTAAAAGAGATCAAGCATTGTTATTGCATAAGCCAATGATACTGCTCAGTGAGGGGCTGGGATCCCCCTTTATAGTACTCACACAATTCACATATTAAGGGGATTATAAGGACCACAAAGGTAACAAGTAGAGCTATGCTCCATAACAGCACAAAGTCCTCAGGACACACAGTTCTCGGGGTTATGCCTCACAGAGACGCACCCATGGTGGGTTTGCTAAGTGGTGGGCTGCATTCCATGAATTCTAGAGCTGTTTTGCCATTCCTTTTGCATGGACCCTGGTGCGCGCGTGCACACACACACACACACACACAATCAGTATTCAGTGGCTTTTCCAGACCAAAGTTCCAAATATTTCCACAATCTTCCAACAAAATAGCCCAAACGGTCAGGTGCATCACAGCAACACCCCACTCTTGGTTCCGATTTTTGTTATATTTTATCTTCTGGTGCTGTGAAAAAAGCAATCTGACCAACAGCAACTAATTGGGGAAATTGGTTTATTTCAGCTTACAGGTTATAGTCTGTGTTAGTTACTGTTCTATTGTTGTGAAAAGATGCTATGGCCAAGGCAAGGCTTAGAAAGCATTTACTTTGGAGGGGGGGGCTGCTTACAGTTTCAGAGGGTTATTCCATGAGCACCATGGAGGGAAGCAGACACGCATGGTGTTAGAGCAGAGGCTGAGAGATTAGTACCCTGATCTACAGGCAGCAGGCAGAGTGAGTGACACTGGTCCTGGCACCAGCTGCTAAAACCTCAAAGCTCTCCTCCAGTGACACGCCTCCTCCAACAAGGCCACGCCTACCGATCCTTCCCAAACAGTTTCATCCTCTGCTGACTGACCATACAAATATATGAGCCTATGGGGGCTCACATTCAAACTACCACTCTGTCACTTAAGGAAGTTATGGCAGCAACTCAAGTATAAACTTGAAGCAGAAAACATAGAGGATATTGCTTGCTGCCTCATTAATAAGCTCAAGTTTAACTAGCTCTCTTACATAGCCTAGGACCACCTGTCTAGGGTCTGGTATGGCCCACGATGGGCTGGGTCCCCCTATATCACTTTATAGTTGTTCCAGTTTGCTTATGTTGCTCTGATAAACCACTCTGACCCAATGACAACTTAGGGAAGACATGGGTTTACTTCAGCTACAGAGTATAGTCCCTCATTAAGAGAAGTCATGGCAGCCACTGGAGCAGGAACTTGACATGAGAACCACAGAGGAATGCCACTTGCAGGCTTGCTCGCAGGCTCCTGAAAAGCTAGCTTTCTTATACAGTCCAGGACCCATGCCCAGGAAATGGTACCACCCACAATATGCTGGACCCTCCTTAACGTTAGCAATCCAAATCAATCCCTCGCAGACATGCTCTTTAGGTCTCAGTCTAATCTGATCAGTTCCTTGACTGAGGATCCCATCTGAGATGACTCTAGGCTGTTACCTTGACACGGGACTTAGTAGTGATAGGATGTTAGTACAAAGTCCCTGTAAACAGCCCTTCCTATTTAATGTTTTCTATCTGACAGATTCCCAAATAAGTAAAGGTGCTGAGATGATGTGTTTAGCAGTTTAATATCCTCCACACAATTCCTTTGTGATGAGGAGTACTTGTGAGTAGCATATAGCTGAGGATCTTTAATGCAGTTTTATTAAAGGACTTTATTAAAGGACTAGGCAGACAAAACTTTCCCTCTCTTGTAAACCAACCCCAAGAGACCAACTCTGTTTATTAGAAAGAGGAAACACAGCTTTTTTATGATTTTTAGTTCTTAAAGTTAATTGTTAAAATAAAAAATTAAGTTATTTATGGCATAACATATTACTTGTAATATTTTACCTATTTAGTCAAAATAATCACAAGTGTTAATGTGAATTTTTTCCTTTTACATGTCTTTCTTTCCTAAGCAAAGGATGTTGGTGGGAGTGGGGCATATTCCTCTGTGTGGGTAATGTCACTGTTTTTCTTTGCTTGGGATACAAGCTAAGTTAACCTCGTTGGACTCTTTCCCAGGAATTGATGCGCATACACGTGGTGGTTCATTATGCTGCTGCACCTGTGTAGTGTGAAGGTCAGTGTGCTTTTCTGATTATAAGAAACCATCCATGTCATTCCATTATAATCCCTTCCACTCATAATGGAATGTGCCTGAGCCCAGGAGCTATTGACGTTGCCCAGTCCAGAATTTTCTCAATTGCAGTCTCAACATTTGAGATCTATCACCCACCCCTTCCATGACCTGCATCTCCCAAGAATCCCACTGTGCTCCATTTTGAAATGATGTTATTTGCATGTCAAGTCTTTGTTGTGTGATGTGTATGTACCATTGACACCAGTAAATTTTTATGTGGAATCAATTGCTCTGTGGTGGTTCTTTCAAAGGTATATTCAAGAGCTTCATTAGGGCTTAGGTAATTATGCAACAGTTAATGTGGGTACTGGCTATATGCCTTAAGATAAGAACAATGCACTTTCTTTTCTCAGAGTCAGAGACTCTGCGAGAATATAGAACAAATAGAATGAGCCTCTTGTTCTTGTTTCTAAGAGGCTTTTCACGGACGGCTTCAAACAACATCTCTCAGAATTCCTACCAAACCCCCTCCTTTTCCTTTTCCTGTGTTGTTGTTACTAAAAATCCTTTCCCAGGTAGAGACTAACCAATGTCTCTCCCCTCTCCTAAGGTCCCAATGATAAGCCAGGCTTGATTCTGCAGTCTTCACTCTGGGAAACTAATGAGTTTATTGGGCTTCCTTATAGAGCCTCGGTGAGGGGTTACTCACAGGAGTGTGAGCACTCCTTCTCCAACAGGCTGCACCTGAAAAGCCGTGTCCAGCAGAGAGACGGGCTTCCCCTTACCAGCCTAGATGGAGCCTGATTCCTCTAGTCTCTCTGGCCTCTACAGACTCTGGCCCTCTCCCATGCCACTTGAGTTGCCAAGTAGGGAGCACCTGGATACCCTCATGAGAATCTCGGGGCCCCCTCTGCCCCTCTCTGTTGGGGTTTAAACCATCAACAAGAATGACTGGGATGATCTCTTCCAAGGTAGAGGGGCATGAGTGAGTCCCCCAGATGCTGGTTGCTTGGCTCAGAAGATGGTCACTCAAGGCAGTCATTTCCTTTGGTAATAGCCCTGGTTTTCAGGAACTGCAGCTCACAGTTTCTAGTCACCGTGTGCCATAATTTGCACTGCATGCTTTTTCCTGTGAGCTCATCTCATAAGAGGGAGATGATATTATTGCTCCTGCTTCATATGAGAAAGAGCTGAGCTACTCAGGCTGGAATGGATGCTGCAAAGTCTCAGTTGGTGAGTGAGGAGCACTTCAAGTGTGGTCCACGTGTCTGAGTTGGAATCCCTAACTGATGGATCCTTGCATTGCTTTGATAATAGTTCCACAGTCAGACGCTAAGTGAACTTTGTTTAGGAAATGCAAAAACGCTCACATTGCACAGTGCTTCGGAAATTTCCTTAGCACGTTCATTTGAATATTTAGCTAGTTCTTGAATTAACCATGTAGGAAGAAGAATAAAGGCCCTTGATGTTCAATGTGTGATGGTTTGTGATGCTACCAGGAATATGAAGCCACACACACACACACACACACACACACACCAAGGTAGCTTTCTTCTAACACAGAGCCTTCCTGCTATCTTATACACAGGGCCACTTTCTTCATTAGAACGTTATGACTAGCACATTATATTATGATTAGGAAGCTCTGAATTTATCCTTAAGCCTTTACTGCTAAACATGCAGGGACAGGCTTAGCATAGTGACTCTAAGTACCCCCTTTCTCACTGAGACTATCTGTTATTCTACCTCCCCTGTGACCTTACCATATCAGACTTCACCCAAGGCCTTATCCTGGTCCTTCCATTCAGCGTTCTTCCCAGTCTCCCCCATTTAGAAAGAGATTAACTTTGGCTAAGTTTTCCCTATTGCACAACACACCAATCCTTTTAGTCCCCGCTGAGCATTGGTGGCACTTACTCCTTGCCTATAAAATGCTACAATGAGAAGCCTTTAAAAAACATCTAATGGCACCTTTGAGGTGTCTCCCCTGTTAGAGGGCATTCTAGTCTTAGTTTTGGTGTCACTGGGTAAGGAAGTGGGGTGGGGAGGCCTGCCACCGGGACACTAGCTTCTTTTGTCTAGAACACAGCATTTAGCAGAGACACACAGTTCTAGAAGAAACCGTTTATTAAGAAACAGTACACTTCCAAGGAGTGGAAAGTGGTCCAGAGCAACAGAGACAGTTGAGACTCAATGACTTATTTACAGACAGCTGGGGCTGCTGTGCTTGTCTTCACACTGCCAGCTTTCTTAGCATGTGTTATCTGCGAAGGTGGGGCATAAGTTGCAATCTTCTCTGCAGAATGATTTCTTTAGCCTATTAATTTTATCACCATTTTTGTAAGGCCCTTTGTACTACACTCTTTATTGTCCTGCCTTAAGCCATCCCCGGGAGCTATGGTTCCTGCACTCTTTACTGTCCTACCATAAGCCATGCCCGGGAGCTATGGTTCCAGAGTGTCTTGGGGGAACCGATGAATGATATCTACTTAGATCTATTTCTTGTGACTGCGATATGCAGACCTTACTTTATAAGGACCATAAAGCTTTCTCTAGTCTATCTAGTGGCTAGAATGGACTGTTTGGATCTGCTATACTGGAATCCATGTATCAATAAAGAATTTATTCTGTAACTGCTATATTACAAAAGATTTCAATTTCTCCAAGAGGTTAAAAACACAGGGTCCAAACATGTATAACATCACTGTAGTAACCAATGGTTCCCCAAAGTCTAAAAGCCAGGAAAGCGTGACCCTATATTATACCAGAGAATCACCCTAGTGCTTCCTCAGGAGTGAGTACACTTGAACTGAAAAAATAAATACTGATGGTTATATATTGAGTATGCAGCACAAAGACGTCCAAGAAAGTAATTAATGGTGGAATAGATTTAAAAGAGAAATGAGATTATAGTCACCAACTGTGCTGAAAGAAACAGTGAAGAGAATAAAAACACAAAGTAATAACTACAAATACTTTTATAAATAGGATTTATTTACGCATTTAATAAGCTAAGACTGTTTTTTGTTGTTTTAAGAGAGTTTTTAATGATCTTTCAAAAGATAATTTTATTTATGTGTGTGTGTGAATCTGTATGAGTTTTACAGACACCACGTGTGTTCAGGAGCCTGGAGCAGCCAGAAGAAGGGCCTGGAGTTAGCTACAGGTGATTGTGAGCTGTCATGTGGGTGCTGAGAACCAATTCTGTGTCCTCTGTAAGAGTGAATGCTCTTAACTGCTGAGCCACTGCCTCAGCTTTTGAAGAGAAGATTTTAGTCTTTCAGCAGTTCTCAGGTATAAGCAGCCTGTATTTAAGATGTTTTTAATGCAATGATGACTTGAAAGGGAGAGATCATGTTACAAATAATAATAATTTAGTTATTTCAGCAAACACAGAGCAGACCTATCTCCACTCTGAGAAGTTATCACCAAGCATCCAAAGATGCATATACCTTTGGCCAAGACTCCTCTATCAACGTTCCTGTAGTTGCTGTAGTTCACGACAATGCTGGATAGCTACATGTTTCAGAGTAGAAACCTAGAAAAGTGAGCTATCTGCTTGTCTGACATACTGGGACTCTTGGCTAAGCTTAGCCTGTGGGGGCTGCTCTAAAACTTCCATTGTGAAGTAAAAGGCATTTGAGTTAATTTAACAATTTTAATTTATGTGACCACTCATTTTATAAGGCAACTTGGTATCACATAACAATACAAAAACACTTTCACAGTAGACAATACATGTATACATACAGCCATATTTAAAATTGGATATGAAAATCAAAGATTTTTATAGCTTTAATTTATATTTATTGTCCTGCTGCAGCCAGAGTCCTGAGCAGCTGGTGCCATTGCCTATACTCTGTCTTCTTTGTCCCCCAGAAGCTAAGCAGACGTTCTGCCCCATGATCTCTGGTGTCCTAGTGCTGTCCAGTCCTGCTAAAGCCTGAGGCCTCAGTTTTCCAGTTTTTTTAGTTAAGACTCTTGACGTGATTATTTCTTCTACAGCACTAAGCAATCCTTGATCCAAACTCTGTACTTCTAAAGTCACGACACTTTCTAGAAACTAGACGGAAAACTTAGGTCTAAAGTCGCAGAGCCTAAACCGATAGGGTCCGTTAGATACCTGGTAGAAGCAAAAACATTGAAATGTGAAATTTGTTATGCAGACTTTCAGGTAAAGTCTGTTTTCCTCTTTTTTCTCCTTTTAAGTGATAAACAGGAAGGTGCCCTCCTAAGATAACCTCCGTTTTCTAAAGGACTCACCTCGCCTATTAAGAAACAGGACAACATTTTCTTCCTTTCCTTGGATAACTGCTCTGTTCTTACTCTGTTGACAACATACAGTATTTTATTTATGCAAAGAGTCTCTCTACCACCGTGTCACATCTGTGGGTGCCTGCTGAGATATTAAGAAACATGTTCCTTATCTGGAACAGTCAGTATACTCGGTAAATGGTTAGTGGGATTTTGAGCAATTAATCCATCTGTGTTTCTCTACCTTCCTCTTAGATCCTGTTTCTCTTCATGTGTGCAAAGAGTAGTAGGTGCAAGTAGAAATCTTTCCATCCTTTGGCCAAAGCTCCCATTAGCCAGGCAGATGACTTCAAAATAAAATATTAGTCTTCTTCCCCTTTAGGATAAAATTCCAATTCTGTACTGTAACATGAAGTACAATGGGGTAGAGACAAAAAACTGGGGGACTCGGAGTGCAGGAAGCACCCCTCTCAGCTGGTGAAAAGTCCTCAAGCCTCCCTTCCCTTTAGAGCATCCCCAATTCTGTCACACTCAGACATCCCTGTTGAACCTAGTGGGACAGACTAGAGGGTTATGTAGGCTCTGTTTTTTAACAATTAAACTTTATTATACAACCACACTAGCTTACACAAGAGGGAAAAAAGGTTAAAGGTAAAAAAGAGTGAACCTTCCAGTATCCGTTCCACCAGATGGGTCCTTAGGTGTCTCTGGCATGCGTATTGGTCCAGCCTGTTCACTCAAGCCCGGTCTCAACCTGTTGTTCTCTCCTCCCCGCCTGCCTGTGTCACATGTGAAGGGCGGTCTCCTTCTCCCATTGAGGGTCTATTAGAAAAACAATAGTCCAGGTGGAGTCCCTAGGTCTGCTTCCTGAATTCCAGGCCCAGGATGGTTCCACTCAGTCTATCACAAGGTATCCATGGGGTGCCCAAGGGTAAAGCCCACCAACATTGCTTTTACCTGTGACAAAGCTTACAGTCTTTCCCACAGGGTTAGGACATTGGTCTGAGACCCGGATCCTCTGGGCTATTTATCCTGGGTTTGAGTTAGTTACTTTCATTGTGTCTCCAGAGACCAAGGCCTTCTATACTAGTATACAAATCCTTACTACCTGTGTTTGTGAAGCTATTATTTGACCTGGGAAGAGCAATGTCTCCTTCTTACAAGACACTAAAAAGGCCTATGTGGTTAGGTTGGCCAGATAAGCAAGCACCCTGCCTTCATGAAGAGTCTGGTCTTTTTTTCCAGATTGCCATACACATTAAAAGTGCAAAGGGGCAGGGTTTCTTATTTGTTTTCCTCATGTTTAGGGGAGAAAAAAGATCCATAGCACTAATAAGTACCACCTCTCCATGCCTGACTCTGCAGTCCTTCCAGGGCTCAGGGAACGTGGAAGGAGGAAGCACAGGACCAAAATGGCTGCTGAGAAAGGCACAGCTCCTAAGAAGATTGGGTGGGGGTGGGGCGGGGGTGCAAAGCATTCTAGGCTAACTTGAAGTTTTGGTCCTTCCAGGAGAGCTGCTGCAGAATGTGGGTGATGCATGATTTTTATGTATGCCATGATGCATGAGCATGTGTGTGTGTGTGTGTGTGTGTGCATGCCTGTCTGTCTGTCTGTCTGTCTGTCTAAGTTTCTAACCTAAGCTTATGATGAGAATATTTTATAATAGGAGTTTTTGAGTAGTGGGTGCCATAATGTCTCTTAAATACATCTCAACACGTGCATAAGCTCCTAGCAGGCATACCCAGGGATGAGCAGAAAGGTTAAGAGGCTAGCGAGGTCACTCCCAGTGGGCCCACCAATGGACACTGGTGGATGTTGGAGTTCAGTGAGACCCTTCAGGATTTATAAGTCCTTGTTTCCATAACCTATGACTTTTCAGACCAAAACAGATGCCTACAATTATTTTCTTTCTAGAAACTATTTTAGAAGAAAATCCTTATTAAAAATCTATGTAATGAATATAGACTTTTGTAATTTAACAATGTATTGTCTTACAGCTCAGCAGACGATGTTTCATATAAATAAACTGTACTTACAGTAAACTATTTTTAGATGCTTGGTGTCACTATAAATTACTTGCTTCAAAGATTGCGTGTCTTTAATGGTCTATAATATCCAGTGCACTTTAGCATAAGATGCTAAAGATGTATTCAATTAACCCAGATACACAGTTTAACAGATTTGAAGAGGAGTGCGTAGTTTATAAGGTAAGATACTGTCAACTTATCACACCCTTGAACAGATCTGAACCATATATTTATGACACAATGAGACAAATTAAAATCATATTCTTTTATTTTAAACCTTTTTTAAAAAATCAATCTAGCTATCTCATTTGTAAACCAGCAGCAAGGACTTTCTAGCCTCAGTTTCCAGAATTAATTGAAAGGAGATAGTAAAAATCCTTCCTACAAGGTGACTAAGATGGCATAGGCTTGTTATTTCCCTAGAGCAGTCACCATAGAAGATTCTCAAGCCCCACCCTTCTGGCTCTGTCTGTCTGTCTGTCTATCTGTCTGTCTGCCTGTCTGTCTCTTCAGTGCTGGGATCTAGCCCAATCCTAGCACATATTAGCCCAGTTTCCTACCACTGAGCTCAAGTCTCAGCTCCTGGACGTTTGTTTCTTTAGCATAACAAAGGCAGCACCCCAAGAAGTATTTTCATATCAACAGGCCCTGTAAAGAGGCGTGGGATAAACTCAAATGGCTCTTACACCTAAAATGTGGAAATGAAAATCAAACCAAAATCTAAAGATGAATGTTAAACAAGGCTATTCAGGAAAGCAAACATTGAGCACTCTGCTATACAAAGTCTGAAATTCAGTGTCACATTGTCAAATAACCATCCTGCAAATGACGCTCAACTAAGCATAAATTTCAAGAGGACAAGCATTTCAAACATACCTCCTTTACAATTTGCACCAAGAGCAAAGTCCAGATTACAGCATGTTTGAATCATAACACTGAACCAATACAGGTATAGATCTGAGTCTCAGGAGATCTCATGAAATTTTTAGGCTGTTATGACCCAGGGCAAAGAATTGGACCAGAGACATATAGTTAGAAATAACAACAATGCTATTAAGAAAAGAAAGAACTCAGACTGAAAAATGAGGTTAGTCACCGTATGTAGATTATTTATTTATATAACACCCAGTAGCCCACATTTGTATATCATCCATTCAGGTTAGTTTTGTTGTTGTTTTCAGACATACTCTATTGTATGCAGTACAGGTGGGGAAGGGAATCTGGTCTAGCTTCTTTCCTATGCTAATCTTGACACTACTGTCCCCAGTCCCTTTTTCCTGACACAACTGTCCCCTGGCAGGTGTAAGCCCTATCCTTCTGTGGAGGAGAAGCATGATGGGCAATCCATCGTCAATAACTGTGTCCAAGCTGATAAAGGGTGTGGCTTTTGCCTAAAAAAAAAAAAAATCACAAGACTCTCTCTACTGTTTTGGGAACCAGATGGAATTTCAGTATCCTAAAGGACTTTATTTGCAATTGTCACATATCTTAGAGGACACATATTTTACAAGATTTAAAAACCCAAAATTAAAGCATGAATATTGCGATTACATATATCAGTAATCTCAGAAAGGTTGAGGACCGGGAAAGCCATTGTTGGAGTTTGCGCGGTGTAACTATGTGATAGATATACAAACCACAGCACACAGCAGATACATGTAGGAGGCTTTATTGGAAGAGTTTACAGAGATCTGGGGAGATGCGAGGAAGAGAGAGAGAGAGAATGAGGTGAGCCCCCTTTATAAAGTGACCTGGCGCATGCGGCATGCACAGAAAGCACACAGGTGACTTAGGGGAACATGAATTCTGGTGGCTGGCAGTGATAAAGGGTGTGGCTTTTGCTTCTGATGGTAATGTGCTTCTGATGACAGGGACATATTTTAAGGTGGCTCTGAGGTTTCCTGTTTCCCCATGGTACTCAGGGTCTTCGGGATGGCTGTACTGCTGCCTAATTACTAACATTCTCACTTTTGGTGTCTTGTAAAAGAACCAGAAAGGGAGTGATGGTGAGGATGGGGAATGTGGGTGGAGCTTTGCTTATCAACTACTTCCTGCTGACTAGGGGCGTGGTCTCTCTCAGGATGTGGCTGATCCTCACCATCAGGGTATATTTGATTGTCATCAGCATTCCATTCTAGGGTCAAAGGCTGATAACCCTGTAAAAGCAACTGATTAAAGATTTTGTTAGAGATCTTTTGTATCTGGTGTTGGAGGAATGTAGAAAAGTTAATAAGGCAGGATGCGAGCAGCAAGATCAGAAAAATGAGCAGAGGGGGAGTGTCCTTCCCTGCAACAACTTTCTGTTTGGTCAATCAAAGAGGAAACAAACAAAAATCCTATCAAATAAGAGAGGAGGGATAGATGTGAGGGTGATGGTGATTTCAATTGGCTTTTGACAGCCTTTCACAGAACAATTTCCTGACCCTATTTGGAGAGACTGTTGTGAATGAGGGTTTCTTGAACCTCAAATCTCCAAACATAAGTGTTGCCCTGGACAGAAACAAACAAGAGGGGGAGGAGGGAAAATCTAATCTAGAAGAGTCCAACAGGGCTGCTGGAGTGAAGCTTCATTCTTCCGGACTAGGAGGCAGAGTGGTTGGTCTCCACAATCTCTGGAGCTTAAAGGATCAGGCCCCTGTTGGAGTTGATAGGCAGAAAGGGGCATTATCTTGAAGAAGGGGTTTAAAAGGCTTGAAATGAGAAAGGTGAATCCAGAGGGGGAAACCTTCTATCCATTGGGTGATCTACCCAATGGACAAGACATTCTCCACAGTTATGTGGAGAGTGGGGACTGATTTTGACATAACTCTGGAGCTCCATATTTGACCACCACCCCCCTTGGTGGGGAGGCCTGGTGGCACTCAAGAAAAGAATAAGCAGGCTACCAAGATGAGACTTGATAGCCTATGACCATATAGTGGGGGAGGAAGATCCCCCAAGGTCATAGACCTAGGGGAGGGGAATAGGGTGAAAGTGGAGGGAGGGAGGAATGGAAGGATATGAGTGATGAGATATCAATTGAATTGTAATCTGAATAAATTAATAAAAAATTTTTTAAAAAAGAAAGAAAACCTAGTTTAGCAGCTGTGAGAGCCGCAAGAATTACCTTGAAAGGGCCCTGCCATTTAGGGGAAAGAGCTGAGGGACACTGGTCCAGAGGAGAGAGAAGGACCTGATCTCCAATGTTGACAGGAGATGGGCAGGGGTTAGTTTGTGGGCTTGGTAGGTAGTGGTCAGTAAAGTCCCATAGTAGGGAGCAGAGATGACAGAGTAAGGGAGAGAGTAGATGGTCAGGGTGGGGCAAGGGTTTAGGTGAGAAACCAGGAGTTAGGACCAGTTGTCCATACATGAGCTCAAAGGGTGAAATAGAAACAGGTTTCTTAGGAAGAGCAAATGGCAGGAGTTTTACCCAGCCAAGGTGACGTTCCTATGACGCTTTGATAAGAATATTTTTTAAAGATCAGTTAGTTCATTCTATCTTTCCTGAGGAATGAGGGTGGTATGGGATATGAACATGCCAAGGAATTTTGAGGGTTTTAGATAAGGTCTGGGACACCTGAGAGGCGAATTCAGGGCCATGGTCTGGCTGGAGGGAGGCAGGGACTCCGAAGTGAGGGATGATTTCATGAAGGAGACAGTCAGAAACTGTCTGAGCCCTTTTGTTAGTAGTGGGAAAGGCCTCCACCCATCCTGAAAAAGTATCCACCAGAACCAGGAGACACCAGGCACGTTTGACTGTGGGCATGTGGGTAAAATCAAGTTGCCAGTCAGTCCCGGGAAGGGAACCCTTAGCCTGGTGAGTAGGGAATGGGGAGTTAAGATACCTGGAGTTGGGGTTTGACATCTGACAGCTCTTACAGGAGGTAGTAATAGTCTTTCAGAAGTTTACATCCTCAGGAGTAGGCTGCAGGTGAGTTTTAACAAAGTTAGATAAGGCTTGACTATTAGGATGAAAAAGTTGGTATAGATAGGGCAGAATTTAACGAGTATCAGGAGGTGAGAGGGGGTGTGTGGGTTGTAGTGTGAGGATTTCTAATGGTGGGTGAGACGAATTTAGGCCTCCAAGGGCCGCAGCCCTAGCTGCCCCGTCAGCCCAGCTGTTTGCTTTGGAGATTATGGAATTGACACTCTGGTGTGACCAACAGTGGACAAGTCCACAGCTGTGGGAAGAAGGGAGGCTTCTCGCATGGCCATAATCTGGTCTGCATTAGTGATAGATCCTCCCTTTCTTGTTAATAATCCTCACTCTTTCCAAATGGCAGCACGGGACAGGAGGATATGAAAGGCGTATTTGGAGTCAATGTAAACATTTAAGGATCGTCCCTGTGCCAATTGGAAGGCGTGAGTAAGGGCTGTTAGTCAGGGCCCTCCTGTGTGTGTGAAGGGTGGGGGGAAAGTTCCTAAGGTTTCACTGCCGGAATGAGAAGGGAGATAGTTGGCATTAGGTTGGGGAGGGAGATTAGAGATAAGAGGCAAGAGGTGGGCATGGTTAGAAGGAAAGTGCGTAGTCCTTTATTAGCGCCACCTGGAGGGAGAGAACCTAGAGGGAAGGAGAGCTTGTAAGCCTTTATCCATTAAAAGCTGAGCCAGGTTATAAGAAGAAAAAACTGTAATGGGTGACCGAAATGTTAGGTTTATTTGACTCACGAATAAGGAGCTCAGCAGCAGCTAAGGCGTATATGCAAGGTGCCCATCCTTGGGTGGTGAGGTCCAGTTTCTATGACAGATATGCTACAGGTGCCAAGAAAGGACCCAGCTGGTGACCTAGCACTCCAAGGGCATAACCTTCCTTTTCTGTTACAGAGAGAAAGAACAGGCCGGTTAGGCCTGCGAGATGTAAAGCTGGTGCCTGGAGAAGGGCTTTTTGGAGCCTATGAAAGGGCTTGGTGACAGATTTGAGAAGAGGTTCCTAGAGGGAGCCTTGGGCTGCCTCATAAAGGGGCTGGGTGAGAAGGGAAAAGGAAGGGGTCCAGGAACATGAGAAACCAGCCATCCCTAAGAAAGTCAAAATGGCCTCTTTAGTGGAGGGACCAGCTAAGGACTGGATCAGGTGCGTTCTATCTAAGCTAATGGCTGTGTGAGTTGGACCGTAGAAGGTGAGACTGCAGCCACAGCTAGATAAAAATTTAGGAGAGCAGAGATGTTAGTTTTGCTAACCCATAAGGATGGACTATAGAGGAGAAGGTCATCTACATACTGTATAAGCTTAGAGGCAGAAAGAGATAAGGAGAGTAATTCGGAGGCTAAAGCCTGACCAAACAGGTGGGAGCTGTCTCAGAATCCTCGAGGCAAGACAGTCCAGGTGAGCTGAGTAGAGAAGTGGGTATCAGGGTCAGTCCAGGTGAGAAAGCAAAGAGGTTTTGTGACTGAACATCAAGGGGAATAGAAAATGCATCCATGAAATCCAGGACTGAGAAGTAGGAAGTCCCTGCAGGGATGGTGGAGTGGGGGACCACAGCGGAGTTCAGAAGTCAGAGGTCTTGAACCAGGTGGTAAGTTCCATTGGACTTCTTTTTTTTTTTTAATTTATTTTATTTATTTAATTTTTTTTATTAATTTATTCATATTACATCTCAATTGTTAGCCCATCCCTTGTATCCTCCCTTTCTTTCCTCCCTCCCGCTTCCCCTCTACTCCCTTCCCCTATGTCTGTGACTGAGGGGGATCTCCTCCCCTTGTATATGCTCCTAGGGTATCGAGTCTCTTCTTGGTGACTTATTATCTTTCCTCTGAGTGCCACCAGGCCTCCCCATCCAAGGGACATGGTCCGATATGGGGCACCAGAGTTTGTGTGAAAGTCAGATCCCCTTCTCCACTTAACGGTGGAGAATGTCCTGTCCATCGGCTAGACTGTGTAGGGGTTCGAAGTTTACTGCTATATTTTCCTTGGCTGGTGCCATAGTTTGAGGAGGACCCCAGGGCCCAGACCCGCCTGTAGTTTTCCAGGACCCTCTGGATCCTTCTATTTCCTCCTTCTCCCAGGCTTCTCACCCCTAAAGTCACACAACAGGGACATATGCTCAACCATGTTCATAGCTGCCCTATTCATAAAAGCCAGAACATGGAAACAAACTACGTGTCCCTCAGTAGAAGAATGGATAAAGAAACTGTGGTATATTTACACTATGGAATACTACTCAGCTATTAAAAACAAGGAATTTCCGAAATTTGTGGACAAATGGATTGAACTAGAAATGATCATAATGAGTGAGTTCACCCAGAAGCAAAAAGAGTCAAATGGTATATACTCACTTATATCGAGACACTAGTCCAAGGGGTACGTCCCCATGAAAAACTTTACCTACCAAGAAAGTGGGTCAGAGGGGAGGACATCCCACTGCACTTCTTAACTGGGAGTATAGGAGTATTAAAGGAGAGGAAGTGGGGCGGAGGAGGGTTTCTTGGTAAGAGTTCAGATACAATAGGCTTGAGTCCCCTGAGGCTCTTCAGACCGAGTGGATATTGGGGTTGGGTAACATACTGACCACAGGGGGATGGAGTCTAGTGATAAAGGGGTTCTGGACATCCCAGACTTGGGGGTCCACCTGAGAGTCTGACAGAGGAAACTTTTTATAAACTAGTAGGGTGGGTGCTTAGGAGAAGGAAGACTAAGGCTGTAGCGAGGTTGGGGTTAGGAAGATTGAGGGAGCAAAAAACATAAGGGCTCCCAGTTTAACTAGAAGGTCCCCTCCCGATAAGGGGACAGGGCAAACTGGCATCACCAAAAAGGAGTGGGTGAGAGGAGCACCTCTAAAAATTCAGTTAAGTGGTAGAGTTTGGCAAGGTTGGTAAGGCTGTCCCCTACCCTGACAATAGGGAAACAAGAAGGAGAGGTAGGCCCCCAGAATTCCTTCAGAACCCAGTAAGTAGCACCGGTGTCCAAAAGGAAGGACATGGCCACCCTGATACAAAAATGACTACCCGTGGCTCCCCACTAGAGATGGCAATGGTCGGGCCTCGGGAACCCAGGCACCCTTAGTCATCCGTGGCCAGGCCTAGTATATCAGCTGGAAGGTGATTTGGGAGCCATGTCCTGGTGCCACAGGGGACACAGGGGCAGTCTGCAGACCAATGTCCCTCTTGTTGGCACTTTAGGCATAGCCCTGGTGGCCTGTGGGGATCTGGGCAAGCCCGGGCCCAGTGGCCCTCCTTTGCACACTTGAAACAAGAACCCGGTGGTCCCTTAGCTCTAGGAGGCAAGGGGGCTTGGGTAGTTGCTGTCGGACAGCTTTAGCCAGCATCTGCTACTTTTGTTTATGGGCTTTCTCGTCTCTCCCATGGTACACCTTAAAGGCCAGTGCTAAGACTTCCATCTCTGGAGTCAGGGGTCCTCTCTCCAACCTTTTAAGTTTAGTCCTAATGTCAGGGTAACTCTGGGAAAAGAAGCAGCTCATCAGGAGTTGTCTGCCCTCAATACTTCGGTGTCTAGGTTACTGTATCCTAAGAGGGCTTCTGGAAGGCTCTCTAGGAACTGAGGCGGATTTTCGGTTTTGTCCTGGATGACCTCCTGGAGCTTCGCATAATTTAGTGAATTAAGGGCAGCTTTATGGAGACCAGCCAGGAGGCAGGTTGTGAATTGGTCTCTAGTTAAAATACCCTCAGAGTTATTATAACCCCAGAGTGGATCCTGACCCAGCACCGCCTGAGCTGCAACCGGATGTGATGCGTTAATAGGACCCCAGTCTCTTTTCTATCTGAGAGAGTTCGGTTAGTGAGAAAGAAACATGCACCCTAACTAACGCGTTCATGCCGGCCACCTCCTGCAAAGGAAGAACTGAATCTGGTTTAGGTTCAGTAGCGGAAGGAGACTTTGGTGTGGAACCAGAGTGGGAGGTCGGGGATAAAGGGTATTGGCGGGGTGAGAGTGGGTGCCAAGGTAGGATGACTGGAATGTTGGAGTTCGCACGGCATAACTATGTGATAGATATACAAATCTCACCACGGGGCAGACACTTTCTTGGAAGGGTATACAGAGGTGGTCTCTAGGGAGACATGAGGAAGAGAGAGAGAATGTGAGGATGAGGTTTATAAAGTGAGCTGGCGCATGGTCAGAAAGTACACAGGTGACTTAGGGAGCCCTGAATCCTGGCATCACACGTGTTTCTGATGGTGGTGACCTGCTTCTGATGACAGCGACATATTTTAGGGTGGCTCTGAGGTTTCCTGTTTTCCCATGGTCTTCAGGGCATTTGGGATGGCTGTACCCCTGGCTAATTACTAACAGCGATGGCTGTGCTAGTTCCAGAAGAATCATGTTTGTGTGACAGGATGTGATCTCTTGGATTGATTTGTTGTTGTTTGTTTGTTTTATAAGACTTGGGTGGCCCACAACCACCTGCAAATCCAGCTTCATGTGACTTGATATTCTCTGTTGGCCTCCATGGACACACACAGACACATGACAGAAACACAAACACATGTGTACTCCCAAATAAAAATAAAAACAGAAATCTTAAAAAAAACAAAACCCCTAAAACATAAGGCTGTTAATGGTCTTAGTATACTGAGTATATTTAAAATCTGCATACAGAAGCATATTATGAGCCATTTTAAAAATATAATTGTAATTTGCAACAAACCCAGCGATCAGAATTGGTAAGTCAGATTCTTTGTTTACAACGGGAATGAGAGGATGTCTTAATACTTAAGAAAGGGGGTTGGGTAAAAGCAGGAAAGGCAGAGTTAAGTTGTTTCTAATTTGGATGGTGAAAGTGATCACATTCTGCTGAGAGCTTACAGTCCAACATAACTCTTTCTACAGAGAAGAGTAAGTGGGTGTTTTAGGATGTGTGAACCAACAGTGTTACTTTGTTTTTGGAAGAGAAGTTTAAGGTCTTCCACTTCCATGTTCTTTGGGTCACCTGGCAGGGGCCCTTGGCTTTGGGTCACTAGTTTTATTCTAGGGATGTGACTTAGCTGTTTGCTTTCCCAGCAATGTGAAAGACATGGGGTGCTTAGGGCTACTTTTGAAG
Organism: Acomys percivali; assembly: GCA_907169655.1. NCBI lineage: Eukaryota > Metazoa > Chordata > Mammalia > Rodentia > Muridae > Acomys > Acomys percivali. Next base: position 49,338,433 of record OU015746.1, on the reverse strand, counting down.
ACCCAACTCTGTTTTTCTTTTTCTTTTAAGGGAACCCAGACCCCCAAGTCCACAGCTTTGTGCCTTATCACTAGATTAGGCACAGCCTTGTTTCCATCTCCTTGAGAGCTGTTTGGCATTGGCTTAGATTTATTATGTAATGAGGTCATCTGATTATTCTCAGCATCTAATACCAGATCTAGTATGAGGAAAGGTCTTTGTATGGTACCTCACAATAGCTGAACTTCATGTTAGATTTTAAAGTGGCTCTAATTGTCTTGATGGCAGTGGATGACAACTTCAGCCATTTTTCTGAGGTTCCTTGCCTAAGCTTTGCTGGTATCACTTTAAAAGTTAAGTCAGTTCTTTTTTTTTTTTTTTTTTTTTTTTTTGAGACAGGATTTCTCTGTGTAGCCATGGCTGTCCTGGACTCACTTTGTAGTCCAGGCTGGCTTTGAACTCACACAGATCTGCCTGCCTCTGCCTCCCAATTGCTGAGGTTACAGGCATGCACCACCACACCTGGCTTCAGTCAGTTCTTTTGTTTGTTTGTTTGTTTGTTTGTTTGAGACAGGTTTCTCTGTTACATAGAGCTCTGGCTGTCCTAGACTGCTTTTTAGACCAGACTGGCATCAAACTCACAGAGATCCGCCTGCCTCTGCCTCTCGAGTGCTGGGATTAAAAGTGTGCACTACGATGCCTAGCTAGTTTTTTTACTTTTGTCTGAACACTGTGGAATCTAAGCAGAGGGGCTCTATGTATCCAAAGAGTAGCCCATTGTCACTCTGTAATAAGGAGAACAAATTTGGGCTGATTTCCTTTCGAAAGTCCATGCCATTTCAACAGTCTCGTCAGCCCTGCTGGAGAAGGTGTCTACAGACAACAGTGTGAGCCTGCATAATGTGGTACATCATTGTATTAGTTGGAGCTCTCTAAAAAGAACAGAATCCATAGAATATGTGTTTATTTCTTAGAGTGGCTTACAGGGTTAATTCTCTACACTTGATTTGGGAATCTCTCTTGAAAGGAGTATTGGTCTCTCTACCTGCCCTACTCCATCACTGCCTGAACTCAATTTTCCTGACCAGAGGAAATGGATAGTGTTGCCCAGCCCTCTCATCAGGGAGCCAGCCAACTTACGTCCTTAGCTGGCTAGGCTCTCACAA
>OU015746.1:49312468-49330263 GCA_907169655.1 Acomys percivali | reverse complement strand
TGGCTCCTCCATCCCCTCACTGGACTACACAGTATTTTCTCTATACACACATTTCTCATTTCTTTGCTTACTATTTCTTTACTCTATTCAAGTATAAAATTGTATTATTCAGAGTTTTTAAAAGTAATCACACTATTCTAGTCAGTAAGTAAACTAACACTAAAAAAATTCAGACTTCTGTATTATTTAAGAACATGTGATTTGTGGACAAATGGATTGAACTAGAAATGATCATAATGAGTGAGTTAACCCAGAAGCAGAAAGAGTTAAATGGTATATACTCACTTATATCTTCATACTAACCCAAGGGGCCTGTCCCATGAAAGTCTTCACTAACCAGGAAACTGGGACAAAGGGGAGGACATCCTATTGGGACTAGATGAGAGAAGCATGGGAGAATGGCAAAGTTGAAGTATCCAGAGGATCCTAGAAACCTACAAGAAGAACATTATGATAGGCAGATTTGGGCCCAGGGATCCTGCTCAAACTATGGCACCAGCCAAGGACAATACAGGCCGTAAACTTCAAACCCTTACCCAGATCTAGCCAATGGACAGGACATTCTCCACAGTTGAGTGGAGAGTGGAGTATGACTTTCACACGTACTCTGGTGCCCCATTTTTTACCACATCCCCTGGATGGGGAGACCTGGTGGCACTCAGAGGAAGGATAGCAGGCTACCAAGAAGAGACTTGATACCCTATGAGCATATACAGGGGGAGGAGGTACCCCTCCTCTATGACTGTCACTGAGGGGAGTAAGGGGAAAATGGGATGGAGGGAGGAATGGGTGGATACAAGGGAGGGGATAACCATTGAGATGTAATATGAATAAATTAATAAAATAAAATTTAAAAAAAACATGTGTACCTAAATGCTGAGCAACTGTGCTTACTGCAGTCCAGTGAATCAGTCCATGTATCTTGATTCTATGTTTGGAATCCTAATGATATGCAAAAACTCTTAAAACAAAAGCAATTGAAGAGTCAAGTACTGTTTTAATTATTGCATTACTCTATTTGATAACTTATCAATGTGTAGTAGGAAATTATTTTTAACAAATATATATTATTTGGCATATGTTACTTATTTACAAATATCTGTGGAATGGATACTCTAGGCCAGACAATGTAATGAGTGCATAGGAAGAAATGATGAGCCAATCAGCTCCAAGTGTCTCTGTCTCCTAATGAGAGAGGAATCTCACTTAAGTTATAACCATCATGGATAAATGACAGGAGTGCTTCTCTATGAGCACATGTTGGGACAGGTGTGTTTTTGTCTGAAATGGAGTTCAAAAAGTTGGGCAGATGATTTTTTAAGTATTTGTATTTTATATCTTTTAAAAAATTTACTCACTTTACAGTCTGATCCCAGCCCCCTCCTCATTCTCCTTCTAGTCCTGTCCTCATGCCCCTATCCCTGTCTCTTTCTTTTCAGAGAAGGGGAGGCCCCTAAGGGGTACCAACCCACCCTGACACCTCAAGTCACAGCAGGACCAAGCCCATCCTCTCCCACTGAAGCCAGACAAAGCACCCCAGCGAGGGGAAAGGGATCCAAAGGCAGGCAACAAAGTCAGAGACAGCCCCTACTCCCACTGTTAGGGGACCCACATGGTGACCATGCTGTACATCTGCTACATATGTATAGGGAAGTGGTCTAGGTCTGGCCCATGCAAGCTCTTCAGTTGGTGATTCAGTCTCTGTGAGCCCACAGGGGTCCAGGTTAGTTGACTGTAGGACTTCTTGTGGTGTCCTCTGACCGCTCTGGTTCCCTCTGTCCTTCCTCCCACTCTTCCACAGAACTCCCTGAGCTCTGCCTAATGTTTGGCTGTGGGTCTCTGCATCTGTTTCCATTAGCTGCTAGATGAAGCCTCTCAGAAGACAGTTATTCTAGGCTCCTGTCTGCAAGTATAGCAAAGTATCATTAATAGTGACATGGGTTGGTTCTCTCCCATGGGGTGGGTCTCAGTTTGGGCCAGTCATTGGTTTGCCATTACCTCAGTCTCTGCTCCATCTTTACCTCTATATTTCTTGTAGGCAGAGCAAATTTTGTATCAAAGGTTTTATGGGTGGGTTGGTGTCCCTCCCTCCATTGTGTGATTCTGTACTATATGGCTAATAACCACTTATAAGTGAGTACATACCAAGTGTGTCTTTCTGGGTATGAGTTACCATACTCAGGATGATATTTTCTAATTCCATGGATTTGCCTGAAAATTTCATGATTTCTTTGTTTTTAATACCTGAGTAGCATTCCATTGTGTAATGGTACCAAAGATTCTTTATCCATTCTTCAGTTGAGGGACATCTAGTTGTTTTAAGTTTCTGGCTGTTGTGAAAAAAGCTGCTATGAACATGGTTAAGTAAATGTCCTTGTGGTATTGTGGAACATCTTTCAGGTATATGCCCAGGAGTGGTATAGCTGGGTCTTGAGGTAGCACTATTCCCAACTTTCTGAGAAAGTGCCAGATTGATTTCCAAAGTGTTTGTATAACTTAACACTCGCACCAGCAATAGAGGAGTGTTCCCCTTACTCCACATCCTCATCAGCATGTGCTGTCACTTGAGTTTTTGATCTTGTTCATTCTGACTGCTGGAAGGTGGAATCTCAGAGTCATTTTGATTTGCATTTCCCTGATAACTAAGGACATTGAGCATTTCTTTAAGTGTTTCTAGGCCATTGGAGATTCCTCTGTTGAGGAGAAGGTTCCATGAAGTGCTGAGAAGAAAGCATATTCTTTTGTGTTTGAATGGAATGTTCTGTATCTGTTAGGTCCATTTGATTCATAATGTCAGCTAGTTTCATTATTTCTCTGTTTAGTTTCTGTCTCAATGACCTGGTAATCTCAGATGGCCTCAGGCCTCTAGGAATACAGGTATGGTTGTGATCCAGGAGATGAGGGTGGGGGATAGCTTGCTGCTGTGCTTGTCCAGGGTCTTCCAGCAGGCAGGAGCCAGGGCATAGAGGTCTCACCATTCTGTCCTGTGTGGCTGAGGGCCTCTGAGGATGGGGGCTGTAGTCATTCAAGGAAAAGAGAAAAGTTCCTTTTTCCTTATTATGAAAAGTGATACTTCCCAGTGACTCTTAATTATTTAATATGAAGAGATGGGAAAAACTAATCAAGCCAATGTTTATCTCTAAAAATATCTTTTTAATCTTTGCAATGTCCTGCTTGCTTTTTTATGCATTAGGTCCTATAAATAGCTGGATTGGGCTCATTTGATGAGACCCTTTGGTCAATTGCTATTTGAGTTATACCACACTCTAGGTCCTGAGTAATCTCTTCTAAATATTTTTAATGTCCTGAAGGAAATAAAGACTGCTATGTGAATAGTGAGTATGTGAATCATAAAACAGTGTGTAGCACATGAGGTCTTACCGAGCAGTATGAAAACAGTATGAACAGAATTCTGGTTTGAGCAATATAAATATATACCAACAAAAGATGAACTCCAAGTAATTATTTCTGGTGAATAGTGGTAAAATAGTAGGATAATTAGTATGTGGTTCATTAGCCTAGAGTGTACCAAGGGACTGTACTTAAAATCTACTACACTAATACCAATACTGCCTAGAATTTTTTAATAGTTTTTGTCCCTTCACACCCAGGCGTTTCCTCCTTTTCTCCAAGCCTATCTAGACAAACAGTCAATATGTTGAAAATCATTTTTGGCTCTATTCATGCCAAGTAAAAATGCTTAATTTCAATGACTAACAACTGATAGATAAATAAAGAAATAAAAGGAATGCCTTCTCCTTTTTTCAAACAGTGCCACCAACTAGAAAGCAAGTATTCAAGTGCCAGAGCCTACAGGGGATATTCTAATTCCAGCTACCACACTGGAATATGGATTTTTAACATGCAACCTTAAGATTCTCTGGGTTTCCTTAGTCTCTGTTTTAATGTTTTACCTCTCATCTCTGATTTTTATTAATTTGGGTCTTTTTCTTCCCTTGACTAATTTGTTTGGAAGTTTGTCCATCTTGTTGATTTTTTTTTTAATTTCATCAATTTCTTCCCTGATTTTAATAATTTCTTCCTGCCTACTTTTGAGGGGGCTACTGAGTGTTATTGTTTTTCTGGGGTTTTCAGGTTCATCTCTAAGTAGTTAAATTACAGTCTCTCCAAATGTTTTACATAGACACATAGTTCTGTAAACTTTTATAACAGCATTAATTGTGTACCATAGATTTTGGTGTGCCATATTTTTGTTTTCCTTCATTTTTAGAAGTTTTTACATTTCCTTCTTGACTTCTATTTTCTCCTGATTATATTTCAGTAGTGTGTTGCTTAGCATCCATAGTTTTGTATGCTGTTTGTCTTTTCTTTTGTTACTGATATCCAGATTTAATTCATGGTTTTTAGATTTAATGCAGGACTTTATTTCAATTATGCATTTGCTGATACTTCCTCTGTGTCCTAATGTGTGGTCTATCTGGAGAAAATCCCATGGGCTGCTGAGAAGAATATGGTTTCTTTAGAATTTGAGTGCAATATTCTATAGATATTTAATAGGTCCTTTTGACTTATGATACCTGTCTTAGTTACTTTTTATTGCTGTGAAGGGACACCATGACCAAGGCAACCTAGAACAAGAAAGCATTTATTTGGGAGCTTGCTTACAGTTTGGGAGGATGAGTCCATGACCATCATGGCAGGGAGCATGGTGGCAGGAAGGCAGACAAGCATAGAACTGGAACAGTAGCTGAGCGCTTACATCTGATGCACAAGCAGGATGCAGAGAGAGAGCCTGGGCCTGGTGTGGGCTTTGGAAACCTCAAAGCCCAACCTGAGTGATCCACCATCTTCATTAAGGCCAAACTTCTAATCCTACCCAAAACATTTCCACCAACTAGAGACTAAGTATTCAAATATATGAGTTCTCATGCAAATTGCCACATTCCATTCTCCGGCTCCCATAGGCTTGTCACCTATATCATAAAACAAAATGCATTTAATCCAACTTCAAAGTTTCCATAGTCTTTTATAGTCTTTACACTGTTTCACAGTTCAAAGTCATTTCTCAGACTCAAGGTGATCTCTTAACTGTAACCCCCTATAAAATTTAAAAGCAGATCACATACTTCCAACATACAATGGCACAGGATACACATTACCATTCCAAAGGGAGGAATGTGAGCATAGTGATGAAATACTAGACCAAAGCATGACCAAAACCCAAATTCTCTAACTTCATGTCTGATGTCACAGGGCTCAGATGGCTCTCTGGGTCTCTGAGTCATTCTGGTTGTGTTGACTGCAGCACACTTCCCTCTCTCAGGCTAGTTCAATTTCCTGCATGCAGCTCTCTTTAGCAGATTTCTCACAGCTCTGGCATCTCCATCATACTGGAGTCTCTAAAACAATTCAGGTTTATCTCTCACAACTTCATGTGGTGGCCTCTCTAGGCCTCCAGGCTAGGACTCTTCTGCCATATAATTGGCCTCAGCAGTTTTCTTTAAGTGAGGAGGTAGAGTTCCCAACCCCTTTGCTTCTATATCCTTCTCGACTCTAAGTCCAGAACCATGTGGCCTACGCTGCCCAGTACTGATGCCTGTTTGGAATGAAATCTGTCCTGCTCCTTGACTATATTTGCATAAGCTTTGATTTATTGGTGCTGTCCTTTGTTAAATAAGCTTCTGTTTGTTTTAGGAACAAAGTAATTCTCTGGGTATTTTGTTCACACAATTTGCAGGCTTGGCTGACTAGGTTCTTGCCCTGAGAGGATCACTGCCTTTATTCCATCTCACATCAGGCATTTCTTTACACGTCTCACATCTTTGAGCACGAGACTTGACCCCAGCCTTACATTTCCCAGGGCTCCTTTTCTCTTCAAACTGACCATTTGTATTTCTTTTTGCCCTTGTTGCCTTTTTCATTGTAGATAGAGCTACATAGGCGGGATCAGCAATAAATTCATGATACCGTCAATATTATGTTGTCTTGAAATCTCCTCTGCCAAAGAGATTAGTTGAAAACACTCCAGTTTAGTCTCAGGCAGATTCTTAAAACAAAAGCAACAATCAGCCACATTCTTTGCCAAATTGTTACAAAAATAGTCTCTGGTCAGGTTGCTGATACTGTTCCCCTCTGAGACTTCTTGAGCTGGGCCGCCACAGTTTATGTTACTCTTAGAACTACAGTCTTCCCTGCCTGTAAACACTTGCTTATAGCATTAAACTGCTTTTCTAGTCCAAAGTCCCAACTTGTATATTTCTAAAAAAAATACCATTGTCAGGTCTGCCACTTCATAGCACCCAATTCTCTTTGTTACTTTTCTATTACTGTGAAGAGATACTATGACAGGGCACCTTACAAAAGAGAGCGTTTAATTGGGGACTCGTGTACAGTTTCAGAGGCTTAGTCCACGACCTGAAAGGAGCAGAGAATGGCCCTGGAACAGTAGGTGAGAGTTGACATCTGATTCACAAACAGGACACAGAGAGACTGAGCCTGATCTGGGCTTCTGAAACCTCAAAGCCCACTCCAAGTGTCATGCTTTCTTCAACAAGGCCACGCTTCCTAATCCTACCCAAAACAGTTCTACCAATTAGAGACCAGGCATTAAAATATATGAGCCTTGGGGGGCATTCTAATTCAAACCCCATAGTGCCATTTAATTACAGAGCTTCTCTGTTGAGTTTTTGCCAGGGTGACCTGTCTATTGGTGAGAGTGGAGTGTTAAAATCTCCTATTATCACTGTGTTGGGATCTATCTGTTGTTTTAAGTCTAATAGTATTTCTTTTGTAAAATCTGGTGTTTTTGTGTTTGGTGCACTTACTTTTTATATCTTAATGTTGAATTTTTCCTTTAGAGGGTAATGTAGACTTTGATTTTTCAAAAACCTACTTTATCTAGGGTTCTTAAATGCTTCTACCTTCCTTCCAACCCACCAACCAGAGGTAGGAGATAATGAAGGTTAATCGGGGTGGAGGATGTGGACATTTTTAGATATAGTTCCTTGGATCAATTCCACTCTGAGTTGTCAGAATACCAGCAGTCCAGTCCAATAGCCAACACCAAACAGCAACAGGAATCAGTAGGGGTGGCACAATTCAGCAGAAAGAGCAAGGCTGCATGGGATTGTCAAGAGTCAGTGGAGCAGCAAGACTCAACACAGAACCACCAGACATTCTCTGGAACATTTCTCTCTGCAAAGGGAAGACAGGCAAGGACCAGCGAAGACCAGTGAAGCTATGTAAACCATCAAAGGGCATAGCAATGCAAAAGTGTTGTCTCTCTGACTGTGGGCTTCTATTTATATTCTTTCTAAACATCACACACCTTCTCATGTGTCTCTTTTCAGCAAAACATTACCTGCACTCTCACAAGAAAGCTTCCAGCAAAACATCATGTGTCCTCTCATGGTTTTGTTTTCAACTGACATGAACTAAAAACATTTCCATATCATACCTTTTGAACCAAAATGAAAACTGCATGAAAGAAACCCAAAATTCTCACTACAGGGTAAAGTGTCATTCCTTATTTCCTCTGATTAGTTTTGGTATAAAGTTGATTTTTATAATATATTAAAAAGACTAGATGTACTTATTCTTAGCTGTATTTGCTCTGAATACTCTTCACCATTATCTTGCCCTAAGGTGGTAGTTTTGTTTGTTGTGAGTTATGCTTCTTGCAGACAGCAAAAAGATGGATTCCGTTTTCTGACCCAACCTCCTATTCTGTCTCTTTCTTAGGGAGTTGAGATTATTAATTAAAAATGATTATTGAGCAATGTGTATAATTCCTGTCATTTTGTATCTTTTATTGTATTCTATTTGACCTCTTTGGGTTCAATTTCTGAAATTGGTTATTTTTCCTTCTGCCTTATTGTATGTATTTAATCTCTTTTAGGCTTAAATATTCCTTCTATATAATTTTTAGAGCTTATTAAGTGGCCATAAATTCTTTAATATCTTTTTATTGTGGAATAATTTCTTTTTCCCCCTCAACTACAACTGATAGTTTTGTTGGGCATAGTAATCTTGGCCAGCATCTCTGGTCTTTTATAAGTTCTATATAATCGATCCAATCCCTTCTAGCTTTAATGGTCTCCATTGAAAAATCATCTATGATTCTAATGGGCCTACCTATGTATGTGAGTTTATATTTCTTTGTTATCACTTTTAATATTTTTCTTTTTCCAGTACATTTAGCGACTTATCTATTATATGGCATGGGGAGTTTTGTTTCCAGGCCTATCTATTTGGTGTGCTATATTCCTCTTTGAGGAGAATAAACATTTCTTCCTACAAATGATAACATTTTTCTTTTATGATTAAGAAAATATTTTCTGTGCCTCTGACTCAGATATCTTCTCCTTCTTCTATATTTACTACTCACTGGTTTTGTCTTATTATAGTGTCCAGGGTTCCTGCATGTTTCATTCTTGGTTTTTATTGTTTTTCTTTTTGGGTATTTTTTTGTTTTTGTTTTTGTTTTTTGACATTTTCTTTAACTAGTGATCCAATCCCTCTAACTTCTCTTCAAAACCTGATATTCTCTCCTCTGTGTCATTCAGTCTATTGGCAAGGCCTTATTAGGAATTTTTGGGTTTTTCCTTTTTAGTTTTAGCTTATTTTGTCTTTTGAGAGATTCTATCTCTTCATTGAATCCTGCTTTCATATCTTGAATTGTTTTCAATACATATTCAACTGTTTACATTTTTTCAGTCTTATTTCTAGCATTTATCCATATTCTCTTTGAGTTCTTTAATCTTGTTTATCATTGCTATTTGAAATCATTCTTATATTTAATCAAAGTCACTTTTGGGGCAACATTAATATGAGAGTATTAATTTTTGGTGGGGTTGGGTCACTGGTGTTCTTTCTTGGTATGGAAATTTTATCTCTATTTTGTTGAATGGGTGTTTGAAGCTTTGTTTCCTATTACCTCAAGTTGTTGGGTAGTTTACCAGCTATATGGGCCTTAAAATTCAATCTTTGGGCAATGCTGATGTTCAAATGGAGCTTTAGGGGTAGGTCCAGCTCAGCTAAGGCTAAGTGAAGTTTTACTGTATAGGATCAGTGGTTCTGTAAAGGCAGAGGGTTCTCACAGTTATTTTTCAGAAGTCTGGGAGAAGAGGCCAGGATGCTTCTTCAGATAATGATTCTAATGGAGTTATTTGAGCCTGATATTTCCTACCTAATGTCGAGGGGCAGGAGATTGAGAAGGCAACTGTGGGGTGCATGTCTTCAGGAAAGTTGAAGGGATGGGTAGGCTTTCAGCGTGGGTCTAGGGCCAGAGATGGGAACAAGGTCACTCTGGCAGAGGTGAATGAGGTTAGTAGCATGAGTTGGGCCTCCCTACCTCACAGGCATATAAAGAAAGTAAATTTAAAAATACATGAAGGAGGATCCAAGATGGTGGTGAGCGGTATGGACCCCGTTTAGAAGCTCCAGTAATTGAGTCAGGGAGTTGGACTAATTTCTTAACCAGGAACAGAGGATCCCCACCGCACTACAGTGGGAGAATGCCACAGTTTGAAAGGAACAAACTGAATTGGGAGCCAGACACAGCCCAGGCCACCATTTTGCCTAGTCAGAGCGTGTGCCACCTGTGGTTTGAACCAGTTCAGGTAGGAGCCCAATACAGCCCAGGTGGCTGGGACCACCTTGCCCAGCCAGAGACCATGCCGCCTATGGTCTGGGCCCCAGTACAGCTGGTCTGAATCACAGCAGTGGCATAAAAGGGACCAGGCTGAAGCCTATCTCTGCTGACACAGGCCAGAGCCTAAGGTGTAGAGCAAAGTCTCCTGGAGCTGAAACCAGGTCACCTTCCTGTTCCAGGGAAGAGCTCCCTGATTCCCCACAGGCAAGGGCACACGACCTATAATCACTCACCAATTATCCACTCTCAATGACCAGTGAGGAACTACAGAAGCTACCTTCCAACATCAGAGACAAAAAGATGACTAAAGGACAACATAAAAACACAAACAACAAAACCCAAAAAACTCAGCATCTCCAAATACCAGCCATCCCAAAGAAAGCAACCCTGAGAACCCAAACACAACCGAAATACAAGAAAACAACCTCAGATCCTTAGTAATAAAGATGATAATGGAAGAAATGAATAAAATCTGTAAACAAATGCTGGAAGATGCAACCAAACAGATTGAAAACATACGAAAGGCCTATAGAGAGGCACTGGAAGAAATTCAGGAAATTACAAACAAACATATGAAGGAAATCAATAAAACAGTGAAGATGAAAACTATGATAAAGGCACACACAGAAGAAAAACGAGATTGAGAGTCCTTAGAGAAGAAAGCAAGCAACACAGAGATGATCTTCTCTAACAGAATCCAAGAAATGGAGGAACAAATCTCGAGACTAGAAGATATAAGCATAGAATTCAAAACAACCATCAAAGAAAATGCTAAATCTGAAAAATTCCTGACACAAAACATCCAAGAAATCAAGGACACCATGAAAAGAAGAAAACTGAGAATAATAGGCATTGAGGGAAGAGAAGATGCCCAACTCCAAGGCCCAGAAATATATTCAACAAAATCATAGAAGAAAATGTCCTCATCTTGAAGAAGGAGATGCATATAAACATACAAGAGGCCTACAGAACACCAAAGAGAATAGACCAGAAAATAAAATCTTCCTGCCACATAATAATAAAAACACAAAATATACATAACAAAGGAAAATATGAAAAAGACAAAGTAGCATACAATGGCAAACCTATCAGAATTATACCTGACTTCTCAACAGAGACCATAAAAGCCAGAGGGTCTGGACAGAGGTCCTGAAAACCCTAAGAGAACACAGATGCCAGCCCAGACTACTATACCCAGCAAAACTATCAATAACCATTGATGGAGAAAACAAAATATTCCATGACAAAAACAAATTCAAACAGTACCTATCCACATATCCAGCTTTACAGAAGTTGCTAGAAGAAAAACTCCACCCCAAAGTGCCAAGTTACAACCAAAACTACTCAGGATATAAAAAACTACACAATCACAAAAATACAACCACACAAGCTCTCTATTGTGACCAACATCAAAAATTAAGGGTCTTAACAGTCACTGCTCATTAATATCTCTCAACATCAATGGTCTCAATTCTCTAATAAAAAGACACAGACTAACCTAATGGATGCATAAACAAGATCCAACATTCTTCTGCATTCAAGAAACACATCTTATCCACAAAGACAGATATTACTTCAGAGTAAAAGGGTGAAAAAAATATTCCAAGCAAATGGTCACAAGAAGCAAGCTGGTGCAGCCATTTTAATATCTGACAAAATAGACTTTCAACCAAAATTAATCAAAAGGCACGAGAAAGGATACTTCATACTCATCAAAAGTAAACTCAGCCAAAATGACATCACAATTCTGAATATCTATGCTCCCAATACAAGGGCACCCACATTTGTAAAAGACTTATTAACAAAGCTTAAACCATACGTTGATCCCCACACATTAATAGTGGGAGACTTCAACACCCCACTTTTACTGAAGGATAAGTCATTGAAACAGAAACTAAGCTGAGAAATAACATCATTAACCAATGTCATGAATCAAATGGATCTAACAGATATTTACAGAACTTTTCACCCAAACACAAAGTATTATACCTTCTTCTTAGCACCACATGGAATCTTTTCCAAAGTTAATCACATAGTAGGTCACAAAGCAAGCCTCAACAGATAGGAGAAGATTGAAATAATACCATGTATCCTATCAGATCACCATGGTCTAAGGCTGGACTTTAACAACAACAGAAATAACAAAAAGCCTACACACACATGGAAATTAAACAACTCTCTACTTAATGATACCTGGGTCTTAGAAGTAATTAAGTACTTCCTGAAATTCAATGAATTTGAAGGAACAACATACCCAAATTTGTGGGACACATTGAAAGCAGTGCTAAGAGGAAAATTCATAGCACTGAGTGCATTTATAAAGGAATTGGAAACATTCCACATAAGCAACTTAACTGACACAGCTGGAAGCCCTAGGAAAAAAAGAAGCAGAAACACCCAAGAGAAGTAAACATCTGGAAATAATCAAAGTCAGAGCTAAAAAAAAAAAATCAATAAATTAGAAACAAAGAGAACAATTCTATGAATCAACAAAACCAGGAGCTGGTTCTTTGAGAAAATCAACAAGATAGACAAACCATTAGCCAAACTAATGAAAAGGCAGAGAGACACTATCTAAATCAACAAAATCAGAAATGAAAAGGGAGACATAACAATAGACACTGAAGAAATACAAAGAATCATAAGATCCTACTTTAAAGGCATATATGCCACAAAGTTTGAAAATCAAAGGGAAATGATTAATTTTCTTGATTGATTCCACTTGCCAAATTGAATCAAGATCAGATAAACAAATTAAATAATCCTGTTTCTCCTATAGAAATAGAGGTAATCACTGCTATCTCCCAACCAAAAAAAGCCCAGGGCCAGATGGCTTCAGCACAGAATTCTACCAGACCTTCAAATAAGAGCTAATAGTGATACTCTTCAAGCAACTCCAAAGATAGAAATGGATGGAACATTACTAAATTCATTTTATGAGGCCACAGTCACGTTGATACCTAAACTCCACAAAAAAAGAAGAGAATTTCAGATCAATTTCTCTTATGAACACAGACACAAAAATACTCAATAAAATACTCACAAAACAATTATAAGAACATATCACAGGTATCATTCACCATCACCAGGTCGGCTTCATTCCTGGCATGCAGGGATGGTTTAATATATGGGATCCATCAATGTAATCCACTATATAAACAAACTGAAAGAAAAAAACCACATGATCATCTCCTTAGATGCAGAAAAAGCAGGTTTGGTAGGATGGGTGGAGTTGAGTTGTGGGGTAGAAGACTCTAGGCTCACCAGCTCCACATGGGAATCAGAGGGGTCTGGCAGGTGTGAGAGGGTTATCGGTGTGAGTTAGGCCTCCCTATTTGACAGCTATATACATAAAGGGTTTCAGAAAGGGGCCAGATATTAATGTAGTTTTCAAAACCATTCTCTTTCACTAGTTTTGAAAATCATAGTTTTGTTTTGGGAGCAAATGTATGTGTGTGTTGTATGTATATGTATATGCATATACCTGATATGTGGGTGAGTGTGCATACTTGTATATTTACATGCAGAGGCCAGAGCAGGATATTGGTTGTCTTTTTCTATTGGCTGCCTTATTGTCTAGAGATGGGATCTTTCACGGTACCCAACTATTGACTAGGCAATAGTTGACATTTGCAATAATGTGTGTGTGTGTGTGTGTGTGTGTCTAGAAAAGGTAATAATTTTGCATAAAATATTGTCCATGTTAATATAAATTTACTATAGTTTTTAGTGAGTTAATACAAATAATTTCTATTTTGTCTTAGTTTCTCATATCATGTATTGATCTTTCCTGACAAAATTGATTTAGACAAGCACATCATGTTAAGACTAATATATTCAGTATAGTAGAATGTCTCTTAGCCTTTGTCTTATTAAGTCATAAGTAAAAGTGATCTTGAATTTAAACAGAAAGAAACACAAACTGGACCTTGTTGGGACTTGATAACTTTGTATTCAGCAGTGTTTTTCGTTTATGCTCTCTGAAAGATGCTTGTCAAGTTAATGAAATCATATTTTCTTTTATATAAGTCTTCTCCAGTGCTGACTTCTCACCCCCTGCTTGGCTTGGCCCTGAAACACAGATGCACTTCATTTAACTCAGAACACAATGACTAGAGCAGAGAAGTGTTCTGGGAACGAAGTCTCCAAGAGCAGGGATACATTTGAATGTGTGATACGTGCCTTCAAAGCCAAGACCCTTCAAAGATTATCCTATAGCACTTTGAAGTACAGTTCCCTGACTCTGAATAAAGCCAGGGACAACAGGGATAATAATAGAGCTTTATTGGCAAATAGCCTAGAGGTAAAAGATCATTTCTCTCAGGATCAGAGACACAAAAGCTTATATGAGGTTGGAAGGAATCTAATTTTAGCCATAGCCAGATCAGCACAGGAAGGAGAATGTATCTTCGTGGTTAGTAAACAGTTCTCTTGATATAATTTCTGTCTTGTCCGCAAGCCAATAGTCATTCTTGTAAGCCAGAAGAGTACTGATTAGGTAACATGACTAGTGTTTGTCTTTGATGTTTTCCTTTATTATGTGTTATGGACAAGGCTGATTATATTCACTAATTATTTGGGAAATAAGAAATATATAAGAGAATGAGGCAAAACAGCAACAGTAAAAACTTCTTGCTAATGTTAGGAGCAAGTGAGCCTAGTTCTCAGCTACACTTTAAGACTTAGGTGAGAGTCTTTCTGAGGCTGAAATAATTTCCTCTTTTCTTTACTATTCATTGTTTACATTACAAATACAATTATACTTACTTCTCAGGTACAACATATTTTTAAATATGCATGTATTGGAAAATGGCTATATATGTCTAATTAACATATGTGTTACCTCACATACTAACCTACTGGTTTTTGTGGTGACAACACTTAAAATCTATGTCAGCATTTTTTAAAAAAACATAATATCAATGGTGCATTAAATGCCTACAGTTCTATCATTCTGAAGGCTGAAGCAAGTTAGTCATAGATTACCGGCCACTTTGGGCTAGTGATTTCATGCCTTGTCTCAAAGACATAAATAAATAAACAAATAAACAAACAAGATAGCATTAAAGGTCCAATATGCTGTCATTAGCTGTACTTAGTGTAATACAAGCAGGTTTCTTGAACTTATTCTTTGACCACCATGGTTCCACCTCCCTCCTGCCAATCAAACAGTAACTTTGTGAGGTACATTTACAAACACTATTATATTTTCTTTCTGTAACAAAACAGAAAAGCCACAGTATTTGCACTTTGATGCTACCTAGTGGGGGACAATCAGGAGGGAACAAGGTGAGAGCTTACCCACACTTGTGGATCTGACTAATAGAAAAACCAGTACTTTTAAAGGTAATATAATTTGAAGGATTTTTATTTTATTTCTGCTTTATTTACATTACTGCTTTTTATATAGACTTCATGCTTACTTTACAATTCCAATTCACATTTTAAATTTATTAAATATATCTTTCCTTATAAAATAAGTTAGGTCTTTTAAATAACAGTGGGTTTTATACATAGCTAGAACTCTAAAGACTATTTATGGATAGTGCAATTCCTCAAATCTTCAGCATAAAAGGAATCTCGAGACAAAGGGAAAAAAATGGAACAGGTTGTCATGAGAGCCTCCGTGATTATGTGTGTAGTTGTCATGAGAGCCTCCGTGATTATGTGTGTAGTTGTCATAAGAGCCTCCTTGACTTTGTGTACAGTTGTCATGAGAGCCTCCTTGACTATGTGTGTGGAAAAAAACTGGAGCAGAGTCTCAGATGTAGAACTTTGAAGAGCCACTCTATGAGTTAAGTGGTGAGGCAGGAGGATTACAAGTTCAATGCCTACCTGAGCTACTTAGTAGGTTCAAAGACAGCCTGAAAAACTAAGTGAGACTCTGTCTCTCAACCTCAGATGAATATCTTAGTAGTATAATGCTTTCTTGAAATGTGTGTGACCCTGGTTTTAATTTCTAGTGTTATGAAAACAAACAAACAAACATCCTCAGGCTATTCTAATGTATATCCCAAACTGGCTATCTCCTCTAGACTACAAAAATAGCCCTGAAAGAGCCAGAGTAATCTCTCCAGTATAGCACACATATACGACAGAAACATACACTACTTGGATTCTTACTTCTAGATGTACAGTCAGAAGTGAAAATGTTCAGGGTCATAAAAAAATAAATAAATAGCCAGAATAAACCCAAAGAAGGAAAGATGGAGAGAGAGAAGAAAAAATGGTAAATTTAAATTTTTTAACCAAACGGAAATTCTTAAACATGCATGCGTAAGTAATAGCAAAAGCACCAGGAACCCAAATTTGGGCAAAAAGTCAAACTTAGTCTTATAAATAAATAAGAATACACAAAGATAGGTTGCAGAAGTTGGAGGTCCAATCCAAGTGGAACAAAGCAGGTCCCAGAGCAAGCACATGGTTGCCCTTCAGTTGCAAAAGAGCAACCTGGGTCCCGGAGTTTTGAGGTGACTTGGAGACTGAAATATGAGCAGAGATGGGACAGGAAATTACCACAGTTCAGTCAGGTTGCCACTGAAGAAAGTAGCAGCAGGCCTCAGAGATCCAACTCTCAGGACCACCTGAAGTATATAGCATGTCACTTGGAGACAGTATCACCAAGACAGACCAACAGAACCCTTTGTGAACATCTAGGTTGGGTCCTCAAGGCAGAATTTTTCTTTTCTACTTTTTAAATGTAGAATCTTTGTTTCTTCTTCTCCTCCTCCTCCTCCTCCTCTTCATCCTCCTCCTTTTCCTTCACCTTCTTCTCCTCCTTTTCCTCCTCCTTCTCCTTCTTTTCACAATAGAAGTATAAATTGGCATCTTTAACAGGGCTTTGGAGAATTGATATTACCAACTGAGGCTCATGAAGAATCACACCTTGTAGCTGTTGGAAAGCCACAGATTTTGAAAGTCATGGGCAAAGTTCAGAAATCTTATTATGCTTCATAAATGCTTTCTGTGAGTGCTGAAGCCCCTGAAGGCCATGTCTCTCAGAGATACTGGGAGGACTGTCTGACATTATTTGCATATTGGGAAACTGGCTCATACAACAGCTTTGTTTCTGTTACTCTGCTGCTCTCTTTATTCATACTCACTAAAAGCCAAGTTTCACTTGGTTGTTGTAGCTCTTCCTGACAAATACAGAATCACTTACACTTTAGCGCTAGGTAGTCCCAAAGGCAAATTTCTTGCTTGACATTTGATATTCTCAGAACACAGTTTCAATCCCACCTTAATTGCATTCCTTGCATCCAAGTTAGGAAGACCCAGGTGTTCTTTGGTCAGCCAGATAAGATTCACATTGGCAAGGTCTTCTGTCTCTTTAATACAACAATTTATTCTAGTGTCTACAACCATGCTTGACATCACAGGTATTGAACAGATATTTGTTCAATAAAGAAATGAAATGCAGTGTATTTTCTGATGATGTTCAGTGAAGTGACATAGGTCTTTTAGAAACAGGTTCTAATCTCTTTATGAGATTTCTGTGACCACACTAGTTTGCTTTCTGTTGCTAATATAAATACCATAACTAAAAGCAATTTGAGAGTAAAAAGGTTCATTTCAGCTTACACTTCTAGGTAACCACCTATCTCTAAGGGAAATTGAAGTACAAGCTCAAGACAGGCACGTTGGAACTGAAGCAGATCATGAGGAATTCTGGCTCCTGGCCTTCTCTTCAGCTTTTGCTTAGCTCGCGCTCCTAGCCTAGGCATGGTACTGGGCCACAGAGTGCTGTAACCTTCTGCACCAAATAGCAACCAAGAAAATGTCCCATGGAAATGCCCACAGGCTAATCTGATTAAGGCAACCCCCTAAGTGACACTTCCTCAAATAACTCTGGGTTGTCTCAAAATGGCAGCTGAGAGTCATATTCTCACTTCAGAATGAAGGCTGGCAGGAAGAAAGAATCATCCAGTGCCCAAGTGACAAGTATCAGGTAAATGTCTGTCAGTGAAGTGCATAACCAATGTCACTGTGGGGGAACATGCAGAGGTACCACGTGAAGATTCAGGCTTGCCATTCTCATGGTGGACACATTTCATTTCAGGCACTGGGACATAGGACCAAGAGAATCAAGATTTTATTCTTTCATGTATTACATCCCAACTGAAGTTTCCTGCATATATTTACATACATACACACACACACACACACACACACACACACACAC
>OU015746.1:49293048-49306296 GCA_907169655.1 Acomys percivali | reverse complement strand
CTCAGCTCCTTCTTCTAGTCCATAAATTCCTAAATTTGGTCTCTTGGCCATATCCCAAGACTCACAGATGAATGAACAGTCATGTCAATTTTTAAATTCTTTCCTTATTGATGTTTAAATGTGATATTTCTTAACCTTGGCCTCCATCTCTCATATTCCCTCTTGTGCTTAGTCAAATTTATTGAAGATGCTTTCCACTTTGCTTTTGTTTGATTTATTGTACAAAAGTTAGCTTCAGATTCTGTGAGTTAGCCAGGTTCTTTATCCTCCGAAAAGTCCCAGCTTTTACCATCTGGCAAGACTAGTGTTGTAACTGGGGTGTCTCCCAAGTATTTTGAGTGTAGGAAACTTGGGCTAGAGAGACCTCAGTGGCTAAAACCACACACTGCTTTTGTAGAGGACCCAAGTTCAGCTCACAACTATCTGTGATCATTTCTAAGAAATCACCATTCTCTTTTTAAAAACGTTTAGGAAACAACCATAACACACAGAACTGTATGGACAGAGGGCCTGTAAAACACATAGAACTGTATGGACAGAGGGCCTGTCTTATACTCTCAAGGATATAAGTCCTTCTGCTGGAGAGCTGCAGCTACGTGCGGCAAGTGGGCTGTGGGGCCTTCAGCAGTGAGCAGTAGGTAGCTTGCCTCTGAGGTTTTCAGCCTAGTGACCTCCAGCTCAGTGTTAGCATACCCCAGAGCTGTTCTCAGTGGAGCTCCATTCCTGGCCAGAGAGAGTAGGCTGCCTTTCCCCTTATACCACAACACTCCATGCTTGAATTAAGCCACCTGTGGCTTGTGGGTTTTGGTTGGTTGGTTGGTTGGGTTTTGTTTGTTTTGTTTTGGTTTTGGTTTTTGGTTTTTGGTTTTTTTTTTTTTTTTTTTTTGGTTTTTGGTTTTTGGTTCTTTTGGTCTTTGCCTCTCCTTTGCCCAACTGTGCAAACTCCTTCCAGGGCTGCCTTTTATCATGCGAATGTGGAAGAATAATAAATTCAGGCTTCCTGTCTTGTAGTCCGTTCTCAAACTCCCAGTATTGCTCAGTTTCAGAAGATAGATTCTCCCTTAAGATATCATTTCTCCCTTGCACTTCAAGTAACACAGCGACAAATGACAAAGTGTAGCACTGTATCATCCGAAGCTGCAACCGCTATTGAGCCTTGTGAGTTGAGTGGACGGCGGTGGGGGGCGGGGCATTGAGGGTAGCGCTGCCAGTTTCTTTTCATAATGGCCATCTGAGTTACCTTTTGTAGAAGACATTTGCTTTCTCTCAACCAACAGGCAGCCATGTGGCTAAAGCTTGGCTCCTTTTCTCTGAGCCCATCTTCTCTGCACCTCCAAGTGCAAAGGCCTTTGTGACTTCTGAAGGGCTTCTTCTTTCTCTTAGAAATCGAACCTTTCTCCTTTGTTGTTGTTTTGTTTTAACTTATTCTGACCCTTCTTCTATCTTATCGGATACTCTATACATTTCTTTTATTGGAATTATCTGAGATCCTTAGTAGAAAAACACAACTTCTGAGTTTAAGTCACCATTACCCCCCACCCCACCCCACCCTGACAACAGGCATGGCGGAAACTAGACACAGTATAAAAATGTTCCAGCAGTCGCCTTTAGTAAAATAGCTTCTGTATTATGAATGAAAAACATCCTTCTGTCTCTCATACAACTGAATAACTCCATCTTATATATTTTCATTGTTTCCTTCACTATTTCTTTTCCACTTATGATTTTTAATTTTTGGAGACATTCTTAAAAGACTAACTTTTCTCTGTATTTTGTTCCGCTATTTTTGTGAGATGGCATTCACTCACAGCCTAATATTTCAAAAACAAAGAATCTATTACTGATTCTCAGATAGAAACTACAAGAGTAGAGCCTTTTGTCCCCCTCCATTCTTAAAAATATTGATACATAATATGTTTTTTTCTACATGTGATGTATTTCTGCTTGAATAGCTTATCTCATTTCAGAGAGTTTTGATTTTAGTGGTGCAAAATATCACATCTACTATGGTAAATTATAGTAAACAAAAAAATCTAAACAATATAAAAATATGTCTAGGTTGCTTTCATTGGACATGTTTTCCTGAAGGTCAGTTAACATCTGTGTTTGGCTTACTACTAAACTGGAAACTAGTGGTTGGAAAATTAAGATATTCTTATAATCTTGTCAGGATTTGATTTTGCTTATCAACAAAAATGAGTGTTTTGGTGCAATGGAGAAAAGTCTGGGAGCAATTCAGTTATACATGACTCTCTCATTCAGAGGGTTGAGCTTTCTCTTCTGAGAAAGTAAAGAAAATCTCCCATGTCGGAGGATACGTTTCCATAGAGATTAGGCTGAAGTCCAGGGTTGTCAAACAGTGGTATCTTGCTGCAGGCAGTATGCGGTCTTTAACCATAGCTATTTCAAAACAGGGTAGATCTCCATCTGTCCTCCCACACTTTAGAAATGAAAGATGACCGAGTTCCTTCAGCTGTTAAGTCCATAGTATTCTAGGAACAATTGAGGGTGCCTAGGAAAAGCCTGATCACAAAGGAACTCAGTGTGAGGCCATCAGTGCATTCAAGAATTAAATTTCTTTGTTTAAACAAAACAAAGCTTAAAAGGCTAGCTTCGTGAGGTGATGGGTATTTAAAAGAGTAGCTAGGTGTAGGTAGTAACTAGTAATTAGGCGACCGTGTATTGCCTAATTTGGTTCACAAAAGACATATATACCAAATAATAGCCTCTATACAATCAACTCACAGGATTCTGCCAACTACATATCAGCAAAACAGGAAAGTATAATTAAAAAGACTCATTTATTGTGAATCTTTAATTGAGAACACCTGTTTAGGACATGATGAAATACAGTTTTCTGTTCAGTCTCCTTTGTATACAATTTATTCTTTTGTCTTTCTGGATTTTATTTTTATAAGGCACAATAAGCCATTTTTTCCCTAGAAAGGATATTTTGATTAAAATAATATTTCAACTAAAATTGTAAAGACTAAAAACAAAACAAAACAAAAACAAACAAACAAAAAATCCAAAACTGTTATGTTACTATGCCAGGACATAAAACACACAGCACTAAAGAAATTAAAGCCTCACAGGATGGGAGTAGTAAAAAAAGCCACAAACATCACGAATATGAGTCTTTGCTGGAGTGTGGGGTCACTGGCCAGAAAGCCCAGCCACTCTCTTAAAAATCGAAGGAGATACAAAGGGACTGTATAGCAGATTTTGAGCTAGAGTACACACTACTATGGAGAGTGCACATCCCACCTGCAGTGTGAATGAGTGAGTATCGAAAACCATTTTTACAGCTTCCATGTTTATAACACTGTGAAATGATCACCTGTGGCACTAACTCTGCCTTGGAGGTGGAGAAGCCTGGGTGGGTGGGAGAGTATAGTCTTCTAGAACCATCTTTAGGTTGTTTCCATCTATGTCTTTGTTCTCACCATGTAAACCATTATTACTGGTGTAATTTGTCAATTTCAAGAGAACTGCTTATTCTTTACGGGACCTCTCTAAATGATAGCAGTAAAATTTACATCTGAACAAAAGAGAAATGCTATGCAATCTTTTGAGAGCCTGCTTGAGATTCACATGAAAATGGCACCAGCAGGGGAGACCTAGTGGCACTCAGAGGAAGGACAGCAGGTCACTGAGAAGAGACTTGATACCCTATGAGCATATACAGAGGGAGGTAATCCCTCTGAGGAACAGTCATAGGGGAGGGGAATAAGGGAAAATGGGAGGGAGGGGAGAATGGGAGGATACAAGGGATGGGATAACCATAGAGATGTAACAAGAATAAATTAATTAAAAATAAATAAATAAAAATTAAAAAAAGAAAATGGCACCAGCGAGGGCTCTTGAGGGATTTATTGATTTCTGCCAAGTAAAGAATGAGAAGGCAAAAAAATAAAAATAAAAAATAAAAAAAGAATGAGAAGGCAGGAAAATCTCACACAGTAGACAGCACCAGTAACAAACCTTATAACAAATGAAAGGCACACACATGCGTGCACATACACACGCAAGGACACACATGTGCACACATACACACATGCACATTCATACACACACACACACACACACACACACACACACACACACACACGCACAACTTTCTCTGGTCTGAAGAGATTGCTCAGCAGTTAGAGTTCTTGCCATGCAAGAGAGAGGACCAGAGTTCATATTGTCAGCATCCACCTATGGCTTGCTTATAATTTCAACCTATAAAGGCAAAGGCAGACAGCCCCTGCAGCAACCTGGCCATATTGACAAACGCTGGGTTTGACTGACAGACCTGATAGGAATAAGAGTGGTATGAATAAGCAGGAAAGTGATCCAAGAAGATTACCAACACAAGCACCAGGCCTCTGCATCCATGCATACACAAGTATATGCACACCTAGTCCCAAATGCACCCACTTATGCAAAAATGCATAAACACGCATGTATATATAATAAATACATGTTCATGAACACACACATGAAAAGAGGGAAACTGTCAGACAAAAAACGTAAAATCCTCAGCTTCCTCAACACTGACACAAAAATATCCTGCCAGATATCAAACCTTAGAAGCCTTGCTCCTGAAAACTGATACAGACAACATTCACATAGGGCAATGCCTGCAATTTTAAGTCCCTATAGAAACCTGTAGGGCCATGAACAGGATGGCTTTAGGATACATACAGAATGAATGTAATTGCCAGTGCTGTGGGGTCATGGGAGAAGTCACCAGGCCAGTAGCATAGCCCCCCACATACGCTGCATTCTAGCTGGTCCTCTTATCCTAAAGTGATCCAGGGTTTACTTTTGTTGTGGATTCTTTGTTGAGCCTTTATTCTGCAGACAGCAGCACATTCATAATTAAAGAAAATAAGATCCAGGAGAATCGCGTGCTCAAGATGGTTATTTGGTTAAATTCATAATTTCTCATTTGACTGGCCATTCAAGTCCATGTAGTTTTCAGTTTCCATGATATTAGTTGATATTATTGGTGCATCTAAATGTATGTAAACTGAAGACTCACATAATTTGAAGAGTAAACTGGCACTAAGGTCTGGCCCTTATGATTGAAACATAAATTATCATTAACGCTCACTTAATCAGTAGGGATAATAAGGTATAGTCCCTGGAGTCTAAATAGATGGTTTAGTGCTTCTCTTGGGCCTTTTCTGTAAAAAGCAAGCATGCTATTGGTCGCAGAACATGTAAAGCCAAAATCCCCAAAATGATCATGTGAATCTAATCTTAGCATTATCAATGAACTCAGAGTCATCCTTCCTTGTTTTGAAAGTGAGTCTCTGCGCAGGTTCTGTGTGGTGGTGACCTTCCATGTCAGCTATTTTTAAACACCCGATGCTGTAAATAGTAACAAAGAAAAGCAACTGCAATGCTTTCTACAATAATATCAGTTCAAATATGATAGTCATCTGAGATTGAATCTGATCAATAATTTGGTGTTCAAAAATTACTAGAATTATAAAATCCTTAATAGCCATTTCAGAGAGCCAGTAACATGCCATAGAGTCAAGGGGTTAATGTGGGGACCAGCCATAGCACTTTCAAATGTTGTGAGGGTCCTTGAAGCAGGGGTGAAATCAATTCTTGAGTCAGACTTTTGATGCAAACAGGCAGTGTACATGGCAGCTGCTAGCAGGCAGGCATGCAAGCATACAAGCAGGCATACCACAGAACACAAACCTCAGTTCTTTATTTAGTTTTTTAAGGAAGTAAAGTCAAAAAGGTTTTAAGGAAGTAAAGTCAGTTATTTCACATGATAGCTGTGTAAAACTCTACAGAATTTCAACCTCATCTAAACTTAAGGAAACAGAAGCAAGTCCCGTGTCTACACCCCACTAACCTCCAAAGCAAGCACCTCATTTTCTTTCTTACTAACTTCCATGTTTGAATTCTTCAGTCAGTTTTGATTTTAGCCAAAGGGCACAGCCTTTGCGGTTTCCTTTCAACTAAACATTAGTATTCTTAGGCTATTTTTGTATAGATATACTGGACATCACCTCACTTCCAGTTAATTTTTCAAGCTCATCTTGATGCCTAGCTAAGCATCTTTTACAGAATCCTTGGGTACAGCAAAATGTAGCTGCATCCCTAAGTGCTTCAGCTCTAATATGTTCTTTAAGAATCCTAATCTTTAATTCTTTAGAATGACAATTCCAAGGTCTGCTATGCATGGCAGCCAATCTTTCCGTAAGAGTCAAATCATTAACCCAACCTGCTTTGCTCACCACTCCACTCTCGGTTTATGCCTTGCTCAGAATCCACCCAAGCCTTTTCTCTAAAGTTCCAAGTCACAGGCATTTTTTTTCCCTTTTGCTTAATCAAAGGTTCAACGCTGGGAATTTCTTTCCTCGATGCTTCATGCTTTTGATATGCCATTTGTAAATCACAATCCATTGAAAAACGTAGTAAGGAACAATTTTTGCATTTTTCACAAATTAATGTTACTTTCACATCTGAGATATTCTTACCCTTAAGCACACACTGCTGGCCAGGTATTAGTGCTTGATATTGGCAGAACATCTAATTTTCTGTGCTCCGTGATTTTTGGAGAACCAAGAACAGGGGAAGGGGAGTCCATCAAGATCAGGAGAGAGGAGAGCAGAGTGAAAGCAATCATCCTGAAAGTAACAAGTGGCGTCTCAACAGCTCCTGAGCTGGGGGGGGGGGGGGGGGGGGGGGGGGGGTCAGGAGGGATCGGATCTTTGTCAGGCTACTCAACTCCCGTCCATTGGAGGTCATCTGGAGGAGCCCTGGGTCCCTAGGCATGCCGCTCTTAGCAGGTTAAAAGAGAGAGAAAGGGAGAGAGAGAGGAAGAGAGGGAGGGAGGGAGGAAGGGAGAGAGGGAGGGAGGGAGAGAGAGAGAGAGAGAGAGAGAGAGAGAGAGAGAGAGATGACTCTGTGAAGAGATTGAATGCATCCCAAATGACTGATATATTAAATGAAAAAAATCATAATTTACCCTAAAAAGGGATAAAATTTGAACCAATCGAACTGATACTAGAGAAGACAGGAGAAGTCGCTTCTTCAGGAGCAGGGCTTCTCCTGGCAGTCCACTCGTTCTAGAATCTGTTAGGTTGGAGGGAGCTGAAGGGGTGAGAAGTTCGAGGCGGGCACGAGCAGAGAGGTGCCGTGTTCCTGTGTGAATGCAGGGAAAAGGCCTTTCTCCTGAAATAATGCTGTTCATCCGGCTTCACATCGCCCAGAAGGGCACTCCTTCACACTTTACTTCCCTCATTTGCCAGAATGTGACAGAAGTTGCTGGTTTCTCTTGACCCTGTTCAGTGTCTCCTTTCTCCCGCAGAACCTGTACCAGAACAGGTTTTTAGGCCTGGCTGCCATGGCGTCTCCATCTAGAAACTCCCAGAGCCGACGCCGGTGCAAAGAGCCCCTCCGCTACAGCTATAACCCAGACCAGTTCCACAACATAGACATCAGGAATGGCGCCCATGATGGCATCACCATCCCTCGCTCCACCAGTGACACTGACCTGGTCACTTCAGACAGTCGCTCCACGCTCATGGTCAGCAGCTCCTACTATTCTATCGGGCACTCCCAGGATTTGGTGATCCACTGGGACATCAAAGAAGAAGTGGATGCTGGGGACTGGATTGGCATGTACCTTATTGGTGAGTACATGATCTCCATGACTGTGCTCATTAAAGCCACTTACTCATCCAGACAGGCTTACAGTGTGCCCTGAAAAGGAAGGTCTTATGTGTATAGTTTGATAGACTGACAAGAATCTTATTCATAATTCATCTTAAATTTTTATTTTTTGAGATGATAATACAATTGCATAATCTCCCCTTTCTTTTTCTTCCCTCCAAACCCTCCTACGTACATATCTTGTTCTTTCAATTTTATGTCCTCTTTTCCCTTTGCTCTTAAATGCAGACATGTGTGTATGCATATGTGTGTAAATACCACCTTCTCAGTCTGAACAATGTTACCTGTATGTATGTTTTCAGGGCTGATCATTTGCTGTTAATTGCTCCTCCCTGGGGAAACGATTTTTCCTATTCTCACTCTAGTGTAATTAAAACAACAATCAGACACTACAGTCTGATACACTGCAGACCACCAGTGCCTGCTTTTTTGCAGACACACCATAAAGCTACTCTGATATCTCTTTTTAATAGAAGAAAATCAGGAACTAGCAGGGGAAAACATGACTTTAAACATTATTTGCAACTAGAGGAACACCTCTTTTTTGTTCCTAAGTGAATAGCGACCACTTACCTTCAATCCTCACGTTTGCAGGGAACACCAAACACCAACCAATGTACTCATATCTCTGGGTAGGTCATTTCAGATTTTTTCTCCTAATAATCCTTTCTCCAGCTTCTTTAACATCCTCACTTTGTACTCAAAACACATGATGGAATTGAATATTTAGTCATGTGGAGAAAAAATTATTCAGAATATGAAAGTTTCATAATGGAAAGAAAGTGAAAAAAGGTTTTGTATGTGAATTTCCTCAAATCTGATCAAACAAATCAAATTGTAGGTAAAAATAACTATTTTATAAAATTATTGCCATTTTTCTTACTTGTTTTAAAAATAAATCTTGCAAGCTTAAAAATATAATAAGCATCATGAAAATAGGTATTCACTCTACTACATATAATAGAATCTAGTGTGGAACAAATTGAAACAATTATTCACAAACAAATATATTATTTGGGAATACTCCAAATGCCAAGAGAACCTCCAGACTTTCTGCCGTCCCCCTATATGAATGGTTCTCAATCTGTGGGTCATGACCCCTTTAAGGCTTAAATGATCCTTTCATAGGGGCCACCTAAGACCGCCAGAAAAAAACAAATATTCACACTATAATTCATAACCATGGCAAAATTACAGTTATGAAGTAGCTATGAAAATAATTTTATGGTTGAGGGTCACCACAACATGAGGAACTGTAGTAAAGGATTGCAGCTTTAGGAAGGTTGAGAACCACTACTCTATACAGTTTGCCTTCACACATTCCAACACACAATACCAGATTTAATATTGTTGAATATCACAGCAAACAATTCACATTATGATCAATTTGTAACCTGGCCCATTTTTTTCTGATAAAATATTTTGTCTGACTAATTAGTCTGAAACCAATTAGACAGGAAATATTTTTACTCTCTTAAAGGTTCTATATAGTGTAATTAATATATATATATATACATACATATGTTTGTGTGTGTATATAATAAAGATAAAGCAATATATATTTTGATGTTTTTATACAAATAGTTACTAGAAAAAATTGACTTCTTGTTACAGTTATTTTTATATAACTGTTTGTTTCTCTTATTTTATTTCTTAAGCTGGCTATCACACAAATAATTGAAACTCTTATATTTGGTTATAAAGCTTTATAATACAATCTTGAGCACTTTAAATCTATTCCCAATCCTCTATGTTATCCTGACTCCATCTTTGCCAAAGTCCCCAAGTTAAGTGCTTTTTAGTTCTTTGCTCCAGCTGAATCTTCTTAATCTCTCCTGCACCTCAGCCAGTAGCTGAATCCCCCACTTCCTCCTCTAACTCCTCCTCCCTTGGCTGGCAGGAAGTCCAGCCCTATTTTCTCCCCTGCTCAGTGATTGGCTGTAAGCTGTCTTATTGGCATCTAGGGGACAACTGAGGAGCGTTGTGTATCCAACATTGAATCAGGAGAGTCTCAGGGCAAAGATTGTAACCAGATATGGGAGTACAGAAATCAGCATTTGAATTACACAATAGCCTTATGCTTACAGCTCCTGACTAGAAAATTTTAATAATATTAAAATTATGTTCTCAAGTAAACTAACATCTATCTAAAATAGAAACTGCAAAATAATAGCAACCCATCAAGGATATAGTTTTTGTTCATGGTGTTTTGTTGCATATTTGACTATGAACACTAAATAACCAGACATTCCACACAGAAGTCCTTTTTTTCTTTTTTCCCTTATGTCTTGACAGAAGACCACATTTGGGCAGACTGAGTTTGTAAAGCCAGCAGGGCTCTAAGTAGCTAGAGTTAAGCATTCATTACTCCCTTTGAGTAGCCTGAATCTTCAGGTTTGCCTCAACCCCACCCTACCCCCACTCCCCCATCCCCCACACCTCGCATCTTACCCCTGCTTCAACTGGGAATGCAGTTTATCACCTGAAGGGATTGTTTGTTGTGTGTGCGCATACACAAGGGCAGAATTGTAAGCCGAAGCTTTCCAAGAGTATCTGCTCTCAGTTTGTGAACATTGATGACATGTCTCAAGCTAAGGGGTAAAAACAGAAGAGAACACTGTTGGAGAAGAAGATAACGAGGTCAGTGCAAAACTTCCTGGGCACGACACGCAAATGTGCTGCTTAGTTTCAGTCCACTTGACACAAACCAGAGTGACCTAGGAAGAAGGAATCTCAGTTAAGGAAGTGTGCTCATCTGGTTGTCCGGGTGTGTGCCTGTGGGACATTTTCCTGATTAATGTTGAGGTCAGAGGGCACAACTCACCGTGGGTGTTGTCATCCCTGAGCAAGTGGTCCTGGGTAGGATTAAAAAAGCAATCTAGGTAAGCCATGGGAACAAGTCAGTAAGCAGCATTCCTCTGTGCTCTGTGCATCAGGTCCTGCCTGGGTGGCTCAACGTAGAGATCTATGCTAGAGTTTGTCAAATTGTGGCACTTGGTACCCTGTGAGTATATAAGATTTATCACAGATTGTGTTGGGGAAGAAAGCATTAGAAGGGGCTGGTTGAACAGGGGAAAAACATAGAGGAAGAAGGAAACCCAAACAGGAGATGGCAGAAGTGTTTAAAAAAAAAAAAGGCAGCTAGAACTCACACCACAGAGAAGAGAAAGGGAATGTTAGAAAAAAGGAAGAGCCCATTAGCCATATTGAGTGTCATGAAACTTTGAGTGGATAAGAGCTGGCGTTAACATGGCATTTTTGACTGAGCCAAAAGAACCATAATTCATCATTTTAAAAACAATCTGACAATTTGTTATTGTCACAGCAGCTACACACACATAGCTGTGATGCTATTTAGTGCTGAATGGCAACACTTTAAATAGCATCTTACTGCAAATATGGTTTCTCAGTCCAAATTTATGTGTGAATCTTAAAAGTTTATAATTTGTGCATCCTTGGTAACTTACCTTCCAGATTTGAGATGTCTTGTCTACATTCAAGTCACTGACTTAGACCTAGAAATTTAAAGGGGAGGGGTGGTTTTTTCATCTGACTGTCACTTCCAGATGAGGAGATGCAGTGCAGCCCTCCCACAGCCATGAAACTTCCTCTCCTGGCAGTAGAGGTCACACTGACTGTAGAAACATGTCGGTGTTTTGAACAGCATCAGGGATATGCTGTTCTGCATCAGCATGGCAGAAAAATGCCCAAGCAGAGACAACGTTATGTCTTTCTGTCATTCTGTGACCTCCAGACTTTTTGAGCCAAATACTATTTTCTTCTGCTGTAAGAAGGTGAAGATATCTGTACACAGAAGGTGATGTTGTTGCTTCTTCAATGATATTGTTACCAAGTCGCACCTGCTGCCCTCAGCCAGGGCCATAGGATCCTAGCAATAGGTTACAGCATTTCAGCATTTTGGTTGCTCTTATTACAGAATGGCTATGATGAGGTAAATAATAGCAATGAATTATTCTTCATGGGTGACAGTATGGAGAAGGCAGGGTGGTTTCAGTGACAGAACAATACTCTGCCTATAGACAGATATATTACCTCAACCTGGTATTTTCATCTAATATTCAAGTTATGTATTTCAAGTTACTCCAAAATGCATGTGAAACTGCAATTTCTGTCTCCTTAATGAGACAATTTACCTTTTTGGCTTGGGTTTTTTTTCTTCATAATCAATAAATTTCTACTTCATTTATCTTGTCAAATTGTGATATAACACTAATTTCTGGGTGTCGCTCAAACCAAACTTGAATTTTCAATTCTGTTTTAGTTGTATCTCATACAAAAAGGCTTCTGACCAAATGAACATGGGGTGGAGAATGATTTTTAAATGTCAGACAATTAGCAGAAGTTTATCATTTGGTCCAAACAAAAGTACATGTAGGTTGTTTTGTTATGTTGTGAGAAGTAGTGTTGAGTTGTGCTTGCATGACTAGTGTAGGTGTGTGTGTATGTATGTGTGCACGTGCACACGTGCACACATATGTGAGCATGTGCATGCATGCATGCATGCATGTATGTTTCCAGCTCTCAGTCTGTGTGTCTCTATAGGAGCATGCTTGTATATATGTATGTTTTCGGCTCTCAATCTGTGTGTCTCTATAGGAGCACGCATGCATGTATGTTTCCGGCTCCCATTCTGTGTGTCTCTACAGGAGCACGCATGTGCCATGGCCCACGTGGATGCCGGAGAACAACATGGAGAAGCCCTGTCCTCTGCTCCAGGTCTCTCCTTGTGCTAAGTGTGTCTTGTGGATCACATCATGCTTGTCAGTCTTTCTAACAAAGGCCTTTAGCTGAGAAAGCATCCTGTGAGCCCCTGTGTATGGTTGTCAGACTTTAAAAGTAGCAATTACTTTGACTCTGAACTAAAACCCCATTAAAGCTGTTTAAATATGAAATGTGTACAACTAAAATCACAGAAAACCACCAATAGATTAAAATAGGCACATATGCTCATAATTTGCTTATTAATTCAGTTTTAATAAGTCACAGTCATTATATCCTAATTCCATGCTAGAATTTGCTGAGTGATTTAAGACAATGAAATTAGAGCACATTCATGCATTCAGAATTCAGAATGTCAAGCAATAACTCAAAGAGTTCTCTAAAGTTATGTTAATGAAGCCTGCCCATATACTTGAGCCTGGGGATATATGTGCTCTTTCAAGCCTAACACATTGTCCTGCTTGTGTGAGGTCAAGGGTCGTAGTCTTTATCAAATTGATTATTTTGAATGATTTGAGCATGTGACTGCTTCTGTGTCTTGTTCCTGCTTAATGTGTATGTATATTTATACATTTGTGTAATTATGCTAATTAAAACTTTTGCATACCAAACCATTGCCCTATTTGGTCCTGCTCCATAAAAAACTGAGGTAACTGTGATGAGGTATCACATAGCTTTCAAAAAAACACAGCTCTGATAGATGCTTCACAAAGCAAGACTCATCTTTCTGCTTCTCAGTTTTGATAGAAAACAGATGATGATAGACACACACACAACATACCCATGTATACACATAAATATATGTAACGTTTTATA
>OU015746.1:49181964-49286638 GCA_907169655.1 Acomys percivali | reverse complement strand
TGTGTGTGTGTGTGTGTGTGTGTGTGTGTGTGTGTGTGTGTGTGTGTATCATGGACATCGAAAAAAACTGAGGAATGAAGAAAATTAGGACAAAGTAGGGTAAAGAATAGTGAGGTATGGGTGGGAGTACAATTTGAGTATATTATATATCTATATTAAGATGACCATATGTAATCCTGTTTAGTAAAATTTAAAAAAATAAATAAAAAGTATAATGAGGCCCAAGGTGAAGAAGCTATGATACAGGGTAGAGTCCATGAGAGAGAAACAGACAGACAGACAGACACAGACAAGGAGACAGAGAGACAGAGAGAGTGAGTGGGTGTGTTGGAGCACTGTCAGACCTCTCTTTTCTCTGTCTCCTCATTCACAAATGAAGATCATCAGAAATTTTAAGAAGACTTTCACATATTTCACACAACTAAGAGCTATTCAAAAATATTTTAAGAGCCATTGCAGTGATTGTCAGTGATTATTATTTCCTGTTTATGGAGATGCTTGAGAACTAAGAACATCCGTGTGCCAAGAGTGTTGGGTGGAAGAAATGCTGCGTTCTGATGGTGTCTTGGAATGCTCTCTCTCTATATATGGTCACAGTGTTAATTGCTCTTTGTCCTTGCTGCTCCTAAACATGCTTGCTGTTGGTTGATGTATTTCTCTGCTTCTCCTTTTCCCTTCTGCACCATAGGTGAAGTGTCATCTGAAAACTTTCTGGATTATAAGAACCGTGGAGTCAATGGTTCTCACAGAGGCCAGATCATTTGGAAGATCGATGCCAGCTCTTACTTTGTGGAATGTGAGTACTTCCCCCATCCCTGTGGCCTAGAAGACATGGTTGGAGCAGAATTCAGCTGTGTTTTTTTTTTTATTCTTTTGCAGTGCTTCCATTTAGAAAGATGCCTCCACTTAGGTGCCATGTAAAAGCAGATTTAATGAGAGCCTTAAAATGATTTTCAGTATATATCTCTATGACAGGTGCAAAATAGCCATGCAAATCCACCCAAGCCAGTCTTTCAATACCAGTGAAGGTCTTGGTTCATGTTCATGAGCCTCTAGACTCAGGATGCCTTAGCACATGTCCTTTAGGCATTCATGCCTTGGCTCAATTAAGTGATCTCTAACTTCATGGGTTGCATTTTGATTACAATCATCCCTCTCCCAATTCATCTAAAACCTACCACCTATTCCATACCAAACCAACTTCTTCCCATCTTACAAAAAAACCCATAAAGTATAATTACTATACACTGCCTATACACTTTTAGGTATGTGGCCATCTACTGGAGGAAAGTTAGCCTAATAGGGGCCACATCCTTAAAGAAAACTCTCTCCAAAGCTAACACTTACTAATAGCTCCTCGGCTATTGGAAACTTAATGGACCTCACTGACCAACAACTCCAAAAGAGGTAACCCATTCCTGGCACCAGAGTTTTCATGTGTTACTCTGTCATCTGCCTTGATTATGGGATACCTCCACTGAAACTCTTCTTTCATATACATATGTTTATATTTTATACATCTTCTGTAGTAGTCATTTTTCATATGATTTTTTCAGAAGGTATTTACAGTAACCCTTTCTTCCACACTACTGTCTTATGCCCCACCCCATTTAACCCTTCCTGTTCCACTATTCATCTTTGGTCCTCTATATCACTCTGTTCTATCGGTCCTCCCTCGAAAGCATCCCCTCAATGGTTCCTTATAAATTTTCTAATCTGTTAGTATTACAAATGGAGCATATGCATCTAAAGACTCAATGCTAATATCCACAAATGAAAGACAACATATGGCATTTGTTTTCTTGGGTCTTGGTTTCCTTAACTAACTGTGCTGGTTGGTCTCTGCCAACTTGACACAAAACTAGCCATACCTAGGAAGAGAGAATCCTAATGGAGAAAATCAATTAGGGTGTAAGATGGGGAATAAAAAACCAACAAAGATTAACCTGTAGACAAGTCTGTGAGCTTTATCTTATTTGATGATTAATATGGGAGATCCCAGCTCGAGGTAAGTGATTCTATCTCTGGGCAGGTGGGTCTGGGTAGTATAAGAAAGCAAGCTGAGCAACCCATAAGGACCAAACCAGTAGCAGCACTTTTCCATGGGCTTGGCATCTGTTCTTGCCTCCAGGTTCCTGTCTTAATATCCTTCAATAATATAGTGTAATCTGGGAATTTTAATATAAAATAAACACTTCCATTATAGATAAATAGATATCACATTTCAATTATCCATTCATGCAATGATGGGCATCTAGACTCTTTCCAGTCCCTGACTGTTGTGCATAGAGCAGCAAAGAAATTGATGAGTAAGTATCTCTATAGTAGGACGTAGTCTTTTGGGTATATAGCTACAACAGTTTGCACTTTCACCAGCTGTGAATAAGTGCTTCCTTTACCCCACATCCACATCAGATGTTGTCATTGTTGTTATTGCTATTATTGGCCATCCCAACTGAGATAAGAAGAAATCTCAAAGTAGTTATATTTTTCATTTCCCTTATGGCTAAGAATACTGAATATTTAGACCTGTGGTAGGCCAAACAGTCATAAAAATATCAAAACTATCAGAGGTATCATTGTTCCAGATTTCAAATTATACAACCAAGCCACAGTAATTATAACAGAATAATGTTGTATACATTGGCCAGTAAAGTATAATTTAGGATTAACACATAACACCACACTCCTATAACCACAAGTTTTTTGGCAGAGGCCAATAGTGCACATTATAGAAAAGACAAATTTCCAACAAATAGTCTTAGTCAAACAAACTAGAAGAATGAAAACTAGATCCTATTACTCACCCTGAAAAAAATTCAACTTCATAGGGATAAAGGAGCTAAACACAAAACCAGAATCTCTGAAACTGATTAAGGTGAAAGTAGTGAATACACATGAACTTATGGGCACAGGAAAATGTATTTCTGAACAAGACTCCAGTAGTATAGACATTAAGACCCAAATAGATAAATGGAACCTCATGAAACTAAGATGCATTCACAGGGCAAAGAACTCCAAGTGATTTGGTATTGACTGGTAACCGATAGTCAATAGGACCTGAACTTGAACTGAGGAAATTTGTCTTCAGATCCTAGTCATTAGCCACTGCCATATTCTAGTGAGACCAGTAGACCAGTAAGAGTCCCACTTTTAAGGTAGAAATTCAGTGTAAAAATCTGATTCCTTAGAAAGCTAGGGTACACAGAAGAGAACTCTAAAACAAGATAGTCCTAGAAACGTGGTGCCTGCCTCTCAGGCTGGTCCCATTCTCTGTGTGCAGCTCTTCTTAGTAAATGGCTCATGCCTCACGGCTCTGGCATCTCTCCAGGCATCTGGCCTTGGTCTCTCCACTACAACCTGGGCTTCACCTTCGCAGCGTCATACAGTGTTCTCTCAGGGATGGCCTCACCAGGACTCTGACCCTGCAACCTGCCTGGCCTCAGCAATCCTCTGAGACTGTGGAGGATGGATCTATGGCCCCCTCATCCTTGTGTCTTTCTTGTTTTCAAAACAAGTATTGAGAGGATGAAAGAGCCATTTTCTGTTTCAAGGTCGGGATGGAGTCTAGATCCTTTGTATCACACTTGTAGCAGCATCTTTATGCTGACACTGGTGAAAACTTTCCATGCATTTGCTTCCTAGGAACAGAAAACCCCTAGATTCTATCTTTTCTCAGGTTTTAGCCTTGCTAGGTGGGACTGTGCCCCATAACACCTTTCCTATGTCTCCTGCAGAGCCAGGGTTTTCCTGTTAAGGACACATACACAGCATCTCCTCTCAGCCTAAGCCTTGACTACAATCCTAAGCTTCCTAGACTCTTGTCCTATCCAAACTGCACAACTTTTACTTCTTTCTGCCCACTTGTTGCTCCTTTTCATTTTCAACCTCCATAAGAATAATCAGTGAGAACCATTCCACAGACATGTGCTGTTTTAAAATGTCCTCAGCCAAAGAAATTAGTCTCTTGTTACTTCAGCCTCACATAAATTCTCAGGACATGGGTGTAATGCCATAGGATTTCTAAGCCAAAGCTTCACACAAGGAACTGCTAGCCCAAGTCCTGGTGGGTAGCTTGCTTCCCTCTGAAACTTCATCTGCTGGTCCTGCACTGTCCATATTTATCTCAGCATTTCTGACTCATAAGTGTGCGTAGGACAGCCCATTGTGCTCTGCACACAGCACTCATTAGCCTTTAGAGCCCAGAGATTCAAATTCTCCCACAAAGTTATCCAAAGGCATAAAACCACATGGTTAGGCTTATAATAGTATAAGAAATAACAAATGAGTCTTTTTTTTAAACCAAACTATAAAACTTGTGTTTAAAACAGGAATTCAAATATTTTTTATCTTCCCTACCTTGTAAGACTTTTATGCAGATGTTTGAATCCTCCCCAACCAGTAAAACCTAAAGTTTGCCTTGTCCAGACAACTCAGTTGGAGTGGTAATCTCTTTCTTTGCAACCTTGAATTTATTCTGAACTATAAGAACCACCCCCACATCTCAGTAAAAACTTTCTGTATTACTTTTCTGCTGCTATAATAAATGTCAAAAGCAATTTAGAAGAGAAGATAGTTTATTTGGTTTACAGTTCTACAGAGATAGAGACCTTTACAGTGGCGAAGGCATGACAAAGGGCCAAGAGAGGACTGTTAATGGAGCCAGAAACTCTGATTCCATTTTCTATCCTCAAGCCAGCAGCAGTGTGAGAAAACAGGAAGCAAGAGTAAGCTATAAACCCTCAGAGCCCACACCTAGTGACGTGCTTCCTTCAATAAGGCCCTACCTCCTAAATGCTCTACAGCCTCCCCAAACAGCTTCACCAACCGGGAACAATATATTCGAATACATGAGCCCATTGGAAACAATTTTCAGTTTAACCATCACACTCAATAAATAATTTAATTAATTAAGCTAGTACTTAATATTCCAACGTGCAAAGCATAAAACTTACATCTTAAGACCATCCAATGAAGTCTAATCTTTCCTGTAGATGGACTCTGAGGCTAACATGGATTGCTCCTTACACAGGAAGAATCATAGAAACACAGATAAATGGAGAGGACCATGTGGTATATGGGCGAGACCCGTGTCAAGAGAGTGTTCACACAGGTAGAACAGGGTTGCTTGACCTGACTTCTTGTGATAAAGAAGTGGCAGAGAGGTACGTCCTTCAGTGTAAATGACTCCCCTCTCCCAGAAAAAAAAAAAAAACAACCACCCAGTTCACACTGGAATAATTACCAACCAGTTTAAGGAACTCTTCCTGTTTTCACTGGGCCTAGGAGTGGATGCTAGAAAAGCAATGGGAAAGTGGGGGCAGTGTCCACCTTTTTGCATCATTTCCAGCTTATGCTCTCTTTGGATCTTCTGAGACTCTCTGGCAAATTAATGGTCATGCCCAGCTGCTCTTGGCAGAGCAGAGATACACACGACATCAGGACATCTTCATGACAGCCATTGCTGACTCTTATCACAAGCTGTTCTACCTGGCAAGGAGCCTGAGTTTAGTGCCAGGCCTTTCTGGCATCAGCTAAGAAGCATCACTAGACGACTGTGAAGCCATTTCCAAATGATGCAATTATAGTCTCCACACCAACTTTTAGACAACCTAAGTGTAAGATTCCGGAGCCCAGATAATAACAAAATATTTTTTAAAAAATCTCCTACCAAATTTTATTAATCTAGACTTACTGTAGTATTTTCTATACTATAGGCCATAAACTCAAGTTGAAAATTATGCTGGCAATCTTTGAGAGACAGATACCAAAAGAACATGGAGTATTATTTGCAGGGGGGTTAGTGATTGTCTCAGTCTGTTTTGAGCAATCAATAGTGGAAAGAAAATATGGAAAATGTAATCAGAACTGAGACTACACCAGCCCTTTTTAAAAAAACAAGGCCACAGGTGCTGATTATAACAATTCTGAACAGAATGGCATCCTGATTTGTATGGCCATCTGGAAGACCTCTGTGTGGATACAATCTAACCAGGGAGCCAAGGGGTCACTGTGACTCTCTTGGCCTTCTGAAGATCCTGGATTTGTACTCTACCCAACATCGTCACTGTGAACTTCGTTTATTAGCTAAGTTTGAAGAGGCCGCCTTATTTTTATTTCAGTTTCCCCTTTGCTACAACTTAAGGTATATTCATTGCTTTTCTTGTTGGTGTGACAAAATATCTGGCCAAAGAATTAAGGATATTTCTGGCTGGGAATTTGAGGGATAAAGATTGTTTTGTAAAGGAAGGTACAGCAAAGTAGCTATAGGAGTAAATCTACGAGGGAGCTGGTCCCATGGACCAGAAAACAGAGAGAGAAATGTATGGATGCTGATGCTCACTCACGTTTTCACATTTTCTCCTTTTTATTCCATCTAAAACTCCAACTAATAGGAAGGTGCCACCATGTTCAGAACGCCCCGCCCCCTCCTTCCAGCTAAACCCTCAAAGGCACACCTAGCTATTTCTTTCCATCCATTCAAGAGTGATCATATATTACCTTCCATCTGTTTTCTGAACGAAATATTGGTTTACGTTTCTTGCTAAAAATGTTACTACATAGATAATTTAATTCTGACTGCATAATAGAAAGTGTAGCTGCTCTATGTTGAGCTGAGTCTGACATCTGTTAGTTAATGACTCATTAATTCTGATCAGTTTTGAGTGTTTCTGCACCACAAATATTGCCTGTGGATAGGGAAAAACCTCATGGTGTTCAGATGTTTTGGGTGTGGGCAACATGTGGAATGTTTACGACGCAGAAGGGAAAATCATGTTCTTATAGATGTGCTTTTACTGGCTGCACAGTTCTGTGCTAGAGTTATCTTCTTCCCGCACTCTGAGGCTCATCTTGTCAGGCTGCTTCTGTTAGTGCCATGCCACTTAACTGCTGCTCCTCCTAAGATGATCTGGCTTTTCCTTCTGTAGCTAATGACATTTCTCTCTTCTAAAGTACAAATGTGATGTCACATTGCTTTGTACCTTGGGGATTCCTAGAAATTTTTTTTGTCTTTCATTACCTTAGAGCATTTTAGATTTAGCACTTTAGTTTTTCACCTGTCCTTTTAGAGTCTCACTGCATGTATTTTACACAAATGCCTATCATCCCAGGTAAAACATAATAATTTTAAAAAGAGTTTTATATACATGCTAAATCCTACCCATGGCATAAACTATAAGTATAACCTTAAGTAAGATGTCCTAAGTTTTGGCTTAATTTTCCTAGATGTAAAATAATATTGATTGGTGAGATTTATTGATATCTGATTATTTGACAAGCATTGTGCTTGTCATATTTTTAAGGTTCATACAACTACCTATATTTTGTAGGATTGTTCTATGGATAAAAGTAAAAACTATTATGACTATGTAAGTAAATGTTAATTGCTTATTAAAAATTTTAAATCAGAATTCTTAAACTTAATTGAACATTTTTCTGGCTCTAATTTTACTACCATTATTTCTTCCTGGAGTCTCCAATACAACACAGTTCATCAAGTTTTAAAAGGAGGAAGAAACATCTTATATCTTTAAGGATACTGAATCTAACCAACTTGAAGCAAATATATGTTCCCAAATAAAAATTACAATTTCAAAATATATACTTACGGAGGACTCTTCAAGTTTCCTCCAGTTCATGAATAAGCTGGTCACCCCTAATCAAATTTGAAAATATGCCAGGTAAAAACTACCATAACATAAGCATGCCTAATTCACCACCACCATCAAGCTACGCAGGGTTAGTTTGCCAGTCTCCTGCTCTGCGAGAACTGGACTACAGCTTTCTGTTAACTCTTCAGGCACAGATAGGCCAACCCCAACTGCTGTCTAAGCCAGCACTACTGAGCATAAGGAAGGCTGTTCATGTGTTGGCAACACATGTATGTTTTATACATTATTCTACTGCAAATAAATGATGACACTACCGTTGGGTGACTGCTCTCTATTTAGAAGACATCTTACAATTAAAAAGTATTCTAGACTGAAAGACAAAAGCAGAAGTAATGTAGGTCTCTGACAAAGTATCTGGAAAGTACCTGATATTTTTAAATACTTCTTTTGCCTATGAGCCATGATAATTTTCTAGGCGACAGCAATGACTATCAACTCTAGATGTTTCCTTGCCCTTGGACAACTGCAAAAGTCGTGTGATATTAAGCTACAGGAAGATTTTATTCTCTATGAAGAATTAGGACTACAAGGACATTGCATCTGTTCCTGAATCCATAATAAGCTGGCCGTGTCACAGGAATTCACTCCCTGCTTAGTGACTAGACACGTTCTGAGAAATGTAGTGCTGGCCGACTCCATCAAGTGAATTGTGCTGATTGCACCTGCACAGTAAAATGGCTACAGCATTATTAATGGTGCCATGTGGGACCATCTTTATTTCTACAGTCTATCGTTGGCCTACATATCATCATATATGCAAAACTGTAGCTCATTAGCCACTTTTTAAAAGTATGATGTTACATTACACTGGAAATATGAAAACAAATAATACCAATAACTTAATAACAAAGCTGAATAACAAATTAAACAGACCAATTAAGTGTAGCCAGAGTAAATATGAAGTATCATGCAATGGAATGATTTTTAAAAACCATAAAACTAATCATTAATATATTTTATTTTCATATTTTAGGCATGTGTTAGTATTTTTCCTTCATACCCTACACCTAAACAATACAAATTCAAGTATCCATTAATAATCAACCTTCTAAGTTTTGAAACATATTATTAAAATACATGTTTAAGAGGGGAGAGATACAAATGTTACCATCAACTTTTTTTTTCTAAAGAGAAGCTATCATGCCTTGATTTAATGTCAGTTTAAGTGTAGTTTCCCCAACCCTTTGTTCAAAGGCATTGAAATGATTTTCTTCCTGGAATAAAAAGCCATGGGTACTGATGCACATTCCTGTTACTCCTTTCGATATGACTTAAAGTTCCCCCAGCGTGCTCATCTCCCTGGCGTCCACAGGCAGTGCAAGTGGTGCTGGGCAGCACTGACGGGTGAATACTGAGTGCCACAGCTCCCGTTGCTCTATCCGTAGCTCTTCATGATTGCTAGCTTATAAGAAACCTGCCTCTTGAACCTAGCTGTGTAGTCCTAATGTGGTGCAATTTACCTCGTTATCTTGCATAACATTATGGATCTAGGCTATTAAATAGTCCACCGAAAGCTTGAAAACACAATTAATGGAAGTATCAGTTGCCTGCAGGAAAAGAATGACTGGGAAGGAAAAAGCTCCTGAATGACCAGGCACTAAAAGATCATCAGAAGTCTTAACAATGGCAATTTAATGGGTTTCTAGAAACTCAAAAAGCTAATTAAAATTTGCTGGAAAATGTTTAACTACTAATCAAGTAGTCGGGATGATAAGGATAATGTGTTTCTATTTTAAGTTTATCTTTTTAATAATATCCAACTAACAGCAA
Organism: Acomys percivali; assembly: GCA_907169655.1. NCBI lineage: Eukaryota > Metazoa > Chordata > Mammalia > Rodentia > Muridae > Acomys > Acomys percivali. Next base: position 49,277,195 of record OU015746.1, on the reverse strand, counting down.
TCATTAAGATGGTGAGAGTCTGACATTGTGTGTTTATTGAAGTGCTGTTTGGAAAGTAATGTGGCCACAAGAAGAGAGACTCCTGGAATTACTCATGTTTTCTAGCCAATGGGAGAATAAAGCAATGACCATTTCTTCTACACCAAGCAATCTTTCTCTGTCAGTTAGGTTTAAGTTTAATTATAGGCCAGAAAAATATGAAAATGGCAGTAGCAAGCAACACAGATATTATCTGCAAAGAAAACTGTAAGTGTATGGCCAGCTAGACATTCTGCTATTAAGTATGAAAATGAGAATGTGTATTGGACAGGTAACTAGACATTTTTATTGCATTATATATTTTAACTTGAGCAACTGTTGGCTAAACATTTCTCATTTTCAAAAATGATACCAACAATAAGAGAATATTTATTAAACATAAATTTGTGCAGCTTTACAAATTAGGGACTCCTAAAATAAAATTAATAGGTTTATTTTAATTAATTAGTTTATATATGTTTTATTTAAAGTTTCGTTATTACTTAATAATTAATATTCATTATGTAGGTATATAAATATATTTATATAAATGTAATCAGAATAATATATTAATTATATAAATTAATGAATAAAATTAAATAATTAGTTAAAAGACACAAACTGCAAAAAAAATTTTATTTGATAATAAAAACATGGAAACAGTGAGTTGCAAATGCTGAACTAAGGAGGAGTTGCTTGCAGATTTTTTTTCCTACTGCAGAATCAACTGTCAGAAAGCAATAGGGTCACATCACAGTTTGGTCCTCATATAGCTACTGTCATTGACATTTCTTGAACACTTAATTGAACTCTAAGTGTTTTTGTTTGTTCAGACAACATCATATAGGGTAATGTTATTGTAAGTTCCATTTACATGTGAATGATCTGAGATACAAAGAAGTTATGTGACTTGTTCATTGACTCACAGACTTTAAATTCAAACACCGCCAGTGGCATTTCCCAAAAACATCTTTTCTGCTTACCATCTATAGATATAAATAGATCTATAATGATACAAAAAAGTTATCACTGATAAATACAGGAGTTTATAAAACATGCTTTCTCTCCATGTGTTTTCCTCTCAGTCTTTAAATTATCCAGATTGTAATTGCAGTAAATTATATGAGAGGAAACTACAAAGAAATAAAACAACCTAGATCTTAGAACTACAGATTTAATAGTGATGATGTCCAGTGAGTTAGAAAGATGCCAAGATGCTTAAGTGATGATTTATTTAGCTTCCGTAAAGAAATTTTAAAATCTGCATAATTTTCCATGGCATGGTTTTAGAAAGACAGACTGGCCCCGGAGGCCATTTTAAGCCATCATTGTTAGGTGCTGTGTGCTGGCTTATGAGAAGAATTGGTTTGAAGTTACTGGAGAGGTCATCCTGGGCTACGGCTGCTTCTTCCTACGTTATCCCAATGACTCGGCTCCATTTTAATTTTGTCTTTCAGCTGAAACTAAGATCTGCTTCAAATACTACCATGGAGTAAGCGGAGCCCTGCGAGCCACAACCCCCAGTGTCACTGTCAAGAACTCAGCAGCTCCTGTAAGTCCTCTTCTTCCTCCCGCTCAGACCCAAATCTCACGGCCCTCTGTACTCCTGTTTTCCTCATGTGTGTGTGCGCACACATCTATACATGCATACATACCTGCACTTACTCGCACCTACATGTATAGATGTATAGGAAGCTACATTGATAGATAAATTAAGAATGTGAACACACACATGCACACACACACACACACACACACACCTCAGACTAGTGACAAGGAATAACACCAAAATCTGTCCTTTTCAGAGCACAGGCCATATGAACATTAGACAAATGCCAAGTGTGTGGATTTCTTTTCTTTTCTGATTTTTGAGACAGGGTCTCTCTACATGGCCCTCATTGCCCTGAGCTTGCTATATAGATCAATCACAGAATGAGTGCTGGAGTTACATTTTTTTTTTTTATTTAAGGTGCTGGAATTAGCAAAATGTTTCCATGGAGATATACTTAGTAGCAGTGTGTGAGGCTTCCTTTAAGAAACATGTTTATAATAAACTGATTTTGGATACTTATATTTTTTGTTTTACTTTCTTTTTAGACTTAAAATTAAATTAATTAAGTAAAATTTATTGCCTCGGATTCATCTTAGTTCTGTGAAATGGTAGACCTAGAAAAGATAAAATCTCTCTTTCTTTGTCTGAATAAATGAGGCCCTCACAAGGGAGCCCAGGTAATGCTCCTCAAACCTGGCTGCTGGCAAATCCCAGATCCAGGGTGTGTATTTTGTTTTTGACGTTGTTGTTGATTGTGTAGCCCAGGCTTTCCTGGGACCAAGTATTCAAGGATAGCCTTGCATCTGCAGAGATCATCCTTCCTATGCCTCCCAAGTGCTGAGATCATAAGAGTGTGCCACCAACTCCAGCTCCACAACCAGGATTTAAACCACATTGTCTTTTCCTGAATTTCAGCCTAGCCTTTATCTTTGTAGTGGTTCTCATTTTTCTTGTTAGTTTTTCAGAGATTCATGTAGCCTGTTTAGTTTGTATTCACCAATTTCTCCAACTGTTCCTAAATTCACTCTCCCATCCTACCCACCCAACTCCATAACTTTATGTCTTTTTTTTTTTTTTCTTTTAAGACCATTTTGTTTTGTTTTGTTAGTTTTAGGGGTTGTTGTTGTTGTTATTCTTTTCTTTTTTCTTTTCTTTTTTGGATTTCTGAGACAGGGTCCCCCTATATAGCCCCTGTTGTCTGGAACTTCCTATATAGATCACTCACAGAGTGAATGCTAGAATTAATAGCATAGGCCACCAAACCCAGCTTAAGTCCAGTCTTTTGCTGTCTAAACGTTTCTTGGCTAGAGTGGTCCACTTCCCAGAAGCTCCATTCTTAGAGGGATCTGACTCTCCCTCTTCTAGTAGCTAACAGTGCCAAGAGCGCCATAGCTTGGGATGGTGTTGTATGCCCAGCTCCTCACTCCATCCTGGGATTTGGTGTAGCTTGTGCTATATAGGTCTTTTCTGTTCTGTCACCACAGTGAGTTCATACGTACAGTGGCCCTCGTACTGTTTCCTCATATTTAACCACTGCCTTGGGCGCCTACACTCATTCTGCCCCCTCTTCCACAAGGATACCCGAGCCTTACAGGATAGGCTGTGGTATACATGTTCTCTTGAAGACTGAGAATGTTGTGATATCTTACTCTCTGCATCTTGACCAGCTGTAGGTCACTGTGTTAATCACCACCTACTACAATTAGAAGCTTCTCACACGAAGGATGAGGGATGCACTGACTATGAGTGTAAAGAAATGAGTCAGTTCAGGCGCCTTGCATACTGCTGAGAGGCTTCACCCAGCAACTGATGGAAATAGATGCAGACTCCCAGCCAAACATTAAACAAGTGGAACTTGGGATTCTATGGAAGAGGGGGACAAAGGATTGGAGAAGCCAGAGATATCAAGGACACCACAAGAAAACATACAGAACCAATTAACCCGGGCCCATAGGGGCCCATAGAGACTGAGCCACCAAGCGGAAAGCGTGTGGGGCTCCTAACAGTAGAAGCAGGAGCTGTGTCTGACCCTGTTGGCCACCTTGGGATCCCTTTTTCCTAACTGGGCTGCCTCACCTAGCCACAACAGAAGATGCATCTAGTCTTACTACAACTTGGTATGCCAAGGCGGATTGATATCCATAGGAGGACTCCCTTTTTCTGAGTCTTTTCTGAGGAGAAAGGGAGAGTTGGAGGAAGGCCTGGAAGTGGGGTGAGAGGGAGTGACAAGGAGGAGAGGAAGGAGAGGAAACTAAGATCAGCATGTAAAATTAATTAATTACAAAAAATAAAAATAAATAAATAAATGAGTCAGTTTAATACTATGCCTATTTAGCAAAATAATAGTAGTAGGTCTATCCTAGGGCCTATGACTCACTTAGCCATAGGTTCTTAGCCTGAAGATGATGCCAGGCATGGGTTGAATCCAGTGGAATGAATCTTAAATATAATCAGAAAATGGTTGGTTAGTCTCATAACTTTCATGCCATTATTATACCAGTGGGCGTGTCTTCCCAGGCCAGTAACTATCATGACTTTCAGGGTTTGTAACTGGGTAAGACTGATGATTAATTTTATCCCCTACTACCTTGCACAGCACCTTCCAGTACCTTGAAAGCTAGCCGGTTGGTTAGGTTGAATCCCTGGCCAACAGAAAAGACCTTAGAAGGAGACTCTCCAGCCAGTTGAACCGTCTGCAGGCTGTGCAGTGTGCTACAGGCCTCCATCTTTCATGAACCTTCAGTCATGATGGTTGGGCTGGAGTGGGGTGGGCTTTTGGTGATGGCCCTATCATGGCATCATTACTTCTATTAGTAACCCATCACCCATATTCCTGTAGGTGACACCCCCCTCTGTGAAAAAAAACCTCACTAATTCACTAAGTTGGACTTTAGTGGTAGCTGTACTTTGGTCTGTCATCAATTCCTTCTTCCAGGGAATAGTGTCATAAAATAACATGAGAGGCCAGTGCTGAGCCCATGTTGTGGGCAAGATTAAGCTTTGTCACAGGTGGAAGCAGTCTTGGCGGGCTTTACCCTTGGGGCACCCCATGAATACCTTGTGATAGACTGAGAGGAGCCATCCTGGACCTGGAATTCAGGAAGCAGACCTGGGAACCCCACCTGGGCTATTGTTTTCCTAATGGACCCTCACCGGGAGAAGGAGACCGCCCTTCCCATGTGACTCAGGCAGGTGGGGAAGAGAAAAACAACAGATTCAGCCAGGGGTTTGAGAGCATGTGGAGAAAGCGAACCGGCTGGACTATCACACGGGCCAGAGAGACACCTAAGGACTCATCCCGTGGAACGGATACCGGAAGGTTCACTCTTTTGTCCCTTTAACCTTTTTTCCTTCTTGTATAAGCTAGTTGGGTTGTATAATAAAGTTTAATTGTTAAGAAACAGAGCCAACACCATGTGGTGCTGAGAACAGAGAGGAAACCTGGGCTCTCATGGCCATATTAAAACTAGGCATATAAAGGTCCAGGTAGTGCTGCAAAGAGACTTACCTGCAAGCTGTAGTGTGTAATTAGTTTTTAGGGTGACTATGCAATTGTTGCCTTATTTCTTGATAGTATGAGACAGTTTTCAAGGTTGTTTCTCTATTTGATTTATATCACATTAAGACAGATAAAAATATTTAAACAAGTGTTCTTCCTTCTCAATTAGCTACATGTTTAAGGGATTATCATTTTTTAATTAGTTGTTTCTTTAAACATGTGGTGTTGTAATAGAAGACAAACATAGCTTTAATTTTGCAACACAAAGTCAGTTATTGGTACAATCCAGTGAATTTCTGAACTAAAATAAGCTTTTGTAACTGATCTAAGAATTTAAGCACACTGCTTCAAAGAGAAAAATGTAACTAAATTTCCTTGAATCCATTTTGAATGTCTGCTTTCTTGTTGATTATTGCTGGGACTGAATTAGTTTTTAAAGAAGAGCTACACCTATAAACATTATATCATATCCAAAATACCACTTGGTTAATATATGAGAAAACAATAAACCTGTAGTTCTTTAGAAAGAAAAACAGAATGTCCAATGCTCCTTTGGTATAACCAATACTTAATTTTGATAGTAATAAATTCCAAATACTTATTAGTTCTTTTGTCCATCTCCCTTATCTGTGCCATTGGCAGATATTGTGGTCCTTGTGATTTATTCTTGATATTTTGAGGCTCTCATTTGTTTGGTAGTCTTAAGATGAGAAGCTGTTATGATAAGAGGATATTGAAACTAATGTAAATGTAAATGAAGTGTAAGCCCTGTGACTGAGAACTTGTGGTTACTGTACATTCAGTATGTGATGCCCACAAGGCTGGAGCATGAAGCCTCTTGTGCTAGTATGTAAGGAAAGGTGTGACAAGGAGCGCAGTTTCTCTGTTGGCCTTGTGAGGAGGTGGCATGTGAGCTAAGGGTGTGGAACTGCCAAGCAGAGAAGGGAAATAATGCAAGACTGGGAAGCTGGACACAGAGGACAGAAACACAGGACATGAAGTGACACAAGCGCAGTGGGAGGAACATCTGAGTTTTGCTAGGTCTGATGAACATATGGCTGGTTTTTGCCACATTCCCTACTGAACTTTATTTATTATGTTCGTTGTCCTTGTTATATTTCTTATTATGTTGCTATTTTATTGGTAGTAATTTTTGAAGGTAAGTTTCTTCTTACAGCATCCTTGCCTTGTTCGCATTTGCCCACTGCATTCCCCTGTCTCTTAATAAGCGCATGTTATGCCTTATACATCGAAGCATAGAAATCCATCTAGCTATCCACTTTCTCAAATATGAATTATGATAATCTGTCCACAACTTGCTCCATTGCCCACTGAAAACTTCCCAGGTGCTTTATCAAGGCTTTGCTCTGAAAGAAGAATTTCATTCTGACTTTCTCTGCTCTGTGGAGACATCTGCAGGGCCTACTGGCCTTGAGTAGAAGCCCTTTCTCCGTACAGCCTTGCAATTTTCTTTAAGGGTGAATATTCAATCTCCAGGTGGTCTTGGTTTGCACCATGTCAACAAGACCTGTTGAGTCCCCTAGCACAGCTTCCCACCCCTACCTTATGAGACCGGGGGCCACAGCTATGAGACTCCGTCAGCTATGGCCCTAGCCATGCCACAAGGCCTGGGGGCCACAGCTATAAGACTCCATCAGCTACGGTCCTAGCCATGCCACAAGGCCCGGGGGCCACAGCTATGAGACTCCATCAGCTACGGCCCTAGCCATGCCAAGGCCTGGGGGCCACGGGTGCTGAACAACCGTAGCATCCTTGAGAGGAATATCATGCACCTAGGGAAGGGCCAGCAGCACGAGAGGCAGGAGGATTACCTGATTTGGGGCCACAAAATCTGAGGCACAATGCCCCCAGATTCCTAGTCTCTACAGTGCAAGAATGTACTTCTCCTGTTATCTTTCACAGTAAAATTTGGTGACAATGCTTTCAAAACAGCACTAAGCTGGGTTAGTTTTTTTCTTTCCAATGAGAATTTTAAATAGAACACAAGAGAATCATTTTGAAATGTTTTTGTTTGTTTGCTTGCTTATTTGTTTTGAGTAGAGGGTTTTCCAGCCCATAGGCCAAAGGAGACATAGCCAGACCTTAAAAGGGCAGGAATCCCAAAATGTCACCTATTTCTCAAGTGTAGTCTTTGTTTGTTAGTTTGTCCCCACTAGTTGTGCTTATAAAGAATTGCTTTCATAAACAGGAAGGCCTGGAAAATGTTCAGAGTCATCTGCAGAAATCAGCTTAATTTGATCTAGTCAGGTTGTGTGATCACACACAGCACTACAGCCATGTCCTCAAGCACGTCCTGACCTCCAACCCTGATCTAGAAACCTACATTGCATACATTTGGGGAAATTTTAATTTTTGACTTGGATTTTGATAGTTTTTTATTACTGAGACCTAGACCTAGAACTTAAAGTGTTTTGTTTTGACTTACAGTCTTGGAGGCTTTATTCTATGGTTGGTTAGTCCCATTGTTTGGGGGCCTAGGTCAGGCAGAATGCCATTGGGAGGGAGCACATTGTAGAGCACATTGTCCATCTCATAATGGCTGGGAGGTAAAAAGGAGAAAGAGAAAGGGTTTGGCATCCCAAAAACTGATTCAAGGGCAACCACTAACAACCTACCATCTTTCTACTAGGCCCACTGCCTAAAGCTTTCACAACCTCCCCAGGGCTACATACCCTAAGAATCAAGGCTCTACTACATGGGCCATCATGGAACATTCAAGACAGACCTAAACTGTGGCACCCACCATAGGAGTCTTCTTAAAGGAAAAAAGCAAACAAAAATGTAGTGTTTCGTCTATGATCAAGGCATATTGAGTAGATAGCCCACCTATTACTGAACACAGTAATTGCTTGTGTGTTTATGTATGCACATGATCATGTAGGTGTGCATGAAAGCCACAGGTCAACATCAGATGTTGCTCCTCGGGAGCCATTTGCTTTGCTTTAGAGAAAGCTTCTTACTAGGACCTGAGGATTGTGGTTGGGCTCTCTGGCCAGCAAGTTTGAGGGATCTGGCTCTGTACCCCCAGAGCTGGATGTTCACATGCATGCTAGTGCTTGGATCTTAGCAAGCACTTCAGCAACTCAGCCATCTCCCCAGCCTCTTTCGAGTTCTTTCGTGAATTAATTCTGTTTTTCCATTTCCTCCCCTTACACATCTACAACTTATATTTACACCATGTCTCTTGTAATTACCTAAATAAACACAAAAAATGAAATTTTATTCATAATTCTATGATGAGAAAAAGTCTAAGACATATTTATTCCATAATGTTATTAAAAGTGTTGATAAGTGAAATAATCCCAGCTAAACCAGGGCAAGAGTTCTGAAGTAAATTTCTATTTCTTAACCCTCTTTCTGTTTAGCCTTTTTCAGAGGGCAATTTTAGAATCCATTTTTATTTGAAGCAGATGTAAGTCAAATGCTAGAGATAAAAAAAATAAGTCCAAACCTAAGTATTTGTGCTAAAATAGCACACACAACTTACTAACATGCTAAGGTCAGTGCTACCCAAATATTTACTAGAAGATATCAGAATTGTTTTCTAATGGGATATTTATGAGGCTGTCTGCATATTGTGACTTTAAATTCTGTCTCTATTCCACAAAGTCAAGGGTAGAAAGGGAAAGCAACTTCTAAGAGTAAAGCTAAGATACATATTCTTCCAGCTGTAAGCTCAGAGGCAGCATCTGCCTTGTTCCCAATATTTCAGCAAAGGCTAAATCCTATTTGTTTGTTTTTATTTTTTATATAAAAGAAGAGCTTGCAAATAAATAAAAGCATCACACATCAAAATTAATCAAGCCCAACTTCCATATAACCTAGGCAGTGTATATACAGAATTGCTGTTAAGAACAAATGCTATGAAGCATCACACTAAATATTACACTTTCATTATCAAACATATTTTATTCACTTATCCATCACCCCGGAAAAAATCCCTGACAGATCTAGACCTAGAAAAAGATCATCTTTCTATCCTATTTTATGACTCATGTTTATTATCTGCCTTCGGCCCTTTCTCATCACCTTATATTTAGCTTTTCTTATTCTCTCTTCCTCACATTATACTGTACTAACATTTAAATAAATGTATAATACTTTGTTGGCTAAATTCTGCATATGAGATATAATATGTGGTTTAATTCTTTCTGAGACTGGACAATGCTGCTTAAAGCTTATACATTTTCCTGCAACTTTTAATTTCATTTTTTTAGAGCTGAGTTTCATGTAGTTCCAACAAATTTATTTATTTACTAAGTATGATTCATTTAATCTATTATAACATACAGTAGGAAAGGCACGTTTCCTGGTTTTTCCCCCCCTATGGTTTGGTTTTATGAGACAGGGTTTCTCTGTGTAGCCTTGGTTGTCCTGGAATTCAATCTGTAGACTAGGCTGGCCTCGAGCTCACAGAGATCTGCCTGCCTCTGCCTCCTGAGTTGCACTAGTGCATGTGTTTGTGTCATCTTTAGGACAATATTTATTTTATCATAAAAATTTATCTTCATCTAAAATGTTTTACACCTTATTCCGTTTTTGTTTGTACATTTAGATATTTTAATGGCTCTTGAGTGGGCTAGTCCACCCTGAATGAAAGCCATTCCATTTCAGAGAGGGTCAGAATTAGCTTAACATCATAATTTCCTGGATACCCTTTTGACATTTTTTAAAATTATACATTCTAAGGGCACAGCTTACTCTGCTTACTACACATTTTCTCCTATTAAAAGACAACCCTAACACACAAGAAAGGGAAAGAGACAGGATTGCGTTTATTCTATCCTTCTGTCAAGTTAGTCTGCGTGCAATACCATCCTACTCAGTGTTCTATTGTTGTGAAGAGACACCATGACCTCGGCAGCCCATAAAAGAAAGCATTCAGTTGGGGCTGGTTTACCTTCAGAGGTCCACTCCATTGTGGCCATGGCAGGAAGCATGACAGCACACAGGCAGACATGGTGCTGGAGAGGTAGCTGAGAGTTCTACACCTGGATTAGCAGGCAACAGGAAGAGAGGAAACACTGAGCCTGCCTTGAACATTTGAAACTCCAATGCCCACCCCTAGTGCCACACTTTCTCCAGCCATTCCACACCTACTCCAACAAGGCCACACCTCCCAAGGGCAGTTCCCAAGTGACCAGGCACTCAAATCAATGAGCCTAAGAGGGCCATTCTTATTCAAACAAGCACAAGTATCCATATACAGGCTAAGCAGACCTCATCTATAGACTGAGCCCCAAGTTACATTAAACATAGTTTTATATCCCTTCTGTCCCCTTGATTGCCCCTTAAGAACAACCCAGAGTGACATTTATTTTGATTGTCTATATTAAGCTTACTTAATAGGATTTTCTGAACTGCCCCAAAGCATAATTATTTCCCAAGGAGCAGAATTTCTTACAAGCACTTACAGTACAGAAAGGAGAAGAGAGGAATTTGGTTACAGAAGAGACAGGAGACAGGGCGAGACAGCACAAGGGTGCTGCCCAGCGTGTTGCAGATCTTTCCCGTTAGCATAGTGTTCCCTCACTATGGTACATTGTCTCTTTTCATGGGTGTTTTGCTTATCTTCCACTTTTCCTTCTTTTTACAGATTTTTAAAGGTGTCGGCTCTGAAGAGACTGCGCAAAGTCAAGGAAGCAGGAGGCTGATCAGCTTCTCCCTCTCAGGTGCGTGTTGCTCACCTAGATGCCTCACGCAGTGCATTCATTACTTTCTGTTGGTGCCATAAAACACCATGAGCAGTGACGACTTCTGAGTGTTTATTTAGGCTTACAGTTCTAGAAGGATGAGTCCATCACGGCAGGTACAGGTATAGCAGCAAGCAACAGACATGGTGAAGGGATCAGGGGCAGGGAGGGCTCGTCATCCACCATAAGCAGGAAACACAGAAAGAACTGGAAGTCGGACAAGCATTTTAAATTCACAAACCCATCCTATAACTGTTGTTTTTATTGCCTCAGATGAGGGGATGAGATGAGAGCCATTCCCAAGCCTTTCAGGGTCTTTCTGAACTCTCGCTGGCTGGTTCAACTCAGCTGTTCTGGCCTAAACTTCTCTCCAAGCTGCCCGATCAAATTGGCTTCTCTTGGCTTCTGACTAAATTGTTCTGCCTGGCCTCAAACTAATTCTGGCAGTATGCTTTAATCTTGTGGGTCCTTCTCATTCTCTGGCTTGTTCTGTCTTCACCTGTGTCTAGCTTGTTCTTTCTGCAACCTGTCTCTGTAAAACTGTCCTGGTGAGAAACTCTCAGTAAAAACAAAAACAAAAACAAACAACAAACAACAAAAACTCTCAGGAAAAAACTTCCCTTTCCCTGCCTCTCTCCCCTTCTCTGCCTGCATGGCTCTTAAGTAGCCTCTCCTAACTGTTGTGTTCTAGTAAGAGTTGGGCATGTCTGATCTCTGACTCATTCTGTCAGATCTTCCTCTGCTTTGTTTCTTTGTCTGCCCCTCAGTTAGAAATCACTTTCAAATATAGCTGCTTCCTTCTACAAATGAGCCTTACTTCCACTGTTTGGGATTAAATGTGTATCCTAAGGGCATGTCCGTATTCCAACCTGTAATTGATTGTATGTCTGCGTTCCAGCCGGATCACATAGACCTAGAAGGTCTTTGGATGTGATCCCCTGCCAGAGCAGCCATGTTTCTGGATTGGGGTTCCTCTACACCACCCCATGCAATGTACTTCCTCCAGCAAGGCTGCGCCTCGCTACAACCCCTCCAAACAGCACCACCAAGTAGGAATCAAGTGTTCACATGCCTGAGCCTATGGGGGACATTTCTCATTCAGACTGCCATGTGCAGTGAAGCAGAATAACAGCCACTTTTGCTCGACTCTGACTTACAAGCTGTCGGGTCCCAGCCCGCTGGAAAAATCGAATCAGGGTTCACCTGAAAAAGGGAGTGGGGATTTAAAGTAGGATACAGAGACATGAGAAATAACGAATCAAGTCAGGAAACTTCTGATCAAGATTTCCCTTTAATGCAGATGAGTAAGACTTTATATTGTAAAGTCAATAGGTTCTATTCTGATCCCTCTCTCCCTAGCTCCCAAGGCAAGAACACAATAGCCTGAATGGCTCTCTGTAAGCACTTCCTTTACCCTCCAGGTGTTTCTCAGTAGAGACTTCCCTACTTCTTTCAAAGGTAAAAGTCCAAGGATGGCCTGGAACACAAAGACCTCCTCCAGCAGAGCTCAGCAGCTGGAAGGTCACAGTGTCCAGCCTAAGCATGGGATTTCTGACATGGCAGAATTTAGCATGGCTCCCCACAGCAAGCTTCAAGTTATTTGATCTCTTTGTGCCACATTATCTTTACCTGTGGGGCTGAGGTAAAAATAGAAAGTGTCTGGGCAATTCACCCTTGAATATTCAAGAATGATGGAAATTTGTTTGGTAACAAACGTAGAAGTGTTTAGCCACTGTATGAAGGGAAGTTTGATTTAATAGCAGCGTTAAGAGTTTACCAAGGGCCCATGAAAGAAATCTGAAGGAGAGCAGCAGCCATTCGATCCTAAACAGAACCTTCCAGGCAACCCACTGTGGCAGAGCAGATCAAAGTGGAGCTAATCACAATAGCACATTCATTGGGCAGGGGGCCGGATTGGTGGAATCCAAATAAAGTCCATTTCAATTTAGTCAATTTTAAAATTGACAGTTGAACAGTATTCGAAGCTTTTCCTTGGGAGAGGAGAGCAAAGGTGTGTTAACCCTGGGTGAGGAATTGATGACGGATCAAAGAAACCATTCTACTGAAGTCAAGTTGGCAAATGAATATGTTCATTTGGGTCACTTAAAAAAGCTTAGACAGCTCAGAGGCAGCTCATGTCTGAGAAGCCTACCACATTATAGGTGACAACTCATGACAGCTGCATTATTAGAGCAGGTTTATTATCCTGAATTATTATCTGCAGGATGAGCAGGCTGCACAAGGTGGGGAGCCTTCTCCCAGAAGCTCTACTGGGCAGAAAGATTGTCTTCTCCCGGCAGCTGTTTTCTGCTTCAATAATCTCTGGGAGGGGATCTTGTGGATCATGTATGTTTCAGTTATATAGACTTGCAATGTTGTTTACTTCCTAAGTCCCTCTTCCTCCTCCCCCACGGAGGAAATGTTTCAGTTTGGAGGAAGTTGATAAGTAACTAAGAGTATGTTAATTTTTAGTTGTCATGACTCCACGGTAGTTCTGTAGTGTGTTGACAATGGAAGAACTAGATAAAGAATGATACGAAAGTTTTTCAATCTGTACAGAACTCTTCTATAAACCTGAAATTACTTTGTCATTAGAAGTGTAAGAGAGGGCTGGAGAGATGGTTCAAAGGTTAAGGGCACTGACTGCTCTTCCAGAGGTCCTGAGTTCAATTTCCAGCAACCACATGGTAGCTCACAACCGTCCATAATGTGATCTGATGCCCTCTTCTGACCTACAGGTATACACACAGGCACAATACTATATACATAATAATAAATTAATTAACTTTTTAAAAAAGAAGTGCAAGAGAACACTGATCTGCTCTGGTAAGATGATACACAAAGGCCAGAGCATCACACAATATATCCCAACTAAGTCGTCATCAAGAGAACAAAATCATATAAAGCCCAAATTCTACTAACCACATCTAGAAAACTGCATTCTTAGCTTATGAAAGCAATGTTCCATAGCATGTGTGTCATGGATCAGAGGTCCCATGAGCTGTTTGGGGAAGTGAACTATCACCTGTGGTTTTCTAGGTTGACGTGTGTCCAACGAAGCAAATGCATGTTTAAGAGTGCATCCCAAATATTATCATGTATCTCTTCAGGTGGGAGGGAAAAAGAGGGGAGAAGGGAAAAGTTAATTTTTTTTTAACCAGGAAAAAAAACATGTAACCCTTGGGTTGCCATTTTTATGTTTTTATTGAAATGCTTAAGAAAGAAAATAGCTGTACCAATTTTCAAAAAAGGTAGAAACAAGAAATATCACACAAGAATTTGCTAGAAACCAAAAGTAATTTTCTATAACCAAAGCTCCAGTGGCATCTTGAGGTTCAAGAAGGGTAAGGCTGGAGAAAGGACAACGCCTCTGTTCCTTGGTCCCCATTTTGTCTCTGCCATGCAGATATAAGCTCTAAGACATACAAGGAAGATTTTTTCTGTACCCCAACATTATTCAAATCTAATTAATAAGGTGTTCTGATTTAAATCATCTCCTGATCTCCATACCTGATCTCAAGCTGTACTACAGAGCAACAGTAATTAAAACAGCATGGTACTGGCAAAGAAATAGGCTGGTGGATCAATGGAATAGAATTGAAGACCCAGAGATGAATCCACACACATTTGCTCACTTGATTTTTGACAAAGAAGTCAAATCTATTCAATGGAAAAATGATAGCATCTTCAACAAATGGTGCTGGTCTAACTGGATGCAATTAGACCCTTATTTGTCACCATGCACAAAACTCAAGTCCAAGTGGATTAAAGACCTCAACTTAAAGCCAGAGACATTAATTCAGTTAGAGAAAAAAGTGGGGAAGAGCCTGGGACACATAGGCACAGGAAACAACTTCCTGAACAGTACACCAACAGCCCAAGCCTTAATTTCAACAATTAATAAATGAGACCTCATGAGGCTGAGAAGCTTCTGTAAGGCAGGAGACACTGTCAGTAGAACAAAGTGACAGCCTACAGACTGGGAAAAGATCTTCACCAACCCTTCATCTGACAAAGGTTTAATATCCAAAATATATAAAGAACTCAAGAAATTAAACACCACAAACCAAACAACCCAATTGAGAAATGGGGCTTGGAACTTAACAGAGAATTCTCAACAGAGGAATATCAAATGGCCGAGTAACACTTAAAGAAATGCTCGTCCTCATTAGTCATCAGAGAAATGCAAATCAAAACGACACTGAGATTCCATCTTACACCCATCCAAATGGCTAAGATCAAAAACTCAAATGACACCACATGTTGGCGAGGATGTGGAGAGAGAGGAACACTCCTTCATTGCTGGTGAGAATGCAAACTAGTACAGCCACTTTGGAAATCTATCTGGTGCTATCTCAGAAAACTGGGAATAGGGCTTCCTCAAGACCCAGCTATCCCACTCCTTGGAATATACCCAGAAAATGCCCTACCACACAACAGGGACATATGCTCAACCATGTTCATAGCTGCTTTATACATAATAACTAGAACATGGAAACAGCCTAAGTGTCCCTCAGTAGAAGAATGGACTAAGAAACTGTGGTACATTTACACTATGGAATACTACTCAGCTATTAAAAACAAGGAATTCCCGAAATTTGTGGACAAATGGATTGATCTAGAAATTATCATAATGAGTGAATTCACGCAGAAGCAAAAAGAGACAAATGGTATATACTCACTTATATCAAAACACTAGTCCAAGGGATACATCCCATGAAAAACTTTACTTACCAAGAAAGTGGGTCAGAGGAGAGGACATCCTGTTGAGACTTTAGGCGAGAGTAGCATGGAAGAATGGGGAAATAGTAGGATCCACAGGGTCCGGGAAACCTAGAGACTTTATAGAACTTATAGAACCTAAAGAACTTTATGACAGGCAGATCTGGGTCCTGGGGCCCTCCTCAAACTAAGGCACCAGCCAAGGAGAATGTAGGCAGTAAACTTCGAACCCCTACCAAGACCTAGCCAATGAACAGGAGAGTGGAGAGTGAAATCTGACTTTCACACGAACTCTGGTGCCCCTTTTCTGACCATGTCCCCTGGGGGAGGCCTGGCGGCACTCAGAGGAAGGATAACAAGTTACCAAGAAGAGACTCGATATTCTAAGAGCATATATAGGGGGAGGAGGTCTCCCTCAATCACAGACATAGAGGAGGGGAGAGGGGGGAAGTGGGAGGGAGGGAGGAATGGGAGGAAACAGGGAAAGGGCTAACAATCAAGATGTAATATGAATAAATTAATAAAATAAATCATCTCCTGTTGTCCATGGTGTATAATTTTGTTATTCCAAGATGACAATTTCCAGCAATGAAATGTAACTGGGACTATAAACTTAGAAGCTAAAGAAGAAAGCCTGAATAAGCCACAGATACATAATATTTGTCATTAATATATACCTACATTCACTTAATTCACTGTATCTATTTATAATGAAAGTAAACACTGTGCCAGGAAGAAGGCTCAGTGGCTAAAGATACCAGGCCTGACTGTCTGAGTTCAAACCCTAGAACCTACATAATGGAAAGAGAGAACCAACACCCACCAGTTTTCTCTGACAGCTATGACTGTTCCAGCTTGTGACACACACATAAAGAAAAAAAAGAAAGAAAGAAAATGTAAGAAAAAGTAAATACCAATGGAAATATCAAAATATACTCCATGCCTTAAAGATAAGCAAGGGAAAGGTCACCTAATCCATAACTAAAGATAATGGTTAGTTTTTGTCACCTTCTTGGAAGAATTGCCTCTATCAGACTGACCCATGACTGTGCTGTGGGGCATTTTTTTAAATTGCTAATTGATGCATCATGAATGATGATATGCCTGGACAAGTAGGCTTGAGCTATCTAAGAAACCAAGCTGAGCAAGCATAGTTAAAAGGCCAGAAAGCAGCTCTCTTTCATGGTCCCTGCCTCTACTACCACTTGAGTGCCTGCCTTGACTCTCAATGATGGACTGTGATCAGGACATGAAAGCCAGGTAAACCACTTTGTCACCATGTTGGTTTTGGTTTGTGTTCCAAAATTGCAACAGAGAAGCAAGCAAGGGCACTAAGCAAAGCCCCCAAATATCACAAAGGTGATAAGACACAAGTAGGTTGTGTGGATAAAATCAGAGAGGAGGATTCTAACAGGAACCAGCTGGACAACCAAACTAGAGATTGACAAACCAGGACTACAAGACTTTCCCATGAAGAAATAATACAAAACTTGACTGGAAAGATAGTAGAAAAAGAGAGTAAAAACAATTGAAGAACATACATTCAAAATAGACCCCCTCTGTACAACGTAAAAGTATGTGAAATCAAACATCTTAAGTAAGACAGCTGGGTTGCCAAGGTCCCCTCTTCTTGACACCATGGTTTCTCATGACACCCTTCATGAGCTCCGTGGAAGCCATGTTTCCTTTTCTCTGATCTTTCAAACCCTGCTGTTTATCCTTACTCGGTGAATTCACATTTGTTGTAAAATTACTGCCCTTTGTTTTCTTATGTCTTGACCTTGGAAGATAACTTTCTATCTTTGATCTAACACATTTCCATTTCATTTTCGTCCATGACCATCACCTTTGGTGATCGTCAACCTCTCATCCATTCCCTTCCTCTTAATCTGTTTGTGGAACACCAGAAATTCAGTCCTCCTGTGCAAAGTAAAGTGTCCACAGGGGCAGTTGGATTTCTTCCCCAAATGCAGCATGTGCTGGGAACTGTTCCAAATAATAGTTTGTATAGGTACACATCAGTCATTGTTTGTACTAAGATAGAAAATAGTCTAAACACTGTTTTTAAAATAAGTTTCAAATATAGGTTAGCAACTTTTCTATGGCTATAATAAAATAACATAACATGACCAAAAGTGACTTACAGATGAGCTATCTTGAGCATGTGGTTCCAGAAAGGTGAGTCCATCATGAAAGGAAGGAATGGCAGAAGATGGCTGGATCAGGAAGCTGGGAGGTCACACCTTTGACTGGAAACACTAAGCAGAGAGTGAACAAGAAGTAGGACAAGACTATGAATCCACAGAGCCTGTCCCCAGTGACATCTTGCACCTTCCAACGCCTGCCCAAACAGTGCCACTAACAGGGACAAGTGTTTAAATATCTGAAACTATGGGGGACATTTCTCATTTAAACCACCACATCGTGTTTTGGATTGTTTGTTCTTGCATAGGACATGTAGAGACTCAACCTCATTAAAACATACTTAAATAAAATGTCATTTATTTTATAGATTTCCAGGCTATGGGATTGAAGAAAGGGATGTTTTTCAACCCAGACCCTTATCTGAAGATTTCCATCCAGCCAGGGAAACATAGCATCTTCCCAGCCCTTCCTCACCATGGACAGGAAAGGAGATCTACAGTCATAGGCAACACTGTGAACCCCATCTGGCAGGCAGAGGTGAGTGTTAGGGAGTGGGGATGCTGAGAGAAAGATAAAAGGATCAAATTAAAACAAATGGTGATAAGCCCACCCCTCTGCTCATCTTCTAGTGGAGCATAGATTCTGTTCTTAGACTCATGGCCATGAGATTTGGACCTTAGTAGAGAGTCATGCTTCCCAAGGGCTTCATCTCTGAAGTTCTTGCCCCAGACAGCAGCAGATAATGTGCTGTCACAGCTGCCCTGAGTGTAATGGGAGGATGGCTTCCCTTCAGCCCAAGAGTCAGTCCAAGAGTCCAGAGATGTAAAAAGAACACAAGAAGGAAGGAAGGAAGGAAGAAAGGAAGGAAGGAAGGAAGGAAGGAAGGAAGAAAGGGAGGGATGGATGGACAGAGGGAGGGATGGAGGGGACAGAGGGATGGAGGGATGGAGGGGACAGAGGGATGGAGGGATGGAGGGAGGGAGGACAGAAGTGAAGGGAAGAAAGAAGGGAAGGGAAGGGAAGGGAAGGGAAGGGAAGGGAAGGGAAGGGAAGGGAAGGGAAGGGAAGGGAAGGGAAGGGAAGGGAAGGGAAGGGAAAAGAAAGAAGGAAGAATGGGGCAGAGGGCAGAGAGAGAGGGGGGTCCTAGTCAATGCTCAGCAGGGACCAGCCTTGATCTGTGCATCTCACAGTAGATACAGAGTGTTATAATCTTACACAAGCCTTCATCTGCAGGTGACTTTTCGGTTCCTGCCAAAAGTTACATTTTCTGAGCAATTATCAGTTAAGACATTTTTCCAGCTAACAAGGTCTTTAATTTATACAAAGAGCTATGGGAATCAGCTCTGCAGACCTCCAGCTGTGGAAAACTGGCCCTTCCTCAGGGCTGTCTGGCAAATGTTTACCTTCCCAGGTAAGAGCGAGCAGTTCTGATGATCAGCTTGTTGTAAGGCAAGCCTCAGCAAACTTTACCCAAACTTGAGTCAGAGGAATAACTTTAGTTCACTTCTTAGTTGTTTCTGTTGACTAGGAGAATCTGGTTGGTGTGTCACCTATCTTAACGTTAGACCTGAGTTATAGTCAAGGCAGAGCCCTTCAGACTTCTTTCTTACTCCTTTGTAACCCAACATTTTCTAAGCAAGCTTATTAGTAAATCCTTTTAATCATACTTAAGCAGTGTTAGTTACTTTTTTTTTTTTTTTTTTTTTTTTTTTTTTTTGCCACCTAGCGAGTAGTTTCTTTTCTAATTTGGAACAGGTACCTGTAAGCAAGAAAAGCACATTTAAATGTGATTGGTCTCATTTCTCCACAGTTCTCCCCATGCTGTCTCCACAAAGAGCTCCAAACTATAAATGCAGTCCTTTGCACAGCTTCCGGACATACCAATGCCATCAGCCTCCTGCGGTAGATAAATCAGTCAGCTCTAGAATGTTCCTGATTTAGCAATGCAGTCTTCTATTTAAAATGACACGAAGCCTACCTTTTCGGCCCATCTTAGTGCTTTGAATAGTTGTATGCAGTTTGTTTACACTATCATCGTGTCAGTAAAGGAATTCTCTACTTCTGTGTCTGCTCCACCAGCCAGGAGTTAGGGGTTCTTCAACAAATTATGCACCGGGCTGGACCTCAGTCACTACCCCTTCCCCTAGAGATCATGCAGGAACTTGTCACAGCCTGCTGGGTTCCTTGACCCTCAGCTGATGACTGGAGAACACAGCCTGGCATCTGTGTGGATGGAGGCACAGGTGGCTTGTGGCAAAAGTGAGTGAGCTGTAAGGCAGAAGGTGAAAGTACATCCGTGCAGACACAGTACATGGCTCAGAGCCTCACCTTACCCATTAACAAGTCTGTAATTTTGAGTCATGAACTATCCTTTGAGCCGGGTAATACCCATCTACTTAAATCCAGCTGTAACTGATGGATGTGTGCACCGCCTAAGGCACTTACGTTAGACATATTTCTTCCTTTGTTATTCAGAATAGATCATCCTTATCATAGGAGTGGAATTTTCAAACATCACAGACAAGAATGTGTAGTTAAATATTTGGTGCCAGACCTGTTTCATTGTCTCATAAGTTGTACCATCTCCTTGCTAAGTTTAATTCTCCTTTCCCAGGCTCCCCAGAAATGATTTTTAGAGCTTTGAAATAGACACAGAATAACACTTGAGCTACTATTAACAGTTATTAACAGATTCTAAAACACTAAAAAATACCACTATTAGAGAATATTGAATTTATGGTGACATGTTCCTCCAATTCCAGATATTCTCACCAATAATTTTTTAACTACTTACTGTATTCCCGGGGATAATGCAAAATGCAACAGCAATTAACTGTATCTGAAAAATGAGCAAGTTTGCCTAATACACTGTCACCAAAATATTATAAGTCCTAGAAAATATTTTTTTTAATCCATACTATCAGGATGGCTTGGGATTGATTAAAAGTGTTAACTAAGTGCCCTTAGCATTATGAAATTATATGAGTCTTTGTTTAAAGAGGTTTTTCTCTGGCAACATATTGACAAATGCTCTTATTTTCTATCCTCGTGCTTGTGTATTACATCTAAAATGCTACTATTGAAATTAATGCAATAAACCTCATCAAAGAGCTACAACGTAGACAGACATCACTCACCTATATCTGAGGCCTTGGGCTCTATTCCCAGCACCACAAAAACAAACAAAATAAAGCATAACCCCACAAAACATTTGGCAACTTAATGCCAAGAAAACACTGCTTTTGGACCTGTAGAAATCCTCAGTCCCTGGCAAGTGGTGCCAAATGGCACACAACAGATTTTTAGGTGTATCTGTCTACCTAAAAGATAGGCCCTGCCTTAATATTTGATAAGTATCTTTAATACTTGATAAGACTCAGATTGAGGAAAAATTAGATACTTTTTAATTAACTCTTTGAGAATTTCATACAATGTGTTCAGATCATACTCACCCCATCCCCAACTCTTCCCAGATCCATTACCTTTTCCTTACCCACAACCCTTTGTGTCCTCCTTTTCCTTATGACCACCAAGCCCAAATTGTGCTATCTGTATAGACTTAAATGTGTTCTCTACCTCTGGGGTGTTGTTGACTATAACTCAAAGAAAGTTGATCCTCCCTCTCTCAGCCGCTAGCAATTGTCAATAGTTCCTTGAGCCGGGGTGAGACCTTGTGCTCCCCCTACCTTCTCCATGGTAAAACAGTCTACCTGAGCTTGATTGGGTCTCACACATACTGCCATAACTGCTGGGTTTGTATGTGCAATGTCCCTCCAGTGTCCAGAAGACACTGTTTCTTCATAGTCAACCACCACTTCTGGCTTTTCCACAAGGAACCCTGAGCCTTGAAGGGAGAGAAAGGGAGATAATGATTTCTGTCTTGGAACTAAGCCCTCTAGGGTCTCTTAGTCGGTACACCTGACTAGCTGTGGGTCTCTATGTTAATCACTATTTACGACAAGAAGAATCTTCTCTGATGAGAGTTGAGAGACACACTAATCTATGGGCATAATGACAAGTCATTAGGAATTGGTTTACTACCTTGCCCAAGTAACAGTACTGGGTTCCCTGATTGGGCCCATGGCCTTTCTAGCCAAAGGTTCTTGACCTAGTGGTGGTGTCAGCTAAGTTGAAGTTCCACAGCTTCAACTTGTGGTGCAGGCCTGAAATCTAATCCAAAAGCAATTGGCTACCCTATGATGTCTGTGCCACTGTTGCACCACTGAGGGTACCTTGCCAATTGTCATTGGCCTGGGTTCACAACCGGGTGAGTTTGTGATTATTCTCTTCTCCGGTGGCATGCACAACACCTTCCAGTACTGTGAAAGTTACAGAGAAGCAATGAAGCTTCCAAGTCTGTACCAGCTACTTCTCTGTTTACTAAGATTCAAGTGTATTGTCTTAAGAAATATATTTAGTGTTAAGCTTTCTTGAAATTTCCTCCACCAAAAAAAATTAGTCTACTACTTCAGTCACGTTCTTAAGACCTAGGCAGAAGGTAGCCAGGTTTATTGCCAGAATATCACAAAGATGGCTTCTAGCCCAGCTGTTTCTTATGTTCCTTTCTGGGTCCCCGTGAGATGGCTGTCCACAGTCCACACTGTTGTCAGCACTACAGACATCCAGGTTCCTGCTAGACTGGAATAGCCCTTTAAGCTCTGCTTACAGCATTCAGTAGCTTTTTCAGTTCAAATTTCCGGAGTCCTCCATGCAAAACAAACACGCGGAAAACACGATCAGGTTCTTAACAAAAACACCCATTCTCTGCTACCAACTTCCATGTTGCTTACTGCTCAGTGCATGTCATAAAAGCCATGACTAAGGCAACTTGGAGAAGAAAGAGTTGATTTTGGGCTTATGGCTCCAGAAAGAGAGTCGGTAACAGCAGAGAAGGCATGCCAGCAGGAAGTGCAAAGACCATGTCTTCAACCACAAACATGAAGGCGACTATGCTAACCAGACCTGGGGCCAGGCCAGCTCTGCGCCTAGTGAAGTACTTCCTCCCTCAAGGCTGAGTCCCTCCCCACTTCCCTCCCCTCACAGACAGAAACACCAACCAGGAACCTAGTTTTCAAATGCCTGAGCCTATGGGACATGTTTCTCACTCAAACCACCTAGTATTATCCTAAATGTATGCTCTAATTATTTTATTGTCCTCAACCGAAGTATGATTGACAGGCTGTGTGTCTAGTTAAAATTACGTTGATACCCAATACAAAATATAAACACCAGTGAAAATTTCAAGGAAAAAAAGGAATTTTCCAAAAATGGAACCATTCCCCTCCAGAAGTATATAAGTGATACTAAATAGAACAAATCTGCCTAGACACTTGCTCACCTTTCCATGAAAATAAAAGTAATTTCAATGCTGTTTTCCATTTCAGTGTTATGTGAATGAGAATGCATTATTTTACTTTAGAGAACAAGTCATCTGGACCAAAATTGGTTGTGAAATACTGGATAAGACTTATTCCATTTCTTTAGATTCTTTGCGCGCATAAATCATGACATCACGTGTCCTAGTTTTCCACAGACAAAACCAGGCATTTTAAAGTGAACTTCACATGGTACAGTGACACTAAGGGGACAACTGAATTTCACAGGAAGTTTCCTTGCTTTTTACCAAATATCTGACGTGAAACAATTTAAGGGATGATTTATACTGGCTCACTGAGAAGAACATGGTCTGTCATGGTGGGCAGGCATGGCAGATGGCCTGAGGCTTTGTCCACACAGCAATTTACATTTCTGAGGGCGTGTGCTGAAACAAGACCAGTTTTAACACTCTAGTTCAGTCCCTGTGGCTTTACATCTGCCATGGAGTCCCAAGTCCAGAAGTTTCTACAATCTCCCAAAATAGAGCCACCCGCTGAGGAGAGAAATTAAGTATTCAAACATGTGATCTTATGGGGATGTTACACTTTAAAACTATAAAACGTTTCCCTCTTTGTCTTGTTTCTTCCTTTTACTCTGATGTTTCCTTAGCCACCATAGGCAATGGTACTAAAAGTATATAGGTAAGAATTGTCCTAATTTGTATGTGTGTAATTGGTCACTTATATGATTATTATCTTCATTTTTTTCAATGTGACTCTATGGAATCATTCACGGTATTTTTGTTTTGTTTGATTTTCCAGTCAGAAACATCAAACCACTTTTCTGCTTCTGTATTCTTTTGTTTGTATTGGGTTTTGTGACATCTTTTCATCTAAATTTAAAAACTGAAATAAAATGAAACAATTAAACAAACAAAGACACAGAGAAAGATAATTACACACCTTTCTTCCCTCTAATCTCCTAATGTCTCTTCTTATTCCCTCACAAATTCAGGTCTTTTTTCTTTTATCATTATTGTTACATATTTGTGAATAACTATAAATACAGTCAGCTAAGTTCATTTAACTTTGTTTGCATGTATACTGTTTCAAGGCCGACCAGTTGGTACTGTTTAACCCTGAGAAAGACTAATCTCCCTGTCTTAGAAGTCATCTGTTGCCTACAGTTCATGAAGCCAGTTTTGAGGAAGGACCTCACATCTTTCTTGTACAGCATTATTTGGTTGTATGTAGTGCATTTAAAAAATCCAAAGGTATTCAGTGACTGTCTTTAAATGAATTATTGTCCTTTTCTGTTGCCTGGTAACACATCTGCACCTCAGATCCTTCCTCTCCCAGAAGCTATCACCTGAACATATCCCCACCTCTGTGTCCACACTAGGGTTTGATCCAGTTTGGTCTTGCACAGTTCTTGTGTATACTATGGGTTCATATGCACAGATGCTTTGCACATATATCTGGAAGACACTGTTTCCTTGTACTCATCCATTGCCTCTTGCTCTCCTGCTCCTTCTGCCTTCTCTTCCACAAAACCCTGAGCCTTGGGGAGAGGCGTATGATGTAGATGTACTCTTGGGGGCTGAGAATTCCACAGCCTCATTCTCTGTGCCCGGGCCTCATGTGGGTCTCTGTGCAAATCACCCTGTACTACAAATAGAAGTTCCTCTGGGGAGGCTGAAAATGCATTAATCTGCAGGTACAAGGGCACGCCATTAAGATTTGGTATAATACTATATTCATTTAGGAGAAGGATAGCCTCAGGTTCTTCCCTAGGGGCTCTGATTAGCCTGATAGTTGTGCCTGGGAAGAGCTTCATCTTGTGGAATAGGACTTTAGTTCAATCAGAAAGTTGCTGGTTACTCCCATTACTTTTATGTCACCATTGCTCCAGTGAGTTTGTCTGGTTAATCTAGTCACTGTTTTAGCTCACAGGGTTCAGCTGAGTGAGACTGATGTTTACCTTTCATGTCTAGCAGCATACCTATCACTTCCAGAACTACGAAAGCCAGGCAGTAGGGATGAAGCTTCCAGACCAGTGCCAGCTTGATTTCTCCATGATCTGTGACTGAAGCATATATTGTTCAGCAATAGCATCTTACCCTCAGCTTCTATCAGGTAACCAATAGCGATGCTGAGAGCCTGTAAAGCTCAGGCATCTACAGGACCCCACTGGTCAAAAGAGGTAACTATTTCTAGCACTGGGATTTTAGTTTGTTAGTAATGTAATTTAAGTGCCTTTAACTATGTATGTATGTGTGTGTGTATGTGTATATGAAAGAATGTATGTATGTATTATATAATTTGTATGTATGTGTCTGTGTATGTATGTTTGTATTAGGTATGTATAGTTCAGGAAGAAGCATCTATATTAGTAGGTTTTCATATGAGTTGTTTGAAAGGCCTTTGGGGTCATTATCTGTCCCCATGTTCCTTCCTCTATGCTGACCGCCTAGCCTTCTATTCAATTTAACTCTTTCTGTTCCGTTATTCCTCTTTGACCCTTTATACCGTTCTGTTTGATCTATCCCACCTTGAAATCCCCCAATTTCCTAATACTAATTTTCTGACCTTATGAATATTCCAAATGAAGCACACATCTGAATAATCAAAGCAGTATCCACAAATGAAAGAAAGCATTTAATATTTTTCTTTCTGAGTATGTATGACCTCATTCAGAATGACTATTCCCAGTTCTATTATCCTGTGAAATTAATTTTTTATTTTTTAAGTTTTTGAGATTATAATATTCCCTTCCCCCACTCCAAAACCTCCCATATACCTACCTGATCTTTCAATTTCATGGTCTCTTTCTTTTTAACTGTTGTTACACACACACACACACACACACACACACACACACACACACACACATTTTAGTTGCTCAATGTACTGTTGGGTTTAATAGCAGCTGATCCCTATTGATCATATGTGTGTGTATTTATGTCAGCACCCATATTTCTATATACCCCCCCTGTATAAGCCTTTCTATCCACAGTATTCTACATCTTTTCCTACATCTTACTTATAATCTACTGTCCCCTCTCCTCTTTATGTGTCCCCTTCCAATAA
The DNA here is from genome assembly GCA_907169655.1 of Acomys percivali. Lineage (NCBI taxonomy): Eukaryota > Metazoa > Chordata > Mammalia > Rodentia > Muridae > Acomys > Acomys percivali. Next base: position 49,251,140 of record OU015746.1, on the reverse strand, counting down.
AAAATACTTTCTAGTCTCCTGGCTTCTACTTTTGTCCAAATTAAACACACAAAAAATATTTAAAACTAGGAGCCACATGTTACGTCACTCAAATCCTTTTCCACCTCTACTCTGTTGATCTGAAATAGTCATGATTTCATTGTTCTTTACGAGTAATATTCCACTGAGCATGTGTAGCACACTGCTCTGATTCATTTTTCAGTTTACAGACATCTAGACTGATTCCTTTTTCTGGATATTGTGAATACAGAAGCAATGACCATGGATGTAAAAGTGTCTCGTAGGGGGATATAATGTTTTTTGGGTATAAATCAAGGACCTGGGTCATATCATAGCTCTATTTCTAATTTTTCAAGAAACTGATTTCCAAAGTGGCTGGACTAGTTTATACAACATCAACAATTTACACAAATACTGCATTCCCCATAGTCATGCCAGCTTTGGGGGCTATTTGCAATCCCACTGGTGGCTACTTTGTCTAGGTTAGGATGTAATCTGGATGTGTTTTTATTTTACATTTTCTTTGTGACTAAGGATGCTTACCAAACTTGTTTTTGAAAAAAAATTTCAAACATTTGTATTTCATCTTTTGAGAGCTCTCTGTTTATTTCTGTACCCCATTTTTAGTTGAATTCATTATTTTCTTGGCGCTCAATGTTTTTATTGCTTTATATATTCTACATAAAAATATATCTCTAAATAGATGAATAATTGGTAAAGACTATTTTCATTCTTGTGCCTGCCATTTCACTTGTCCTTTGTCATTCAGAAATTGGAGTTGAGTTTTGTGTAAGGTGGACCTATTTTTATTTTTCTACATGCAGCTATCCAGTTTGACCATTTGTTAAAGATGCTGTCTCTTCTCCAGTGTGTACTTTTGGCTTCTTTGTCAATAATCAGGATTTATAGGTGTATGAACTTATGTCTAGGTCATCAGTTCAATTCCATTGATCAGAGTGTTGGCTTTTATGCCATGCTGGTTTTGTTTCTATAGTTTTTGTATACAACTTGAAATCTGGGATAGTGATTCCTCCAGTAATTCTTTTATTATTCAAGATTTTTTTTAGGTATCCTAGATTTTTAGCATTTCCATATGAAGTTGAAGATTATTTTTTTAAATTTCTACCAAGAATTGTGTTAATACTTTGATGGGGATTGTAGTGAATATGTATGTTGCTTTTGGTGGGATAGCCATTTTCACAGTGTCATATCACGGGAGATCTTTTCATCTTCTGATGTCTTCTTCAATTTCTTTCTTCAATGTCTTAATGTTTTTTATAATACTAGTCTTTCACTTTCACGGTTAGAGTTAACCCAAGTTTTCTTTTTTAAAGCTGTTGTGGAAGCTACTATTTTCCTAATTTCTCTTTCAGTATATTTGTCATTTGTATATAAGAAAGCAACTTATTTTTGTAAGTTAAATTTCATATCCTGGTACTTTGATGAGAATGTTTCTTAGCTGAAGACATTTCTTGATCTATTTTAGGGTTACTTATGTATAGCATCATATCGTCTGCAAATAAAGATGCTTTGACTTCTCCCCATCCTATTTGTATCCCCTTCTGATGTCTCACTGCTCCAGCTAAGACTTCAAGTACTATAGTGAGTGGCTACGGAGAGAGGAGACAGCCTTGTTTGTTCCTGATTTTAGTGGAAATACTTTTCATTTCTTTCTGTTTAGGCTGATGTTGGCTGTGCCCTTACTGTAAATTGTTTTAACTATGTTGAGGTATGTCTTTGTATATGTAATATCTCTGTGACTTATATCATGGAGGGGTGTTGGACTTTGATAAAGACCTTTTCTGCATCTAATGAGATCATCATATGGTTTTTTATCTTTCAATCTGTTTATGTGGTGGATTACATTTATTGATTTATGAATTTTGAACCATCCCCGCATCTCTAGGATGAAGCCAACTTGATCATGGTGGGTAATATTTTTGTTGTCCTCTTGGATTCAGTTTGCAAGTATTTTATGAGAGTGTTTGCATCTATATTCATGAAGAATATTGGTCTATAATTTTCTTTCTTTATTTATTTTTTGGGAAGGTTGGGTCTTTGTGTGGTTTTTGTATCATGGTAAGAGTGGCCTCATAATAAAGGATAAGAAAATTTCTCTTCACTTTCTATTTTGTAGAATATTTTGAGGAATATTAGCATTAATTCTTCTTTGAAGGTCTGAGTAGAATTCTGTACTAAATCCATCTGGCCATTGGGGGGATTTTAATTACTGCTATTTGTCTATAGGTTATACATCTGTTTAAATTGCTTACTTGATCTTGATTTAACTTTAATAGAATATATATCAGGAATTTCTTCCATTTCCTTTAGGCTTTCCAGTTTTTTGGAATACAGATTTTGAAGTATGTCCTGAATCTCCTTGATGTCTGCTATGGTGTACCCTTTTCACTTCTAGTTTTATTAATTTGCATCTTCTCTCTTTTAGTTAATTTGGCTAAAGGACTATTAATCTTATTGATTTTCCCAGAGAACTAATTCTCAATTCCATTGAGTCATTGCATTTTTTCTCCTTGTTGTCGTTTCTATTTTGTTGATTTCAGAGCTGTTTAATTATTTCTTGCCATGTACTCAGTTTTCGGTCTTATTACTTCTTTTTGTTCTAGAGCTTTCAGATGTATCACTAACTTACCAATATTAGTTATCTCCATAATTTATTATATAGCAGATAGAACTACGAACTTGTTCGTTAGGGCCCATGGTTTTGGGTATGTTTTCATTTTTGTTAAATTCTAAAAATTAATTTCATTCTTGAATTCTGTTTTGGCCCATTTTTTAATTCAGTAATGAGTTATTTGGTTTCCCTGAATTCATAACATTTCTGTTATTTCTGATGTTGTTGGTATCTAGCTTTAATCTGTGGTGGTCAGATAGGGTCCAGTATGTTATTTCAATGTTCTTGTATCTGCTAAGATTTGCTTTGTGTCGAGTATGTGGTCGATTTTAGAGACAGTTCCATGAGCTGCTGAGATATATTTTTTGTGTTTGAGTGGAATGTTCTGTAAGTATCTTTTAGATCCATTTAGTTTATTATGTCATTGAGTTCCCACGTATCTCTGTTTAGTTGTCATCTGGATTATCTTTCTATCAAGGAGAATGGGATATTGAAGTTATTTACTCTTAGTGTGAGGGGCAATATGTGATTTTAGCTGTATTATGTTCCATTTTTTGAGAGTGTTTAGGTATTTGTGTTTATTGAATAGATGTGAAAAATTGCAAGATCTTCTTGGTGGATTTTTCCATTGATGAGTATATAGTGTCTGTCCATATATGATCTTATTAGTTTCTATTGGAAGTACTTTTTTGTCAGATAGTTCAGTGGTTACACTTGCTTGCTTCTTGGGTCCGTTTGTCTGAAATACCTTTTTTTCTATCCTTTTTCCCTGAGGTGATGTCCGTCTTTGATGATGAGGTGTGATTCTTGGATGAAGCAGAGAGATAGATCCTGTTTTATAATCCAGTCTATTAGTCTCTTTTTCTTGGGGAACTGAGATCACTGATGTTGAGAGTTGCCAGTTGTCATTGCTGTTTTATTGTTGTTATGGTGCCTCTACCTCAGCTTGATTTCCTGTTCTACGATAATTTATTCCTTCTGTCCTTTGGGTATGGTTAACCTCCTCAGACTGAAGATTTTTCTTCTAGTACTTTCTGTAAGGTTGGATTTGTAGGTACAAATTGCTTAAGTTATATCATGGAATGGTTTTCTTTCTCTGTTACTCATTGATAGTTTTCCTTAGTACAGTAGTCTAGGCTGGTTTCTGTTTTCTACGAGGGTTTGCAAAACATCCACCCAGGCCATTCTGGCCTTCATAGTTTCCACTGAGGAGTCAGGTGTTACTCTAATGGTCCTTATTTCATGTTACTTCATCATTTTTCCTTGTAGATTTTAATGTTCTTTCTTTATTCTGTACATTTAGTGTTTTGATTACTGTGTATTATGGGGAATTTATTTTCTGGTCCTGTCTATTTGCCATTCTATATGCTTCTTTATCTTAATAGACACCTCCTACTTAAGGCTGGAGAAATTTTCTTATATAACTTTGTAAAATATATTTTCTTTGCCCTGGGTTTCTTCTCCTTTCTTTATCCCTACTATTTTTAGGTTTGGTCATTTCATAGCATCTCAGGTTTTCTGGATGTTTTTTGCTCCTGGATTTTTTTTTATGTTTAATATTTTTCTCTTACTGCGATATCCATTTCTTCTACTTTGTCTCTAACACCTGAGACTATTTCTTTCATGTCTTGAACTCTGTTGGTGAGGGTTACTTCTGAGGTTTTTGATTGTCATTCTAATTTTTTTCAGGTTTTACTTCAGTTTGGGCTTCTTTAGTGATTATATTTCTTTGTTAACTTCTACTTTCATATCTTGAATTGTTTTCATTATTTAATTCAATTGTTTTTTCGTGGTCTTCATTAAGACATTTACTCATGTTTTTAATACATTCATAGTTGCTATTTTGAAGTTCTTTCTTGTGCTTCAGCAAAATTGCACATTTCACAGCCTGTTGCAGTAGGGTTACTTGGTTCTGAAGGAGGTGTAGTGTCATGTTTGTGTTCTTGTGCTGAAATCTAACCTAGGCACCTGGAGTTACAGTGTTTGAGGTGTTTCTTAGTGGTGATACCTGATTTTGTCTTTGTTGGGTGGGTGTTCCATTATTTTTTGGTGGTCACTGTTGTTGCCCTACTCTGTATCCCAGGTGAATGTTGTAGGGATGTAGAGTCCCTGGTGGAGAGCGCTTCTTCAGGTCAGCAGGTGACAGAAAGCAATGGAGATGAGCTAGGAGGAAAGGCTTAGAGGGTCTGCAAAAAAAGAACAGGGCCTGCATCCCCCACCAAGAGGCAGGTTCCCCAGGAAATAGATGTGGGGTAAAAGAAGGGGCTCCTGTAGGCAAACTGCAGTGGAACTGAAAGACCAGAGAGACAGGAACAAAAGAGCTGGGGGCACCCCTGGTCTGGGTCAAGGGAACTGATGTGGGATGGGAGAAAGGGCTCCTGCAGGCAGGCTGCTACAGGACTATGAGCAAATCTGGAATGATGTAAGTGGCCACTAGCAGAACGTGAGGCTGCAGATTGGCAGCTGATGCCAAGGGATGGAGATGGTCTAGAACAGAAGGAGGAGAGGACTGTGGACAAAAGCTAGTGAGTCCTGAATGCATCCTAAGAGGTGAATGGAGTCTACTTTTTACAGTGTTTCCTGGCCATTTGCATTTCTTTTTCTTTTCTTTCTTTCTTTCTTTCTTTCTTTCTTTCTTTCTTTTTTTTCTTTTCTTTTCTGAGAATTTTCTATTCAGTTCCATGGCCCATTTTTAATTTGTGTTATTTTCTTAATGTTCAATTTTTTGTAATCTTTCTATAGTAGACAAAGATTTCCTCCCATTCAGTGGGTCTCATCCTTATATAAGGCAACTAAGGATCACTCAAAGTGGGAGAAATAGTCTTCCAGAGGAAAAAACACACCAATTGGTTACTCAATACCAAATGGACAACCCTGAAAATATACATTTAAGAAATAGCATTTTGCAAGATGATCAGGGTGTATTTATATGTAGCAGGAATATATGTGTGTACACATATATGCATATAAGGAATATATAGATAGATAGATATAGATATATAAAACAAGTCATGAGAAAGAGGCCATGAATTTGAAAAAGAAAAAAAAGAGACATATAGAAAGGCTTGGAGTGAAGAAAAGGAAGCTGAAAATGATATAACTATAGTCTCGAAAATATATAAAAATAATTTGTAATAATAATAACTGTTTAGGTTTGAATTTTTAGTGCATTTGTGTGAATTGAGTGCATTTCTATTTCACCGTGGTTTGTTGAATCCCATGTAAAACAATGATCACCTATAATTTTATTTGATAATTGGGACCAGTTTTATTCCAAATAATGATGCATTTAATCTAATTGGTATTTCTATATGGTACTAAAGATCCTCTACTGCCACATTCCTACCATTCACAACTTCTCATTTGCACACCACCCACCACTGAAGCCTCCTTAGGACTATGTGTGCCACACCTTCTACTTCTCTTCCATCTCCCAATCTCCAATAAGGATGCTAGACTTGCCTTGACAATTTTTCTGGCTTCCACTGCCTGAGAAGTCCTGAGTCCATCAGATTCCTGAGGGTTGCGTGAGAGACTCTTCTAAGTTTTATAGAGGGTCTAGACTTAGAAACATCACTTAGCCTGAGCTAAGCCAGGACCATTTTTGATAATCCACCTGAACATCCAAGTTGAATTACTCCAAGGTTGAATCTTAAGCCCCATTCATACAAAGTACAACCTGACAACTCAGAGAAACAGGAAAGCAATCCAAGCACGCACCCAACAAAGAGGAGACAGAGTTTTCTTACCAAGAAACACTAACAACCTAACTTTAGATACTTAGATCCCACTTCAAAAATAAAAACATGACAGACACAGTAAGTCTCTTCTACAAACCAGCACTCCTATAGTAATGTCCCTGAGAGAAGTAACTTAAATGATTTTCAAGATATTGATTTCAAAATAACAATAATAAACATGAACAAGGAATTCTAAGAGGGTACAAATAAATGTCAGAATGATGACCATGAAAACAAAAACACAAAAAGTTGAACGCAATAATAAAAATAATTCTGAATGGACAATAAAAGGACTCGTCCCTTAAATAAAAATGTATTGACTTTAAAAAATAAAATAAATAATCCAAGATATGAAAATAGAATTTAATTTTAAAAAACTCTTTAAAAAGCCAAAAGAAATAGACCTTGCAGTGAAAAATCAGGAATTCAAGCAAAAACTTCAAAGGAGAATTCACCAATAGACTGGTGAAGTAGAAAAGAGAATATCACACAAAGAAAATGACATAAAAAATCTACAACAAAACAAAACAAAGATAATGAAAAATCAAGAACAGAGCATGTAAGAAGTATGAGACATTATTTTTGAATGAGTAATAGGTGTACAAGAAGAAATCAAGATCAATTTCACAGAAAGTGTTTTCAAGCACATCATAGAAAGCTTCCATGATCTAAGGAAAGAGATGTCTATCAAGGTCCAAGAGGCATACAAAACACCACATAGGACCAGAAAAGAAAATCTCCACATCATGTAATAGTCAAAACACCAAATGAACTGAACAAAGAAAGGATATTGAAAGATGGATGAGAAAAAGATAAAGTCAGGTGTAAATGCAGGCCCTTCAGAATGACACCTAACTTTTCAGTGGAGACTATGAAAACCAGATGGGCTTGAACAGACATTCTATAGGCTATGAAACATCACAGATGCCAACTCAGACTACTATACCCAGCAAAATCCTCAGTTTTAATTGAAAAAGAAAGGAAAACTTTCCATGATGAAAACAGATTTAAGGAATTTATGACCACTAAGCTCTGCAGATGATTTTGGAAAGAACATTTAGGTCTGAAGTGATGGTTAAGCATACTGAAGAAGGCACAGAGAACAAATAATCTCTTCTAGAACACTGAATGAAAAGATAAAACAGCTACAAAACAGAGAGCTACAAAACAACAGGAATCCATGCATTGTTCATTAATCATTCTGAATAGCAATGGCCTCAACACGAGCCAATGGATTGAGTTAGAAAACAGGATCTGTTTGTTGCTTCCAGGAAACATGCTTCATGATCAATGATTGACATCACTTTAGAGTAAATGGAAAGAAGATGTTCCAACCAAATGTAACTAAGAAATGAGCAGCCATATCTACTGAATATCTTACAAAATAGACTTCAAACCAAAACTAGTCATAAAAAAAATAAGAAGGGACAGTTGATATTCGTTGTCTTAGTTTCCAAAATACCAGAGGAAACTTGTGGGGAAAAAGGATTTATTTCAGCTTCATTATCCAGAGAAGTCAGGATAGGAACTCATTCAGAGGCCATGGAATAGTGTCGTTTTCTAGCTTGATCCTGATAGCTTTCTCAGCCTGCCTTCTCACAGCCCCTAGGACCACCAGCCCAAGTATGGCACTGCCCACAGAGAGCTGAACTCTCCCAAATCAATCATCAAGCAAAAGAGAAAAAAGAAAAAATGTACCACAGGCCAGTCTAGTGGGAGAATTTTCACAATTGAGGGCCCTTCCCCCCAAAATTACTATAGCCTCTGTTGACATAAAACTAGGTAGCACAAGTGACTGCCCCTTTGTCAACTTGATATACAAACACACCACTGTTAATCCATGTTTTCCTTTCTTTGTTCCTTCCTTAAAATCTCATATTAATATTAATATCACAATATAAAGCATCCCAACTTTCAATTTTTCTTCAGTCTTTAAAAATTCAAACACTTTAAAAGTTTATTTGTCTTAAAACATTCAAAGTTTCTTTCAAAATTTAAGGCTCTCTAAAATATTCACTAGTCTAAAACTCCAAAGTCTTTTCAAATTTTCAAGGTCTTTTTAAAAGCTCAAAGTTCCTCAACTGTGGGTTCCTGTAAAAGCAAGTATTAATTAAGTGGTTTTTTACTCCAAAATGAAAAACACATGAGCATAGTTGTTAGGTCAAAACAAAAGCGAAGTCCAGCAATGTAAAATCTCACTGTCCGTCATCTGTGATTCACTCACGAGCTTCTGGCCTCTGAAGGGCTGTTTCTTCAGCTCGCTATCTGCAACATAGGCTGATCATCTTGTAGACAGAGGCCAGCTCCACCCCACAGCTGCTGCTGTCCTTGGTGGTCATCCATGGTACTGGCTGTACCTCCACCAATAGCCTCTCCTGGGCTCTTTTCAGGCACTCTGAGCCTGATACATGGTACCAAGCCTCATCTTCTCTCCATGACCCCTTAAAGGTGTTTCTTCTTCAGCTGAGGCTACACATTCACCAATGGCCTCTCTGGGATGCAGAGCAAAGCCTCAACTGGTCTCTATGACTACTTCATGCCACCTGGGAGACTCTCACATGTTACTAAATTCTGCCGCCATCCAGCATTAGGTACAGCTGTCACCCCCTCTCTACCATAGCTTCTTAGGAAGTGTTCCCAATATATTTCATATTTAAATTGCCACTAATTTCTCAGCTGCAACTAATCAAAGCCAATTGTCCCAATACAGCAAAGGTTGTGCTTCCATGGTTCTGGTCTCTTGTTAATCACAAACAGCTCTTCCACTCCAGATGACCAAAACCCGCAAATTATTTTTTATTATCATTATTTTAATATTTATCATTGAAGTGTACTTATATACATGTGCGTATATGATGAAGACAGATGCCAATATCAGGCATCTTCCTCAAGAGTGTTTTTTATGTTTTATTACTTCTTTCTTTTCTCTTTTTCTTTATTCTTTTCTCATACAACACTTCCTGACTGAAGCCTCCCTCTCCTTCATTCCTCCTAGTCCCCAACACACATACTTTGCCTCTTTCCCAGATCCACTCCTCCTCCATTTCTCTTCAGAAAAGAGCAGGCCCCTCAGTGACATCAACTGATGGTGGCATAACAAGACGCAGTAGGAATAGACAAAAACCCTCACATCAAGGCTGGACAAGGCAACGCAGTGGGAGGAAAAGGATCCCAAGAGCACGCGAAAGAGGCAGAGACACACCACTTAAATTCCTAACATAAAATATGCGCAAAGAACCCTGGCAGAGCCTTTGCTTTCCACTGAAACTTAGCAATCTAAGTCTCCATCACTGGCATTTCTCTCAACGTTCTTGTTTTCTCAACTCCTTCGGTAGAGCCCACTGAGTTCTGAGCACACACACAATGGCTTTCCCAGGTAGAAGTTCAAATGCTACCACAACCCTGCCAAAAAATATGGTCACATCTGTCACAGCAATACCTCTTGAACCAATTTCAGTCTTAATTCTGGTTCTTATTACTGTGATAAAACACCATTCCTAAAAGCTACTTGGTATTTCAGCTTATGGTTTGCAGTCCATTATCCTGAGAAGTCAGGGCAGGAAGTCACAGCAAGAGCCTGAAAGATCTTTCTATCTTCTGATATCTTCTTCAATCTCTTTCTTGCAAGACTTGAAGTTTTCTTCATACAAGTCTTTGACTTGCTTGGTTAGAGTTACACCAAGATACTTTATTTATTTGTGGCTATTGTGAACGGTGTAATTTCCCTAATTTCCTTCTCAGCCCATTTGTCATTTGTATACAGGAGGGCTACTGGTTTTTTAAGTTAATTTTTGTATCCAGCCACTTTGCTTGAAGGTGCTTATCAGTTGTAGGAATTCCTTGGTAGAACTTTTGGTTTGATAGCTGCCCCTTGGTCGAGAGGCCCTGTGGGAACACGGAGGAAGAGGATGCAGGCTATGAGACATGAGACATGATAGGCTGCGGTCAGATGGTGGGGGAAGAGGACCCCACCTGTCAGAGGTCTAGGGAAGGGGAAAAGGGAGGAAGAGGGAGCAAGGGTGGGAATAGGAAGATAAGAATGAGGGGATTACAACTGGGATGTATTGTGAATAAATTATAATAAAATGATATTACTTATTACAATAAAAAAATAAAGTCTCAACAAATATAGAAAAATCACCTCCTGAATTCTATCTGGCTACAATAAAGTTGAAGTATTCAGTCTTGTAAAAACTAAGCAACACAGTATTCAATGACAATTGGTGAAAGACGAAATAAAGAATGAAGTTTAAAAATTCTTTAAAATGAATTAAAATGTAAACACAACATATCAAAATTTATGGGATACAGTACAGAAAAGGGGCTGCATCACTGTACACCTCTATAAAAAAAGCTGAGAGCTTTTAAGTTAATAGATAAATGACACACCTGAAGGCCTTAGAAAGACAAAAACACCAAAAAAAGTGAACTACAAGAGGTGACTAAAGTATATAAGTAAATAAAAAATTTAAAACAGTTAAATGAACAGTTGATTCTTTAAAAACTCAAGATTGAAAAAAAGCCAAATTACTCCAAATGTGTGGGGGGGGGGGGAGACCCAAATGAATAACATGGAAGACGTAGGGAAACATTACCACCCATACTGAGGAAGCACACAGAATCATAGGGATACATTTTTAAAATCTATTTTTCAGCGAACTGGAAATTATAAAAGAAATAGATGAATTTCTAGATATATGGTCCTACCAAAATTAAATCATGATGAAGTAAATAATTCTAACAAAATGGAAAGAGGAATTTAAATACCTCCAACTAGAAAGAAACCCCAGGCCCAGATGGATTTAGCACAGCATTGTAACAGATTTCCAAAGAACTAACACCAGTGTTCCTCAAAATAGTCCACAAATGTAAAAGGAACATTCCAAATCCTTTTTATGAAGCTAAGATTACACTATCCCAAAACCAGACAAAGACCCAACCAAAAAAAAAATTTAGGCCAATATTTCTGCATAACACAGGTGCAAAACCTCTCAATAAAATACTTGCGAAACAAGAAACACATAAAAATATTATCCACCATGGTCAAGCCAGCTTCATCACAAAGACACAGGGATGTTTCAACATACATAAATTAATATATATAATTCACAATATAAAGGAACTAAATGACAGAAAATACTTCATCATCTCATTAGGTAAAGAAAAGACCATTGTGGGCTAGAGAGATGACTCAGAGGTTAAGAGCACTGACTGTTCTTCCAGAGGTCATGAGTTCAATTCCCAGCAACCACATAGTGGCTCACAACCATCTATAATGTGACTTGATGCCCACTTCTGGCCTGCAGGTGTACACACAGACAGAGCACTGTATATATAATATATAAATAAATCTTAAGAAGAAAGAAAGAAACAAACAAACAAACAAATGGCCTTTGATAAAAATACAGTATCCCTTCATGATAAAAAATAAGGAACTACCTGGGGATAAGGGAACATATCTCAACATATGTCAATATACTACAAGCTCATAGCCAACATCATGCTAAATGGAGAAAAAAGCTCAAGACTTAACCAGTAAAATCAGAAACAATACAAGGATGACTACACCCCCACTCCCATTCAATATAGAACTATATTGAATTCTCTGATGCCAGCTAGAGAAATAAGATGAGTGAAAAAGAAGGGGTACAAGTGGGAAAGAAGTGAAAGCATCATTGTGTGCAGATAATAGTATTCTATACGTGAAAAATTATGAAGACTCCACCAGAAATCTTCTACAGCTGATAAATCCTTTCATCAAAAGAAGGCTCGCTACAAACTTAACACAAAAATATCAGTAGTATTTTTATATACAAGTGATAAGTACCCTGAGGAAAAAAATCAAGGAAATAATACCATTTACAATATCCTCAAGAAAAGTAAAATAGATGGGACTAAATCTAATGAAGTAATTGGAAGGCTTGTACAATGAATACACTAAGATACTGAAAAAATTAGATAAAAGATGATATTGGAAGTTGGAATGACTTCTCATGCTCCTGGGTGTAGGACTGATACTGTGAACTCTCCATCCTACTAAAAGCAAGCTACAGAACCAGGGCAATTCACACATATAAGCCATCTGACTTCTTGAGACAGGGTTCCTGTGTGTAGCCCTGGATGTCCTGGCCTTGTTTTGTAGACCAAGCTGGCCTCAAACTCACAGAGATGAACCTATCTCTGCCTCTGCCTCTCTGAGTTCTGGGGTTGCAGGCATGTGCCAACATGCCCAGTTGCCAACTGTTTGGTTTTTTGGTTTTGGTTTTTGGTTGTTTTTTTTTTTTTTTTGCCAACTGTTTTTTTAAAGAGACTAATAATATACATAGAAGAAAAAAATGTATCTTCGACAAATGTTTCTGGACTTTTTCACTGTCTGTCTGTCTGTCTGTCTGTCTGTCTGTCTGTCTGTCTGTCTGTTTGATCATCACAAGGTTATTGGTCTTGCCATGAAGCCCAGACCTATCTGGAAATCATGATGTGACCAAGCTACACTAGCATGATACCACGTCGACTGCCCTGTCTAATCGCGTGGTTTACATGTCTGAGTTTACATGTGAAGAAACTTAGTCCCAACATAAAAATGCATCCAGTCCCCTTTTTCTATGCTACTCATTGCTATAAGCTGCAGGTGGTATTTTATTTTACAGTACAGGCCATTTGCCCTTTCTCAGTGTACCCAATAAAAAATTATTTGTGCAAATGCTTAATATATATATGTATACATATACATAAATATCTCAGACAGACATCATGAAACTAAAAAAGCTTCTGGACAGAAAAAGACAAAATAATTTGAATAAGGAGGCAGCCTGCAAAATGGAAAACATCTTTACTGGGGTTATATCTCACAGATGGTTAGCATCTAGAATATACAAAAAGGGAAAAAGAAAAAATAACCAACCAAACAACCTAATTCAAAAATGGAGCAAAGAACTAAAGAAAGAGAGTTCTCAAAAGATGAAATACAAATAATTAAGAAACATTTTTAAAATGTCACCATTCTTAGCCATCAGAGAAATGAAGATTAAAACTACTCCCCACTTTACCTCAATCATAATGCTTAAGATTAAATGACCCCCCAAAAATGCTATTATCAATGGAATAAAAAGAAAAATTTATTCATTGTTGGTAAGAGTGCAAACTGGTATGTTCACTATAAGAGTCAGTGTGGAGGTTCTTCAAAAGGCTTGAAACAGCTGCAGATGTAGGCTAACAACTAAAAACCCAGTGCCAGAATGGGTTAGCTCTTTTGGAGTTGTTGGCCAGTGGGGTCCTGTAGATGCCTGAGCTTTACAGGCTCTCAGCATCGCTATTGGTTACCTGATAGAAGCTGAGGGTAAGATGCTATTGCTGAACAACATATGCTTCAGTCACAGATCATGGAGAAATCAAGCTGGCACTGGTCTGGAAGCTTCATCCCTACTGCCTGGCTTTCGTAGTTCTGGAAGTGATAGGTATGCTGCTAGACATGAAAGGTAAACATCAGTCTCACCCAGCTGAACCCTGTGAGCTAAAGCAGTGGCTAGATTAACCAGACAAACTCACTGGAGCAATGGTGACATAAAAGTAATGGGAGTAACCAGCAACTTTCTGATTGAATTTAAGTCCTAGTCCACAAGATGAAGCTCTTCCCAGGCACAACTATCAGGCTAATCAGAGCCCCTAGGGAAGAACCTGAGGCTATCCTTCTCCTAAATGAATATAGTATTATACCAAATCTTAATGGCGTGCCCTTGTACCTGCAGATTAATGCATTTTCAGCCTCCTCAGAGGAACTTCTATTTGTAGTACAGGGTGATTTGCACAGAGACCCACATGAGGCCCGGGCACAGAGAACGAGGCTGTGGAATTCTCAGCCCCCAAGAGTACATCTACATCATACGCCTCTCCCCAAGGCTCAGGGTTTTGTGGAAGAGGAGGCAGAAGGAGCAGGAGAGCAAGAGGCAATGGATGAGTACAAGGAAACAGTGTCTTCCAGATATATGTGCAAAGCATCTGTGCATATGAACCCATAGTATACACAAGAACTGTGCAAGACCAAACTGGATCAAACCCTAGTGTGGACACAGAGGTAGGAATATGTTCAGCTCCTGTATGAGAAGCCATGTTCTAGTGATAGCTGCTGGAGACATAATCAATTTTCCTTAAGGGTGTATTCTGTGGCAATCTAGCTGCACTCCTGTGGAAGGCCATGTATAGTAGACTACATTGGATATGCAAATTGGACTCAGTAGGTTGTATAACAGAAGATACAAAATTAGGGGAGGAAGTGGATCTGACAGTAGCAGGGGAAAAGGAATGTCTGTGAATAACATACATTCTATGAGTTCTCAAAGAAATAATTTTAAAGATATTTTTAGTGATTTATTTTCTTACGTATTGATATTTTAGCTGCATGAATGTCTATGTAAGGGTGTCAGAGTCACCGAAACAGGAGTTACACACAGTTGTGAGCCACCATGTGGGTGCTGGGAATTGAACCCTGGTCCTCTGAAAGAGCAGTTATGCTCTTAACCCCTGAGCCATTTCTCCAGCACCAAGAACTAAATACTAGAGCTTACAAAAACAAACAAATAAATATTTTTTTCTGACTTTCACAAATTTATGAGTGGTTATAAATAGATGGTTATTCTGCCTTCCCAGACTAGAGTCATTTTTTATCACCCATAAACACCTTAGAATATACTTTCTAAATCATCTTGAACATGTCCCTTCATTAAAGTTTCTATTGCTATGATTAAACACTATCATCAAAAGCAACTCAGAGAGGCAAGGGTTTATTCCAGCTTACGTCTCTCAGGTCACAATCCATCACGTAAGTAAGGCTGAACAGAAACTCAAGGCTGGAACATGGAAGCGGGAACTGAAACAGGCCATGGAGGCATGCTGTCTGCTGGCTTGCTCCCCATGGCTTGCTCAGACTTCTTCCTTATAGAACCCAGGACCACCAGCCTAGGGATGGCACCACCCACAATGGGCTGAGACCTTTCACATCAATCACTACTTAAGAAACTTCCCTACAGGCTTTCCTATATCCCAGTCTTATAGAAGCATTGTCTCAATCTACGTTGCCACCTCTCACATGACTCTAACTTGTTTCAAGTTGACAAAAACTTGCCAGCATAGAATGTCTCTGAAATTCCCCACAGCCACTTCACCTTTTTGGATTATAGCATTGCCTTCACTCTAATCTCTTAGCTACATCAAGACAATATTGGCCCCATTATTTTCTCTATGTTACATGATATCAAAATTAAATCATATCAATTTTAAGAAAAAATAAAGATTATTTGCCATATAGAAGTATACATTGCACTGTGGAAAACTTCAGTTTAAATGGTAAATTAAACTCCGTAGCTGCAGCCCAATTCATAAAGCATAAACGAAGAAGTATTCTGAAATGTTTCCATGACTGGATGACATATTATCATTTAAAAAATATTTTTTATCTTTTGAGATTATAATATCATTACACTACCTCTCTCTTCCCTTGTCTTCCCTCCAAAGCCTCCTCCCATAGTGAAACAGGGACGAGGATAGAAAACCACAGCTGATCAAAATGCTGAGCTGTGCAGCCCAGCCCCACCTGATAGATCTACAAGACAGTCCCCAATTCTGAGGCTCAAAGACCATGACCCAGAGGATCAGTGAGTGTGTTATGAGGCTCATAGGAACTGTAGAAACTGTACCTATAAAGTCTCACCAACATGACTGCCTAAACATGAGCCGAACAAGGACAGTGATAGTCACGCTAGTGTGGATGGGGAGACGTGATTTTTTTTATAAGGCAGGCAGAGTTGTCTGTGCTAGTTTGTTTGTAATTGACTAGTTTTGTTTCATTGGGTCATGCTAGCAAAATGTAAAACTTGTGTTTTGTGTCTGTGTTAGAGATAGAATTTCTGATGCATCGGGATCATTTATACTTTGATTATATGGTTATCTCCAATTGGCTTTGGGGTACCTATAATCTGGGGTGCACAGCTCTACTTTTACCTTTTAATCAACAATACTTAAGACTTAGAGTCACTCAAATGATTATGGTCCACATGCATGATAGATCGTTTTCTTGAACTCTTCAGTCTTATTGACTATATCTCTTTATCTAGGGTGTGGAGCCTTATAAGATTTCTGCCACCCACTTTAGCATGTAAATTGGTAGTGTCATTTCTCGGGTTGTTGGGGCAGCTGTTTGTTTGGGTTTTTTTTCCTGTTTTTGATTTGTTTGATTTGGGGTTTTTTGGTTTGTTTTGTTTGATTTTATTTTATTTTATTTTTGGCAACCATATTTTTGAAATTTCCCAGTAGCAGCTTTCCTATAACATATAGAAACCTCTTTAAGAAAATCTTTCTAGCCCCTCTTCACCAATGTCACCTGAGCCTGAATATCTAGGGGCTATGTTATAGATGTATTGATTGGACCTGTACACTCTATGGTTAGTTGCTTTCTGCATTTTGACCAGTTTTGGCTTTCTGAAATGTTTTCTGTCTACTACAGAAAAGAGCTTCTTTAATGATGTCTGGGAGGTACACTTATCTGTGTGTACAAGGATCGGTATTTAGACTGCAGTTAGAGAGCATGCTGGCTTAGGAAAGGAGGAGGAGGAAGTGCCACACTCACCAGACACTAGTGGTTAGCTAGGTTTTCAGTACCAGGCGTGAATTCCTTCCTAATCAAAGGCTCTTAAGTTCAGTTAGGTGGCTGTTGGTTACTACCAGGATGTAAGTGCCACTATTGCACTTTTGGAATATCTTTCCATTCAAGTTATCTTTGTGGTTCATTGATATTACAGCTGAGTAGGACTGTGGATTGCTTTCTACATTTGGCAACATACATAGCCCCTTCTGGTGCTGTGAGAGCTGATCCTGAGGGAAGAAGCATCCAGGTCAGTTCCAGCTATAATCTCCCAAGTCTTGAGTCTGAGTATGTAGTGTCTTCAGACAACTAAGACCAATGCAATAGCCAGTATTGTTTGGATGAGGTCTTTGGATTCCTTGGATTAATAACTCAAAAGAAGGATTCTGTGTCTAACATTAGTGTTTTTATTATATAGTCTATGGATTTGTGGAAGAGTATTGTCACCCCAAGTGGTGTAGCTTCAATTTACATGTGTGTGTATAATGTTATAGAATAATTAAACGGTTCATTATATATTAGTTATATATAATTATTTGTGTATGTGTGTATGTATTAAAGAATACTAGGCCATGAAATTAACAAGGAGTTTGGGGGGCTTTAGAGGAGTTGGTGGGAGTAGAGATGAGAAATGGTGTTAACATAGAATTTATATATGAAAGTTGTAAAAGCAGTAAAATAAAAAACATGTAATTTTATGTAAAAATAAAACAATAGGAATCTTATATATTTTCAAGTGTCTTTAGTGTTAATTATCCCTCCTTTCTCTCCTTAAATCTCCTTCTGTGTTTCCCTCCCCCTCAAGGCAAGCCTCTCTCACTGTTCTTTCCCATTTCTAATAATTTTAATCAAATGCGTGAGGCCTTGATAAGTGCTTTTTCTTTCATTTGTGCTGAGTTTATTTGAAAGTCAAAGATAACTATTTTTTAATCTAAACAAAAGTTGATTTTATACCACTCCATAATGTTCTATGTACACAAAACATGTGTACATGCTCTATGTACACAGAACATATTGACCCCTCCCAATCCCTACTCTGTCTCATCTGCCTTCCAAGCATGTCCAGGCCCTCTCCTCCTCACAAATCTCTCCTACTTTCATGCCTATTGATTTTTTTTCTATCTACCAATTTTAACAAGGGCCATATTGTGACCCTGGGAGCTGTTCCTTGGAGCCTGTGTGATCAGCAGCGGATATACAACGGAAGACAATGTCCCCCCCTTTCTCAGAATCCACCAATAACCAAAGTTCAGCAGTAAAGAGCATAGTCCTCAAGTCCCTACCTCTTACATGACTGATTGTTGACATAGCCAGTTTTGTGTTGGTCTGGGGAAGGTAACCACTATTGTGGTGACGTAATGATATCAAGTCTAGAGGTCAATATTTCACACCCTTTTATCCTCCCTTCCAACACTCTTACACACTTCCCACTCCCTTTTCTGCAATGTTCTGAGCCTTAGAGTTGTGCTGTTTTTAATAACTAAGAGAGTATGTAATCGTCACTCCTCATTTATCAATAAGCGGCCTCACAGGGCTCCTAAGACCACAGCGCGGGGACTAGGAACTGCCAACCGCCAAAAGCCTCCCAGTCAGTTAATGCAATATGGTTTCTCATTGCAGCATTTCAATTTCGTGTCTTTGCCAACTGATGTGCTGGAAATTGAAGTGAAGGACAAGTTTGCCAAGAGCCGTCCCATCATCAAGCGTTTCTTGGGAAAGCTGTCAATGCCTGTTCAGAGGCTGCTGGAGAGACACGCCATAGGGTAAACTGTGACTGGGATGGCTGTGCTTCTGCTTATAGGCCACGCCCAGGAAGGCTTGTAAGCTGCCATTATAAAGTCTTATAGAAAGACAAACTAAAATGGTTACCAGTTCCTGGGCTTCTCCCATCAGTATTATTTCCTGAGCCATGGTATTCAGTTAAATTCTTCCCCTTCTTCTTATTCATGTGTAGTTTGTATAATACATATTAAAGAATATAGACAATATTGAAAAAATACACATTTTCCTGTATAAATAGAAATTTAAAGCTTGCCATTGCTGTGCAAAGTATTTCATTCCTTCACCTGTCTTGTATGTGGTGCTTAACCACATACTGCATTTCCATACCAGACAAAATGCTATATTTCTTGGGTAGAATTTCTCAAAATATGCTACTTATGGAAAATTCTAGACGAAAATTTGAAAGCATGCATTCTCATGGCATGACAGCAATTACATTGGTTGTGAAAGTCAATTGTATATGAGAATATGCTTTTTGTTTTAAATATTTTGCATTCATATTCACTCATGGATTTTATTAAAATGAACCATGATCAGATCTTCTCTTTGTATAATGTGTATTTACTTAGATAACCACACTGCACTTGAAAATAGTAACATAGGTCTTTAGTTATAAGCATATCATTAAAATAATATGACCCATAGAGTGATACCAAGGGAATGAGAAATATTAAGCAGCCTTTGGGTATTTTAATTTGAAGTTCTATGAGGGATTTGCTTAGTACCTGACAGCACATGTGTAGATGAGTGCACATAAAGAGTCTATTAATTCTCAAACTAAAGGAAGTTGACATACATGGAGCTACTGCCATATGTCAATGTTTCCACTCCCCCATTCATGTTTGTGAGAGCTGAACAAACACCCCAGCATAACCTGCCTAACATCACCGGCATGTAGTGGGAACTTACAAGGGAACGGTGTTTCTTGTGACCTTCGTTTTTTCATTTGGTTTTCAAAACACTTCTACAAAGCGTAAACATTATCTCTTCTCCTTATAAGAAAGTGAAACCTGAGAGGAATAAATCAAGGTTAAACTCATACTTGCCTCTCTCCAAAGACCAAGTATAATTCCTTCCCAAGAGAGGCTTCCTGCAACCAGCTGTCTAGTTTGCAATTGCAGTACATTTCATTCCTCTCCTATTCTCACATTGCTCCACCAGATGTGGGCAGAGGACAAGGAGGGGTTTGTGAGATGTCAGTACTCATGAAGGGCACACACATCTGCCTAACAGATACTCAGTCACTCCCTGCTGGGATAAACCCTCTGGCTCATTGTAACCACAGAGAAGATTCCTACCCCTGGCTATGCCAAGTACTTTTTTTTTTCAGTGTTGTCCTGCAATCCATGCCATACTGTGGAAGGCCGTATACTGAGGTAGAAAAAAAGAGGCAATTGAGGTAGAAGGGCATCTCCTCTAACCTGAGCAAGGTTAGTTTGATTTTTTGCAACTTGGAGGACAGGGCAGCATAACAGAGTGTGAGCAACACTGAGCCTTGGTGGGATTTCTCCCCCTAATGGAATGGCACATCCTATTGGGTTTGGAAGTTCTCCACCTCCTACTCTTCCACTTCCTCCTGCTGCTCCACCTTCTTTTTCAAGGGCTGCAGCATCCATCGCCTGCAGAGACCATTTCTGTAGTGCTGCCCATCATGGACATGTCCAACGTTAGTAGGAACAAACTCCTGGGCTATGGCCACCATAAAGCAGCAGTCTTTTGGCCTCTAAACAACTCTGACACGTTGGAAGTGTCACTGACACCTAAATCATTATTTGCTGGTCTTTTCTTAGTCTCTAGCTAGTCGTAAGCTGTTAAAGGCAGGTCCTGTGGGGTACATATGGACTTCAGCACATAGCATTCAAAGGTCAACTTCAGCATTATTTACATGGGACTCATAAACTATTTGTTTATTGGGTAGTTGAAAGCAAAGAAAGGAAATCTTAGAAAGTGAGTGCAAAACATAGTGAATTTAATTTCCATATCACTATATGGTCTTCTTTAACTCTCGTTACAATTCAGTATTAGATTCAGAAAGTATTTCTTATGATCATAGTGGGCATATTTCAAAATATTGGTTAATATTTTCCCTTTCTAAATTGATAGGACTTTGTGGTTCATCATATTATATCTCCATATAATGTTTTAATTACTGAAGTCTGAGAATAGACACTACACCATGTTTTATCAAGAAAAATATTAAATTAATGGATCATTCGACCATATTATTTGTTTCATAGTGCCAGCTTTTTCTAAGAAATCTTTTAATATTGACAGCCAATGATTTTTGTTTTCATTTGAATATCACAAATGAATTAATGGAATGACTATGGAGTAAGCAGTTGGCTATGGTGCCTTTGTTTGTATCTGGATAGCCCAAAAAAAGTACTTTTCATAACTTAGCCAAGGTAGCAGGCAATTACTTTGTAAAACTGTATTGCCAGTGAAAATATATCATTACAACCCAGATCCATTCCTGCATGGGTAAATTATTTTCAGTATCTTCAAGATTACTTTGAGTGGGTATGGCACCAGAACCCAGAATAGTTAATAAGTGTCTCTACGCTTGGTGTCACTGGGATTCAAAGGCCAGTGAACACAAGTCACAAGTCTTGCTTTTGCTCCATTGTGTAGCAGGTGGCATTCCATAGCCTGACACAAGTTCTCCAGGAACTATTATGGCATCTATTCTTATACATTACATACACTCTCCCCGACACCCAACAAATTCCGACACATCTATTTCCAGGGTCATATCTGGAAATGACAATGTCCACAGGAAGATCACACAAAAACATTTACAATTTTTTGTCCCCCTCACCTTCTGTACAACACAGAGTATCAAACTTAGTCTGTAAAAGGAGTAATGACCACACAGTCTCTGTCTAAACTGTTCAGCTCTCCCACTGTGGCCAAAAAATAGCCATAAGCAGTGTATAAGCTAATAAGCATGCTCCAATAAAAAGTGTTGATGGACACTTAAATTTGAATTTCACATAATATATTCTTTTTTAAGTGTTTTCTCCCAAATGTTTAAAAATAAAGCCCAGGGGCATACCCAATTTTAAAAGTGATGACTAAATATGAGCTGTGGTTTTCTGACCCTTGAGTCAGAAGGTTTGATAAGAATTTCCTTATTGGCCCTCCATGTGTTCCTTGAGGTGGGAGCATATGTCCCAGAGAGACTGTCACTTCTGCTATAATGGCTCCTCGGAGCTTTCCTGCCCCGGCTGGCATAGAAAACACACTGTGTGGTCATAAGCAAGAGAGCTTATTACAAAATCTGTGATGGTGCTTATTTCCTTCTAGGGATAGGGTGGTCAGCTACACACTTGGCCGCAGGCTTCCAACTGACCATGTGAGTGGACAGCTGCAGTTCCGATTTGAGATCACATCCTCCATCCATGCAGGTACTTTCAGCATGATCCGTGTGTCTTGTTTGAGGCTGGCATCCTAGTGCGGCTCTTTTCTCTGAAACACAAAGAACCATAGCTCTCTCCAAGTGTGCTGTGGGCTTTGTAGTTCTCTGTCACCTCCATCTGAGGCCCAGAGGCCAGCAATCTATTTTAGAAGGCAGGTTTGCCAGCTCCTTGATTAGAAGATTCCTCTTCACCCAGGTCGCCCAAAGATAGACGGTTGCACAGTAGAACAGAGGTCATGACGGGATATCAAACTGTGCCTTATTATTTTACTACCAGAACCTCATATAGGAGGTACCCAAAGGCTGTTGGATGAGTGAATGCAAATGAATGAGTGAAAGAGTGCATAAATGCGAAGCATCTCCTTCTACCTAGTAACTAGTTACCAGTTGCCTATGACCTAAAAAATGACACACTGTTGAAGAACTACAGTCATAATGAAGATTATGAACAGGAATTTTCAGAAGCATCCTATGTACAGTTTTTCATACCAACAGCAATGAGATGATGCCCCATAATTCTACTTTTTCTCTTCTCCCACACACCCATACTAAATGTAAACCATGCTGAAAAATGTTAATTCCTCTTGAACCAAATATTTGCATTACTGTTAAAGCTAACAAAGCCTCTGAGAGCTTAGAGCCTAAAGTTTAACTCCACCCAGTCACTAAGCTTCACTATATAACTAGGTTGTAAGAAAATACTGTTTTCTCCTGTCAAAGTCACCCTTTAGCTACAGTCTAAGACTGATTTTTCAGGGTATGCATGAAGACAGCTTTATGTTTTAGCAGAGAGATGGCTTTCTTCAAGGGAAATTGCACTAGTGGATCTGAAGTGGAATACCAACTTAGTATATTTCCAGCCAACTAAGGTAGAGTTAAGCTGTATTTGCTTCTCCTTAAAAGGCCGTGTGGTTGGAAACCTACCTTTCTGACTGCTGGTCACTGCAGATGACTATTAGTGCAACACACAGCCCTTTGCTTCTCTGTTGCAGTTTAAGAATCTGGCTTAGCCATCCCATCATCTTGCAGGATGACCCGTGGGGAAGGCTTAAAACAGGTGCTATTAACTTGTTAAGGAATTATAAACACTACTGCCATCTTCAGCTCTGAAAGTCATTGCATGTAACAAACATTGTTGATCTCTGAGGTAGGATAAAACTAGGTTTGGGATATTAATTTTTTTTCCTTAGCAGTCCCTTGAGAGAGAAATTGAAAATAGCAGCCCTGCTCAAAGTGTCGTTAACATAAAGAGCACTTATTACAGAATGTTCCGTGGCGATCTAGAGAGTGAGAAGCCCTCATCCACTCATATCCGGTATCCTGTATTAGTGACCCTCTGCCATGTTTTATATATGCCTACACAGAACACCAGCTCCCATTGCTCTTCTGGAAAGAATGACATAGCTTTCTTCTTGCCCACAGATGATGAGGAGATCTCTCTGAGTGCTGAGCCTGAGTCAGCAGAAATTCAGGCCAGTGTCACAAACAGTGTGCTAGAAAGCAGCAGTGGGGAACCTCCTGGAGATGCTCCAGAACACTGTAAGATCTCGAAGCCAGAGTCGCCAAATGAAGGGAATGGAGTGAACAGCTCAGAAAACCAAACTCAGGAGCATGGTGAGCCAGTTGAGGATGCTGCAGGTACTATGGAGGCCGGAGATGGTGGCGAGTTCTCTGAAGGGCCCGAAGAGGCTGGAGAGCTTCAAGACCCAGAGCGGCATGACACTCAACCCGTTCTGAGTGCAGAAGAAGTGGCAGAGGGACTTCACTTGCACGAGGATGTGACACCATCGCTGTTGCCAGAAGAGAGTGCAGCTCTCGGCAGCAAGGAAGAAGAGGAAACAGTGCCAGACAATGGAGCCGGCGAGGAGGAGATGCAGGAGAAAGGCCAAGATGAGGGGCAGGAGGAAGATGACGGTATTTCTACCCTGGAGCAGGGAGAGCCTGGACTGCAGCTGAGGGCCTCGGTGAAAAAAAAAAGCAGACCATGTTCCCTACCTGTATCTGAGCTTGAGACCGTGATTGCATCTGCCTGTGGAGACCCTGAGACCCCAAGGACACACTACATCCGCATCCACACCCTGCTGCACAGCATGCCCTCAGCCCAGAGAGGAAGCACCACAGAGGAGGAGGAGGATGGCTTGGAGGAGGAACCCACCCTCAAGGAGTCCTCTGAAAAAGATGGGCTCAGCGAGGTGGACACAATAGCTGCTGACCCACAGTCCATGGAGGATGGAGAGAATGAGGGGGCTACTCTATGCATGGCGCCCTCTGACGATTCTGGAGGCCATTTCTCCAGTTTACCCAAAAGCACTGGCGCTAGCCAGGATGGTGACGCGCACCCCAGCACTGGGAGTGAGAGTGACTCCAGCCCCCAGCAGGGGGCGGACCACAGTTGTGAGGGCTGTGATGCCTCGTGCTGCAGCCCCTCGTGCTATAGCACATCCTGCTACAGCAGCTCCTGCTACAGCAGCTCCTGCTACAGCAGCTCCTGCTACAACGGCAACAATCGGTTTGCCAGCCACACGCGCTTCTCCTCTATGGACAGTGCCAAGATCTCCGAGAGCACGGTCTTCTCTTCACAGGAGGATGAAGAGGAGGAAAACAGCGCATTCGAGTCGGTCCCTGACTCGGTGCAAAGCCCAGAGCTAGATCCCGAGTCTACAAATGGGGCTGGGCCTTGGCAGGAAGAACTGGCTGCCCCTGGTGGGAATGCAGCAAGAACTACTGAAGGTCCGGAGTCCCCCATGGCAGGTCCCAGCAATAGGAGAGAAGGTTAGACAGATCAGTGAGAATAGGACTACCATGATAACTGGACACAGGTCTCCCCATATGGTGGTGGGACCAGTCCCAAAAGGGATAGCCTGGACAACGTACGTAGGCATTCAGGCAGTTGTCTAAGCATGTGAAATACAGCCAGCAGGACATGAGCAGCTACTTATCTGTATGTGTGCTTCTGTTTGTTTTGACTAATGACCAGAACTGGTTGATGTGAGTTAGTTTCCTGGTCTTAGCAGCATCAAATGATATAAAAATCAAATGATGGCAGACACACTTTATCAACAGCATTTGGTAGCAAGTATATTGACTTCCTAAAACACATTGGAGATCAGAGACAGATGTGGATATTAGTTGAAGAACATGGGTTTTCCTCCTGGTACACTCTGATAGCTTTGTGGACTACTCCAATTTGCCCAAAAGCACTGGCCTTGGTCAGCATGGCAATTGATCAGCAGTACATAGTTATACTACACATCTTTTTTTTTCCTCTCTCTCTCTCTTTCATATTTGCCCAGTTTCTGTTACAATAATTGCTTTTTGCTTTCTTGGTTGGAGCTATTTTAGCTAATGGAAAAAGAAGACCAGCATTATTAACCAGAGTCATCCAGTTTGAGCCCAGGGCCCTGGCATCCATAACAAGCTAGGCTCCACTACCTAAAGCCACCATAAACAGTGAAAATCAGAAAAGGGAAGTGTCACATTGGAAAAGATACTAAAAGTTTTAGTGGTACACATCAGGTCCATGTTACCAGTCTTGACTTCAGGTTTGGGTTTAAATAGAATAACTAGTACAGGCTAAAGAGTAAGTCCTGCCCACCATCACTGTCTGCATTTCCCCTTGTCATTATCTCACTCAGGGTCACTGTCCCCTGAGATGCGTCCCAGTTTTCCCTGAAGGATGGTCAGACTAGTTGTGAGAACCAGCTGAAGTCTCCCGGAAACAGGCTCTCTCTCTCTCTCTCTCTGGCTGGCAACAGGCCTCAGCCTTTTCCTTCTCTTAACATGATATTCCTGGGGAGATTCCAATTGCCTGGGCCTGTTGTTCCAATAGTCTGTTAGTCAGAGTGAGAGACACGAGTATCTCTCTGGAATATCTTCATTTCTGCCAGGCCAGTTATAACACAGATGCATAAACTCTTATGTTTTAATTAAGATTCTAACTCAAAGACTGCCATCTTTCATTTCAGAATGACTTGCTCATTCCATATAAATCCAAACCAACACCTATTAAAGTAGTAGTCCTTATCTGAGTTTTGTTTCTTTTCCTTCTATAAAACTTTTACTTAAAGCTCAATTTAAAATAGTTATCAATAAACAAACCTGCAGACAAATGAAAGGGGCAGAGTAATAGCGTCATGTGTTCAGGCCCTGGAGGCAAGTTTGTCTCGCCACTTCCTCACAAAGTACCTCCCGGCTCTGTGTCTTCACTTCCTAGAGTGCCAAGTGGGTATAATTGTGGCATTGACCTCAAGGAATAATTGTAATAGTTAAATGAGCTGCAGAAGGGAAGCTCTCTCTGCCCATCTACTAATGAGACTTCTTTCAGGCAGATGAGCAAGAAAGCTAATTGTTTAAGTTACACGAGAGAAAGCACCCATGGAATCCAGCCTCACCGTGTTAGCCAAGGAAAATTTCACACAATTAAATGCTGATCACTTTGCTTCAAATAGTGTTCTGGGAGCTTATGTTGACACAAATACATAGCTTTTAATTCAAAGGGAATACAAATTACTTTACTCTGGAGCCAAAAGTAAGTGACTATGGCCTAGGAACACAGTTTCAGATTACCTTAAATTCTAGGTTCCAAATCAGTTTTGTGACAATTCTATAGGAACAGAATAAAGATGGCCATACATTTGACACTTTAAAAATGCGTTGGTGGAAACTGTGAGTAGGTGATTACAGCACACAGTGGAGAAACCTCAGCTATAGGCTGTAGGTGCTGAGTGATAATGCTCAGCCCTTTGACTGGTGGAAAACTAGAATGTTGGCAAGTTTATTCATCCTAAAAAAGTTTTTTCATCTGTCTAGATGTTAGGACAGCTTCCTCTATTAGTGACGGGATGTTAGATCTAATGCAGAAGGGGATAAAGAATCGTTGTTTAGCAGGTGAATTGTGATTTGGCTTTGGGTCTGCAACAGCCCATCCTTTCCACATCCCTGAGATTCTAACCAGTCCATAGTCTTCAGACACAGATTCTTTCCAGGAAGTCTCTTTCACACCTCTCTCTTCTACAATTTGGCCATGTTGGTTATAATCAGAATAAATTTAAAGGCCCTCTCTTATTTTTAGTTGAGAAATATTATCCCTTCTTGGGTGTTCTCAACACTTAATTTCAAGCAAAGGCGATTACATGAAGTGGGGCCCTCATACAGAACAGAACTGCCTGCTTGTTTCATTAAGTCAGCTGCCATGTGCCCATCACATCACCATAGTTTCTAAGGGCTCACAAGTAGATGGGGTGTGCTCCACCAAGCAATGGCATTACAGTTCCACAGATTTGGAGGAGCAATCAACATGTTTGGTTGAGTTAATTGCAGTGAGGTAAGGGTTCTTTAAGAAACCAAACTTAAAGTACAGCAGCTGATGATGTGACAGCTGAATGCCATAGCCACTGAAACACAGAACCCGTATTTGAAACAGCCACTTGTCCACAGTGAGTGGTATGCTGACATGAGAAGTGCCTTCCTTGATTTCTACGGGTTTCTTCAAAGAACCAGAGGATTTAAGTAATGGTAGGAATGCCCAGGGAAACATATTTTTAATATTAAAGATTGGCCTTCCTTTCTGAGTACATCTTTGTTTTTAGTTGCCAGTTATCTCTTGGAATTCAACTACTAATTTATTTTCCAGTGTGTTTATGGAACTACAGTGAAAAGAAACATATTTCCAATCATGGATATTCTGGGGAATGTTTACTGTTTGAGACCCCTCAAAGATCTTGACCACTACTTTTTACTTTATCTCCATTTTTGGCCCAATGATTAGTAGAATACATACTATCTGCAATACCCCTGGAAGGAAAAGGAAAGATGTCTTTTGTCCACTGGTTAGGATGGTGTGAGCATGGTAGGAGGCAGGAGGAAAGCAGTATAGAGAGGATGGGGCTGTCTGTGTTCTGAGCCCTTAAGCATCTCCAGAGATGGAGAGAGTCCTTCAGTATGTTCACATGAACAGTCTGTACACCTCAGTAGATTGTGACACAGAAATACCATTTCAGAATTTTGTTTTGTTAATCATAAATCTGTACTGACAGCAGTACAAGCAATGTACATAATAATGACTCATAAAATTTGTAGAAACATTTATTTCTATACTTTGTGTATCTGTCTTTTTTCTTCTGTCTATTCCACTTCTCTGTTTCAAATTTTCTTGTACTTTTATCTTCCTGCCTTTTATCTACTGCCTTTGTCTATTGTCCACTCCTCTTTCCTGGGCACTTTTTTGGCGTTTCTGACTCCTCCTCCAGATTATCTGGAATGACGACAGCTTCCCATAGCATGTTTGGCTCCCATCTTACCTTGTAATTTCCCCTTTTTAGGAATTTACATTCTTGGAGCACCAGTTCCTTGATCCATCTTAGAAAATCACTATCTGAAAGTTTCTGTCTCCCTATGAGTCTGAAAAAAAACAGTCTTTTGATAGTCTTCTATTGTTTTAATTATGAAACCCTCATAGCCATACGATCAGGTGTATTATCCATAATTCATCAAAGCTTTTATGAGACCTTATAAGCACTTCATCCCCTTCACACAAGTCCTTTACCAGACTAAACCAAGGCTCTCTGAGTTTTCCTTCTTACCGAGACAATTCAAGTGGCTACAGAACCAGACTCTGACCCCACGTATTGGGTGGTCTGCGTGGCATAGATCAAGAATCAAAACACATTTGGACTTTTCCTTCCTCTCCTCTTTTCCTCTCCATCTTCCTCTCTCTCTCTTCCTTCTCCTTCCTCCTCCTCTTCCTCTTCTTTCCTCCTGCTCCTCTTCTTCCTTCTCTTCCTTTCCCTCAATAATTTATGTCATGGACGACATGGTTATAGTAAACTGACACAAAAAACTAGATTTCTCGTTTTATTTGTTGTTTCTTATGGTGATCTTTGTTTTACAGTCGTGTGTTTTGAAACACTGCCGTAGCAATGAATATGAATGTCTTGACTATCTTGTTCATAGGTGAATGTCCTATACTCCATAATCCCCAGCCAATAAGCCAGCTTCCTTCCTTGAGGCCTGAACATCATCACTACCCAACAATCGATGAGCCTCTTCCACCAAGTAAGCTTTAGTTTTCAAATCTATGACTTACCTCTTCTCATCAAGTCCGAACAGGTCAGTGTGAACCCACATGCAAGCATCCACAACTCTTTCTAAGGTCCATAACCCAACAGTGTTTCTAAATACCAGCACATGCCTACCATAAAGCTCCCTTTTTAACAAGCTGTTTCAATATATGGTATTGAAGTGATAGTGAAATGTTGTTACTACCCCTAAGTTTCTGAGGGAGAGGCAAAAAAAAAAAATAGGTAACATTTCTTTACAAGACACAACTAGTCTTTGTTTATGGCCTTTCAATACTAAATTTACCACTTTAAAATTTTCAGTTGGAAATAGAACTCTTTTTTTCTCCAGCAAATCCATTATTCACAAGTGTCTCCATAGGATAGAACAACTTTAACCCATAATGTTTTAAGAAATTATACTTTCCTAGCTATAACTTGCATCAAATGATTAAAAAGTCTAAATGTCTGCCATAGTTCTTAGGCATTTCCAGGGAAACTATTATTTTTAGGATAGAATTCAATATCATTTTACCCTAGTTACTGTCCTATATAATTAATAATTCTTTAGCTAGTTATTTGAACTTAGGAAATTCATTTAATATCTAAAATATTATGTCTCATTATTTGTGAGAATAAAAGCTTTAATGTCCTCATCTGCTAAGTGCTGAGTTTGGACTAGGTAGTGTGTGTGTGCCACGCAGGCTTAACATACCTCTCCATTAAAATATTTAGGAGAAGGAAATGAAGCTGTGAATGTTATAACCTCATTTAACACAAATAAGTGCTTATGAATTCTGGAACTGCTCTGTTTGGCTTCAAGATTTTTCCACATAAAGATAACCTTTAATGTTGGATACATTATTATAAATGCAAATTTATTCCCAAAATTCATATTTTTAGACAAGGTTGCATTAGGCAGTTGAAGTTTCTAAAAGGAAAAATTGGTTATTTAGGAATTCATCTGTTCTTGGTAACATGTATTTTATATGAATACTACTTTTCTCCCTCTTCAGTCATACTTTAACAGTGAGAAAATTACAAATGTCTTTTTTAAAACATTTTTTAATGGTTGGAAAACCTTGGTTCCTCTGTAATGCAGGAGAATTGCTGAGTCTTTTCCCACCAAACCTTCTGTCCTACACCTTATAAAACTGCAGCACGGAACCAAGCCAGTAAGCAGCATTCCTCTATGTCCTCCCGTTTCAAGCTCCTGGTGCAAACACCTGTCCTGGCTTTCCTGGATGGTGTACTGTCGCCTGTAGCCCAAATAAACCTTTTCCTTCCCAGGTTGTTTTTGGTCAGTGTATAAATGTCTTTAATATACACACTAGCTTAAAGCATCACCACATTTATTTTTCAGAGACCAAGGCAAACATGATCTTCTTTAATTTTTGATGCTTGATTTCTTTCTTCATTTTATATACTGATTTATGATATGACTTAGAAAAGAGTAAAACTCTTATCATATTTCATAGAGTTCCTGCTTAGCATTTGTTTTTAAAATGTATATACAACATGTTATTTCCAAGAAACAGCCTCTTTCTCACACAAAAAAATCCTATCTACACATGTATATATGTGGATCGCCAATCCATACAGTAATAGAACTAGTTATAAATAGATACATTATAAATAATTTGGCATAAAACCATTACCTAGTATAAAACACCCTCAGCAATTAAAATAAACTCCAAATAAGTTTTAACTTTCTATCCACATAGCAATGAAAATATGCTAATAAATACTGACCACAGGATTTTGTTAGACAATCTTAAATAAGGCATGAGTGGCTTCATTACAGACAGTCATTATTCATCAAGTATTTGCTGAATAGTCCACAATTGGTCTGATTTAGGTAAGCAAATTGGACAATGGTTCCAGGCCTCATAGAGCGTCTATATGCTAACCTGCGAGGTGGATAGTAAACAATAAAATAATAAATAGAAGCCTAGTGTTAACTGGTGATAAATGAGATGAAAGAACAAAAGTAGATGAAGATAAGGAGTCTTTCCTGTGTAGTAGACACTGGTTTGCAGATACGGAAATCTAAACACGCTTTCCTAAGAGGGCAATAGTGGGTAAGACAGGGGAGCGATACATACAAATGCTGAGGGAAAACTTTAGAGGTAGAGGGAGCAGCCATAGCAGCTGCCGAACTCTAAGTGGGGGCATGATGATGGGCTTGGAGAATAAAACCAACGCATCTAAAACCACCAAGGAAGACAGAATGCCACAGATAATAAGGCCAAGCACAAACCAATCACCTGGGGCTTGGTAGACCACTGCAGAGAAAGGTTGTCAACCTTCCTAGTGCTGTGACCCTTACACAGTTCCCCATGCTGTGGTGACAGCATTGTTTTTACTGTCACTTCAAAACTGCAATTGTGCTACTGTTATGAATCACAGTGTATTTTTCCAAGACAGAGGTTGCCAAAGGGGTCACAACCCACTGGTTGAAAACCAATGGAGAGGTTTAGTTTTTACTCTGAACGAGGGGGGAACACATCATGTTGCTATGAGCAGAGGACATTTCCGACCTGTATTTTGAAAGGCTTCCCCTGGTTGTTGTGATGGAAATAAACTGAGGAGATAAAAGTCTAAGGGATATAACATAAGGTTATCGCAGTGGCCAAGATAAGAAACGTTAGTGATCTGAACATATCTGAACATACATTTTAAAGAAACCTTTGATGATTTGTTGAGTATGGGCATGAGGGGGAAAATGAGACTTTATAACAGCTCAGTTTTAACCTGGACTGATGGAAAGGGGCTTTGGTAGGAAGGAGCTGAAGTTTGTCTTTATCATAGTGCAGTTGAGATGGCACCAAGGAGCAAGGGCAAAAAGGCGATTAGATGTATGTCTGCAAGGTTCAAGAAAAATGTCTGCCAAGACATTGCGTTTATTAAACTAACTAAATACACAGCCCAATAATAAAGGCAACACATGGTGAAGTTCTTTTTAGGACATAATTTGGTATCCAGTAGCTCACTCTATTCTAAATGACTCAACCTGACCAATACTAAGTTGCCCCAGTGGAGGATGGGTACTATTTCAGGGGTCCAAGTGAATTCATGACACCACAGGGCTTAATCCTTATAATAATGCTGAGGCCTACAGAGCCATCAGAAGTTTTTATGTGAAAATAAATTCTTTACAAAGCAACACAGAAAACACACTCAAATTCAGCTAATTATACCATGAATATGTATAAGAATATAAGAGCACTATTATGTAATGAAAGAGCTTAGAGTCTGGATGAGCATGCTGTCCAGGAGTGATTTGATTAGAAAGTTGGCTAAGAATGTGTTATCAGTGTTCCATTCTCCAGTCCCCATCCCACCCACCTTGGAGAATTTTCAAGGCTAGTGGAGAAGTTCTTGCTTTCCCCTAGAGTAAGGAAGGATCTGTGTTATCTGTCTGTGACCTTAAGAATTGACACAGTTCCTAGTTTATAGCAAGTATAAGTGGAGGTTTCTCGTTTGAATTAAATAACATGGTGTTATTTGAAAGTTAATTCTTATTCTATGTTGGATGACAGTTCAAGAAAAACAATTGTTCGGTAGCTTTTCTATAAAGAACAAAGGAAAATTCAAACTTTTGGAACAAAATTAATTATGAAGTTATGAAATTACAAACATATACAATGATCAATAAGGTACTTATTTTGATAATACATCACATCTGAATTATCTAATAGCCTATTTTAGGAAAATCTTCCTAGACTATATTTCTGTAATTGAAGTACATTTTTCATTCCATTTGCTAGGTGCATTAAATTTGAGATTTTCTGGTATTTGGGTTTTCCCTGGACAGTGACAATCCTCTGTTAGACATATGAAATTATGTTTCCACACAGATATGCCATATACTATAAAACCATAAGGATACTAAATTTATCTTCCATTTAAAACTTGTGAGTCATTATGCCATTCCTTAGTGACAAGGTTTCAAGGTAACTATTAATATCTGACCCACTCCCAAAACTGTCTTTTCTCACTTAAAAGACCAAATGGTTTTTCTCCTTTGAAATTATGCTTCCTATTTGTCTTAGCCTGCTTAGTATTTCTTTCGCATTTTCAACATGACACCACATTGGCGTTATTTCCACCACATTTTTATATGCGCACTATAGAAGTTTTGCCCCATTAATGTGATTCATTGCTCTTATATGCCTAGTTCAGATACACATGAATCACATTTAGGTCTCAGTTTTAAGGGGTTTATTCATGGATTTCAATTTACTTCAGCTTACATGTATATCACCCAATCATCTATGCTTCTGCCTTGACTCCTTCGACTCTTTGTAATGGTTACTTAGCAACAAAGTTTATATACATATATATATATGAACATATACATACATGTATATAACAACAATTAATGATAAAGGAGGCCATACATTTGAAAAAACACAAGAAGAGGTATACAGGAGTGTTTGAAGGAAGGAAAAGAATTATAATTATAATCTCAAAATAAAAAAGATAACTTTAAAATGTTTTATCCTTTTATTTTAAATATATCTTAATTAAAGTGTGACTGCATCACTTTCTCCTTCCCCTTCTTCCTTCCAGCTTGATGTTTATTATATTGTTCTACTGATTTATTTTGGTTTTGTTAGCCAACCATTGGTTGGTTCAATATATACTTTGAATTTACATTTGGTCACATGGATATTTTGAAACTGTAATTATCAAATTCTTCCATTATCCACCTTAAAAGGAGCTACAATTGCTTAGTTTTCTCAGTTTAGAAAAATGCTCTCTGAAGTTGTAGGCACAGCGTTTCATAACTAAATTAAAAAGGGGTTTAAATACAAGAGCCACTGCAACTGCCCCAGGCACCTGTTAGCCGGAGTGAAGAACAGACTCTGCAACATTATGACACCAATGTCCACTTCAGACTTTGCCCAATCTTCTGCAACTGTTTCTTGAGTAATTAGCAAGATTATTAAAGCAGTAAGAAAATTTTCTTTAGACACTATTAAATTTAAGCATACATTCTAGTCAAGGAATCACAATTATCACAGCTAAGTAGAAAGCCTGACTATATTAGCTCCTTTCTGGGAAGCTGGTTCTAACTCTTAGCCACCATGACAGGTGCTAGACGGCGGGGGTAGGGCTCTTTGTAATGAGCCACAGGTTAGCTCTTTATGGGTCAGTAGTCTGTACTTGACATTTTTGTCCTTTTATTAAACATTAGACTGGGAAGCTCGAATTGACAGCCATGGACGGGTCTTTTATGTGGACCATGTAAATCGCACAACCACCTGGCAGCGACCAACAGTGGCGCCTACCCCAGAAGGGATGATCAGGTCCGGGTCTGTCCACCAGATGGAGCAGCTTAACAGAAGGTTGGTAATTGATACAGAGAAAGACCCTATAAGCCTCCCTTAGATAAGGCTGGTAAGAAACCCCTCTTCTGCTCTCCTGCTCACTGTAAGGAAGCTGAACAAAATTAACTGCTAAGAAGCCTTTTCCCGGTAAGTATTTGGAAGGCTGGGTTTGGAAGTTAATGACAGGAAGCATGTTAAGCTTGAGTGACATTTAAAGACAGGGTTCCTCTGAACTTCTTACTGGTATAAACTGAAATTCAAAAGTTCTCTAATTATTGCCCCATGCTCCAGGACACTTACCAAGGATTTGAGGATCCCCACAACTCTTCCCCCAAAAATTTTTATGTAAAATTACACATGGCAGCACATTTTGGAAGATTTCCCCAAAGATACAGACTTAAAATAGCTAACACTGGAAGGACAGGTTCCATAAAAATGAAAGGCGTCCCTATAGAAACTCTCCCTCCTAAATCATGGTAGCCTTTGTCCTCGTCTCATCGTCACTGAACATTCATCCCTGTAGAGCTTTTCTTCATCACATTATCACTGTACACCCAAAACAGTAATTCTTCAAAAATTCAAGTCTTCATCCTAGAAAAGAATAAATGCTTTAAAATGTTTTTGAACTGGACTCTGGTGGCTCACTTGTGTAATTCCAGCTATTTGGGATGCTGAGTCAGGAGAATCTCAAGTTCAAGGCCAGCGTGAACAACATATCAAGATCCTACAAAAAGGGAAAATTCTTCCAGGATCATTTTAATTAAAAACTGTACCATCACTCTTGAACTTGTACAGATATTACTTGGGTTTGGGTTGGAACCATGGTGCTAGGCCACTGTGTTTCAAGCCAGTAACATCTCTACTCTCTCATCCTTGAGGACAGAGTAAGCAATGACTTCAGGATGTTTTTTGTCACTAGATGCCCAAGCGTCAGGCTCCCATCAGTTAAAATTGCATCCACATCCTTTCTTGTTTACTTTTCAAGTGCTAAGTTAAAGAAGAAGTTGATGGGGGCTGAAAAGGATAAAAACCAAGGTTAAGGATATTTATTAATAGCAAAGCCTTTAAGATTTAACTGGATTTGCCTTTTTTATTATTTTATTTTTTACATATACATTTATATTATTATACATATATTACCTATAGTAAGAAGAACCAAGACACAATCAGGAATTATATAAATGTTACATTTTTAGTGTTTTCACTATTTGTATTTGATAGACTTGAAGAAGACATCTTTCCTATCTTGGTGCATCTAAATTTCTGAATGTAAAACAGTCTCCATCACATATTGTCATTATCAACTTCAAACGACAATATAGATCTAAAAACATCTTAACACCTAAACAACTAAGCTTCATTGTAAAGCTAAGCTATCTGGTCTTCAACTCCATCAGAGACTTGAGAATGAATAAACTTGATTACCTGAGTATGCCAGTAGTGCAGGTTAGTAGCTTTTCAAATGAGAAGATGACAGAGACAGTTTTCTACCTGAATAGTCACCCAAAGCTCTCTATAACATTGGAGCATCTTCTTCAGCCTTCTGGCCAAATATATCTGACAGACATATTTGTGAGGTAGGAACTATTGAGGACTTGCTTACCCTGTCTTGGCAAAGTTTGGCCATCGACTCTGCCTGCATCCAAGCTTGCCCTTTTTTTTAGACAGAATTCTGTCTGTGGTAGAAATGAGGACGTTTTCCCCAGTGGCTTGTTTGCAAAGTTTGAAGCCATCTCCATAAGAAGGTTCTTTGATGCTCATCATCCTCTTTGAGGGAGGCTGGGTCTTGCCAGGAGTTAACCGGTCTCATTGTCAATGAATCTTTAAAGTAATAAAAACATTTTTAAATGCCATATTCTGCATGTCTCTGGGGTTTTTGAAGACCTTGTCTACCTATCTTTCCTTATCCTTCTACAGAGTCATATCTATCTGCTGCACCTAAGATGTATATTCTTGTGATAAAAGTAGACTAGCAATTGACATGACCATGATTTAATCTACTAACATTTAATTTGTATAACTTATTTTTCCTAAACAGCTTGCTATAGCACTTTCAAAGCATTGGATGTAAACCTTGTATTATAATTGAGTTATATGGGTACAATAACTCATATTAGAGTATAAATATATAAATATGTATAGTGTGTATGAAGAATAATCTTACATTTGAATTCTATACCACTGTATCTAGAATTAAATTTATTTTGCATCTATATACAAAATTCTATACCAGTGAATTAAAAATAACTTGTGAGTGACAATTGAGACATTAAGTTGAGGAGTAGATTCAATAATCTACTTTTTATTCTATCTTCCCTATATATTTCTATATTGCCCCTTCTTTTCAACCCTTTCTCCAAACAGGATGTCAACATCTAGTATGCTGCAAGGAATGCATCCTGTCAGGTCTGATCCAATGTCACTGTTTGGTTCTTTTGTTCGGAAAGCATATAATTTCTCACAAGCATTATACAGCCCTAAAGTTATAAGTATATAAGATGTGCATGATGCACAGAGCAATTAAGGCTGGATTTCTGCTCTTTGAGCAGGAAAAGAAGACATCTGTAAATCTTCAGGCCATATGAAGAACGGCATCTAATAGTAATTCATAGGTAGCCAACAAGAAGCATTGTCTATGCCTAGACATTCATGTTTCAGCCAGTCTCAGAGCTAGTCCCATATGGTGGGATTAGCAATATAAGTTACCTGTTTGTTCTGCAGTTTAAATTCTTCACATCCTGATTGTAGGCCCCTCCCTCATTCCCTTCCAATGCCCCCTCCCTCCCTCATCCCCTCTCCCTCCTCCCTTAGTACTCAGACAGGGGAGCCCTCTTCCCCTACTATCTGACCTCAGTCTATCAAATCTCATCTGTATTAGCTGTAACCTCTTCCTCTACAGCCAGGCAAGGCTGTCTTGCCAGGGGGAAATGATCTAAGTTTGGTGGCCAGAGTGCATATCTGAAGTAGTCCTTACTCACCACATGTGGGATCCACAAGGAGACTGTGCTACTATATCTGAGCAGTGGGTGTAGGTCCATATCATACATGGTCCTTGCTTGATGTTTCTGATTCTGTTTTGTGGTATAATTATCTTGTATTACATGCCTAGTGTCTGATGATGAGTGAGTATATACCATGCACGTCTTTCTGGGTCTGGGTAACCTCACTCAAAATGATCTTTTCCAGTTCCATCCATTTGCTGGCAAATTTCAAGATGTCCTTGTTTTTAATAGCTGAATAGTATTCCATTGTGTAGATGTACCACAGTTTCTTTATCCATTCTTCAGTTGAGGGACATTTCATTTGTTTCCAGATTCTGCCTATTACAAATAAGCTTCTATGAACATTGTTGAGCAAATGTCCTTGTTGTATGGTGGAGAATCATTTGAGTTTATTCCCAGGAATGGTATGGCTGGGTCCTGAGGTAGAATTCTTCCCAATTTCCCGAGAGAACATAAGATAGATTTCCAAAGTGGTTGTACAAGTTTGCAGTCCCACCAGCAACGGAAGAGTGTTCCCCTTTCTCCACATCCTCGCCAGCATGTGCTGTCACCTGAGTTCTTGATCCTAGCCATTCAGAGATTCCATTCTGGAATCTCAGAGTCATTTTGAGTTGCATTTCCATGATAACTACGGATGTTAAGCATTTCTTTAAGTGTTTCTCAGCCATTCAATATTCCTCTGTAGAGAATTCTCTGTTTAGTTCTGTGCCTCATGTTTAATTGGTGGTGTTTAATTTCTTGAGTTCTTTATATATTCTGGATATTAGCCCTTTGTCCGATATAGGGTTGGTCAAGATCTTTTCCCAGTCTGTAGGCTGTTGTTTTGTTCTGTTGACAGTCTCCTTCACCTTACAGAAGCTTTTCAATTTGATAAGGTCCCATTTATTGATGGTTGATCTTAGGGCATGAGCTCTTCGTGTTCTGTTCAGGAAGTTGTCTCCTGTGCTGATGAGCTCAAGGCTCTTCCCCACTTTTTCTTCTAACAAATTTAGTGTGTCTGATTTTATGTTGAGGTCTCTTCTACTTCAGTTGTTGTGCAGGTGATAGATATGGATCTTTTCTACATGTAGCCACCCAGTTAGACCAGCACCATTTGTTGAAGATGCTATCTTTTTTCCATTGTATGGATTTGACTTCTTTGTCAAACATCAAGTGTCCATAGGTATGTGGGTTTATTTCTGGGTCTTTGATTCAGTTCCATTGATCAACCAGCCTATTTCCATGCCAGTGCCATGCTGTTTTTATTACTGTTGCTCTATAGTGCAGCTTGAGAACCTAGATGGAGATTCCTTCAGAAGATCTTCTAATGTAAAGGATCGTTTTAGCTATTCTGGGTTTTCTGTTTTTCCATATGAAGTTGAGAATTGATCTTTCAAGGTTGGTAAAGAATTGTGTGGATATTTTTATGGGAATTGCATTTAATCTGTAGATTGCTTTTGGTAAGAT
The DNA here is from genome assembly GCA_907169655.1 of Acomys percivali. NCBI lineage: Eukaryota > Metazoa > Chordata > Mammalia > Rodentia > Muridae > Acomys > Acomys percivali. Next base: position 49,212,096 of record OU015746.1, on the reverse strand, counting down.
GGCCATTTTCACTATGTTGATTCTCCTAATCCATGAGCATGGGAGATCTTTCCATCTGAAATCTTCAAATTCTTTCTTCAGAGATTGAAGGTTTTTTTTCATACAAGTCTTTCACTTTCTTGGTTAGAGTTACACCAAGATACTTTATATTATTTGTGGCTATTGTGTAGGGTGTTGTTTCCCTAACTTCTTTCTCAGCCTGTTTGTCACTTGTATACAGGAGGGCTACTGATTTTTTTTTAGATGATTTTTTATCCAGCCACTTTGCTGAAGGAGCTTATTAGCTGTAGGAATTCCTTGATAGAATTTTTGGGGTCACTTATGTAAACTATTGTATCATCTGCAAATAGTGGTAGTTTGACTTCTTTTCCAATTTGTATCCCTTTGATCTCCTTTAGTTGTCTTATAGCTCTAGCCTAGGACTTCAACTACTATATTCAAGAAATATGGAGAGAGTAGACAGCTTTGTCTTGTCCCTGACTTCAGTGGAATTGATTTAGTTGTATGTTGGCTATAGGCTTATTGCATTTTGTCTTTGTTATGTTTAGGTATGTGCCTTGTATCTCTGCTCTCTCCAGGACTTTTAATATGAATGGGTGTTGGATTTTGTCGAATGCTTTTTTGGCATCTAAGGAGATGATTATGTGGTTTATTTCTTTCAGTTTGTTGATATGATGAATTACATTGATGGATTTCCATATATTGAACCACCCTTGCATGCCTGGGATGAAGCCTACTTGGTAATGGTGAATGATAGTTTTGATGTGTTCTTGAATTCAGTTTGCAAGTATTTTATTGAGTATTTTTGCATCAATATTCATAAGAGAAATTGGTCTGAAATTCTCTTTCTTGAGTCTTTCTGTGGTTTAGGTATCAAGGTGACTTGGCCTCATAGAATGAGTTTGATAATGTTCCTTCTGTTTCTATTTTATGGAATAGTTTGAAGAGAATTGGTATTAGCTCTTCTCTGAAGGTCTGGTAGAATTCTGCACTGAATCCATCTGGTCATGGGCTTCTTGTTGTTGTTGTTGTTGTTGTTGTTGTTGTTGTTGTGAGACTTTTGATGACTACCTCTATTTCCTTAGGTGTGACAGGACTATTCAATTTGTTTGCCTTGTCTTGATTCAATTGTGGTAGTTGGTAGCTATCAAGAAAATTGTTCATTTCATTTAGGTTTTTTAATTTTGTGGCATATAGGCTTTTGAAGTAAGACCTGATGATTCTTTGGATTTCCTCAGTGTCTGTCATTATGTCTCCCTTTTCATTTCTGATTTTCTTGATTTGAGTCCTCTTCCTCTGCCTTTTAGTTAGTTTGGCTAAAGGTTTGTCGATCTTGTTGATTTTCTCAAAGAACCAGCTCTTGGTTTCATTGATTCTTTGAATTGTTTTCTTTGTTTCCAATTTATTGATTTGAGCCCTGAGTTTGATGATTTCCAGCTATCTACTGCTCTTGGGTGTGTCTGATTCCTTTTGTTCTAGAACTTTCAGGTGTGCTGTTAAGTTGCTAGTATGGGATCTCTCCAGTTTCTTTATAAAGGCACTTAATTCTATGAGCTTTCCTCTTAGTACTGCTTTCATTGTGTCCCATAGGTTTGGGCATGCTGTGCCTTCTGTTTCATTGAATTCTAGGAAGTTTTTAATTTCTCTTTTTACTTTGTCCCTTATCCAGATGTCATTGAGTAGGAAGTTGTTCAGTTTCCATGAGTTTGTAGGCTTTTGGTTGTTTCTTTTGTTATTGAGTTCCATCTTTAATCTATGGTAGTCTGACATGATGTAAGAGATTATTTCAATTTTCTTGTATCTGTTGGGGTTTTCTTTGTGGCCCACTATGTGGTCAGTTTTGGAAAAGGTTCTGTGAGGTGCTGAAAAGAAGGTGTAATCTTTTGTGTTTAGGCGAAATGTTCTAGAGATATCAGTTAGGTCCATTTGTTTCATGATGTATATTAGTTTCTTTGTTTCTCCATTTAGTTTCTGTCTTGATGATCTGTCTATTGTGGAGAGAAGTGTATTGAAGTCTCCCACTATTAATGTGTGGGGTTCGATGTGTGGCTTAAGTTTTAATAATGCTTCTTTTACAAATGTGGGTGTTCCTGCATTTGGGGCATAGATGTTCAGAATTAAGAATCATTTTGGTGTATTTTTCCTTTGATGAGGATGTATTGGCCTTCCCTATCTCTTTTGATTAGTTTTGGTTGAAAGTCTATTTTCTTAGATACTAGAATGGTACTCCATCTCATTTCTTAGGTCCGTTTGCTTGGAATACAGTTTTCCAACCCTTTACTCTGAGGTAATGTTTGTCTTTATTGCTGAGGTGTGTTTCTTGTATGCAGCAGAATGATGGATTCTGGTTTTGCATCCATTCTGTGTCTTTTTACTGGGTGGTTGAGGCAATTCATGTTAAGAGATATTAATGACCAGTGGTTGTTAGTTCCTCTTGTTTTGATGTGTGTGTTTCTGTGTTTTGGATTTGTGGATGTGGAGTTATTTATTTCCTGTGTTTCCCTGGGTATAGTTAGCCTTTTGGGGCTGGAGATTTCCTTCTAGTACCTTCTGTAGGGATGGATTTGTGGTTAGGTACTGATTAAACTTGGTTTTGTAATGGAATATCTTGTTTTCACCGTCTACAGTGATTAAAAGTTTTGCTGGGAATAGTAGTCTGAGTTGGCATCTGTGTTCTCCTATTGTTTGCATGACATCCATCCAGGCCCTTCTAGCTTTCATAGTCTTTGTTGAGAAGTAAGGTGTAATTCTGATGGGTTTGCCTTTATTTCTGACTTGATCTTCTTCTCTTTTGGCTTTTAATATTCTTTCTTTGTTCTGTACATTTTATTTTCTGATTATTAAGTGACAGGAGGATTTTCTTTTCTGGTCGAATTTGTAGGCTTCTTGTGTATTAATGTAGGAATTCTGTAGGCTTCTTGCATATTAATGGGCATTTCTTTCTTTCAGTTGGGGACGTTTTCTTCTATGATTCTGTTGAAAATATTTTCTGGGCGTTGGGGCTTGGAGTCTTCTTCTTCTATTCCTATTATTCTTAGATTTGGCCTTTTTATAGTGTCCCAGATTTCTTGTGTGTTTTGTGTCAGAAACTTTTTAGTTTTGACATTTTCTTTGACTGATGTATCGATAACTTTGATCAAATCTTTCACACTTGAGATTCTCTCTGCCATCTCTTGTATTTTGTTGGTGTGGCTTCTGTCCATAGTTCCTGTTCTCTTCCCTATGTTTTCCAACTCTAAGATTGCCTCAGCTTGTGCTTTCTTTGTTGCTTCTAATTCCCTCTTTAGGTCCTGAAAGGTCTTATTCATTTCTTTCTCCCATTTGATTGAATTTTCCTGTAATTCTTATACCTCTCTTTAGATGTATTTTCCTGTAGTTCTTTATAGGATTTATTCAATCCCTTCATCTGATTGAGTGTATTTTCCTGTGTTTCTTTGAGTGATTTATTTTCCTCTTTCAAAGCTTCTATCATTTTCATCACCTCCGATTTAAATTCTTCTCCTTGCATTTCTTGGGTGTTCATATCTCGATGGCTTGCTGTGTTAGGATCACTGGTTTCCTGTATTGTTATATGGCTCTCAGTTTTGTTGCTAGTTTTTCTTGCACTGTCCTCTAGTCATCTGATTGTCTCTGGTGTTAGCAGATGTAGGGGTTCCTCCTATGAGGTCGCTATCTGTGTCCCAGGTTGGCCAGGCAGATTGGGAGCAAGTTAGGAGAGCTCCAAGCCAAAGGTTGTTTGCTAGGGCTCCCCAGAGGCCTCCTTAGGATGTTGGACAATGGCTGTTAGATCCTGCACCCAGCTCAGCTCAGCTGGGTTCTCTGACTGTATTCCAGTTGGGTTGGGCAGGGGAGGAGTGACCTGATATATTTCTAATCCCAAAGTTGCTTAAGTACCCTACAGTCCTTTTCAAGATGGCAGGGCCCTGTCTATATGCTGTGTTCCAGATGGTTCTCTATGCCCCATTTGGGTAAGGCCAACCAAGAAAGATTAGAGCTCCAAGCTTCTCATGAAACAGCAGTGAACGTGGGGTGTGGCCTGCACAAGTCTCTGCTCTGTGACCTAGGTGGATCTGGCCAATGGGCTGTAGGTGGGCGGGGTGAGATCAGGGCCAGAAGCTGCTAGCAGCATTGCAGCTAATGAGTAATGTCTCTGCTCAGTGGGCTTACCTTGTATATTAGCTGTATCTGAGTGGTATGCTTCAGGCGGGTATTCTTATACAGACCAAGGCCTGAAGTTGCTTGTAGGATGGTGGCTAATGAAGACTGTGGCCACCAGCCACAAGGTATGTTCCCAGCTGTTAAGCAGTTGGGGGTCCTGTAAGACATCGGGTCTTCCAGCTGCGCAGATGTTCCACAGGCCCTCTTGGGATGGCAGGGGTGTATTTACCTGCTCCATGATCCAGCCAGTCTAGGCCAGCAAGCAGCTGGAGGGCTGAGATAGCTCAGGGCTCAAAGGCACTTGGGTGGCCCGCACACACTCTTTTCTCGGGAGGCAGCTATTGTGGATTGTGTCCTGTGCTGGGACTAAGCTCTGCCTATTTGCTCCCTATCCCGGATCCAGCAAACAGTAGATGGGGGGGGGGGGGGGGGGGGGGGGATGGGATGGTGGCGTGAGAGCCCAGAGTTGCAAGTATATCCTACAGTTTTTCTGTCCGGGATCCCGCAAGCAGTAGATGGCAGTGAAGGCCCGAAGCTGCAGGGATTTCCCACAGTCCTTCCAAAGATGGTAGCTAACGTGGGCTGTCCCCCGGGATTTTCCGTGGGTTAGCTGGGTGGCCAGAGGTCGGACCCACCCTTGCCCCAACACAATTTGGGTCCCTCTCACCTGAGAATCAGCAGCACTGGTGTTTTGTAGTTCTCAGTTTGGTCTTTAGGTCACTGTGAAGTCCTGGATTTCCTGTTAATCAGATGCAGGATGCAATCGGTGCTGTCATCTTGCACTGCCCCCTGCATCTGCCTTTTAAAATGGACTTTTTGACCTGTTAGAGACACACAGAATACATGCGATACAAAAGTTAAAAGGGAAATACTGGAGTGGAAGGGTGTAATTAAAAATGAGTGCATAGAGAGGAAGGAAAGTACGGGGTGGGAGTGTCAACTACAGCTAAGCATGCATGAGAATGTCATAAGGACACTTCCTACTTTGTAAGCTAATTTAAAAATAAAAGCAAGAGCTGGTAAGATGGCTCAGCAGTTAAGAACACTGGCTGCTCTTCCAAAGGTTTTGAGTCCAATTCCCAGCAACAACATGGTGCTCACAGCCATCTATAAAGGGATCTGATGTATCCCTTCTGGCATGTAGGTGTACATGCAGATAGAGCGCACATACATACATACATACATACATACATACATACATACATATTTTTAAAGGTTTAAAAATTAACAACAAGGAACAGGACAGATATCTCAGTGGTGAGAAGCACTTCCTGATCTTCTAAAGGACTTAAGTTTGTTCTCCAGTACCTGTGTCCACTGGCTCACAGTCATGTATAGCTCCAGCCTCATGGGAATCTAACACCCTCTCTGGCTTTAGTGGATGCCAAAGCATGTGACATGCACATACACAGACACACACACATGCCCACATGTGCTCACACACACACATACACATGTGAAAAGAAGAAAATAAAGCTGCCTAATGAATGAATGAATAAATAAACAATAGGTACATGAGAGGATGGCTCAGTCAGTAAAGCACTTACTGAGCAATCACCAGGACCTAACCCCAGATCCCCAGAACACATATGAAACGTAGGTGTGGCAGCCTACACATGTAAGCCCAGAGCAGGGGAGCCTACATCAGTAGGTTCCTGGGTTTGGTTGACAGTTAGTCTAACTGAGCTGGTGAGTGTCAGTTTCAGTGAGAGATCCTGTCTCAAGACGTAGAGGGCCTGATGTCAACTTCCAGCTACTAAACACACATGCACACAGACACAGTCACATACACACACACACACACACACACACACACACTTACTTAAATTTGAATTTAGTTATAGAACATTCTTTTATTGCTTGAGTATTTGCCATCCATTTTTCCATTAGCAGCTGAACGTCTGTCTAAGTTATTAATACAAACCATAAAGGTTTTTGGTCACAGCCTATTTCTTTACAATCATTTCCACAGAAACAAGCATATTTCAAGGAAGGTTGTCACAACCTAGTTTTACTAAACATAAGTGGACCGAATGTTCACAGGAAAGCCTTTCTCTGTATACTCTGCATACTCACTTGTGACCATATGTAAGTAATTTTTTTCTGACAACCTCCAGTTACTTAGAAAAATTTACAAGGATCATTGTCTCACTGAGAAAATTAACATCATGAGGAGTCTTCCTTGACTTCCCACTGAATGATTGTGATGGTCAAAGTATTTACCCTGAGAACTGCAAATCCAAAAGCTGTAGTACCAAAAATTGCCTAGAATGCAAAACAAGATTATTTCTGAGTTAATTCCTATAGTTGGAGACTATATGATATTAACTCTATTTTCACACACACACACACACACACACACACACATACACATATGACAAGGAAACAAATCAACATGTATTTTCATTTTAAATAATCATCTAAAATATATTTTAGTTAACTTTATGAAATTATAATGTTAATGGAGATTTAAGTTTAAATAGAAAAAAACTATGTTTGTGTTACCCCAAAGTTTAAACTTTTAAAGATATACATCCAATATTTCAATATGCATGCTATGATTCTTACCTAGTTATGACATGATAAAATATAATTTTTTATTTTTTGCTTATTATATATACCTTATATTGCTGCTGTGTCTTGATTAATGTAAATCCTTGTAAATATTTCACTGAGTAGCTATAATTTAATGCACTTAACTTCTCACATTATTAAATATTTTGTTTATTGTTTTACTATGATTTTTTATTTGAAGACCAAGGTCATTTTAAATATTAAGATTATCTTATCTTAGAAAACTCCTTTGTGGTTCTGTTCCAAAAACAGCCTCAGGGAGATAAATAGTGTTTGCTTATTGTTTCCCATGCCTGATTTGTTAACAATGTGGCTTTATAGATTTCACCACGACAAAAATAGTTTCACTTCCATCTCACTTTCTGGTCTGTTTTTGCTGGTTTAGGAGATATTCCTGTGTTTCCAGCATTTGGAATGTCTTATATTTTACTTATATTAGAGGATCAACATTTTTGCCATAATCTTTTCTTTAAGAATTATAATTAATTCCATGTGAGTTTTTGTTTTACAGCTTTGATTATTTGGTTGGATTGGCATGGTTTGGTTTGGGAAGGATTTTTTTTTCTAGTTTGTATGATTATTTGCATGCATGCATGGCAATTAAAATTGTATTATTTTAACTGACTTTATAATGATTTCCATGAGCCTTCTATATATATTTTAGCTCCAAACAAAATAAGTACAGGACTACATTAACAGATAAATCCTAATGAAATGGGAACAGGAAGGCTTTCTAAGTCTGTGATGTCATCTGAGATCTGGGCGTCCTCGGGTCTTCTGGGTTCCATCACAAAACTGTCATATGCGCTATACTCAGTCCTCTAAGGGGAGATGATTTTAATTCTGCATCATGAAAAGGAGAACAAGAGAGAAAATGGCTCTAAAAAGATAGTTTAGCCATTTGGGGAATCCATAATCTGCCATATTTATTAAAGAATTGTCAACAGCAGCTTCTGCGGCCGCTGCAGTCTTTAGCAATGCTCTACCCCCAATTAAAGTCAGAGATTCAGGCAGCTTCTCACTGATGGCTCTGGTCTCCTGGCCTGGCTACATTCCTTGTGTTCCAGAAATATCACAGTGGGCCATCTTTCACCTTGCCGTAACCTCCCTGCCGCAGGGAGGTGAGACACAAGCACATCATGTTATGATCACTGCGTGGATCCCACTCTTTGTTATAAAATGGACTCTCAAGAAATGTCTTGCAGCTACTGCTGCTGGCAAAGTGTCTTCTGGCATGTTATCAGAAGTGAATGATGAATGATAAAATAAGACATAAAGGGACCTTTAAACCAGTGAATCTCAAACCTTAATATACCAAACCGTATCTGAACAGCTTCTTAGAAGCACGGGTTTCTATTTTCTTCAATTACTGTAATTAACAGGTCCTCCTGCAAGCAGTTTGGAGACCATTGTGGGGAAATTCCACTTCTTCAAATCCAGCAACGCCTAGGGCCCGTCTCCTTCAGAGGCCTGCCGTGGAAGAGCGAAGCTGTACAGGACTGGATGCATGCCTCACTTGGTCTTCAGTTAGACTTGCAGACTTGGTTCTTTGTGTTCCTTCCTCCCCTTCTTCTGAAACAGCCTTCCCCACACTGACCACACTGACTCCCCTACCTGACCACAAGACTCATATAGCCCACACTTTGTCATAACTCACAGGAGCTTATGGGATTTCAAAACTTTATTTCCGGATCTAACTATCTCTCCTCCCCTACCCACCACCTAGACAAACAGTGTGGAGATAGTTGTCTTAATAATTGTTCTAGCTATCTTAATAGAATTGTTGGCTCTTTTTCCTGATTTCAATACAATTTTTTTTACAGATTTTCCCCTAATGGCTTATTCAGAGAATTAACAAACACAAGTTGATTCCAGTCTTTCCATTTTTTTTTTTTTGTACAGGTATCAAAACATTCAGAGAACCATCGCAACAGAGAGACCTGAAGAAGATCCTGGCAACCCAAGCTGTGAGCAAATACCAGACGGAGGAGGAGGAGGTGGAGGGAGTGACTCGGAAGCAGAGTCTTCCCAGCCAAGCTTAGGTATTGGAGCAGGGGACCCAGAACACTGCAAGCCCTGACCCTGCCTGGTGGGATAGCCACACGACCACAGATAGCAGAGCAACAAAATGTGTGAGAACAAGATGGAGGAGTTAGAGGTGTGAGTAGGGAGACGAGGCTCACTCCGAATCTTAGCCAATATAGATGCCTGTGCAGCTAAGTAATGTATCTGTTGATGTCCTAAGGATTGTCCACTTATAAATAAAATATGGTAAATGGCCACAATCCCTTTTGAATGAGTCTTGGGTGTTTCAGATAAAATTTAGGTCAACCAGGGAGGAACCTGGGCACAAAGAGGCCTCCGATGAGTTTCTTGTTCACAAAGTCCAAGAGTGTATTGCTTTTATCATTTATCAAGCCCTACATTCCTGTTTTTCATTTCTTTAACTCTAACCTGATTGAGATGCCAATAATAATGTTTAAAAAGCATGGGACCGGCTTCCACCTTTTGTACCCATAACAACATATATAATTACCACAGTGAAACCCCAGTAACCCACTTTTTCTTTCAATTGAGTTAAAAAGGGACAGATTTCACACACACACACACACACACACACACACACACACACACACACACACAGAGGCTCAGAGACACTTTAGGCAAGCAGATATTATAATTCTCATTCTGGCAGGTCTCAGCAATTTGTGGCAACAGAGATATTGAACATGCTTATTTGATTTGGTTTTTGAATTGTTTTAAATCTTTGACAGTTTCATATACTTACACAATGAATTTTAGTCATTTTAACCTAAATTTCTTTCTCCCATCTGCCTGTCTTCTTCTCTCACCAGAACCCTTCTTTCCAATAGGCCCTGCCCTACTGTCATGTAATCTTTATGTGCATAGCCCACTGAGTTTAATAGTTAAAGATTTTTCCCTGATGGGAGGCTAGAGGATATTTACTAGAGCAAGAACAAGTTATCAGTGGCTACATAAGAAAATAGCATGAAATACCTTCCCCAATGGGATCCTCCCCCATCCATGATGACCTGTGGATTGGCCCCATCTTTAATAGGTCTTGTCTAGACAGCCACAGCTGCAGGAACTTTTTAGAATGTACTGATGATGTCATAACTTAGAGACATCTTTTAGTTGGCCATCTCCCTACTTACTGGCTCCTTCCTTCTTTAATGCCCTCACACACACACACACATATTTCAATCAACAATTTTAATTTTAATTGTCTCCATTCTGCTTTCTCATTCAGATGCACAACAGCCCTGGTTTAGATTTTTCTGTTACTAATTTCTTTGTTCAGTCTTCTGAGAGATACATGGTACAAAAGTCAAGTAATTACAAACAGGATAAGAGAAGGTACATGGGGTGACTTTTGGATTTGGTATTAGTTCACATGGAATTTACTGCATAATAAAAAGCCTCAAATTTAGTGGATAAACTCACAACTGCCTTTGTCCCTCATGTCTGCCGGTGAGCAGTGCAAGCTGAGTAAAGCTGGCAGATTGCTAGGATGTGGTTGGACTCTTTGGTTACCTGTTGAGTTACCTGTGTGGTGGTTAGTCTCAGATGGCCTCAGTTTGGAAGGTATCCCTCTGCCTTGCTCCCTTAGTGGACATGGGGACAGAAGATAGACAGAGGCACGAGTGCTTGGTCCCCTGTCTCAGAGCTGACTTGTTGCTTCTGCTTTGTGGAACTGGATGGAACAAAGCACAGGCAGGGCCAGTTTGACCAGGGAGGAGCTTGAAAGTCCCACCATGGAGGAGTGCTTATAGGAGGGGAGAGCTGTGATGCCTTCTGTAAACTGTCTTAGCTACAGGTAACACTTGTAACAAAACAAAAATGAGACAAAAGAAGGAGATGTGAGGAGCCTTCCTAAGAAATAATGATTCCTGACTTTTAAAAACTCAAAATTTGAAATGTTCAAAACATATTTAGAATGCCAACATCATGCCACAAAGGGGAAATTCTGAGGTTCATACATAAAATTTATGTAAAATGTTGTATAAACCAGGTATGATGACACATGATTTTAATCCCAACACTTGTGGGGCAGAGATAAGAAGATCGTGAGTTTGAAGTTAGGTTGCACTATATTGTGAGATTGTCTCAAAAAAGTTGTGTAAAATTGCCTCTAGACTATGTATATAAGGTGTAAATGAAAGGTACTTAAATTTCATGTTCAGGCTGTGTCTCATCTCTAAAATCCCTCATTATGTATATGTGTATGTTCTATAAATTGAAAAAATCTGAAACACTTTTTGTCTCAAGCATTTGGAACAACAAAAAAAAAAATCTCTTGACCTAAGTCTGGTGAGTGGGTTGGGGCTTGGGAGTGCGTCTGGTACCCAATGAGGAAGGACATTCCACCCAACATAACCCATTGCTTCGTTTCACTTTCTTCTAGATCTGAGGAGAGAAGGGTCAGTGTCTCCGGTCAACTCACAAAAGATCACTTTGCTGCTTCAGTCCCCAGCGGTCAAGTTCATCACCAATCCTGAATTCTTCACGGTGTTGCATGCCAACTACGTGAGTGCTCCCAAAGCAAAGACAGGGTAGTCCGGCTTTCTGAGAACCAGAAACAAGCTCTATGTAATCATTTAATAAGATAAAGGGCCTAGAATCGTACTCTGTGAGCTTGGAGAAAGAAGGAGAAATTTTTCAATTATATCTTTTATTGTTTGAGATTATAATATAATTGCATCTGTGCCTTTTCCCTTTCTTCCTCCAAACCCTCCCATATGCGCTGCCTTTCTCTTTTTCAAATGTATTGCCCCTTTTTTCATTAATGGTGTGGTTAATGGTCTGTGTGTGTGTGTGTGTGTGTGTGTGTGTGTGTGTGTCTGTGTATGTAACTCAAACCATTCTTTTCCATGTGAGCTTCCCAGTAAAGAAAGACTCAGAAACTCTACTGCCTTTCTAAGGCTTCTGTCAAGATCATGTCAGTGAAAATCCTTGGAAACAAATACACGTTTGTTTTTTATTGGTCTTATTTTTTTATATATAAAATGGCTTTAAAATTTTATAATTTTATTTTTTTAAATCATTTTCACTAAAAACATTTTAGACAGCTTTTTCTTAGAGCCTTGTTGCCAGATCTAGGAAGAATACCTCCGAGACAATGCGCATTTCCGCTTCTAAAGATTTATTTTTTTATTACGTATTTTTTACGTGGTTTTGCCTGCGTGTACTCCTGCATGCCAGAAGAGGGCACCAGATCTCATTACAGATGGTTGTGAGCCACCATGTAGATGCTGGGAATTGAACTCAGCACCTTTGGAAGAGCAGTCAGTGGTCTCAGCCTCTGAGCCATCTCTCCAGGCCCGCTATGTGTGTTTCTAACGCCCCCATTTCTAGCTCATCCAAATCAACACCGTGCTGTACTCATAGCATGTTAAGGCACTCAGTGTGTTTACTCTGTGTCTCCTAACTTCACATCCTCTTCCTTCATTTGTCACAAACCATCTCAGAGTGCCTACCGGGTTTTTACAAGTAGCACTTGCTTGAAGCATATGATTTTGAAAGTCCGACGAGATGCTCGCAATTTTGAACGCTACCAGCACAACCGGGACCTGGTGAATTTCATCAATATGTTTGCAGACACTCGACTGGAACTGCCCCGGGGCTGGGAGATCAAAACTGATCATCAGGGAAAGGTGAGAATAATCAATATGTGGGTTTTCATCAAATATTCTGGTTCACTGGTGCAGGAGATGAGGAAGAAAGTGAGGGGAAGACTGTGGGTAAGGAAGCGGTAATATTGGTACCCACGAAGAAGGGAGGCCCTTACATCCACGTCAGGCTTCTTACTCAGTCCACAATCCATATACAATACAGTATGAGATATTTAGCATCTTCTTTGCCATCTAGGGAACAAAATGCCGCCTGGTCCAGGACTGCTTTCCACTTTATACCTTTAAACTTTCCATTGAGCGCTTTTGTTCAATGCCCTTTGTCTTAGTTGCTTTATTATAACTAAGTCAACTTTAAAAAGGAAAGTGTTTCATTTGAGGCTCACAGTTTCAGAGGACTAGAACCAGGATTGTCAAGGCAGGAAACATGGCATCAGGCATAGTGCTGGCCCAATAGCTGAGAGTTCACACCCTGAGGCAAGCACACTGGAAATGGTGCAAGTCTTTTGAAACCTCAAAGCCCGCCCCCAGTAACACACCTCCTTCAGCAAGGCCACACCTCCTAACACTTCCTTCCTTGTCACTGTTGTGTTTCTGTGAAGAGACATCATGACCAAGGCAGCAGATTGATCTCCACAGCAGATGCTACTGTCATGTCCTGGTCCTCACACCTGCAGACAACAACATGCCAGCGATAAAGATTTCATCCATTTTGGAATACCTATTAAGGGTTTCTTCTGGCATAGTACTTTCCTTTAAATTTCTTTTTGGTGAAACATGAAAAAGAGAAAAATATGAATTTGAAATGAAAAGACATTCCTTTAATAAAAAATTATCAATGTGACTAGATACCCATATATATATACATATACATATGTATATGTATATGAGTATGGGTATATATAAGAGTACATATTATATAGTACTGCCTAATTACTACATACTCAGTCTACATAATGTTATTACTATGTATGTTTTCAGAGCTGAGCATTTGTTATACTATGACCAGTTGGTGTGCTATTCCCCTGGGAAGACTATTTCCCCCCACACTCAGCATTCCTTGGTTGACTGTAGGTTTTGTATAGGCGTGAGGTCTCATGGGCTCCCCCCCTTCCCCCATCTACTTTGGCATGTCTATGGATGCCATCCTTGTTCATGTTTATTCAGCCCATGTTTATTTGGCCTGTCGGTGAGACTTCATGTATAGTTTTTGAGATTCCTAGGAGACACCATTTCACAGCAAACTCCCTGCTACTCTGGCTCTTAAAAATCTTTGGGTCACAACTTGATCCTTGAGTCATAAATGCAGGTATTGTATTACAGATATATCAGTTGAAACTGGCCTCCAAAATTCTGTATTTTGATCAGTTGTAGTTTTCTGTAATGGTCTCCATCTGTTACAAACAAGTTTCCTTGATGTAGCGTGAGGACTACACTTACTGTACATATATGGATAAATGTTTGGGATATAGTTATGGATTGTGCTGCTCCACTAAAGTGGAAGCTGTAGGTTCAACCAATAAAGGAAAAGGCCCCAAAGCATAAAACTCTCAAAAACCCTTTTCAGCCTTTCTATATAAGGCCCACCCCTGCCTAACCAATTCAGTAACGTAGCTTTCCCTTCGAATAATGTCTAGCATGTAGCTGGCAATCAATAAATCTATATAGGAATCAAGGACTTACTCGTAGAGGTTCCTAAAAAAGAAACAAGAATAAGAGAACAGCAGAAATAATTGAATATTAAATGTTAATATCACTTAACTAAGCAAATATCAGATATCAAAAATGAAACTTGACTAATCTGAAATAAGTAGTTTAGTTCCAGCATGATGGTGCATCCCTATGATCTGGACAACAGGGAGAGATCCTGCCTCATAATAAAGGATTCAGGGAAGCAGACTCATTGGGCATTATTCTTGGACTTGGAGTCAAAAACAAATTTAATTAATGAAAATAAATTTTAAAAATAAGCTTTATAAAACTATCTATAATATGATGATAAGTCTGTACAATATTTATTAAGGTAATTCAGCCGAGTTCAGCAACTTTAAATATGTTTCTAACTTTCATCTCAGTAATCAACTCAACTTATAGAATTGATACTAAAATACAACATATGCACAAATCTAAAAAGAAGAACACTTAATTTACAAACTTCTAAGTATCTACTTGTAATATTTTTGACTTAGCTAATTGTTTGCTTAATTTTTAATATTATATAAGCATTTTATAAATTTAGTTTTATCTATTCATGTTTTGATCTAATTCAGATTATTTGCTTATGTTTTTATAGGACTTGCATCACTTTTAAATCCTCACTTACTGATTTTAGTTATTCAGTTGCTTTATAAAATACTCCAGATGGACTGGACACTAGGCCAAGGGGCATGTCTCATGAAAGTCTTCACTTAACAGGAAAATGAGATAGTGGTGAGGACATCCTAAGGTGAGAGAAATACAGGAGATAGGGAAATAGATGGATCCAGAGGGTCCTAGAAACCTACAAGAAGAACACTATGATGGGCAGATCTGGGCTCAGGGGTTCTGCTCAATCTATGGCACTAACCAAGGACAATATGTGCAGTCATCATAAAACTCGTACCCAGACCTAGCCAAGGGACAGAATATTCTCCACAGTTAAGTGGAGACTGGGGACTGACTTCCACACTAACTCTCGTGCCCCTTATTTGGCCATGTCCCCTTGGTGGAGAGGCCCAATGACACTCGGAGGAAGGATAGCAGACTACCAAGAAGAAACTTGATACCCTCACATCATATTCAAGGGGAGGAGGTTCCCATCAGTCATAGTCATAGGGAAGGGTAATGGGGTGAAAGCGGAGGGAGGGAGGAATGGGAGGATGCACGGGATGAGATAGCAATTGAGATGTAATATGGATGATTTTATTTTTCAAATAAAAAAATTTAAAAATCACAAAAAATAAAACAAAATAAAATAAAATACTCCAGATGTCATAATCATTAATGTAGCATTTGATGAGACTGTGCTATCTTATGAAATTTGCTAGGCATGTTTTGTATACTATCCTATTTGAAGGCTATTTTTCATGACTTCTGGGAGCAGCATTGTATACCCATGCAGTTACCTTTATTTCAACACTTTTCAGTCATGACTTTAATTAGATTGCCAACAGTGGGTTTCTATAATGCCATTTCCATACTTCCTTACTTTTAATTAACTCATCCCATACTCTGTCTCCTCTAACCTCCAACTCCATGCCTTCTCACACCTTTAACCTCTAATGTCCTCTAATTTCCTACATGTCACATGTGTTCTGACACCCCATCTAAGTATATCTTAAGTTGGATTTCAAGACCATTGGTTTCCATATGGATTTGTCGTGCACTCTTCACTTTGGTTAAGCCTTCCTCCATGCCTCCATTTCCCCGCCCCTTGCTTCCTCCCTGCTTAAATCTTTTGCAGATATTAACCTTCTCCGTTGTCCTGTCATCTGTATTCTGTTCTCCCTCCTCCCTTTCTTGTGTCCTGGCCTTAACATGCATTGCAAATCAAACACACAAAACAAAAGATTCAAAGCTAGGCTCCACATATGTGGCATTATTATTTCAGGACACAGATTACCCCAGTCATTTTTTTCCAATTCCATCTGTTTAACTACAAATTTCATGATTTCATTTTTCTTTATAGCAGAATAAAACCTCATGTGTATTGTACCACACTTCCCTTATCTAGTGAACATTAATGTGCAAGTACCTTTTGTAGTATATAAAGTCCTTTGGTTGTATGATTAGGATAGATATAAATGAGTCATATAGTAATTGTTCTGCTCGGTTTGTTTTTTTAATACTCCAGAATGATTTTCCAGAGTGGCTACACTGGTTGACACATCACCAACAGTGGAAGAATTTGCCTTTTACCACCTCCACGCCAGCATTTGTTATCATTTGTATTCCTGATGATGGCCGTTCTGACAGGATGAAATGAAATATTAGTTGTTTTAATAGTCATTTACCTGGTGGTTGAGGATGCTAAGCAATTTTTAAATGTGTTTACCAGACATTGGTATTTTTTATTTTGAGAGTTTTCTGTTCAGTTCTGTAACACATTTTAATATTGGACTGTTTTTTTTTTTTCGTTTTTATTTATTTCTTTGAGTTCTTTATATATTCTAAAATCAAACCAGTGTCTCTCCTGCCCCATTATTTTTTAATTATCACACACACACACACAGCTTGCTAAGTTCTGCTGTTTATAAGGATACAATATTTGGGGATGATTGCATGGGATTGGGTAGCATAACAGTGGGTACATCTCTGGAAAACACTGAGAGTCCCTCTCTGAGTAGCCTCTGAATGTCCTGCAGCTCTTCATCTTGGGGTGGGGCCCAGTAAGATTTCCCCCCTTTATGCTGGGATGTCAGCTGATGTTGTCAATGTGAAAGTCTTGGGTAGGCAACCATGTTTCTTGTACTTCGTGCTCCAGATTCTCTGTCACTATGCGCACACTATCTCACAGCAGGCATCATAGTCCTCAGCTCTTACAGGCTTCCTACTCCATCTTCCATGAAGTTCCCTGAACCTTAGGTATAGGGACTGTGTTCTATCAGTCAGGGTCGGTACCCCAAGTCAGTTGTTCTCCATACTTTAAGCAGTTGTGGCTTTCTGTAATGGTCTCCATCTGCTGCAAAAGATGTTTCTTATATGAGGGGTGAGGGTTACATTTATCTATGAAATAAGTACTTAGACTACAAATAGGAAATTGAAAGTACTAGGTTCTCCTCTAGGGTCCATGACCTCATTAGCCAAGGGTAGTTGACTAAGTTTTCTTTCATCTTGGCTGGACCTTAAGTCCAATTAGATGATTGTTGGTAACGCCCAAGATTTAAGTGACTCTGTTGCTGTCTTGAGGACATCTTGCTATGCTGATGGCTCACAGCCATTCATAACTCCAGTTCTAAGAGACCCAATAGCCTTTTTGAACTCTATAAGCACCTGGTACACATGGTGCACACATATAGACACAGGCAAAACATATACACACATGAAATAGAAATGAATAACTATAAAAACCAAAATAATTAAAGAACAATAGGTCATGATTTAAGAGGAAGGGAGGGGAAGGGAGGGGTAGGAATTATGTAAAACAGAAATTATGTATAAAATTCTCAAAAAAACTAAAAATAAAATATTTTAAATCCCTGTTTATTCATTAACAATGATACAGTTTAGAATTATAACATACGATGAAAAGAAGGAAGTTTCTCATTGTTTCAAATTCTGTCATGTTATTCTTTGAGAGTCAGGCGGAGTAAGTATTCCCAGAGATTCTCAGAAATCTCAAGGCTAAACATTCTCCCAACAGTCTATTTACTGTATGATTTGGATAATTAAAAGCCATGCTTAATGAATAAAATTAATAATATAATATGCTACATTTGTAGTATGTACACGAAACTTTCTTTTTTCAGTGTCTTAAAGTTTTTGTTGTAGAGATGTTTTGTTTCCTTTGTTAGGGTTAGTCCCAGGTATTAGTATTTGTGCTGCTGTGTGGGATTCTTTATCTAGTTTCTTTTTCAGTATAATTGTTATTGGCATATAGGAAGGCTACTGATTTGGGGATACTACTTTTGTTCCCACTGTTTTGTTCCCCGTGTTTATCAGCTGTAAGAGTTTTGGGGTGGGTCTTTAGTGTTTCTCATGTCATTCTCACAGAATCATATCTGTGAATAAGGATTCTTTGATTTATTTTCCTATCTGTAACCCTTTCATTTTCTTTTAATGTATTATTTAGTAAAACTTAAGACACTACATTGAAAAGAAGCAGAAGAAAAAAACACCTAGCAATCAATGGAGGGTACTGAATTATTATACAACCATCAAACAATACCATATGCTCATTAAATTTTGTGTAAGAGTATTTTTTAATGAATTGGAGAAATGATCACAAAATATGATATTTTCTTATAACAAATATATATATATATCTTCTAATATGTAGAGAACACATATATATATTTGTATTTGGTCATGAGAAAAAGAAAAATCTAGGGGGAAAACTCAAAAAAAATTTTTTTTCGAGACAAGGTTTCTCTGTGTAGCCTTGGCTATCCTGGACTCACTCTGCAGACCAGGCTGGCCTCGAACTCACAGCAATCTGCCTGCCTCTGCCTCTCGAGTGCTGGGATTAAAGGCGTGCACCACCATGCCCGGCTTCAAAAATATTTTTGTATTTATTTCTTTACACTGTGATCTTTGGGGAATTTGCTTATTCCTTTCATTCAGTTACTGTTGAATGTCCACGTATTTTACCTCAGCTAATGAGGTAAGTGTTGATTTGAAATGATACAGAAAACAAAAGGCCAAAAATAAGTATGACCACGATGGCCAGTGTTAACTTTCATCGTTAACAGACTCTGGAAGCACAGCAGAGATGGCGTTTGGACCTGCCTGTGCAAGTTTTCTTGATTACATTAATTGAGGTGGGAAGAACCGCCTCAATGTGACACTTATTCACAGGCTGGGATCCTGGTCTGTTTGAATGGAGAAGGGGAGCTAAGGAGCAACATTTGCTTTCCGGTTCCCGATTGTGGATGCAGTGTGACCAGCTGCTAACAGCTCCTGCTGCCCTAACTTCCCAATCATGGCGGACTACACCCTCTCTGTCAGGCTAAACCCTTTCTCCCTTAAATTTCTCTTATCTGAGGGTTTTATCATGGCCATGTGAAATGAAACTAAGAAAGTGAGTCCTGAAAGAGTCTTAGAGTATCAGCTCCACCTCTGACAGCGCATTGTCTTACTGTCTGTCTGCAGTCTTTCTTTGTGGACCACAACAGTCGAGCTACCACTTTCATCGACCCCCGAATCCCTCTTCAGAACGGGCGCCTTCCCAACCATCTGACCCACCGGCAGCACCTCCAGAGGCTCCGCAGCTACAGTGCCGGAGAGGTATGTCCTCTATGCCCTGAACCATGGTGCCCAAGTCTCTCCTGGGGTCCAGGAAAAAAAAATGCTTAATTTCTTAGTTTTTGTGACCTAGAGTGGTGTGTCCTATGAGAGATGAAGGCAAATGCCTGATTTTTCCTTGGAGAACTGAGTGATCGATGCAGGTGCTCGTTTATCTGCCTAGATATGTCTCAGTCGGCCTTCCTTCTGTGCTTTGTCCAAATTGCATTCCCAGAAATCTCTCTGGTTTAAAGGAAACTGAAAATATAATGTCAAGAGACCTCTATACACAGGACATCAAAAGAATCCTATTTCCAATCAGTTACCAACAAGTGCTACTAAAAGGACAAAATTGATGGTATTCAGTTATGACTGACTTAAAATTATACCTCTCCACAAGACCCTGGAGAGAAGTTCAATAATACAACTATTGACTAATAATTGAGAGAGATAAAAAAGGAGGGGAGAAAAACAAAACAAAAACAAAAAACAGGGACCCAGGCTCTGGGTGCTCTATCCTACAGTCTCTTTCCTGGTTTTATCTTCTTTTACCGCTTACAATTACTTTCTGCTGAACAGTGGAAGTGTGCTGCCTTGCCCAAGGATCAGTTTCATTGCCTTTCTAAACTAGACCCTGTATCCCACACTGGTCCCCCGGTGCCCTAACTGTAGAGGAATATCTCCATCCAACCAGTCCGTCCTCCAGGCTCAAGTGGGTAGCCATCTAGTGCCAGCTCTTGGCATTTCTACAGGAGAGCCTACAAGGCTCCGGTGCGGTTGTCTCTAGCTTGCTTGTAGTCGGCCCAAAGCATGTGCATCATCAGCCATCTGCCTCTGGGGCAGCCTACCTCTTAAACTTTTTAGTCTGGCTTAATTTTCCCAGTAAGCATGTGAGCTCAGGCGTAAGCTCCATTTCTCTCTGAAGCATACCCATGACACTACCCGTGGAGGCAGGAAAGGCGGGGGTGGGGGCGCGCACGGGGGGGGGGCCTTTCTGTTCGAAAGCCTTCTTCATTTCAACACAACCCACCAAGTTACAAGGCCTTCCTTCAGAATAAGACAAAAGGGGTCTCCTGAATCCAGGTCCCCAAGTCTTCTGGAACTCAAATTTCAGATCTATTTCTACAATTGCTGTCTGACTCATCACTAGATCCACACATGAGTCATCTTTGAGAATTCTCTCATTACCGTATATAAAGCGTGTATCGATGTGAACTGAAATAATTCCCTTTCAGAAGAAAAACCCATATCATTTCAGTCTCAAAAAATTACATATTTATTAGGGAAGAAAATTGGGAACTAACACTGCATAACCATTTCAGCAAACCTCACTCACTGCTTCGAGCTGCGTCTGTTTGCTGAAGTGGTGCATAGCTCTAGCTTTGAGGGCTGGTTTCTAACTACACCGGCTTAGCAGAGATGAGTGCAAAGTGAAAAATCCACCCATGTGAAACAGAATATAATTCCTTGTCTCTCACGTGATCTACAGGCAATGGGGGGGGTAAGAATTATGGATTCACAGCTTCACTAAAAGAGAAGCCAAGACACTGAACTGGCGGCACCCTTTTATATACCAGGGATACTGTTTGTGTCACTACAGAGTATCAAAGTATGGCTTAAAAGCTAAATGTGGTGGCATATGCCTGTAATACGACCACTCAGAGAGGCAGAGGCAAATGGATCTCTATGAGCTCGAGGCCAACCTGATCTACAACATGAGTCCAGACAACCAAGGCTACAGAGAGAACACCTGTCTCAAAAAAAAAAAAAAAGACAAAAAGAAAGTATGACATAAAGTTATTCTAGCAAGTGCCACATCTTTTTTGGGGGGGAGGGGGAGATTAAGGAGGTCTTTTATGACTAAATGTTTAAGCCCCTTTTAAATATCTTAACTAAATTCTTTTCAAAATTCTTAAATATATTGAAGTTTACTTATACTTTTCAAAGAATCATACTATAGATGATACATCTGAGAAATATTTCAAAGTGGAAATCTACACTGTCTTGGTCTCTCTTTTTGTTTGTTTTGTTTTTGAGACAAGGTCTCACCCAAGTAACCTGGACTGGCTGAGAACTAGGCTAACCTCCAACACTTTATCCCTTCCATTTCCAGACATCTGGGATTACAGCCATGAACCACAACACTGGGCTCTAAGGTCTCAAGGAACAAAATATAGAGAGAGACTCATGGTAGAAATATTATTATCATGTCATAGATCTTAGGGGCTTGATTAATTGTCAAAATTGACTTATGTTTCAATTAATCATCATAAATATGAATGTTAAGCTAAGCAAAAGGTATTTTCTACAGGAGATTTTGTCAAAATTTCCAACACAAACCAATATATTAGATGTGGTCTGGGAGTAGGGGTGAAATAAAACACTTTACAGTCAAATATTTGATTAGAATCCTGGTTCTCTTTCCCACAACTGAAAACTTTGGATAAATTTATTTTTTGAAACCTTTGATTTTATATGTATAAATTGGATATAATAATTTTTCTTGGAAATGTGGTAATCAAAAAATAATATAGAAGAAAAGCAGAGTGGTGATTGGAATGCTAAGCCAACATTACCTAAAGAGCAGAGCAGGTGCATCTTACAGTCACTATTGAAGTTCAGTGACAACTCTGGAAAGAAAATCAGAGGCCCGCGTTTCCACTACTGCTTGTATAGAACTTATTTCTCTAATGTTTACATCAGCGCACTGACTAGTACCCAGTCACTGGCCCAGTCGCTTTTACAAAACACAATATGGCACACCCAATGTTCCACTTACTTAGCTTTTAAAGCTTGCTTGCTTTTCATCACCCTAAAGATTTTCACTTTGTTATCTGAGTCTAGGTGATGCCAAGATGATTTAACTTTCATGCAGAAAGAAAAATGATTTTAAAGGAAAATCTGTAATTGACAACAGATTTCCAATCTTACACTTTTATTTTAAATTAGGCATCAGAAGTCTCTAGAAACAGAGGAGCATCTTTGCTTGCCAGGCCAGGACACAGCCTAATAGCTGCTATTCGAAGCCAACATCAACACGAGTCATTGCCACTGGGTATGTATCCTAAGTCTTGGGCCTCTAGCAAACCTATGCTTAACATTCTTGTCTTTACTGTGAACCCTTTAATAGTCTTCCAGAGTTTTCTTTCTCTTTTTTGCTCTCACAATGGGTACATTTAGCTATCCTGTCACTAAATACGTAGACTGGGCTATCCTAAAACAAACAAGATTCATCTGACTCTCCATGCTGGGATTAAAGTCAAGCACCACCACACCTGGCCTCTCCTCTGTCCTGACACTCTGCAGTGGTTCACTCTCATCTCTTCACCTCTATCAGTCTTTCTTCTAGATCCTCATGAATATTCTATTCAGTAATCAATTAAACTCAGAAAGAAAAAAAGGATTTAGGTGAAATAATTGATTCATTTTCTTGGTGTGTATGCAAGGTTTTGCATTGTTTCTTTGTTTACTATTGTTATACTAAGGAGTGAATGTAGATTATATATGCTAGGCAAATACTCTGCCATTAAGCTAAATCTCCATATTTTCATTTTTTGTGACATGGTCTCACAGAATTGCTAAGGCTGGGCTTAATCTTTCTCTATAACCCAGGCAGCCATTAAATCATTATCTCCCTACCTTAGACTTCTGTGGTACCTCAGGATACACACACACACACACACACACACACACACACACACACACACACACACTCAGCCACATGCAGGTGTTGTTTTTTTTAATATAGTGATTTTAACTTATCTTCAAGAATTTCATACATGTATACAATGTGTTTTGATCATCATCTACCTGCTAGTCTCCCAACTCTTCCTCAACCCCTCCACTGTCTTCAACCTCCTGTGTCCAATTAGTGATCGCCGTATATACATGGGTGTAGGGCCATCGGCTAGGCAATGTACAACCTGTCACGGGACACACTACAGGAAAAAAATGGCTCTCCCTCCCTGCTAGCCATCAACCGCTAATAACTTCTCAGCGAGGGATGGGGCATCAGGAGCCCCTCCCATATGTGCTAGAATGTTGACTGGTGTGATCTTACGCAGGTCCTGTATAGGCAACTACAGCTGCTGTATGTCCACAGTACAATATCCCGGCCATATGCAGAACACACTGTTTTGTCCCAGTCCTCCGCACACTCTGACTCCCAGGATCTTCCTGCCCCATGTTCTGTGATGTGTTGTGAGCCCCAGGAGAAGGGGGTGTGTTATAGATATTCCATTTAGGGCTACATACTCCACAGTTACCTATTCTCTGCATTTACCAGTTGTGAGCCTCTGCATGAACCACCATCCATTAAAACAAACAAACAAACAAACAAACAAAAACAAGCTTCTCTGATGAGGAATGGGAGCTGCACTCCTCTGTGGGTATGAAAAATAAATATTAAAAAGGCAGTTTGATACTTTGCCCATTTAGCAACATAATAAAGGTAGGTTCTTCCACCAAGCTTATGACCTCTCCAGCCATAGGTTTTCATTAAGTTTAGAGTACCAGGCTTGAGATCCCTCTTGTAGAGCAGGTCATCAATTGTTAAACATGATTGAGGAGCCTCTGATACATCCACGCCACCTTTGCACCAATGGGAACTCTTGGTGGACAGCTGGGTGAGGGTGTTGCCCTCTGCACCTCATCTTCCAGTGTGTATGCGGAAAGCTTACACAGCCGTCACTCTCAGCCTTACCTGTTGTAAGTCTAAGTAATGTGTATTTTCATCCTTGTGGCTGAAAAGTCAATGCAAAGTCATGGCAGCAAGTATCAAACACTCAGAAAAGGATTTCTTTGAGCTCACAAAGAATCTTTTGTCATCATAGCTTTGGAAGATGACCACAAAGGCTGCATTAGGTACAGACATCCGCACGGGAAAGCTGGTCTGTTCTCCATCTTCCCTCTAAACATAGAGAAAGTAACACCCTGCCTGTCATTTAACAGATGATTGCTCAGACTTGATTCACTTTCACCTATATTTTTAAAGATAATAATGCTATTGTGTGTCCTATTTTATGCAACAGCCTGACGTTATTAAGCGTACTTCAACTTTCTGCATTATTCCCTAGTATTGAGTGGGCACTTTATAGTTACCAACCTCAACCACTGCTCTGCATTTTCCTCTCTGTTTCAGCATACAATGACAAGATTGTGGCATTTCTCCGCCAGCCAAACATTTTTGAAATGCTACAAGAACGTCAGCCAAGCTTGGCAAGAAACCACACACTCAGGTAGGGTTCATTTCCCTTCCCAAAAGCACTTGATCCTCCCAGGATTTTGTTGTTGTTGTTGTTGTTGTTGTTGTTGTTTTCCAAGTTGTAAAGCAACACTATGGAGAGGCAGCCAACAGGGATTATGATACCTTTCATGCCTGTGTATAACTTTTAAGTAGGTCCTGAAAAGAAAGGACTCATTGTTCTGGAAATTGTTTCAGAGAAGTAGTTCTATCAGGTTATGTAGTGTTAAAATTATTTCCACTGACTTGGAAGAGAATAGGAAGGGAACAACATAGTTTTCATAAATATTATTTATATAATACACCATCTAAATTATTTTTAGTTTTAAAATATAATTGTTTAATGATAAAACGCTTAGGTGACAACTTTCAAAAATAAGCAAACACAAAGTATTGTGTGTATGCGAGTCATGTTTAATATTTTTATTCTTGACATTATAATATAATTATATTGTTTCCCTCTTGCCTTTCCTCCCTCCGAACCTTTTAATGCACCCATTCTTGCGCTTTTTCACATTCATGGTTTTATCTTCTATTATTTGTTGTAATATACATATATGTGTGTGTATGTTTATATACACACATATGTTCATAAAATAAATACAACCTATTTAGTCTGTGTAATGTTACTTGTATTATGTTCAGGGCTGGTGATTTGGCTTCGTATAACCAACTGCTGTGCTCTTCCCTGGGGAACAGTCTTTCGCCTGCTCTCAGTGCTCCTTAGTTACCTGTCTTAGTTACTTGTCTAGGGTCAAGGCATCCATGTTGTCCCTGCTCGGCTCCTGTTTAGGCAGTCATGTTGGTGGGACGTGAGTGTGGCTCCGAACATTCCTAGGACTCACACTCTTACAGCAATCTCCCTGTTCCTCTGGCTCCTGCAGTCTTCCCACCTACTCCTCTGCCTTGGGTGCAGGAGCTGTGCTGTAGATGGGTCAGTTGTTGGGACTGAGCTCCACAGCTCTGCACTTTAATTGGTTGTGATTTTCTGTAATCATTTCTGCCTGTTGCAAAGAGAAGTTGCTTTAACAAGAGAACCATACTAATCTGTGGGGATAAAGACACATATTTATAACACAATTAGGGATTATACTGGTTTAGCAAAATGGCAGTTATAGGTTCTCTAAAATTTGACCTCATGAACGCTGGGTAATTGGCTGGGTTTCCAGTCATATATGTATGTGTGTATGTATGTATGTATGTATGTATGTAATGACAAGTAATGAAAAAAGAGGCCATGGACTTGACATAGAGCAAAGAGGGGTATATAACATGGTTTGAAGCAAAAAGAAAAAAAGGAAAAGGGAAATGATATAATTATGTTATAATCTCAAAAATAAAAGTAATAACTTAAAACTTTGGATATGAGATCAAGCAGTCTTTGTGCTCCAGCAGCAATTAGCCAATCTTTGTAATAATAATCAGCCCCAAATGTCATTGTATTTGTTCACAGTAACCAAATATGCATTTCAGAGTTATTTTCAGATATACTTTAAAAGAAAAACCTAACCATTAAAATTGTAATGTTCTCAGCCAAGCATTAGGTGGAGCGCCAAGAATCCTGCAGAAGAAGGGGAGGAAGGATTGTAGGAGCCAGAGGGGTCGGTTCTGTGGTTTTCTTGACATGTCCTTGACCCCTCTGGCTCCTATAATCTTTCCTTCCCCTCTTCCACTCACTCCCACCCCAGGAATGATTCCTCTTTACTTCATGGTGTCTGCAGTTACTGCAGGCTATGTACTCACATATGAAGATTTTGTGCTAGGAGCCTCAGATTAGAGACAGAACACGCCACAATTGTCTTTCTGGCTCTGGGTTACCTCACCCAGATTGACCTTTTCTAGTTCTAACCATTTACGTGAAATTTTTGTAGTTTTGTTTTTCTTTAAAGCTAAGTAGTATTCCATCGTGTGCATGTACCACATTTTTATTCTCTACTTGTCCACTCAAGGATGTTAGGCTGTGGTCCTTTCCTAGCCGTTGAGAACAAGCAGAAATGAGCAGCACTGAGCAAAGTGCCTGAGGGTCTCCAGTCAAGGCATGGTAGAGCTGGGTCATATGGTGGATTTGGTTTTAGCTTTCTAGGAATTCTGCACGAGATTTCCAGAGTGGCTGGACCAGTTTTCAGTCCACCAGCTGTGCATAAGAGTTTCCATTTCCCCACGGGCCCCCATCATTTGTTGTCTGTTTTTTTGTTGTTTTGTTTCGTTTCGTTTCGTTTTGTTTTGTTTGATCTGTGCCATTCTGACCAGGGTAGGATGAAATCTCAAAGTTGTTTTTGAAGGTACTATGGCCAGTTTGAGCATGAAGAGCAGGGCTCTGGCCAGCCTTGCCCTTCTCCCTTGATTCCCTCTGCCTTGTTAGAAACAATTAGATTACATCCCTAATGCTGGACACCAGCATCTATTCCCTGACTTAGCCATTTCCTCCTTCTGAGACTGACTACCAAAGTCCAGCTATCAAAGTATCGAAGTCCAGCAATCAAAAGCCCCTTTGGTTTACCTAATTAATATTCTCAATTAAAATAAAACACCTCATCCTAACACTGGGTCTCCCCTTTTATCTTTATAAAGTGACATTTATCTGTGTGTCACATCTGTCTCCTCTGCTGTCCTCCAGGACAAACACACCTTTCCCGTCTCCCTTGTTCCCGTCCCTTCTCCTTCATCCTCTACTTTCTATCTTTGTCTCCTATTCCCTGCCCTTTGTCTACCTGAGGCAAATAAATCTCCTTTGTGCTTGAGAAATTGGTCTTGGGGGTCCTGGACCAATAACGATTTCTTATAGTTTTGATTTGGATTTCCCTAATTGAGAGGATGATGAACATTTTTAAAAGATGTTCCTTATCCATATCTTTGTTTCTTTGAGAAATCTTTGTTCATGTTCCAGGCCCATTTTTTAAATGGGTCATTTTGGTTTTTTACTGATTAAGTTCTTTGTATATTCTAATATTGATACTCTGCCATTATATAACTTGAGAAGATTCTCTCCCTTTCTGCGGGTCTCTCTTTACTTCATTGATTGTACCAGCATATTTCCCTCCTGTTGAGCAGATCTTAAGTCCAATTACACAGCTGCCTGTTACCACGCAGGTCTGAGTGACCTGTGTGACCCTACTGCATACCTTATAGCATGCCGTGCTGGTCATTGCTGCAGTAATAGGCACGTGCCTGAGAGGACTGTTGGTTGCTTTCCTCCTTCTTCAGCTTTCAGGTCAGATCCATTGCAAGGGCCTCTGGTCCCTGTTTCCAAAGTGCACAGTGTCCTTAACAATAGGGGCTTGCCTTCCCCCTCTGCAGGGCAACCAAGGGCAGTAAGTAGCAATACCCATACTGTTTTGGGAGTCTCTTGGACAATCCTGACCAACAACTCAAGAGAGGGTTCTATGCCTGGTTTGGGAGGTAGGTTGTTAGATTCTTTGGCTCTTGAGGGAGGATTGTCAGCCCAGATGAGAAAATTCCCATTTAAGCTGTATATATATATTTATACACTGACTTACTTACATGTATTATAGGTATTTTTAGGTAGAAAGTTAAGGAGCTGGGTTTCTGTCATCCACTATAATGTATGTAGACCTGCCTGTTTTTTCTAAACCACAGTTAGAGAATCCACTAAAAAAAGTCTTCAATTTTAGAGGGAGTGGGGATGCATGGGAGGCATTGGGAGGAGGGTAGAATGATGTAAATACAATACTCATATATGAAATTCTAAGAAAAATAAAGATGTTACATGAAAAGGTTAAATAAAATGCCCATATATTTGGAATCACTGCCAAAAGAGAAGAATGCTGCATTGGCAGTATTCCCTGCTGGAGCAAGCTGGTAAAGGGTATATGGGATCTCTTCATGTTTCCATTTGTTGTTATAAAAACAGAAAATCCCAACTATTTGATTTTACCGATAAAGACTAAGGAGCCAGAAGCTAGGTGAAAGCCTGTTAGCTCAGAGAAGCAGAGAAAGCACCCAGGTGACCTTCCTACTCAGTGTACCTCACAGAAGGAAAAAGCCAAAAACCAAAAGCCAAAAGCCCTTTATTCTTCTCTATGCTGTCTTAAATGCCCTTCTGTTTAATCCCTGTCAGCCAGTTTCTTGTTCTGCCTCTTGACCTAGGGTTAACTTTATTAAATCCTGTGTACAGAAGGCTCTTGGATTAAAGGTGTGTGCTAGGGCTAAGCCACACCATAACCATCTGTTTACAATAACCAGGAAGTCCTTGGACTAAAGGTGTGCATTAGGGCTGAACCACACCAAACAAAAAACAGGTTTTTACAGTTCATAGTCTTGGGGTTCACAATGGTATCAAATATCCTACAACAGTTACATATGTGCCTCACCTGTTATCAAAGTAAAATTTTAAATTAAAAATTTTAATATTTGAAAATAAAATCAATCCCCAAATTTTCTCCAAATTTAGCTGCAAAAGACAAGAGTTAATTCATTTAAAACATGCACATGTGGAATATTACTGAGGGAAGTGGTATTGGTATTACTAGGGGAGCTAACTGAGAGGTCACAACCTTCATTTGGTCCTCTTGTGGCTTCCAATACACCTCAAGCCAAGAGAGATCTTTCTGCAGCTCCCTGTAGCTTTGCTGTGTTCTTCTCTCTCAAGCAGACTCTGGCTTTGCCGAGATCCTCTGCTTCTAAATCTGTGTGAGTCTCAGAAAGAGCCACCCCTTGCAATGCATCCTGGGAACTCAGAAGATAGCCTTTGAGTCTATGAAATGCAATAGGTGGTGGAAGATTTGTTAGCCACATTGCAAGAAGGGATAAAAATAGACCTAAAATTATTTATTTATTCATTAGCTTTCGGTTTGATATGTAATTCTCGGTTTCTTTTCAACTGTGTTCTAGGGAGAAAATCCACTATATTCGGACAGAGGGCAGTCACGGGCTTGAGAAGTTGTCCTGTGATGCAGATCTAGTCATTTTGCTGAGGTAAGAAGTTGGACCTGAGACCTTCTTGAAAAGCTACAGTGGAGAGGTTGGAGAAGGGATGGGAGTCACCTTGCAAAGGGCGAGAATCAAACACTTTCCATTTGTTTTAAAAGATCCTGAAAGTAGAGACTGGCAGCCGCTGCTGTGTATCCTTATCTTTATCTTTAGATTACACCTAGAGCATTAGGGACTACGAGATTCCTAATGGAGACCTTTTGTAGGGTTAATAAAGGGTTAAAGAATCAGAGAGGTTCTAACTGCTCTTATACAATCTGCACACACTTTCTCATGGTGAGGAGGACAGACAACTAACTTTCTTCTTTTTAACCTTTACAGTCTCTTTGAAGAAGAGATCATGTCCTATGTCCCCCTGCAATCTGCCTTCCACCCTGGGTATAGCTTCTCTCCCCGCTGTTCACCCTGTTCCTCACCCCAAAACTCACCAGGTAACTTGGAATTCTGGCCCAGTGTCACCTAAGTGGTCATGTGTGTTTTCACCAACTGGAGAGAAATCTAAGATAGGTGTGTGTGTTTGTGTGTGTGTGTGTGTGTGTGTGTGTGTGTGTGTGTGTGTGTGTGTTCACATGCGCGTGCGTGCGCACATTCTCTCTCTCTCTCTCTCTCTCTCTCTCTCTCTCTCTCTCTCTCTCT